>JAUPFN010000001.1:23017226-23674726 GCA_036924255.1 Apodemia mormo
GCGAAGCAAAGTGCAAAAATTAAAAAATCTTGCCGATTCAGTATATAAAGTTTTTTGGCACACTTTTTCTTTGTATGATATTTTTGAATATTCAGCAGTTTTTATTTATGATTTTTTTGAAATATTAAGCGATGACGTTACCTTCGGTTCTCTCTGCCTAACTAGTATAGAGATTTGGCGTGAAGATATGTATGTATATATATTTGTTGTTTTTTTTAAAAAAATTTCTTTGTTTTTATGCACAGGGAAATCTATTTTCCGTCTTCTTTCCGTCGCCCTTCTCTAGGAAGCTAGATTTTTAAAATCCGTTATCAATATTATTTGGATGAAATTTGGTACAAAGATAGTTTGAGATCCGAGAAAGCACATAGGATAGTTTTTATCCTGGAATTTAATCCCACAAGAACGGGAGCTATGCGAGTAAAACCCTGGGACTTTTATCTTAGAAATGTTTCCACGCGGACGAAGTCGCGGGCACAGCTAGTAAACTAATAAACTCACTCTTACACATCCCCTAATATTTTAGAATGATATAAATTGCTATGCTTACACATCTCCTAATAAATTATATTTTACATAATACTTTACAATAATATGACTATAAATTTCAACCAAAAACAAAAATTCATAACAATACTTCAGTGTGCCTTGTCAGCAAGGTTATGTAAACATCAATGAAAATTATGAGGACATGCGTCAGTTCATCTACCTAATAGAAGGTAAACCTTCTTTAAGTTATCGGAATATCAGAGCAAATTTATAATTCCAGTGCAGCCGATTGGCATACAGCCAGGAATGGTAAAGCTATATATGACTGATATAAAATTTCTCTCAAAGCATAAATATATGTTTAAATTAACACGTGCAAATTGTTGATCTAAACATTATCCTATACTAGATAATAAAATCTAGCGCCCAAACAACCTCATAGTATTTACTATGTAAGTACACGTTTATTTGACAATAGAAGCACAAGCTACAAACCTTCCGAAATAGGAAAATTCCCGGGCCTCTTATAAATAATAGATAGCCTACTGGTCGAGCTCCATGCAAACGACGAGCAAATACTAATCATGTTAGAACTATAAGATAGACTTAAATTCTATAAAACTTGCTCGTTTAAGTACGATTGAAGGCAACGATATCTCTATCAGTAGACCCGTTTCCGACTCATGCTATGAAAACACCAGAGCCTCATTTATTTTCAAAAATCTTACCGAAAAGAAGAAATTCTTCGCTTAAATATTCTCTTTTTTATGAATGTTCGAGAATAACTCCGTCATATATAGACGGATTCCCAAATTTGTTCTTTTGTTTGAGAGAATATAACTCTTGTTCGCTTCTATATAAATTTGGTGAAGATCTAATTCAGGATTCCTAAGGTACAGGATGTTAGAAGTCGGTTGTGGCAGGCATTATAATATTTTACTACATATCTTTATCTATATATATAAAAATCAATTGCTGTTCGTTAGTCTCGCTAAAACTCGAAAACGGCTGAACCGATTTGGCTAATTTTGGTTTTGAATTAATTGTTGACCTCCAGGGAAGGTTTAAAAGGTGAGAAAATATAGAAAAAAATATAAGAGTAGTTAAAAAGGCAGAACAACGTTTGCCGGGTCAGCTAGTATATATATATATATATATATATATATATATATATATATATATATATATATATATATATATATAGCATTGGCAAAATTAGCCAAATCGGTTCAGCCGTTCTCGATATATAACCTTTTCGTAACCTAGTTCACAGGCCGCAATGCGGTATGCCGTGAGGAATGTGAAATATTTTTCTTTTTAACAAAATGGAAAACAAATGGAAAACATGTTTACATCTTTTGGCGATTTTCATTATATCTATAATACAATAGTTCAATAATATTATATATATATATATATATATATATATATATATATATATATATATATATATATATATATATATATATATATATACATCAATTGCTGTTCGTTAGTCTCGCTAAAACTCGACAATGGCTGAGCCGATTTGGCTAATTTTGGTTTTGAATTAATTGTTGAAGTCCAGGGAAGGTTTAAAAGGTGAGAAAATATAGAAAAAAAATAAGAGTAGTTAAAAAGGCAGAACAACGTTTGTCGGGTCAGCTAGTAACAAATAATTTACACAAAAATTCTCACTTTTGTAGTCATGAAGGTTGTTGTATCACTTTTCACCAAGACTGAACATGGATACTGGATTATGTATCTTGTTCATACAAAAGGACGACAATAATATATAAACGTGACAAACGCAATTAAACCGTAAAAACAAAAACAAATGTATTTTTACCTTAATATCGCTTCTTGAAAACTGTAACAGTAATTTAACAAATAAAGATAAGTGCTATTTAATTTCCTCTAACTAACACGAATACTATTACGCGTAGAATCACAGATTCTGTGAAATACGACTTAGCTGATTACAATCTTAAAAACAAAACACAAACAGTACTGATATAATCTTGCAGATTATTAGCAAAAAGACGGTTTAAAATGTCGATCGATCGATTTAAATGTCGACCATCTAAAATAAAGAGGTATTTTTACATAATCTATACATATGTATAATAAAATCGTAGGCATGTCAAAACTGTACATTGAATATTTTTTTAAAAGAATACTTGGGAGGTGATCTACACTCGATATCGAAGCCAAAAATATAGTTTTTAAAATTTTTGTCTGTTTGTCTGTATGTATGTCCGGGGTAAACTCAAAAAGTACTGCATGGATTTACTTCAAATTTTGCATGAATATTACTAATAGGTCGGGTCAACATATAGGCTACATATTATCACGCTATCATCTACGGGGGAGGTGCTATGCGGAGTAAACGAAGTCCGCGCGGACGAAGTCGTGGGCAACAGCTAGTCGAAAATAAAGAAGTATACGATCTATTTAAAAAGAAACTGGTCCAGTGCGAGTCGGACTTGCACACGGTCCTTATCACCCAGAAAATTTAACTGCATTTACTTGTACAGGATCCCAGTGGAGTCTAAAGTTTTTACTTAATTTATCATCTTTGTACTAGCGGCCATAATAACACGCCTTTTATGAAAAATTCAGATATCTGTTTACGTTCCAGAGCCAGGCTTCTATGACAGACGGACAGTCAGATAGCGGAGGCATATTTAAAGGGTTATGTTTGTTAACCTTTAGGTATAGAACCTTAATAATAAAGTAATTATAATATTTGGATTATATATTTTTAAACCATATTAAGTATTTGCCCGAGTTTGTACACATATTGCTTCAAAATTATTTATTAGCGCGTTAATTTGAAAGTAAACACATCAATCATCTAACAAGGATCATGATGACTGATATATTTTGTATTGCAATTTGCAAATACATCAAAGTTACAAACATACACACATGATCAAAGAAATAGTCATAAATTCATGTGGTAGATTATACATGTTACAATTCGCAAGTTAATCAAAATCTTGTGATGAATCAGTTTTCTTTATATATCAAGATAGCAAACAAGCAGATAGCTCTCTTGATGAAAAGAGAAACCATCTCTATAGACACCAAATATATTAATGGTGTATTTGCTATCCAAACCGGGACACGTCAATCGCAAGCATTGACGCGATTACGACAGGAATTGGGTGACGGGTTTGTACCATTTACCCGGGCGAGACGTTGCGAATCTCTTCTACCTAATAATAGCCACGGTGGTAGTGACACGTATGGACAATCTTTCATCTTTTACAATCTGCCTGGTATAATGACAGAAGGTCTATTCTTCAAAGGGGGCCCGGCCCAACAAGGGTATAACACACGTGGAAAAAAAAATCGCATATATTTTAAAGATTTTATTGTCTTTGTAATAACAGGTGTAATTATTTTCATTATTTATATTCAATTTAGAATCTTAAATTTCGGAGCGGATCTAATAATAATGATCCACTACAGTTCTTTTGTTATCGCTGGCGTAAGCCAACGATAAAAATATTTGCGCTATCGATTCCACCACACATAATATGTGGATGCATCTTTTGTTTCAGTACGATTATAAATAAATATCTTTTATTTTTCAAAACATGAGAGCAGCAAGTTATTTATGGCTACCCTGCTTTGCCCTATTTACAGAAATATATAATCATTTCATACAAACACTTAAGAACAGTTAAGGGTTTATTATCAGTGTGGCAGTGTTTTCTTCCCAACAAGCATTTTCATGTTTTGTTAGTGCCGTGACCGACGTTGTCACAATTCGATCGATCGATCGTTTCGATCGACATTATTGCAGCAGGAACAGATAAAGTGGTGTCAAACACTGTGGCGTGATGTTGTAGAACTCTACCATTTGTCATTATGGTAGTACCTAACGGTTTACACGATTTCTCTCGTTTTTCATGAGGTGCCTGGAATTAAATCAATTGATTTATTCTTTAAGAAGGTCCTGGAGCAAATCAAACAAACAAGAAGACGATTTTTTTATTACGAGAGATAACCATCGCCTAAAGATATCAATCAGTTGATATCTGTGAGACGAGATTGGAATGCTGCATGCATAAGTTTTGCTACCTTACTACTTACGTGCTATCTTACTGTCAAACAAAAACACGACAGCGACAAGCACCGACGCTATTACGCTAGGTATAGTAAGGCGATGTTACTGGACCCGCAGGCGTATCACCTAACGTTTGCAATCCGCCAGCGACCAGCGATGACTTTTAAACGTAATATAAACAATCAAAAACGTTGCCAATTGCTTGCTGGTCACTAGATGCACTTTTTGCAGCACCAAAACTAATCAAGCGGCAACGAATGCCACTAATAAAGTAGGCTGTTATATATCTTAAAATAACTAAACAATTACGATAATTTCGCATTGCGAGTTACGTGATAACCCCGCCGGTCGAGAGGTTACAGATCTCTACAACCTAGTTAGAGGTCACGATGTTAGTGATGCGTATGCGACTTCTCTCGCCTTTTACGAGAGGTCTAGCTTTAATATGGTTGACCTATTCTTCAAAAGCTAAGCTGATCTGAATCGTCTGGAATTGTACGGTCTAAAAAATAAGCTCGAACTTAACCCATCCAAGTGCTCTGTTATAACATTTACACGTAAACTTACATATTTATCTACGAATTACACTCTTTTAGGGCAAAATTTGATTTTTTTTTTAATAGAAGAGGGGGCAAACGAGCAAGAGGTGCACCTGATGGTAAGTGATCACCGCCGCCCATGGACATCTGCAATACCAGAGGTCTTGCAGTTGCGTTGCCGGCCTTTTAAGAATAGGTAAGCTCTTTTCTTGAAGGTCCCTATGTCGTATCCGTTCGGAAATACTCCTGCCGGTAATTGATTCCACAACAGAGTAGTACGAGGCAAAAAGTGTCGGGAGAAACGCACAGTTGTGGATTTCCAGACATCGAGATGGTGAGGATGGAACTTTAAATTTTGACGCGATGTCCGATGGTGGAATTCGGCGGCAGGAATTATTCCAAACAACTCGTCGGAACACTTCCCATGATAAAGACGATAGAAGACGCAGAGTGAACCTACATCTCTGCGTAATGCCAAAGAGTCGAGCTGTTCCGAAATAGCCTGGTCGTCAACGATTCGAACCGCTCTACGCTGTATGCGATCAAGAGGAAGAAGCTGGTATTGGGGAGCTCCGGCCCAGAGATGAGAACAGTACTCCATGTGAGGCCGAATCTGTGCCTTATAAAGTTGAAGGCGATGGGCCGGCAAAAAGTACTGTCTCGCTCTGCTGAGCACACCGAGCTTTTTAGAGGCTAATTTAGCCTTGCCTTCCAAATGACCGCGAAACTGAACGTAATTTGATATGTCGACTCCCAGGATTCCGACACTAGCTGAGGCTGTCAGAAGAGTATCCCAAATCGAGGTGATACGACAAAGGGTGTCTTTTTTGCGGTGAACACGCAAAGCTGTGTCTTAGAAAAGAAGATTAGATTAGAAACGAAACCATCAAAGTGTTAGGGAGTCAGCCATGATTCAATGCTCATTTTTTATATTCAAGTTAATAATATAGTTAATAAAGCCTCTAAGTCACTCGGTTTAATTATCCGCATGTCAAAAAGTTTTAATGAAGCAAAAACGCTAAAGATTTTGTACTGTACGTTTGTCAGAAGTCATCTTGAATATGCTTCTCAAATTTGGAATCCCTGCTACGCCAAATATATAGACTATAGAGTCAATCTAGAAAAGATTCTTTAAACATTCATGTTATCGTTTTAAAATACCCTATTACGTGTAGGTATACCTACATTGACCTTTGTAAAAAACTACATTTTTTACCTCTTGAAAACCGTCCTGAAAACGCAGATTACCTTTTTCTGTTAAAAATATTAAATAATCACATTGACTGTCCGCACTTACTAGACAAATTAAAATTTAAAATACCAATAATTTCATCCAGATATAGTCCACCATCCAGACCCACTTCATATACCTAAAGTAAACACTAAATATCGGCAGAATACATATATAATGTTGTTGGTCCCGGGCTCCTTTGAAGAATAGGCCAACTGTCGTTCCGCCAGGCAGGTCGTAAAAGGCGACCGAGTGGCTATGCGTGTCACTACCATCGTGACTACTAGGTGGTAGAGTTCTGCATCGGCTCGACCGGGTCTGGTACCACCGCCTTACCTATTCCTGCCGCAATAGCGTCAGTGCTAGTCACTGTCGTATTCCGGTTTGGAGGGTAAGGTTGCGGGTAAACTTATGCATGTGGCATTAGACCTCGCCACAAGATAGCAACGCACCATTAACATCTTTGGTGTCTATAGGCGATGGTTGACTCTTTCCATCAGGAGACTCATCTGCTTGTTTGCTATCTTATAATATAAAAAAAAGCAAAAATATAAAAATAGACCCACATATTACGAGCATTCCCAAGGCAAGACGGTGTTTAAGCAATAACTTTTTCAATAAGCTATAAACTTGCATATATCGTTTTTAATTTGTTTTCAATTACTCTTTTGTTTATATACATTTTTACACTCGTGAGTAGGTACAAGAGCGTTGTGTTCACTTAGTAGCCATAAGTGAAGGCCTATAATTGGCTTCCTAGGTCTATTTTTTAGTTACTATTCTGTTAAAATATAGCTGTTGGCTTTCCATGTATAAATAAATAAATAAAAAAAGAAAGCCTGGATGAACTCGAGGGGAACACGCGAATCAAGCTACCTGCCCGTTTGATTTTCTATGCAAAAACTGCGTTCACCGCCATGCTACTGCTTTATTCTGTATCTCTCCTTGTTTTTCCCGTATCGGTCTTGAATCTTCATGCAGAATAGACCATCTGTCTTTCAGCTAAATAGCTCGTAACAGGTAAGAGAAGGCTTAGAGGTTTCTTCTTCAAATATGACTACCGGTGTTAATATGTGTGATCCTCTAGTTTCTCATACTTTCAGTTCCCTCCATCCAGCGTTCTTAGGGTATACAAGGTAGACATATTATATAATAGAGAATAGACTGATATCGTCGAGTGATATCTCGTTTATCCTGAACCGCATGTCACGAACGTAATATGTCTCTTCTATAAACTAAGGCGACCACATACAAGCAAACGTAAAGTTATCTCAACTTTTAATGAAGGGGATCAATTAATCATTATCATCATCAAATAATATAAATAACAGTTTTAGCGTCAAAAAACGAGTTGATAAAATTTTCTCACGTTGCATATTCTTAGTGGGCTGCTTTATAATAAGAACTAAACAATAATAAATACCGCATTTATACCGCCTAATCAACATAATATATTCAATATGTACATATTGTATTATAATATGCTAATTCCCATATAAAAACATATTTATTGGTAGTGTTGACATCAGTGTTTTAATATTATTTTGCAAATGTTAAATGTTTATTACGTATATTATGTGTATATATATATATATATATATATATATATATATATATATATATATATATATATATATATATATATACTTAGCTTATATGACCGCCCCGTTTGTCGAGTGGTTAGCGACCCTGACTACGCAATCGACCCGATGGGGCTTGATCCCCTTCGGGGATTCTTCCCCCCTTCGAGCTCCGAGCATTTGTGCGATGAGCATAAATGTTTGTATTTCCAGGTTTGGGTGTTTATTAAATATATTGATTTCCAATATTTATATATGTATTTCTTATGTATTAGTATCGTTGACTAAGACCCATAACACAAGCAAATAATTTGTTTACTTTGGGGTTAGATCAGTAAGTGTAGTTTATCCCGTGATTCGTAAATATTATATTATATTAGCTATGTAGGTTTTATGTAGGTAAATTTTATGTAGGTACTAAAAATTGTAATTTATGTCGCACTCTCTAAGAGAATTAGATTAAAAAGACCAATTTATAACTTGTTACCTTGAAGAGGTCTTCAAGAATTTCATATGCAAGGATTACACAATAAACTTTGTGATAACCACAATTTCATCAACATAATTTAATTACATGTAAACGCGACAGCGCGAGCTTAATACGACAATACGTATGAATTTGTCTGTAATATTGTAGTGCGAACAGCGAAAGTAATTTTCGCATTCATTAGCATCAAACAGCAGTATTTCGTTAAAAAAATGTAATGCCACTAAAATTGCACTCAACTACTTTGTCTTTTCATATTTTCCAAATAATACATGAATTTCTACATCCATTACTACATGTTTAAGTAACTTTACGCCCGGCCATTTTAAACCGTCATCAGGACAGGACAGGAGAGTCATCATTGCTTGCTATATTTACTACATAGTATAACACAAAGTCGCTTTCCGCTGTCTGTCCCTAATTTCTATGTACGCTTAGATCTTTAAAATTGCCCAACGGATTTGGATGCGGTTTTTTTAGCAGATAGAGTGATTCAAGAGGAAAGTTTATATGCATAATAACATCCATTATATAGTAGAGAACACTGTCATAAATATATTTAGCAAAACAACGTTTGCCGGGTCAGCTAGTATAAAATAAAAAAGCGACTAACTACGCGATAGTTCTGCAACATTTTGCCCAGATTTGGTACTTTAGTAAGGCGTACTTACATAAGACGCAATAGCGCCGGTCTATTCCACAGTCATAATCGACTAGATTTCATACAAAGTCAAGCTTGCCGAGTTGTTAAAATATCCGCTGCTATGCGGAATTACATAACTAGTGAGATGAGAGCTATAAATGTTTTGCAGCAATATGCGAAAACCATCACAAACTAATTTTATACTTGGTTACTAGAGAATAAGGTTAGTTACACAAATTTGCTTGTACATCTATATTACTATATATTTAACTAGCTGTTTCCCACGACTTCGTCCGCGCGGACTTCGTTTACTCCGCACAGCTCCTCCCCCGTAGGTGATATCGTGATAATATGTAGCCTATATGTTGACCCGACCTATTAGTAATATTCATGCAAAATTTGAAGTAAATCCATGCCGTACTTTTTGAGTTTACCCTGGACATACATACAGCCAAACAGACAAAAATTCTAAAAATTATATTTTTGGCTTTGATATCGATTGTAGATCACGCCCCAAGTATTCTTTTAAAAAAATATTCAATGCACAGTTTTGACTTTCCTACGATTTTATTATACGTATAGATAGATAATTATAAATGCGAAAGTTTGGATGTTTGGATGGATGTTTGTTACTTAATCACGCCAAAACTACTGAACGGATTTGGATGAAATTTGGCACACAGGTAGAGGATGGCCTGAAATAATACATAGGCTACTTTTTAATTCGGAAAAATAAGTTGTTCCCGCGGGATTCACCAAAAACTGTTATAATCCAGCGAGCTGCACGCTGCAGCTAGTATTGTATAATAATGCTTTTCATATGAAAGTTAAAGGTTTTCAATTACAAGTATAAAAAACATGGTTTTCAATTAATTGTTTTAGTATTACTAAATGGAATTCAAATGAAATAAAAACTGCCTCGTTGGTTTTTAAGTTAGTATGTTCGGCTCAGATCATGAAGTCCCGAATTATATTCTCGAGTCAGTTAAAACATTGTAGTTTCCATCCAGAAGAAACTCAGTAGTACCCCGGTGTTGATTAGGGCCCCCTTTAAAGAATAGACCATCTGCCGTTCTGCCAGGCAGTTCTTTATAGGCGAATGATTATCTATGCGAGTCACCACCATCGTGGTAGAGTTCTGCAGGCCAGGACGGCCAGGTCTGGTACCACCGCGTTATCTATTCATGCCGCAATAGCATCAGTGTTTCTCACTTTGGTTTTCCTGTTTGAAGGGTAAGGTAGCAAAGACTCCGCCATAAAGATAACAACGCATCATTAACACATTTAATGTCTATAGGCAATGATTGTCTCTTTCCATCAGGAAAGCCATCTACTTGTTTATCTTATGATATAAAAAGTCCAAATTCTGGTATTAGTGTGTAAGCAGTCACGTGCCTCTGTAAAACGGCGTGTAGCTGTTGGTCCGGTTTATCGCAAATAACCAGTGATATAATCGATAAAGTGATATTTGCGATGATGAGGATCATTATCTATTTCGCCAGTCGACAAACTTGTAAATCGCTGTGACGTTTGGCCTTTAAACGTTTGTTTCAACGGTAGAATCAGTGCGGTTATATCTTTTTAATACATAAATATCTTGGAACTAGTTCCCTTACGGTGCAGCGTAACCAGGATTAAATTTTTCGTTTCATCCAAAGACTTCTATGTAGTAACGTACTAGATAAGGCATGTGCTACGCCACTTGTTGGCCATTTAAGGAGTCCATGGACTTCATGAGTAGAGATGCAAACGATACATCGATTTTTTCAAACACCCAATCGGTTCAGCGGTTTAGCCGTTAAAGCGTAATAGACAGACAGACAGAAACTTTCTGTGAAAAAAAATACGGCAATGTACAATAATTAAGAATGTTAGAAATGTTTGTTATAAATTTATAAAGAACATAAAAAAACAAACTATAAGTATCTTGGAAAAGACGATAAAGTGATAGATAAGGAAATAATTATTGATGAAGTAATACATGAAATAATCTTACAGCAATCTCCATTATCAGTTTGATGTGAAATTAATTACATGCGCTTACTTAATATACACATACCATTAACATTAAAAATAAGAAGCTATTTTGAACATTGATAATAATCTCACTAATACTTCGAATACGTCACTTCGGTCCAGTTGGGGCAATGTGAATCCAGTTCGTCCCGCCATCTTCGTTTGGGCCTGCCGCGACGTCGTGTTACTTTATTTCGAGTGGTGCTTTTGGCCCATAGGTCATCTGACATGCGGCAGATGTGGCCTGCCCAGTTCCACATCAATTCGGCTACTTTATGGCCCACGTCTTTGATCTGTGTTTTGGAGCGCAGTGTGCTATTCTTGATGCGGTCAGTTAGCTTAACACCAAGGATGCTGCACTCCATACCACGCTGGCAAACCCCGAGCGTGGACTTTTGCTGTTCAGTCAAAGACCAAGTCTGCGCGCCGTAGGCGAAGACGGGGAGAATGCATGAGTTTCTTCTTAAGGCTGAGCGGAAGGGTGCCCTTCATAAGGTCTTTCATGGACCAAAACCTCCTCCAGGCATTTTCAGTGCGACGTGCAACTTCTTTATCTTGTCTTGCCTGAAAAGAAACTAATTGGCCCAAGTAGATGTACTCATGGACATACTCAATCTCCACTCCTTCGACTTCTATCCTACGTCTTAAGTTATTAGTCATCAGCTTGGTCTTAGACATGTTCATCCGCAGTCCGACCTCGAGGCTTGCCTTATTAAGATCATGTATCATAGAGCCAAGTTCTGATGCTGAAGAAGAAAATAGGACAATGTCGTCAGCAAAACGAAGGTTTGTTAAACTATGTTCGCCAACAACTATGCCCCTACCTTCCCAGCTCGCCGCTAAAGATCTGAAGACTTCTTTTATTGTGGCTGTAAAGAGTTTTGGAGATAGCGGATCGCCCTGTTTCACACCAGGGCACACACATAGATGTTTGTAAAGTCGGTACATATGTTAAGGATCTTTTCTCTATCACCTTGTTTAACTCCTTCTCTGTCTTTTAGGTCCTCAGTGATTGGTTGCTTTCTAAAGCCCGTTTAACTAAGTTGATGTTACTGTTTCTTAAGTCTTTGCGTATATTGCGTTTTACTTCTTTATCTTAAGCTTGTATTCGGCTGTATATAATGTGAGTTTTTGTCTAT
This sequence comes from Apodemia mormo, assembly GCA_036924255.1. NCBI lineage: Eukaryota > Metazoa > Arthropoda > Insecta > Lepidoptera > Riodinidae > Apodemia > Apodemia mormo. The sequence goes on from JAUPFN010000001.1 coordinate 23,029,408, forward strand.
CTTCAATGACGGATTTGGTGATGTTGCTTAGTTTACTCGTACGTTTTTGGGTTGGTTTTAGGAAGTTGCTGGCTTTTTTTATACTGTTTATGATGTTGTCATACTGGTTTTGAACATCTTCATTATCTATCGTTCAGGAACAAAATTATTACAAAGCTCTAATGTGAATGCGTCTTTATTATCAAATAAGGTAGTTTTATATATCCGATTTATAGAGGATTTAAAGATGCGGAGTCTACGTATTTTAAAATTGAATTTTAGTGTGATGCGTAATGGTCTATGATCAGAATGAAATTTTAGGGTGTTCAATTGCAATTATATTTTTATTTGAAGTGATGCAAAAATCTATTTCATTTTTGGTGTACCCATCAGGAGATAGCCACGTCACACGACGTTGAGCTTTTTTATAAAAGAAACTATTAGAAATACTGAAGTTTTGGCCAAAAGGAAATTGTATAAGCCTTGTACCCCTTTCGTGTCGTTGGCCGAGACCATATGGTCCAAGGATACTAGATTCATTAGTAGAGATTCTCACACCTAGCTTAGCGTTAAAGTCGCATATAACTATGGTCCATGAAGCTTTTTGTTCATCGCATGCCTGGTTAAGAAGATCGTAAAAACTTTCTACCTCACTGTCGGCATGTGATGACGTGGGGGCGTAAACCTGTATTACGGATGAGAGTTTTGGTTTCATTTATATGAAATTTAAGCGTTGCGATTCTGTCAGAGCGTGATTTGAATTCCTTAATGTGATTTTTCCATTTTTTATTTACCAAAAAAGCAACACCATAGCGACTCATAGCGACTATTGCTTTCACCAATATGATAGATGTTATCTCTTTCGATGATGATTTCTCCCTCTCGCCTGACTTCGGATAATCCAACACTTATTCATGTTTTATCAAAATCGGTTCAGACATTTAAGGTCATTAGCTCTTGCCTCTTGATGAAAAGTCAAGCAACTGGTGCCTGATCGATATGAAATTTAGTTTTTTCTGTTACTTCAATGACATTGCAATGACATGGTACGTTTGAACTAAGGCTGCAGATTTTCTATTCGAAGATCGTCAGCTCTTTTCGTATTTTGCTCTGCAAATGATGCACATGAAGTAAAGCAGTCATATGATAAAGTAATGTATCGGGGGTATTTCAATTTTTTTTAAAGAATAAAAGCACTCCTTTATCCTTCAAATAAGCAGAAAAAAAACATGGAAAGAGAAAACCCTCATCTTAACACAAAAGATGTTAGTGGTGCATTATTATCTGTGTAGCGTAGCGTACGTACGATAAGGTAATTGGTAAACTGGTATGTATCATAACATACCAGTTTACCAATTACTTTATCGTCCTTATCGAAATTCACGCTACTGAGGCAGCAGAACGTAAGGCAGTGAATGTGATGTGAAATCCGGGCGAGATGTTGCAGACATCTATCAATTAGTACTTAGTCACAATAGTAACCAATTTGGCCTTTTACGAACTGTCTGGCAGAATGGCTGATGGCCTATTCTTTGATAGGCAGGACCAACGCGAGCGTAGTTACGCGTGTATGTTTAAAATTTCGGAATGTTAAAAAAAAGGCATGTGCTACGCAAACTATGCTTATGCATGTGATACATTTGGTCGAAATCACAGGCAGCAGTTTGTCCGAATAATAATACCAATAATCCCAATGAAATGATAAATTCGAAAGTTGTGTGCGTGTGTTAGACTTTTTTGGCTTAATTTGGAATACCGGCTAAGATTTAACACATATGCCATTTTGGGTCCAAAAACATGAATAGATCATGTGGGATTCGCAAAAAACTTTACGCATGTAGAAGAAAGTTTTGGACGAAAATCTAAGATATTTCGAACAAAAAAATGTGTAGGCGGTTGACCCTACAGACCATCCCTGAAACTTTCCGCTAAATTAAGGTACTTTGAGCTCAAAAAAGAAAAAACTATAAACATAGATTTATTTCAGTTCAAACATCTATTTTGTTAAAATGGCAGTATATTGATTTTTGAAAAATTGTATATTTTGGAAACGCTGATTGAATTTGATCTTTCGAATAACATTCAACTCAATTTTTGAAATCTGAAATATTGCTTTAGCTAAATAATCGCTAGGTTGAAAAAATTCGTAGCAATGTCAAAAAACATTTTTTTCAAATATTTTCATCATTAATAAATCCTCAACGAATTGACTGATTTTGATCCAATTAACGGTATTTGATGCAGTTGTTAAAGAAAAAGAAGCTGATAAGATTTTTAAATCCATCGGTGTATTAGCCTGAAAATTATTTTAAAAATATAAAGTAAATATGCTAAAAGTGACGTAATTTTAATATTTGAAAAGCTATAACTTTTGAAAATTAGATTCGATTTTGATTCTTGAAATGCCATCTGACGTATTTTTTAGTACCAAAATATTGTAGAATACCAAAAAATTATTGGTTGAAAATTTTCGAAGTTATGTCGTAAAAACACTTTTATTTAAATTTTTTGTCAACGATTTCTCCCAAACGGATAAACTGATTTTGAAACAATTTATACATTAGATTTAGTTTTATGAGGAATAGAGCTAATTAGTTTTTGTACTCAATCGGTACATCAGGAAGTTATGTTAAAAAATATTGTTTCGCCAAAATTATTTTTGGGGTTTTTTCAAAATTTCTCAAAATTTTCTAGGCCGACTTGGTTCAAATTTTCAGTTTTCATTTTCAAATCCAATCGAATGCCATCAACTGCGTTTCGATCGGTCCAGCCGTTGAAAAGTTATGAGATATTTACATACACACATACACACACACACACATACATACAGACATACTGACGACATCGCGAAAATAGTCGGAAAAGATTCCTAGGACCTCAAAACGTGGAGATCCGGTGAAAACTCGATTTTCGAAAATCGGGGCAAATTCAGTAACTTCCTATCTACGTACATTACGTACTACGTAGCGGGAAGTTAAAAATTCACACTGGCTGAATTTAAACTGGCGATCCCCTCCATTCTGTCCAGTTATTTCTAGCATGGGAATAGTTCTATAATATACATATAAATCCATACAAATATTATAAATGCCAAAGTCTGTCTGCCTGTTATGCTTTCACGGCTAAACCGCAGAACGGACATTATGAAATTTGGTATGATGATAGTTGAAGGCGGGGTCAATCTGCTGTCAAACACAGGCAAAGGGCAAACTTGTTTTACAAAAATCAACCCCTAAGGGGCTAAAATATGGGATAAAATTTTGTATGAGATTACATTATAACGACAACATGTTATTCTATTCGCGAGAAAAACTGCGCGAATCAACTAGTATTATTATAAATTCGTTAACATTATTCTTACCCTGTGTCTTAGTTGGATAGAGTTCGATATCGTTGAACAGGCTCTGTACTCGGTGGGCGGGCGCCGGTTGGTCGGGCGGGCCGATTCGGCACTCCCAAGCGCTTGCCACCTCCCTGCAAAGGAATTCAAATTACTATGCATTCATATTGTATATTATTTATAGTAGTATTAATGTCTTATATCTGTCTCCGCTCCTCATTACCAAATTTAGTTAATAATACTAACGAACAACAGTTCAAAACCACATAATCAATACAATAAATCATGCTAGCTGATAACAAAAAGAAAGAAAATAACGTTTATTTAGCGGAAAAGTGAGTTTAATATGTATACCTACCAGGCGCATTGCTGCCGCGAAAATGTTCAATACATTTGCCGGTACTGTAAGCCGACGTCAACTGTATATTAATTGTACCTACTATGCCTACAATCTTTGCGTTGGTGCAAGCTTGAAAAAGTTTTCCCGCATTTGAATAAACGGTACAGTAAATTACGAAATGCGTGCAAATATTGAATTTTATAAGGAGAGCAACAAAACCCCTGTTCGAACCAAAGGAAAAAGTAGGTCGATGACATTATAAAAAATAATGAAATGATTTTGTCTATAAAAATAAAAATATTATGTTTTTTTATATCACTAGATAGCAAACAAGCAGATGGTCCTCCTGATGGAAAGAGAAACCATCGCCTGTAGACACTAAAGATGTTAATGGTGCGTTGTTATCTTTATGGCAGGGTCTTAATGATAAACATTGACGCTATTGCAGCAGGAATAGGTAAAGTGGTACCAAATACCCGGGCGAGACGTTGCGGAACTTTATCGTCTAGTAGTCACGATGGTAGTGACATATTGTCAGGTAGGTCAAAAAAGGCGACCGGTTGGCTATACATGTATAGCCAATCGGTCGCTTTTTTTGACCTACCTGACAGTTCTGCAGAGCCCGGATCAACACAGGGAAATGGTATTTTATAGAGTTATATAATGGTATTTTAATTGCTCGTATTGACCCTTTAATTTCGCTTAAATTTAGGGAATATTTTAAACTAGTTAACACCACTTCAAGTCTCCCCACCTCGCCTATATATCTGCTGACATTTTTTGGCTGACACTTTGTGTTGCTATAGTATTTTTTAAGTATCGTTGAAATTTAATACCTCACCACTCTGATAGCAGCACAGCATGAACTCCTTTGGTGTCTATAGGCGATGGTTGTCTCTTTCCATCAGTTACATCCATTCCATTCCACCTATCTATATCCACAAAATATTAACATATGTATATATTTTTATTAAGCTACCAAACGATTCCTTTGACGTACGGATATCGCGAGCATTGTGACAGTAGCAAGCCGAGATTTAAATGTATTGGGTATGAACTTAGAAGTGGCACACTTCTAAGTTCAAACCGTATCGTTTCTAACTGTATCGTTACAATAAAATAAAACGTTTTAAAGGATAAAAATCGACAGAAATCTAATTGATATATTTGATTTGGAGATTGAAGACCTATATTTATGCTGTTCACTAAAGTGACATAAAAGACAATATGTATTGTGGGACACCTGGTAGAAACGTTCCTTTTATTATATAAATTAATACTATAACTAAAGAGGAAAGATACACAAATTAACAAGAATGTGTTGAAATAATAATTGTAGTGTTTTATTAAATAGGTGTATTTACTAACACCAATCAAATTTCAACACTATAATATTGCTATCCCAAGAATGCGTTTATAAACAAATCTTGGCCTGAGTAAGGATGAAGGTTAGTTTTAGCAAATAAGTTAATAATATGCAAATAATATAACAATGCAGTACAAGTATATTTATTATTGTAAATTCATATTAGTATAGAGTTTTACCATGTGAAGACAATGTTAAGTGGTGAAAATACACACCTTTAAAATTTGCTTACTACCTATTTATGGACAAGTATTTATTTGACGGCGTAGACTATAACTAATAGTATCATATATACTCTTCCACAGTTTTCACCCAATAAATTGTCAAGATCGTGGGAAGTTGGTTAATAATTTTCTCGATAATTTAGTTCTGTTACCAGCGCCATGGTTTATTTCATGGTACTTGAACTCTTCAAATTGAACTGGAAGAACACGTAGGTCTACCCTTCTCTTAATAACTTTATTCGAACTTGACCGTATTGATATGCTTCTAAACCCGATCTAGTTCTAAAATAATTATTAACTACAGATTAAAAACCATTTCTATATTAACAATTCAGATATAATGAATGTTCTGTGGTTTCACATTGTTTTCCGGCTTAAAATTCAATGTAACTTGATTCTTAATTCTATGCCAAGTAGTCACCAAGTTTATTTATCAACTTTTTGGTCAATCACATTTGGTATGGGTACAATTAGATCAATTGCACGCTTGAACATGACCTCATCAAGTTTACTACTTATTTGATTAGTGTTACAATAATAATTTGTTTGCGATTGTTTATTTAAGAACTTTTTGTAATATGAATAAATGTTAACCGCGATAAATACACTGTTTGTACACTCAGTTCGACGACTCCCACAGAGCAAGTTTTGACGGCGACCTTATCCTTTAGAGCTTTTTAGTGAGATTTACAGTACATCTACAGGGTATTGCAGTCCTTCAAACGACCTAATAGTCACGATGGTATTGACACGTGTTCGGTGTAGCCTTCGTTCACTTTTTACGAGCTGCCGTGCAGAAAGGCAAGATCTGTCTCTTTATAAGGAACGTAAACTCCAGTAAGGCGTTAGGTTTAAAGTGTGACGATATAATATGTATATAGAACGTTAAATACATAAGTAACGTCCATTTCTCAAATTTTATCCAAATAATAGACTTTTACCTTACAACTTGGTGGCCGCGTTTCCGATCCGGTAGTAGTTTTTAAAAAAATTGTTGACATGTCAAAATAACTTGTAAAAAGTTTTATTGAATAAAGTACTTCTGTTTTCTGATATCAACGGTATGCCTCTGGAGTGAGAGTTGCAACACATAAAAAGGTAACATCGCGTAAACTGGAAAGCCTAAATGAGAGAATGTGTATAACCCATACATACCACACCCAGTTCAGCAATGTATCGCCCGTTCGGTACCACCGCCTTATCTGTTCCTCCATCAACAGCGTCTGTGTTTGTCGCTGTTACGTTCGGGTTCGAAGAGTATTAATTATTTACATATATACATATTTCACGCCAGATTCCTTACGGGGTAGGCAGAGAGAACCGAGTGCCATACATCACGATCCTTGCAGACTCTCTCCCTCAACAAACATTAGGTACTCTCTAATCGTGATGTCAGTCGTGGTCTTCCCAGTATCTACATCCTTCTACATTCGCATTGTATACCTGCTTTGTTAACCTTTCATCTAGCATTATTTCTACATATCTGAACCAGCGGAGCATTAATTACCTATCTCTTACTTCAATATTACGAACCCAGTCCACAAGTGTTACGCCACATATTTTTCGAAGCGATCTCGTCTCGACCGATTTGATTCTACTTTCATGCCCTTTCTGACACACCCAGCTATCACTTCCATACAATAGTGTTGTGATAGGACCTTAACCCGATGGTTACCACTTTCAAGAGAAACTATTGCTAGTTTGCTATCTTATCATGAAAAAGTCATCTAGCTAAAAACGTCTTAATACATAAATTTAAATCATAAAAATAAATTTAAAATATATACTAAGTAATCGATCAAAAGATAAAATATGTGTCATTTGTGCTATTAAGTTAGCGGTATTCGTTAATGAATGTCTGTTCAGTAATCACTAATCAGTATAGACATAACAAGCCAAGAGTCAGGTTACTTAAAAGGCAGCGCGATACAGACGCAGTCGGATTCTCACGTACTCGTTTCAGTTTAACAGAAATTAAATGCATGTATGCTTCTATGGGAAACATTGATAATTATTGTTACAGTTTAAATCGAGGAGGATTCTTAGACTCAGACGTTACACATACGCAAATATTTTGGTTTCAAATAACTGTTTGAAGATAATCAATTTACATCAATTAATATATTTCTTATTAAATTATACAGGAAATACACACAATTACAAAATGTATACAAACTTGGTTTCAAAAAAAATGTTTCAAGATCTTGGATTCATATGAAATAAATGTATTACATTTATTTACACAGGAAATATACAAAATTAGCGCGTTAAACACACCACTCCTTGGGCATATTTATATGATTAATAATAATCATAAATTAGTAACGATAGTACGAGGTCGGGTCTAAGAAATATATGCCCTCATCTCTTATTTATTAATGATAAGAAATAATTCGTTATCGATATAATAAATCGATCAAATAGATCGATAATATACAAATTATTTAGTACTAGCTGTGCCGACTTCGTCCGTGTGAAATATTTCTAAAGTAAAAGTCTCGGAGTTTTACCCGTATAGTTCCCGTTCCCGTGGGATTTCCGAGACAAAAACTATCCTGTGTCCTTTCTCAGGTTTCAAACTATCTTTGTACCAAATTTCATTTTCTTTCAATTCAATCTTCATTTCAATCATCAGTTCAGTAGTTTAGGCGTGAAGAAGAGACAGACAGACAGACAGAGACACTTCAGTATTTTAGTATGAAAGTATGGGTTAACGGCACGCAATATAGCTAGGCAACCTATTTGCGATGTGGCATTATCTAACATTCATTTCTTATATATTATCTATACATATAATACATATACATATAATAAATATACATATAATAAATACACATATAATAAAATCGTAGGAAAGTCAAAACTGTACATTGAATATTTTTTTAAAAGAATACTTGGGGCGTGATCTACAATCGATATCGAAGCCAAAAATATAGTTTTTAGAATTTTTGTCTGTTTGTCTGTATGTATGTCCGGGGCAAACTCAAAAAGTACTGCATGGATTTACTTCAAATTTTGCATGAATATTACTAACAAGTCGGGTCAACATATAGGCTACATATTATCACGCTATCACCTACGGGAGAGGAGCAGTGTGGAGTAAACGAAGTCCGCGCGGACGAAGTCGCTGGCAACAGCTAGTTATTAATATATGACATATGTACATATAATAGACGAGGATGTATATTTCTTAAAGCGGATAGACCAGGACTTTTATTACTTTACAAGGGAATAGTATTATTTGGGCCAGCTTTCTTGTGGTTATTTTTATTTGTTTTTATTTCGTACAAAGAAAACTCTAACTAGAAGCAACAAAACATAATTAGCTTACGAATCAATTTCCTGCGATATACGTGTGGGAGGACATTTACGCATACACATTCCCAGAATACCCGTCGATAAGACATTGTATATCAACCAAGGTTCAGATTACGCAGTGAGTGATCAACCTTTCCCATGAGAATTTTTATTCATACAAAAGCAAGATACTACTAGTACGATGGCGGTTTGGTAAATCGGTGACTGAGAAGAATGAACAAATTTATAAAATCGTTTTATTTAAAAAAGTCTCCTTATAACTCTATACACTTACTAAGCCAATGATATTCGAACCTCTTTAACTCTCCTTCCTATCGTCCAAACGGACAATAGGAAGGAAAGAACGTAAGTCAGGAACGCAATTTGAAACTGTTGCGGGTCATACCGTCGCGTTGTAGTGATGAGTATCAGAGGGAATATGACGACAGACCATAGACAAGCCGGTTAATTTTGTCGAAACACATAAAACTCTTTCATAACTTGGGACGTGTCCAATCGGATACCACTGGATAGTAAATCAGGTGAACCACAGAACCAGCGATAACGGTGCAAATAAATATAAATAATTAAATTCGATAACAGATTCTAATTTTAATGCAATTAAATATGAATTTGTATTATGTGTCATCCAAGCGGTTGCATATAGGTACCGAGAGTCTGTTGCTTGTTTGTTTGAAGAGAGTTATAAACGTACAAAGCGAGTTTGCCTGGCCCAGTATGTATAAAACTCAGCCTTGTGTCAACTCGTTAGGGATTGGACCTGAATATAGGTATGCCAATCCGTGTGGCATTAATTTTTAAATAATGAATATATACTTAAAACTTCGTAAGTGGCTTCCTTTTGACTAGTCTAACGAACCTTTTACCTACTACTATTCTTGGATGCGCATGCGCTGCGTTTTTTCAAACCAGCATGACCAACATTTGCCGAATTTACAAGTTTTTCTTCCCTAATACTTAGTTTTAATTTATTTACGGATAATTTAATAAGTAATTTAAAAAATAATGTTATCTATACCACTGCGAAAATGCCTCATTTAAGCATTTATTTATGCAAAAATCTATACATATAATAAAATCGTAGGAAAGTCAAAACTGTACATTGAATATTTTTTTAAAAGAATACTTGGGGCGTGATCTACAATCGATATCGAAGCCAAAAATATAGTTTTTAGAATTTTTGTCTGTTTATCTGTTTGTCTGTTTGCCTGTATGTATGTCCGGGGTAAACTCAAAAAGTACTGCATGGATTTACTTCAAATTTTGCATGAATATTACTAACAGGTCGGGTCAACATATAGGCTACATATTATCACGCTATCACCTAGCGGGGAGGTGCCGTGCGGAGTAAACGAAGTCCGCGCGGACGAAGTCGCTGGCAACAGCTAGTAATCAATACATATACATGGTTCATTTTTGCTAAGTTGTTTAATAATTATTAAGTAACGATCGCCTGTGACCGAAATTCGACCATAGGCTTTTTTTTTGTCACGTACGTCATGTACACGTTGTTTGTCCGCGATGGACCCCGAAACTACTAAAACGATATAAATGAAATTTTGTAGATATCTACTGTTTGGTCCAACTTAGGATAGTTTTTATCTCAATGAATTGGTTGGTATGGCAAAACAACGTATGCCGGGTCAGCCAGTCTTAGTATATAAATTACGTGTCACGTTGTTTGTCCGCTATAGATTCCTAAACTACAGAAAAGATAGGGCAGTTTTTATCTCAATGAATCCCCCCCCCCTCCCTTCTCAAGTACCCCACCAAAATATTCAATACAAGTAATTTTGCCGAGTCAGCTAGTATTATATAGATTATTGTTATCAAATGGTCATAGTGCCCGACAAATGACAATTGATTGTTGCGTTCTTTCAGACGAGTAGGTTACATGTGACGTCATTAGGGGATTTCTTTTTCGCAACACGATTCGATACTAAGAACTTTATTTGATAAAAGTCGTTGATAGAAAGTTTGCTAGACTCTTCGAAAATTCACGTTGTTTTATTTTCATTCATCATTTAAAAATTAGTGTGATATCCCACGAAGTAGTACCTATATATTAATGTCACAAAATACAAAGTGTAAACTTATACAGACCGACTGGTAAAATATTGTACATACAAATTTAGTACTCGATTCTGATATCAAATATGTATAAAAAATACCTAATTTTCCAATAAAATGTTTAGTACGGACAAGCGCGTTCGGCCCAAGGAATTTAATTTGTTTATTACGGCGAATTATCGAGCTTGCGATTATTAGTACATCGTGCAGTGACCATACTTTTTAAATATTATTACATTAATTTCGTTGATGTTTACAATGTGGTGAAGCAATAGTTTCTTTTTAGTATATATTTAGTTTATTTCAAGAACAACTCATGTTTCTGGGATAAAATACACCCCTATGCTATTAATGGTCATTATCTACCTGTGTGCCAAATTTCGTCTAACTCCGTCCAGTGGTTTTGGCGTGATTGAGTAACAAACATTGATCCATCCAACATCCAAACTTTTTCATTCATTATATTAAATATAGACTTGTTCATATTCAATGCACTACCATATCATTCATCCGATTGGGGTGAAACTTTATCAACTTATTACTTGCACTTGCGGCGGGAAGATTGGTGTTGGTATGGGCTCACTCCGTGTTGGTCCGTCTCCTTAGAAGAATTAATTATCTGGCCGTTCTGCCAGATACTTCGTACTCTTACGAACGACTGGCAATAATACAAAATACATACACAGCTTTTGTCGGACAGTGACAAGCACTGACGCTATTGCGGAAGCAATAGGTAAGGCAGTGGTACCTGGTGCTTACTTTGGGGTTAGATTAATTCGTGTAATTTATCCACTGATATTTATTTATTTACTATATTTATTATTTATACTTCAACGAATTACAGAAAATGCAATATTACTTTATCATTCAGACAAAACACTTGTCACTTACGTAGATGATAACATGAGTTGTGAAGGCTGTTTACAAACACAGCTATTTGCTGGAAACTGAACTTCACATAATACACATCCAAGACACACGATAAATAAAACATATAATTTGTTCATATTCAATAAACAATTTCAATTAAATTATTATTAATAACACAACTACGGTCTGATTTCAGTTCAATCAATAGATCAAATGCCATTAGGCAATCTCGTATGACGAAGTGAAAGATTTGTCGCCGGATTTGACCTCCGCGATAACAAAGGGGTCACCGCCAGCAAGATAAGAATCGGCATTTCTTGTAAATATTTATCATATCAGAGGTGGAATTGTAAGCGATTGAGGGGTTAGCTTAAACAGCTTAGATGATGAGATTCCCGGATTCAATTTCCGGGTAACTGTTATTGTATTACAAAGTTTTATAAAGGTTTTCTTTTCAATAATCTTAAATCTCAGTAGAACCTGGTGGTGTGCTACCCACCCCTGTGCCTCGGATGAGAACATAAAGGTGTCGATTTTGGTCATTGCTAGAAATAAGCCATAATTGCTGTCAGGTCGGTAACATGCGGCGAAGAGGATCACCACTCATATCGCCAACCGAAAAATCGATGTATGGTGGTGAACCGGATAGTTTTTAGACGTTTAAATCACTCTTTCTACCCAGCAAGAGAGCCGGCGTGATGACACTTTCGAAACCAAACTCAAATCAGCCAATGTTTTAATTTTTAAGATAGAACTAAGATAAACAGATCGGAATACCTAAATAATAAATATCACAATTTTAAAAATCTTGGTATAAGTTTTTAACTTTCAAATTTCTAAAAATTAATGATTAAGTACCTACCTACAAAAACGCCGCAAAGGGATCATCATTCTGTGACAATTGTAGTCTTAAACAAATAATTCTATTATCTAATTTATTGCCTGATTCAGTAAGTAGATTGAGTTGAGTCACATTTAGCGTATTTGTAGAAGGTCTCATGGTCATTTATTACAAAGCCTAAAAATATTTCTAAGCGCTACAGACCTATTACTTTTATCATAACATGATTACGTCTGTGTTTTAAACATGGTCTTTTAAATTAATTGTAATAACAAATGTTGTTTTGTGTCTGAATTTTTTTTTAAATTCTGAAAAAATTATATTTATAGAACGGAAAAAACAAAGAATGGTTATTTACAAAGAAATGACACAGATTAATTATGAATAGATATTCTATTCTACAACACTGCAAAAACTATACAGTACCTACATTTCCCAAGTTAATCCGACCGTAGATTGAAGAGTGACTCTAATTAATCTGCCATTCTGCAAGGCAGTTCGTAAAAGACGTAGATACTATTGGCTAGGACGTGTCACTACCATCGTGCCTACCCGGTGGTAGAGTTCTGCAACATCTCGTCTGGGTACTTGGTACCACCGCGTTGCCTATTCTTGCCGCAATAACTCATTTTCATTGTCGTGTTCCGGTTTCGAGCGTAGATGTTAAGGTAGACGGTAAACTTATGTGAACGGCTAGCAACGCATTATTAACATCGTTGTTGTGTACAGGCGATGGTTGTCTCTTTCCATCAAGAGAAGCACCAGCTTGTTTATTATCCTACTAGTTGTTGCCCACGACTTCGTCCGCGCGAACTTCGTTTACTCCGCACAGCTCCTCCCCCGTAGGTGATAGCGTGATAATATGTAGCCTATATGTTGACCCGACCGACCTATTAGTAATATTCATGCAAAATTTGAAGTAAATCCATACAGTACTTTTTGAGTTTACCCTGGACATACATACAGACAAACAGACAAAAATTCTAAAAACTATATTTTTGGCTTCGATATCGATTGTAGATCACGCCCCAAATATTCTTTTAAAAAAATTTCAATGTACAGTTTTGACTTTTCTATTTTATTATATGTATACTTATATAGATAATACAAATAATAAACCAAACCAAATAATACAATAAACCAAAATTATTTACATGATAAAAAATATGACAATAGATAAACATTAAGACATCTCAAAACATAATGTAGCTTGTCTTGTAGACATGAATAAACAATTTAAAATGTATTTAGAACTCTTGACCTACTTACATGACGTCTAATCTAGTCAATTAACTAAATGCCCAATGTCTAATGTTGATAGTCATTAAAAGCATTGTGATTATTTATGCAAAATTAACCCGAATTAATCCTGCGAACTTACAGAACAAAGGGAATAAACCGTCCATTGTTCGTCACTTATTAAGCGACAAAAATGAGTGATGAGGTCAGTGTGGCAGTAATTCAATCTGGCTAAAGTCAGCCCAACGCTTTTATCTAACGACCTGAAACCAAATGTTCCAAGAAATTTATGATGAACACGTTTGTGACGATCCATTGCACCATTTCCGGAGTTGATAGACATCAAATGGGTACAATCTCGTGACATACAAACGTCGTTTTATATATTATTACAATTATAACTGTCATAAATAAAATAATGGAATAGGTTTTATGATTATTTTTTATTAGCTCCTCACACAGCTTTGCTTGTGAATAGAGTGTAAAAAAATATCAAATAATATTTTAATATAAATTAGAAACAACAACATGGATGGATGGATGGATGTTTGTTACTCAATCACGCCAAAACTCCTGAACGGATTTGGATGAAATTTAGAACACAGGTACATGATAACCTGGAATAGCACATAGGCTACCTTTATCCCGAGAAATGAGTTATTCCTGCGAGATTCACCAAAAACTTTATAATGCAGCGAGCTGTACGCAAATATTGTACTACTTTAGTACCTACGCATAATTTTACTCTTTTTAAAATTAGCGATCGCCAGCTGGTCGAAATTCAATCTGACTAAAAAATAAAATCTCTTTCAAATTTGACCACAGACGCCATAAAAAATAGCATACATGTATGTATAATGTATATTATCATCTATGTCACACGGTTGTAGTTTGTGTGATGTTTATTGAAGTGAAAACTTCTTTAGGCGCGTTGAGCGTTTTGGTAGAGGGTAAAATCCTCGGTTCGCGTCACCGACATGCTAATGATAATAGTATATCTATAGCTATGTTTTGCATATAGTTTTAATTACTCTCAACTTAATAGTTCCGTTTTCACTTCTATCGGCAGTCCCACGACTGCTACTGTTTTTTTTTTATTAATTTCATGTACATATTACTAATTCATATTAGTTATTATTTAAAAATATTAGCTTTCTACACTCCCTCGCTAACTCTGCCAAATTCAAAATACTCCACTGTTCGCCTACTATTGGAACACGGGGGACAAAGATTTCACTTCTTACGTACACGTACGTTATAAATTAAAAATTACAATAAAAATGATGATGTAATATTAGGCAGCGTCTAGATTCTAGAATAGGTTGCATCCCCCGTGTTAGATCGGGCCGCCCTTTGAAGAAATACACCATCTGCCGTTCTGTCAGGCAGTTCGTAAGCGGCGAACGATTGGACATACCATCGTGGCTACTAGATGGTAGAGTTCTGTATTGTCTCGTCCGGGTCTAGTACCAACGCCTTACCTATTCCTGCCGTAATAACTGTGTCAGTGTTTGTCATTGTCGTCTTCTGGTTTGGAGGGTAAGATAGCCCGTAAACGTATGCATCTAACATTAAGACATTGGCACAAAGATAGCAACGCACCATCAAAATCTTTGGTGTCTATAGGCGCTGGTTTTCTTCCATCTGATGAGCCATCTGCTGATTAAAAAAATATTTATTTTAAATTTTATTTTGATTTTATAATGAACTAGCAACCTGCCCGCGGTTTCGCCCGCCTAGCTTTTGTTCCCGTGGGTTTATCGGAAAGGTTTATATACTAAAACCTTCCTCAATAATCAATCTATCTATTAAAAAAAACTGCATCAAAATCCGTTGCGTAGTTTTAAAGATTTAAGCATACATATGGTCATAGGGAAGGACAGAGAAAGCGACTTTGTTTTATACTATGTAGTGATGAAAATCTAAAATCAATTTACACCACGGCTTAATTTAAAACATACCGTCTTAACCGCTCTGAAACTCGTGCTAGCGGCTGATTTTACACTAAGCTTTGCTTTGATTTCTGTGGCTTTTCCATACTAATACAATGAAGAGGTAAGATTTGTTTGTTTGTTATGGATAAACTCAAAAACTAGTGCACCGGTTTAAAAAAAATCACCAATATAAAGCTATATTATTAGTGAGTAACATAGTTAAGAACTTTTTTGCCGACAAAGTGAAAGTTATGTGTGTGTGTCACGCGAACGAAGTCGCGGGTAACAGCTAGTCTAAGATATATTGGGAGGAATGAATTATTGTAATATATGTATACACGTACATAAAAGTTTAGAAATCAATTTTTAGGGCAGTTATAATGTTAGAAATAGTATTGCCTGATTCATCGCCTGATTCGTATCACTTTTAAATATTGCTTTTACATTACATACATTGTTCTTACCTTCAATTTTTTCACATTAATTAAGTACCCATATGAATTTTACGCTGCATACCATCTATCCGGTCCTGATGATCCCATCAGATATTATCGTTTTACACTTCACAATTTACTCGGGCACGCTAGCGTCACCGCCGACAACGATTTGACCCATTGCTTCGGCCCACAAAAACTCGAGATCAGAGTCCTCAAGATTTAGTAGCGAGTCGAAATCCTTACTCTTCCACTTATCGTCAAGAAATTGCCCTAAGCCTAGGTTTGGTCTCACAGGAGACACTCTAAGGGCGGGCTCTTAGCCGACATAAACTCGGGTGAGCATTTTGCTCGTCAAAAAGCTCGGTTTCGCAGCATTTGAACCGACTAACTGCTTAGGTTCATTTAAAAAAACGATGCATACTATGACTGACGCACTCTATTAAATAGGAAAATCTAAGTTGTTTTGTAGCTGGGGGTAAAAACCCCATCTGACTTGCTAAATTCGATTGTCTAAGCTTTTGCTAGTCATCTGTCTCTAAACATAGACATAATAACTGGAAATAAAGGTTTATTGACTTGGACCTTTTGTTGGCAAGTGTTTCTAACATTTTATACTTGATCTTGTAAATATGAAACCAATTAGTTACCTATAAACTTGGAGAAATTATATTTGTTTTTTGGTTAAAATGCCCTTGTACTGTTTCATAAACACTTTTTTATTAAATTTATATAAGTGCCAACCGCTTTCGCTTTTTATAGCACGCTCGAGGCCACGAAACAATTAAAATTAATATTTTCTATATTTTTGTAGCGGTTAAGAAATACATAAATTAGAAGTGTAAAACTTACTGTCTATTAGTTTACGAATAGTTTAACTAATAGCTGATCCCGGATTTAATTATCGGGTTTAAATTTAATTGGTTTAATAAATCTATAAAAGTGTCAATTCATTCAAGTGTCATATGATAATCCTATACTTTAAACGAGCAGTTCTTGTATAATATATTGTATATACTTGCGTGAGATTGGTCCGAAACGGATCTATTTTGAAGAAATTTTGTTTTAAATAGTCTTTCGCTATTAAAATTGATCTAGATAAGTTCGTGATAATCCGTTTTCATATGAAAAAATATCATCCGAGCCAAGCTCGGTCGCCCAGCTAGTATTATATCATAAGAATAAGCAAACAAGTTTAAAATGAAAATCTTGTGAACAGGTTAATTCATTATATCATACGAATAAGCAAACAAGTTTAAAATGAAAATCTTGTGAACAGGTTAATTCATTATATCATACGAATAAGCAAACAAATATAAAATGAAAATCTTGTAAACAGGTTAATTCATTGATATATAAATTTATATCAATGGGTAAATTGAATAAATTTTGGTCGTTGATATCATTAAGTTCAAAATTAGAATACTGCAACGGATTAAAACAGTTAATTATCTAGGTATTTTCGATCAAAACAGTTAACTAGGTGTTGGTCTGCAATATGACGATTCCTAGGAGAGTACGAGAATGGGGACACCCATTAGGAACAAATACGCTAAGTCTGCAAATACATCAAGGGCATTACCATATTTATAATCTCCGACAAACGTAGTTCGAAAATGTCGTAAATATATTTTATTTTATTTTCATAATAATAAATCTAAAGAAAGATTCAACAAAGATAACCGAAACGTAAAGTCAAACCTAACCGATTCAAGTATTTACAGCTGATTTAGCTTTCGATACAAACATAAAGGCACTACAAATATATTATCATTTAGATTACGATAAAACAATAAAAACACAAATAAGCCAATAAGAAAGCTATAACAGATGAGGGAAGACCAGGTAAATAATAAGCAGATATATATTCAGAAAGATGTCCATATATTATAAAAAGTTGAGAGGTGTCAAGGGACACCCGGATGAAACGAAGTTCCTTTCGATTAATTGTACAAAAAACCTGTATACACTCAACAAAAATAATCGTCGCGACACCACACTGTTCAATGCGAAATAGAAATGAAAATATCTGGCTTGCTTTCTATAAGAGAGAGAGAGAGAGACAGACAGACAGAGAAACATGCGCACGCCGCACAGCTTACAATAGCTTACTATAGCAAAAAGTGTTGTGACAACTTTTCGTAAGAATTTTTTCCGTCTAGCCCCCTTTCACAACGCGCGATAAGGAACTTCGTCCAATAATTTGCAGATTAGATATAAGGCCTGCCTACACAAATATTTACTGTACTTTGTTATGGAAGTTTATGTAACTGAAATACATTACTACAGCTGCTTAAAATAAATTGAATGTACATGTGACTAATTTTCACTTAATTGAACAGTGTCAAAATAATCAATAATAGATTTGAATTCGACACTCTCAGGGAGTTTGACCAGTAATTCAGGGCAGTCTTTCGTTCGGGGCACACATTTTCATTCAAAAGTACCTATGTAAAGGCCAAATGCTTTTATGATCGTACAGTTTGGAAAATAAATAAATAAAGAAATAAATATTCACGGGACAAATTACACTTACGGATCTACCACAAAGTAAGCCAATTATTTGATTGTGTTATGGGTGTTAGTCAACGATACTAATAAATAGAAATACATAATATACTGGAATTTCTTAGAATGCTGCATTAGAATTAGAATAGTGAAAGTCAATGCTATCGATATCTAAAAATAGCTGCTAAAAATATATAATAAACATCTAAAACCAAAATAAATTTATCGTAATCCCAAAAAGCTTGCCGCTGTTGAGATCAGAACCCAAGCCCCACCAAATGTAGTCAGGTTCACTAACACTCGACTAACGGGACAGTATTTGGATTAACTATTATTTTGTATGAATTAGCAAAGTAATCCCCAAATGTTACGCCGAAAGCGTTCAAAAATTATGGTTTAAATAATACACTCTGTATTATGCATAGATGTTTTTGTATGTTTAATCAATTATGAGAGATAAGATCAATCAATTATATTATTTATACAAAACCTATGTCAGGGAAGATTGCAGAGCTACGCGACTTCCTACTTAAATACGAACCAATGTTGCAAAACTCTAAGAGAAATTCTAAAATTCTCCTGTTATTAGGTTCAAAAACATATAGTGCATTTAAAACAACACCCAGTCTATATTTACCAACTTCATTAAAATATTACTTATAAGAGAATATTATATACAGAACAAAACGGTTTAAGACATAAACCATATTTTTAGCTACCTCTTTAACAAGTCCGTCAAAAACACAGAAAACGTAATTTTCTACATAATATAAAGTACAAAAAGTGTTTTTTTTTGTTTGTTTTCATACATAGCAAGTTTTTATCGTACGATTTATATCATAAGAATATAAGATAGCAAACAAGCAGATGGCTCTCCTGATGAAAAGAGAAAACCATCGCCTATAGACACTAAATATATTAATGGTGCGATTTTATGTACATACCTTGTACCTTACACTTCGAACCGAAAATCGATACTGACACTAACTGATGCTATCGCGGCAGGAATAAATAAGGCGACTATATTATAAACAAGCTTCACCTCGCAGCCCGCAGCATTACAAAATATAAAACATTTGGTGAATCCCATTGAAACAACATATTTTCCGGATAAAATGTTGTATAAATATGTCCTGTTTCAAGTCAGTATCTAGGTGTGTGCCAAATTTTATTAAAATCGGTACAGCGACCAGGCGTTTTGCAAACTTTCAAATTTATAATAACTATGTATGGAATTAGACTATTTTTTTTTCATTTGTATTTTTTTTTAATTTTCTCATATTTATAGTTGCAGCTTCGTCTTTAAATATAAATAGGGAATAAAATTACGTAAAAACATAACATAAAAATAGCGGTAACAAACTATCATTTTAAAAAAGGTACACCTCAAAATAAAAAAGTTTAGATTAATGCCGCGTGATTTTGCCCCTTATTCTAGGTTGAATTTCCTTACATTGGCATCACTAAAGTGACCCAAACAAGCGTGCGTCAGACAGAAATACACCATGACATCATGGTGTGCGAGTGAGACCAACTTTCGCCATTCCCCTCACCAACATGTTTATTAAAAATATACGAGTGCGTTTACTCCATTCGCATGCGATGAAATACAAAATCTTTAAACTTTTATATAACAATATGTCGTATAAAATAATGGATTATATTCTAACTGCTACGCAATTCGACAAATCACTGGACCATTATGTATGTACCGCGTATTCGTGTATCGTGGCACAACTCACAAGGGCCTTTCAAAGTAGAATACCGCGTTACTTTATTTATACGGATGATGTCATGCATTTTGTCAAGTTTTATAGATAATATTTTAAACACATTTTTATATGTTTTGTGATACAAGAAATAAAGTATGTACAATGTGTCAACAAACAGTGTTTTTACTATTTTAAACATGTATAATCACTACATAGTATAAAAAAAAAATCCCTTTCTCTGTCTGTCCTTATGTCACTATGTATGCTTAAATCTTTGAAACTACGCAACGGATTTTGATGCGGTTTTTTTTAATAGATAGATTGATTCTTAGGGAAAGTTTTAGTATACTAAACCTTTTCGATATTCCCACAAGAACAAAAGCTACGCGGCTGAAACCGCGGGCATGTCGCTAGTTTATATATAAAACGAATAAAACAACATTATCTGTGATACACGTTTAAGGCGTTGCGTGTGATTATACTTCTATACCCTCGATTATCCTACAAAATAATGTCCTAACGAAAAATCGCGCATTTACCTAATCACAGGCAAGGCAAGGTATGTTTTTAGAAAATCGCAATTCTTGTACAAAACAATTTACCTGGCTTGGTTTAAGAAATCACAACCTGCGTCAATACTGACGCCGTTAGACCAATAAGACGACACAATAATAAAGTTAATAAAACGAATACACATATCAGCGGCCCCCGGCCGGATAGACAAAATAAACCGAACATTTGACACTCAGGCTGAGGAGCCTGTTTTTTATATAATAAGATAGCAAACAAGCATATAGTTTTCCTGTTGCGGCGAGATGGTAATGCCACATACATAAATTTACCGGCTACCTTAACTTCCAAACCGTAATACGACAGTAAACATGCACCGATGCTAATGCGGCAGAAATAGGTAAAGCGGCGGTACAAGAGCAGGGCGAGACGTTGCGGAATTCGACCACCTAGTTGTTACGACGGGATCGACACGTATAGCCAATCATTCTCCTTTTACAAACTTCCTGGCAGAATGGCAGGTGGTCTGTTACTCTAAGGGGGCCCGGACCAACACGAGGTAACACCTTGTAAGTATGGAATGCAAAGAATAAACCAAATGTAAGTAGATTTTAAGTTTAGCATGACTAACTTAAGTTAGCTGTCAAAATAAGTGGTTATTAATAACATTACCGTATTTATCAACATTTTTAATGACTATAACTTGTTATTTGTAACAACTGGGACCGACAGTTTTACATGTTTCCCTAAGCAAACCTAAGCACATCATAATTAGACACCATGATGCTACTGAGATATTTCTAGGAAGAGGTGGTAAAGTACAGCATTGTCTCGCCCGGGTCTGGTACCATCGCCTTGCCATTCCTGCCGCAATAGCGTCAGTGCTTGTCGCTGTCGTATTCCGGTTTGGAGGGTAAGGTAGCGGGTAAACTTATGCATGTGGCATTAGATCTCACCACAAGATAGTAACGCACCATTAACACCTTTGGTCTCTACAGGCGATGGTTGACTCTTTCCATCAGGAGACCCATCTGCTTGTTCGCTATCTTATGATATAAAAAAATAGTACTTTTGATACGAATTCAGATATCGATATCACGACAAACATTTCAAAAGCAATTAGTAAAGAATACAATAACCCCAATGCGGAAGTAACAAATCACTACAGACAAAATGCTTCCGTTTCACAAGTCTCAATGCCTTTCCCTAATTATATTAGAATAACTTCTAGAAAAAAACTTGCGTATTATATTTTTTGCGTGAATATACAGTACATATATCTGAGTCACATATACCGGGTATACGTGGTTAGTGAGTTCGGTTCGGGCCATGAGTTTCTCGAAATACTATTTTAAGAAACACTTACATACATACATTGCTAATTTTAGTCACATGATTAAAAAAAACTTCTATTTAATAGTACGAGTATGTATGTATGTCATAGTTTTAGTTACGTATGTCATCGCATCTCATAAAAACGTAAAACGTAGCAACATTCCTAGTTTATGAGCTAAAAATGAATATTTTTACTAGATGAAAACCCGGCTTCGCTCGAGTAAAATGTAAGATAATACACTATTTTAATATAGGTACACTATCTCGAATAGTAGAAATTAAAACTTGAGAGGTGTAAAGGGACACCCGGATGGAACGAAGTTACTTTTATTATTATTTACAAAAAACCTGTATACACTCAACAAAAATAATCGTCGCGACACCACACTGTTCAGTGCGAAATAGAAATGAAAATATCTGGCTTGCTTTCTATGAGAGTGAGAGTGAGAGAGAGAGAGAGAGAGAGAGAGAGAGAGAGAAACATCCGCACGCCGCACAGCTTACAATACTTTACTATAGCAAAAAGTGTCGTGACAACTTTTCGTAAGAATTTTTTCCGTCTAGCCCCCTTTCACAACGCGCGATAAGGAACTTCGTTCCAAAAATGATATTATTTTTGAATATGTTATGTATGTATATGTTTGTAATATGTTCGAGGCACTTATAGCGAATCGGATTATCGATTTATTTTAAACAATCAGTTACTATCACTTATACAAGTAAAAGCTAAACGTGTTACTCTCATATAAGATGGCACAACTATATATATATAATACAACTATATAAGAAAGGTTTACTTGGTGGTATAGCTCTGCAATGAGTAGCTATGGAATGGTACCACGGTCTAATCTCCTTCTGTGAGTGGTATCACAAGAGCATTTAAGTGTAGCTGTCGTGTTTTAGTTAGACCATTTTACCATAGAGTGCCACGATGCAGTGTGATAACTATCTTCAAGTCGGTAAGTGTCTAGTAAGCCTGTAGCCTTGCAATGAGATATTATATATATATATATATATTAGATGAACAATCCAATATAAATAACAAATTTAATACTTCCGAGTGACAGGAGCCAAGTCGTGACTAATTTCATACTTTCAGGTATGACGTCATACAAAGTTGTTGACCTAAAAAGGTATGAACGCTAACAACTCACACGTAAATAGTCTCTACCTATTGATGTGGGATTATTCAGTAGGCCTTTGAATAATATATGTCGCAACAATACCAGGAAGTTGACATATCTTTGATGATTTCATGCCCTTAATGTTGTTTACCATGAGGGTTACGTGGCGATAGGATTTGACATTTCATTTAGTTGATATTGCTGATAACAAGTTAACGGTGTACGTCGACAAACTGACACATCATTGATTTTAAAACGCTTTATCGGACTAGGCGTACCGGTGATGCTCAAGCAATTTTCATTTTCTGCAATCTTTCAACAAATTATAATTTTCACGGTATAGGTTTGTTGATGGTTGTGCCAGGAAATCATATCTAAGTCTACAAGACATAATTCTCGTACTTTTGGCTAAAATGTACACTATGTAAACATTATAACTATTAATCTATATATTAATACGCGAAGGAAAAATTTTGGTCTCCTTTTTAAGGCAAATTGCGCAACGGTGGAGTGTAAATTTGGCAAAGTTAAAGTTTACATTGGGGAGAACTGCGAAAACCTGATATTTATGACCTGATTCAAATAAAATGCGTTAGAAATTTGCCTGTGTTGGTCCGGGCTTCTTTGAAGAATAGACCAACTGCTGTTCTGCCAGGCTGGTTGGCTTGGCAGAAAAGCAGCTGAAAAGGTGACCGATTGGCTTGATTTTTTTTGATTTGTTGACATTTCCCAAATCCTATGCAATAAAGTTTTTTGTTCATATTCATTAAGTATATCATTTAATTCATATTGTGTTGTGTACTAAGTGAAATGATTATGGACATGGCTTATTAATTGTAATTTATTACTTAATGTTATTATATTTTAAAGTTTAAACAAAGGAGAAACAAATAAACAAACTTAATCGCCAATTTTCCAATGCATGATCATGAGGAATCAAACTGCCGGTAGGTAGATGAGTCGGTTCAAAATTCTAAAACGTCCTAATTGTCTCAAGACTGATTTCCTTAAGTATGTAACACGAAGCCGAAAATACGCATAAAATCAATCAACGCATAAAGGTAAATCAAGGACAAGTAAGAAAACAGCTGAACAGGTAGAAGTGGCAGTGGCAGAATTAAAAGAAGCAACGGACACCGAAACAGACGACTCCGACCTTTTTTGTGACATTTCGCACTCTGCTGACTCTACATACCCAGAATGAAATTTTACTATGTACATATAAAAATACATAAAAAAGAAACGTAAATTTAACGATTGTGATCATTAATTAAAAAAATAGCACGCACAATATCGACAGTAATTACGCGGCACCGCAATTAGCGGTACCTCGGGCGTGACAATAAGTTGCGAATGAAGCAAGACTGTCTTGGTTAAGACCAACAACTGAAATTCATCCCGTGTTGGTCCGGGCTCCCTTTGAAGTATAGACCAGCTTCCGTTCCGCCAAGCAAATCGTAAGAAGCGACCCACTGGCTATACGTGTCACTACCATCGTGAATACTAGGTAGTAGAGTTCCGCAACGTCTCTCCGGATGTATTAGAGCACCGCCTTACCTATTTCTGTTGCAATAGCGTCAGGAATAGGTAGTAGAAATTGGAAGATAAGGTAGCCGGAAGATTTATGCACGTGGCATTGCCATTCCGCCACACGGATAGCAACGCACCTTTAACATCTTTGGTATCTACAGGCAATGGTTTCTCTTTCCATCAGGACAGCCATCTGCTTTTTTGCCATCTTGTGACATAAATAACCAGAATAATGTGTTCTTCGAAAATACTTCAGTTTTTAAAGTCATTACCAAGATCACCAAAAACTTCAACTTTTTAGTGACTACTACTACAGCACTAAATTTGTCTGTTCTTAATAAATAAGTGATGAATGTCACGCCCATAGTCCCATACTACATACATACATATAGGTACAACTATTATAGACAAAATTAGGCAACATCCCATGGTATAACAGACGGTCTGCTTATAAAATATACTTGTTTTTTGTTACTTTAAGCTTTAGAGTTCTAATTTATAACATGTTATATGTATTATAATAAGATACAAATTATTAGTTTTGCTTTATGTATTCGGAAACGTACTTGTAAAAATCGAAGTCTCATTTCCGTTATAAAAATGTGTGGTTATTTTAGGCATCACTCACACCCGCCCTGCGGCTCTGGTGTAAACACCATGATGTCATGCTGGTGTTGTTGACCCAGCCATAAATCAATCATACTTTCCGCTTCATAATGCATTACGTACAAATCTGTATCTATCTATCTATCTATCTATATATATATATATATATATATATATATATATATATATATATACATATATATATATATATATATATATATGTATATATATATATATATATATATATATATATATATATATATATATATATATATATATATATATATATATATATATATATATATATACACTTAAGCACAAAGAAAATAAGATTTTTAATTATATTGTTTGGTTATAATTCGTTTTATTTTCTATTGGAAGAAGATATATTTGAGCAAAATGGGATAGTGGTTGGGGAAAACCTGCATGGGGCACGCTAAAAGTTTTGCACTTCTAGCTAATCGGAACTACATATTTGAATTTCGAATGTTATATTTTTAAAACGTTGCAACCTTCTTAGTAATAAAAAAACAATTGGTGGGAAATGATCTGTCAATGGTTTTTTATCACACATCAAAATTCTACGTACGCAACGAAAGTGGAATTAAGAAAAGATTTTAGAGCGATGATTTTTTATGATTTTAAAAGTTCTTTTTCTCCGAAAGACTGTGCCGCTCGTCTTCAAAATGCTTTTAGGAGAGAAGCACCTTGTTTGAGCACCGTGAAGCAATGGTTTGCTGAATTTGAGAGAGGTCTAGTTTCTTTACATGACGAATTTCGTGAAGGGCGGCCTTCAACTGCCGTCAACGAAAATAATGTAGCTACTGTTAAGCGGTTAATTGAAGAAAACCCCCGGATTACCTGTGAGACAATTCGAGGACTATTGGGGATTGGTATGAGCCAAATTCAGAAAGTTTTACACAAAGAATTGAAAGTTTGGAAACTTTGTTGTCGTTGGATCCCTCATGAACTGATAGCGGAGCAGAAGCGGGCTCGCGTGGAATGGTGCTCACAGATGCTACTTAAGTACGACCACGGACATTCTAATGCTGTTTATGATATTGTCACAGAAGACGAAACGTGGATTTATTGTTTTGAACCCGAAAAAAAAACAGCAATCTTGTAAATGGGTGTTTGAAAATGAGAAAAGGCCAACAAAAGTGAGACAGGCGAGAAACATTGGTAAAAAAATGATCGCGTTTTTTGGAACGAAGTTCCTTATCGCGCGTTGTGAAAGGGGGACGGAAAAAATTCTCACGAAAAGTTGTAATGACACTTTTTGCTATAGTAAGCTATTGTAAGCTGTGCGGCGTGCGCATGTTTCTCTGTCTGTCGCGAGAACGCGAACGCGAACGAAAAAAACGCGATCTGTACAATTTTACTTGAAGATCAAAAGAGTGTTAATGCCGAGTGGTATTCTACCATTTGTTTACCCAGGGTGTTAGAAAAAGTTCGCGAAAGACGACCCAAAAACCGCATTCTCCTACACCATGATAACGCTTCTTCACACACGGCCAACAAAACAAAGTCATTTTAGCTACCGAAAAAGTACATCTCCTCACTCATCCTGCGCATAGCCACGACCTAGCACCCTGTATTTTCTGTATTTTCCCTAAAATCAAAAATTTGATGAGAGGTTTTACTTTTACCAACTCCGAAGAGGCAGTGATAGCGTTCAATCAGCACGTAGAAAACATGCCTTCAAATCTGTAGTCCTTCTGTTTTAAAAAATGGTTCGATTGCATGAAAAAATGTTTAAAATGTTAAGGAGATTATTTTGAAAAACAATAAACATAATATTTTGGTTATAACATCTTGTTTTTTAAGTTACGCAAAACTTATAGTGTGACCTACGCATTTTCTGGTCTAATTTAAAACGGCAACATTTTAAGTACTACACTTTAAAGAAAACATAGAAAACATTTCGCCGTGTTGGTCCCGGCCTCCTTTGAAGAATAGGCCAACTGCCGTTCTGCCAGACAGGTCGTAAAAGGCGACCGATTGACTATCTAGTCACTACCATCGTGGCTACTAAGTGGTAGAGTTTTGCATTGTCCCGCCCGGGTCTAGTACCACCGCCTTACCTATTCCTGCCGCAATAGCGTCAGTGCTTGTCGCTGTCGTGTTCCGGTTTGGAGGGTAAGGTAGCCGGTAAACTTATGCATGTATTCGTATAAAAAAATGGCTCAAATAAAGGCTTTATTTAAAAAATAATATCTTTTTTATAGGACTTACTCGATACAAGAAATACGAGTAAAATTTTCCAAAATTCAAGTTTTTTTTTATAGTAAGAGATTTGAATAAAGACGATAATTTTAAATACCAGGTATGAACTCACCCATGTTCTTTGCGTTGCAACTGAGTTCCGACGAAGTAACTAATTAGCAATCTGTGGTTCCAAAAGTGAATTATTTTTTTTTCGATTCGTAGTTAGGTTCGCTAACCAATCGACTAACGTGGCGGTCTAATTCCTAAGTAAGGAGACGTCTTATTTGCTCTTTACTACTTATACAACTTAAAACCTAACGATAATGATAGAAAAAATGTAACACAACAGAAAAATGGTAAGTTAAAAATCTACAGTAATATGTTGGAAAGAAGTCTTCAAGAATTTTGGGTAAAACAAAAAAAATATACCAGATTTAAATAGCGTTTGTATAGTATGACATGACATGACATGGTCACATAAGCCGTCAGTCCCGCCCTCGAGCTGCGATACAAACACCATGATGTCATGTGTTGTTGACCCAACCACATATAAAACAATCATACGTGATATGCTTAACGCATCGACATCAATGATGTCGATGGCTTAACGCTTTGTGATGCAGTACGTTTTTATATTCTGTGACAAATTTTTAAGGTGACGAGTTGCAATTATTCCGCAGCATATTTTATTTTCATTTGAATGCCAAGAGCCCATAAATTGCATGAATAATAATTAACGTTAATCATCTAACCTAAATCTTACACAAAACGGTTGAAAAGATTTAGTGTTGCCAGAAGATGATTAATTTTTAACAAAAACATGAAAACGAGTTTGTTACGTACAATTTATTTCTTCTACTTTCACGAAATAACGGACGTACATATTGTAAATATGTTTTGATGCTGACTTGTGATTTATCCATAACATGGAATGTGTTGGCGCCTTCTAATAAAGAATAGTCTATCTGCTTGCTAGTCGTACGATTGGCCACTGTCATTGGAGCTACAAAGTTGTAGATTGCTGCGACTACTCGCCCCTGTATGGTAACAGAGCCTTAACCATTATTGCCGCAATAGCATCGATGCTTGTTTCTGTCGCGTTTCGGTTACATCCCTGGTTCATGGCACCAACGTTTCATTAGCATCTGCTTGTTTGCTACCTTGTTATGTAAAAAAATAAACTTTGCTTATGTACTTCGATGTGATTGCAGAAATTCTCCGTGTAAAAATCGTAACTGCCTCACTGCCAGACATTTCATAAAAGGCGAGAGAAGGATCAACGTGCCACTGCCATCGTGTTACAAAGTATAGGTGATAGAGTTCTGCACCGCCTCATTGGTCGAGTGGTTAGCGACCCTGACTACGTAATCAATGGGGCTCGGGTTCGATTCCCGACAGGGGCAGGCATATATGTATGTGATGATCATAGATGTTGTATGTAACGGTATTGATACCTATATGTATTTCTATGTATCAATATCGTTGACTAACATCCATATCACAAGCAAATAATTTGCTTACTTTGGGGTTAGATCAGTTCATGTAAAATTGTCCAAAGATGTTATTTATTCTGTACCGTTCCGTTTGGATTGGTACCACCGCCTTATATACACTGTCGGTGTTTGTGTCATGTAAAAGTATAATTACAATATATATTATATTACCTTGTACGCCTTGAACGCCTTAGAACAGATTAAAAATGAATAAATGTTGACAGCTATGGACTGTTTCTTTACAGAAATAAAAGTGTTTTTATTATTTTCCTCGTCATTTTTCAATTTTTTCTCTCCATAAAAACATTTCTGGGACTAAATCGGATTTTTTTAAAAATAAGGCGACTTTGTTTAATCCACTCTCGAGTTTTGCGCTTAGCAACACATTTAGTGATTGTTTTTATTTATATAAATAAATATATCGCTGGACAAATTATACAAATTCATCTAATACCAAAGTAAGCAAATTATTTGCTTGTGTTATGAGAAGCCAATTAACGATACCAATACATAGAAATACATATATAAATACTGTTACATACATAATAAACACCCATGACACCAAAACCCAGAAATACAAATATCTATGCTCATCACGCAAATATTTGTCCCTGTTGGGAATCAAACCCGAGCGCCTCGATTTGTTAACTACAAATCGGTTCGCTAAACATTCGACCAACGGGGCATTAGTTAATTTAATAATTATTATAACAATAATATAGTTTAACTGACGAGGATCTGAAAAATGTAAGATTTCTTTACGAAATAATCCCCTACATTCGTAACGAATACCGTGGCTGAATATTAATTAAACGTTAAAGTCATTTTGCTAACAAAAGAAAATACAATTTTTCGGTCAGCTGAAATTTGAATCTAATATACAGACTGTAAATTAGAACTCATTGTCGTGTTTATTGCTTTGGCAGTCGTAAATATTTGTCACAATACACTGGAAAGGAAATAAAAAAACTGTTTTAAAATTAACATAATTCACTTACCTGGCTAGATTTCCTTTTAATTTCGGAACATCCCACGAACGGCTTGCATTTTGCGTGACCGGTTCGCTATTCAAAGATTCGACGGGTTTGAATGCTGTTGTCTGAGAGAAATCACACATAAGAGGCTCCATCCGGCACGGAATAGAAGGTCTTTTAGTAGGAGATGAGCGTGGATACGTATGATGATTTCTAGTAGAACCTAGCTGCTCATTGCATCTTGATTTTGGTAGCGTTCTAGCGCACAATGCAGTTGCTGCATTTTTCAAATGCGTACGAAATCTATTATTACTTTGGGTGCTCAGTATGGCACCCTCCATTTTCGAACTTTAATATATTCACTCCATTTAATGAAGCTAAAGATCCATTATCACATTTGCACTGCACTTTGTTTCAGTAAATATCACCGACGTCGGAACATTTTAGTTTTTGATCTCCTTACTTGTTTATTCAATTAACGCGTCCAAATGGCATTATCACTTATAGTCTGGTGTATCAAACACACATTAAGACAAACAATGTAACACATTGTACTTTTTATATATGCTTCTTATATCTAGTGTTGAAACATGTTATTACTCACAGGTGAATAAAATTTAAACAAGCTTGATGAGAATAATCTAATACTATATACTCATTCACTTAAACGTGAGTCAATTTAAAAGGATTAAAATTCAGACGACGTCTGTATTAAACCTGATGGTTGGTTTTAAATTTACTACCTTTAATAAAGTTGTCAGGAAGCATAATTTATAAGTTTGATAATAGCTTATGCACACATTCAAATTAAAATAAGTTTTGGAAAAAATGAAATTACATAACGTGTCTTAATTAAAACAAAAATCTGACGATAAAAAACGTAAAAATAATGTCTATTGATGCGACTTCTATATAAACTACCTGAAACCCAGGATTTGTGGTTATTTTTTACCATGTGCAAAGTAATATTTGTGCTTAAGAACGATTTAAGTTAATAATTATAAGTTTCTAGAAGTAATAATAAAAAAACAGCAACTGAATTAAGGAAATATGGACTGCACAGATGTTTATCCCACGGGATATAATAGCACCTGCAGTGAATAGGATTTATTATCACTAGAGATAAGTATAAAAAAAACAAACAGGTTGTCAAGCAGCGGATGCTAATATGTGACA
Source organism: Apodemia mormo (assembly GCA_036924255.1). NCBI lineage: Eukaryota > Metazoa > Arthropoda > Insecta > Lepidoptera > Riodinidae > Apodemia > Apodemia mormo. The sequence goes on from JAUPFN010000001.1 coordinate 23,060,539, forward strand.
ATTAATAAATGACGTCAAATTTTCATTTACTTACTACACCTAACGTGACCTGACCTGACCTAAAGATTAATTTACTTTAAAGGAAACTTCTGTTGTAATATAAAGATGTCTTGTACTTTCGTAACCTAGTTCACAGGCCGCAATGCGGTATGCCGTGTGGAATGTGAAATATTTTTCTTTTTAACAAAATGGAAAACTTGTTTACATCTTATGGAGATTGTCATTATATCTATAATACAATAGTTCAATAAATATATATATATATATATATATATATATATATATATATATATATATATATATATATATATATATATATATATATATATATATATATATATATATATATATATATATGTATATATATAGGCTGTTGGCAGCGACTTCGTCCGCGCGAACTTCGTTTACTCCGCACAACACCTCCCGCTAGGTGATAGCGTGGTAATATGTAGCCTATATGTTGAGTAATATTCATGCAAAATTTGAAATAAATTCATGCAGTACTTTTTGAGTTTACCCCGGACACACATACAGACAAACAGACAAAAATTCTAAAAACTATATTTTTGGCTTCGATATCGATTGTAGATCACGCCCCAAGTATTCTTTTAAAAAAATATTCAATGTTCAGTTTGACTTTCCTACGATTTTATTATATGTATATATATATATATATATATATATATATATATATATATATATATATATATATATATATATATATATATATATATATATATATATATATATATATATATATATATATCTATCTATATATATATATATATATATATATATATGTATATGTGTGTGTGTGTGTGTGTGTGTGTGCGTGTGTGTGTATGTGTGTGTGTAGAATACACGAAATATAGCATTTCTACCTTATTTTAAAACTAAAAATTATAAGAGATTTTATTGGATAATATCGTATAAATGCACGGCTAAAAAGTTAATATAATTATAAATTACATTAAATTTTTAGTTACACGGCTAATTAAAAAAAAGGTAATTTATTATAAATTATATTAACCTTTTAGCCCTGCACTTATTACGTCGTAATATATAAATTCTATTGCTAGACCATTTCAAAATTGACAACACTAATCAATAAAACAATACGTTCAATGAATTCCGTATGTATTCTAAAGTAAAAATGATTTTATTTAAATTTGATAAGTAGAGGCTTTCTGTGCGCTTAGTAGAGGGAGGGAGGTGAACGTAGGTCGTAGCTACGCTGACATCACCGCCGGAGCAATCTTACATCATCACCTCTGCCTCCGCCGGCCGCGCGACGCCCGCACCGCGGCCCTTCTCAACGAGATCACGAATTTACATACACACGCGATCGTTCAAATAATCATTAACCTTTTTATTGATAGTCTCAAGATCATTTAAAAAATAACCCACATAATGCTGAGTTGATTAATAATAGTAACTTATAACCAGACCAGCACAAATGCTGGTAAATTTGTATATTTTATAACGTGAATTAAATTGCCATAAATTAAGGAGAAAGAGAGGCGTCAAAAGTTACAATTAATGTTCGGTTTGGCTCGGAGAACTAAAAAATCTAGTTTGTTGAAAAAATTTTTAGAGTCCAAAAGAGATGTATTCGAGCAATATGTGGTGTTAATCAGTTACATTCCTGTAAACCACTTTTCAAGTCTCTTAAGGTACTTCCCTTACCATATTTGTATATTTTAGAGGTATGCGTATTTGTAAAAAAGCACCAAAAGTTATTTAAAACAAATGCTGAAGTCACTGGTAACTCATATTTTAGGAATAGTAAGAAATTACATGTGCCTAACCAAAAATTAATATTTTTCCAAAAAATGTGTATTGTATGTCTATTATTATATACAATCATATTCCTGATAGTCTTCAATCATTGCCTTTAAGTAAATTTTGCAAAAAGTTGTTTGATTTGCTGTTAGATAAAACTTATTATGATATTAAAGAATTTTCAGCCGATAAAATTAAATGTTAATGGATAGAAATATAAGTTTGTTGAATTGTCCTTAAAAAAATTTAAATGTAGTAAAATTTTGTAAATGGTGAACATTTTGTAAATTTTAAAAAAACTATTTACTTAAAATATGAAACTTGTAATTATAAAAATAACTTTGTAATATGAAATCATCCTTGTATATTTATAACAAATAGGTATATAAAATAGAGAAAAAAAAGACCAGCCCGCTGAGTTTCTTCCGCTGGATCTTCTGTGTGTGGCCGCATTCCGATCCGGTAGTAATTCTAAAAAATCGATAGGTACAATTTATAGTTGTAAATGTAATATTATATAATGATATTTTTTTAAATATTTGCACACCATATATTCAATATTGGTAGAATATGTTGGTAACTTAATTTATTTTTAACAACTTGTAACACCCATATTCTTGCAAATAAATATTTTCTTTCTTTCTTTCTTTCATTTCGTCGAAACACACTTTTTTCGAAAAATTTCGTCAATAAATCAACCAATTTGGATCCGATAAGAGTTGTTCAATGGCTTATTATACAATAAATCAGTAGGTACATCAGTCTGGAACTTATTATAAAAACATTGTTTTGCCAGTTTTTTTTTAATTTTAATTACCTAAACGTTCTGGGTCGAATTCTTTAAAATTTTCAGGAAAATTTAAGTAAATTCATTAAAAATTTAAAATAATTGCAACAGATGCTAAATTTCTTTTCTGTAAATTCAGGAATTACTACTTATTCTGCACTTTAAAAATATTATTTTCTATATTAATAATTTCGTCGTGAATTATACAACGTAAAAAAATAATTATTTCGAGACGACAACATACATATATCCGCAAAATTCTGATTGTCGAGTGTTTTGTTAATTCTTATGGTAAAATACCATTCAAAATGCAGACCTTTTTAACAGCTCAATAATGTCATCTTCTTCTTTATCGTACGAATGGTAATTATTAGTGGACTTTGCCAGTGTCGAGTGAATTAAGGAAGGGACACATGTTATCCGTTCCTTGAAAATGGAATTAGGAATGCTTCTTTTTGGATTGACTTCAACTAAATAAGGTTAACAATGTCAGTGTATGGCACAAGGCTATCAATTGGAGACTGACTTCGAAATCGCGCATGTACCGTCAATCTCCTCCAATAGTTGGCGATAATTAACGAAAAATGTTGCATATGTATTGAGAATTTTTTGGAAGCGAGAACTTCTTTAGCCGCGTTAGACGATTTCTGGCAGGAGAAAATCAAATTGCTCTGGATCAGCAAAATGTTATCCTTGGACGAACGAACAAGAAACATGTCAACTATGAAATCAATGAGGCTAGGGTTCGAATCGGATATGTATAATTATTTGTGTGATTAAAAATTTAAGTATTTATGGTTTTTTTGTATTTATTTCTTTTGCATGTTCTATTTTAACCAAAGTTTAAAAAATATTTTCAAATTTATTTAAAAAAATAGGTACAAAAAATTGAAGAAAAATTAAATAAGAGAGGCGAAATGGGGAAATCGGGAAAGGGTAGAAGGGACTAGGGGGAGGGGTGAGAGGAACAGATAGGGGAAGGGAGGTAAACTTTGAACAATTGTAAATTATAATTTTTGACTCTTCGAATTTAAAAAGTTGCTGACGTCTGGTCTAGACATTGTTCGGGTTCCGTACCTAAAAGGTAAAAACGGGACTAAGCCTCCTCTGTCTGTCTGCACCAGGCCGTATCTCATAAAGCGTGATAGCTAGAAAGCTGAAATTTTTACAAAAATATATATTTCCGTTGCCGCTATAACAACAAATACCAAAAATTAAAAATTAAAATATTAAAGGTCCCCATACAATAAACGTGTTTTTTCGTAGTTTTTTGTCCAATATTAATAAAGGTAACAAACAGGTAGACGCTTAAAATTTTGAATAAAAATAATTAAATAAAAATAAAATTAATATTAAAGGGCCCTTTACATACAACAAACGTAATTTTTAAGCAATTGTTTACTCGATCTTAAAAAACACGTAGAAACTTGAATAGGGATGGTAAGGAACCCTTCGTGCGCGAGTCCGACTCGAACTTGGCCGGTTTTTTTATAAAACAGATCTTTTAAGAGCATCAAAAATCCTGTCCGAACCGAAATATAGGTTGCTAAATGCCATAAAAAAATTAACGAATTAAATTTATAAAAATCCATTCTAATATTATAAATGGGAAAGTGTATGGAGAGAAGGGAGATATCGGTGGAAGGGGAGATGTGAGTAAGGAGAGGTTTTTGGTTTTAAGGTAGGGGAAGGATTCTAATAGTGCGTTGCTCTGCGCGAGGCGGAGCTGGAATGCTTCATGAGTAATTTTACCGGCTACTTTACCCTCCAAACAAAAACATGCGACAAGCAATGGGACGTTACAGAACTCTGCCACCTATTCAGTATTTGTGCATAATATATATGAACTGTTTTATGTGAAAGCATTGTGTAATGCCACCTTAATTTCAATTTACATATCGACAATTCGGCAATCAAATTAAACGTGTTTCTAAGATGATATTGCTACATAACAGCCATATTATATTGCGCTTGCTTTTATAGAAAAAGTTTATACACGTTTCAATGAAAACCCTAAAGTTTACTTTATCCGATATTTATAATCATATGTCACAATTGAAACCACATTTGTCGAACGTGCTAGACACATATATAAGTGCAACAAAGTAATTTATCACCGCCCACGTTTACTGCCAACATGACATCGAACATCGTGGTCGCCGCAAAATATTTATATGCTCTTACAATTATTACAATTTAAGATTTAAGTACTTACTAAAAAAAAAGATAATTATTATTTTATGACACTGAAAAAAAGTTCCTACAAACTACAGAGCACGAATGCTGTGGATAGTCCAAAACATATCCATCAGGAGCAGAATTATTCGAAATTTCTTTACAGTTCCGATGAAATTTTAAATTACCCTTTCTGGTGATATTTCTGGAGTAAAAAGATAGGGACTATTTATCATTTTGAGTTAAAGAAATTAAATATTTTGAATAATAAGGTATAATATACTATATTTTGCAAAAATACACCCTTCGTAATATCCTATGACGTACGAGAGAATTACAAATTTTGACATCAGCAATTACTTAATAGACCGTAAAAACCGGTACTGGAAAACGAAGGTCGAATTCGCCCACGAAGCATCTATAATTATTATTGCGAATTTGCAAAAGTCATCGCACTGCCAGATTTTTATTTTATTTTATGTTGGACAGATAGTAAACAAGCAGATTGCTTTCCTAATGGTAAGACATAACTATCGCATTTAGACACCTAAGATGCTAACAGTGCCTTGTCATCCATCACGTCATACTATGTGATAGCGGAACTATCGTGGTTCGGCATTCGACCTTACGCATTAACACCCCTGCCACGCAGATATTCTATATTTCTACAAGGCTCCACTTTCTTCTTTAGTGTCTATTCTAGGTGGCGATTCTCTCTTTAAACAACAAAAAATAATTGTTATAAAAACCAAAGATGTTAATGGTACATTGCTATATTCATGTAGTAGAAACTAACTTTTTAAACAACAAAACTTTAAACTCTTATAAACACTAAAGATGTTAATGGTTGAATGCTATATTCAAGTAGCAGGAACATAATGCCACAGGTGAAACATTTAATCGGCTATTTGCCTAGGGGCGGACTGTGAGTTTGAGGAGTCGTGGGTTAAAATTATTGGTACTGCTGGGCAGCAAGTTGCAAGCGCACCTAGTTAGTAGTTTTGTCAAAATAAACTGTAATGATGAATAGTTTATATAAAATAGAAATAGGATATTATTATTTATTTAAAATTTATTTCAAAATTTGTTTTAAATATTATTGTTTCAAAGTTATTCTAGAAAAGTGAAGAGTGAGAATACAAAAAATCTAGAAACAAAAGAAAGAGACAGCTGCCATTGTTTATCGATAGCAGCTGTCTCTTTCTTTTATTTCTTTGTTCTTTTAAGACTTTGTTTTTAACTTTGATGTTTTTCAACCCATCGATTTTTGATCTTTGATATTTAACATTCGAAATAGCTTTTTTATTAAAAAACTACGTCGAATGCCGTTTCAAAAAAACTAAATCGAATCAAGTTTTTAAAAGATACAGCTTTTCAAAATACCGTAAATCGGATAAAAATCGGTTGAATCGTTCGGGATATATAAAATGTATGAAAAACTTTTTCTTTTGACATTATTTCGACATTTTTAATAAGATATAAGACAATTTAGAGCTCAAAACTTGCGTTGAATGCCATTCGAAAAATCAAAAATGATCATCGTCATGAAAATATACCTACAGCTTTTCAAAAATTAAAATGCTGTCATTTTTAACAAACTAAATTTTTCAATTTTCCAAGCTCAAAAATTTATGATATGTATAGTTTATGCACTTTTGAGCTTAAATTACCTCACGGAAAGTTTCAGGCATCATCTTCAGCGTCAACCAGTTTACAGTTTTTTTCTAACATCTATCATCTTAATATTTTTTTGCAGATAATTTATAGATAGCTGGTACATATATGTATTTGGTGGCAATATACATTATCACTTTTTTCAACCGACTTCCCAAAATAAGCATAGATTCTGAATTCAGGTGTGTTTTTTTAAAATATTTGTTACCTTAAAACTTAGTCATTTATTGAACGATTTGGATTTTTTTTCTGTTTGGAGAGTAATAATTTACGTTTGGTCCTATATAAATTTGACAAAAAAAACCCTGTATCAACAGGGTTCCGAAATTATTGCAGTTTTACAACATTTATTAAATTACTAGCTGCCGCGTGCAGCCCGCTGCAGTATAAAAGTTTTTGGCGAATCCCGTGGGATCATCAAATTTTTCCGGGATAAAAAGTAGCCTATGTGCTATTCCAAGTCATCATCTACCTGTATGCCAAATTTCATTCAAATATATTTGGTAGTTTTTGTGTGATTAAGTAACAAACATCCATCCAAACATTCGCATTTATAATATTACTAGCTAACCCGGTAAACGTTGTTCTGCCTTTTTAACTATTTTTTTTTTCTATATTTTCTCATCTTTGAAACCTTCCCTGGACTTGAACAATTAATTCAAAACCAAAATTAGCCAAATCGGTTCAGCCGTTCTCGACTTTTAGCGAGACTTCCGCCGTGTTGGTCCCGGCCTCCTTTGTAGAATAGGCCAACTGCCGTTCTGCCAGGCAGGTCGTAAAAGGCGACCGATTGGCTATCGAGTCACTACCATCGTGGCTACTAGGTGGTAGAGTTCTGCATTGTCTCGCCCGGGTCTGGTACCACCGCCTTACCTATTCCTGCCGCAATAGCGTCAGCGCTTGTCGCTGTCGTGTTCCGGTATGGAGGGTAAGGTAGCCGGTAAACTTATGCATGTGGCATTAGACCTCGCCACAAGATAGCAACGCATCATTAACATCTTTGGTGTCTATAGGCGATGGTTGACTCTTTCCATCAGGAGACCCATCTGCTTGTTTGCTATCTTATAATATAAAAAAAAGACTAACGAACAGCAATTGATTTTTATATATAAGAAGAAGAAGAAATTCAATGCCACTTTTCGTTGTTATTTTATAACTCAAGAACGGGCTCACATATCTAAACCAAATGTTAAGCTCTCTGTTCGGACTATTTAATAGATGGTTTATGTGAAGTTTGCATAAAATCGGTAGAGCGGTTTTTCATTTATCACATTTTTTGTAACAAATGAATTCAATAAATGGCGATACGTAGCGAAGCACGTGACGGGCCGCTATTAAAATATATATTATAGAAGTAATATAGATTATCTATACATATAATAAAATCGTAAGAAAGTCAAAACTGTACATTGAATATTTTTTTAAAAGAATACTTGGGGCGTGATCTACAATCGATATCGAAGCCAAAAATATAGTTTTTAGAATTTTTGTCTGTTTGTCTGTTTATCTGTTTGTCTGTATGTATGTCCGGGGTAAGCTCAAAAAGTACTGCATGGATTTACTTCAAATTTTGCATGAATATTACTAACAGGTCGGGTCAACATATAGGCTACATATTATCATGCTATCACCTAGCGGGGAGGTGCTGTGCGGAGTAAACGAAGTCCGCGCGGACGAAATCACTGGCAACAGCTAGTATATATTATATATACTGAAAACTTAAAAATAACCATGTCTCATGAGCTATCGATTTTAATGCTACTTCACGTAAATGAGATAGCTTGAATATATGTATTGTTGAATTTAAATTCACATGGAATATAATGTGTGGTTGTCCCACATTTCTCACGACAATGATGTTGATTGTGTCATCAATCACGGCGGGACGGATGTGCGGCGGTGTCGCTGGCCTGCGGAGCCCGTGGGTGGGATACTTACATTTTCATGACACAAACCGATAGTCTAAAATATATCATGTAATGTGAACACAACATCGGATGTCACATAAACTGCCATCATGGGATTTAATAATAATTGAAACGTAGTAAACCTGCAACAACCGCCTTCGAACCTACTATTTCTTTGGAATCCTGAATTAGATCTTAATTGAATTCAAATTGGAAGTATTACTACCCAAACGATAAATAGAATTTAAATGGGTCCATTTATGATGGAGCTATATGCCCGAATATACATAAATTTGCAAATGGGTCCATTTATGATGGAGCTATGCTCGAATATACATAAAATATACAAACATGTAGATTGAGAACCTTATTTTTTTTTAATTGGATAGTTTCCATCGTCGGCACTTGGTGAAACTGCATTTTAAATTATGTATTACAAATAAACTCACTTGTACTTCCAGTTCACGTATATTTATAATTTTTTTTTTTGTCAATAAAAAAAAAACTTATTTTTTTGTTGTTATTTTTTTTAAATAATCTGCTTACAACTAAATTGGTATTGATTTCATTTCTAAATCTAGCTGTTACTTGCAACTTCGTTCGCTCTTGGTTTTTGTTTTTCAGTTTATTCGTTACAAACATACAAAAATACTCATACAAATGTTTTCTCTTTATAATATCAGTATAAATATATAGTATAGATGGCATGCGCTGAGGAAAGATATCTATATATATAAAAATTAATTGCTGTTCGTTAGTCTCGCTAAAACACGAGAACGGCTGAACCGATTTGGCTAATTTTGGTTTTGAATTAATTGTGTAAGTCCAGGGAAGGTTTAAAAGGAGAGAAAATATAGAAAAAAATGAGAGCAGTTAAAAAGGCAGAACAACGTTTGCCGGGTCAGCTAGTAAATATATAAAAATCAATTGCTGTTCGTTAGTCTCGCTAAAACTCGAGAACGGCTGAACCGATTTGGCTAATTTTGGTTTTGGATTAATTGTTGAAGTTCAGGGAAGATTTAACGTTAGCCGGGTCAGCTAGTACTTAATATTTTAAAGTATTTACATTTTTGTCCCCGTGTAAAATAATGTTTTCCTTTTTAATTTATACAATGACAGCCGTTACTCGTTGCTTCTTTTCGCCCGTGATGAAATTTCGTACATTTTTGTTCGATTGTTATTAATTTAAAAAAATTCAACACCTTATAATGCGTACCTAAAAAACTGATAAACAGTTACAAGAAACATTAAGTAATAGAAGTAGATAAGGCGGTGGTACCAGACCTGGGCGAGACGTCGCAGAACTCTATCTCCTAGTAGTTACAATCATAGTGAAAGTTTGACCAATCTTTCGTCTTTTACGAACTGCCTGGCGAAAGATAGGTGGTCAATTCTTCTTAGAGGATCCGGAGCAATACGTACGCATAGCGTACATAGCTATAACAAACAACTACCCTCTCGATCTACCGAGCTCACTGCATACTCCGAAAATAATCCTTTAACAAAACGTCTAACTTACTTATCCGCAAATTGTTATCTAACGATTGAGATTCGTTTATTTACAAATAAAACTAAATCGTGTCCTGACTAATAATAATGTCGGTTACATTTGAAAAATAATTCTGTGAAGCACAATGTCGTGATCTCTGTGTTAACAAAAGGTCATGAACTAGGATACGTATCAGATACAGATTATAATGAAATAGTGTTGTCTGTTTATGCTCAAAAAGGAGGCTTTGCATTAAATATAAGTCAACCTTTGAACTGTCAGTTAAAAAAGGACTTCGCGTAAAATATCTAAGACCAATGTTTTTAAGACCATTTAATTCGCATTAAATTACAAATAGGGTCAAAGTTAGAATGTCAGTATTTGTTTTAGCCGTGTTGCCGTTCGGAGGATAAGAAAGCCGTTAAAATATATGCATATACCGTTACATCCCTACCATGCGCTTGGTAATGTACGTTTTTACTAGGTGGTAGAGGCCAACAACGTTATAACCAGGTACCATTGCTTTACCTATTTCTGCCGCAATAGCGTCTGTGCTTATCACTGTCGTGTTCCGGTTTGGAGGATAAGGTGAAACTTATACGAGTCTATAAGCGAGGTGTTTTCATATAATTGGTTTAAGTCGAAACAAAAGAAATCATATTCATCAGAAAGACAGTACCAAAATACGAAAAATAGCAGTGGTCCTTTGCAGCTTTGCTTCGTTTTATTTATTCTGCATTATTTCTATAGTACATATCACATATGTATATAAGACCCAAAATCATTACTTACTCCCTTTTGCTAAGTCGGGTAAAAAAGTAGTCTATGTCACTCCAGGATAGTGTAGCTTTCTAACGGAAAATAATTTTTCAAATCGTTTCAGTAGTTTTTGGGTTTATTTGTTACAAACTTAAAAAATTCAAAAATACTAATATTTTCTCTTTGTAATCTTAACATACCTATATATAATTACGTTACACATAACACGTACTCACGCGAAACCACTAAACCGATTTCAATAAAATTTTGTAGATATCTACTGTTTGGCCAAAGATAAAGGTAAAAGATAAAGATAAAAGGATACTTTTATCTCAATCAACCGCCCCTCTCTCAAAAGGTACCCCAACAAAATATTCAATTCAAAAGTAATTTGTTTGCAAAACAACGTTTGCTAGGTCAGCTAGTATTAGTATAGATAAATCGTCATTAGCTTTTGGGAGGAAATAAATAAACTAATAATGATTTCCCTATACCTCAAATAATATAGTCAAATTCTAATATAAATAGAGGTTATTTCGCAATACTAAAAATGCCTAACGGCACAATTTAACCAGTACAAGTAGCAAATAAAGCACAGCTATAAAACCCGTTGGCTAAATAGCCTATAACTGAGGCTCTAACAAGTTAACAATACGCTGTTGGAGCAGATAAAACGGTGAGTGATTTAAAACCTATTCATAACTAGTTGAGGAGTCATGTTCTTTGCTTATTTACTATGGATCAAGAATGAATAATCAACCTTTGATTTATAAGCCCTATTACTGAAAAACTCAAGCAGTCGAAACATTAAATGAATTCTATAAAAAAGTATCTTCACGTCCATATCCCCGAAGGTGTAGACAGAGGTACAACAAGTGCGCCCACGATTAGCCGAAGATACTTGGTCCCACAAATGTGATGTAGCAAGCCTATCGCCAACCGGGCACTCTCCAATCCCGGGCAACTTTGGGTTTCTCAGAAAACTGAAAAAACACTATTTTTTTGTTAAAATGTCCCGGGAATCGAACCCGGACCTCATGTGGTCAACGTCAACGCTGGACCACTAGACCACAGAGGCGATTTAATTAAATCGCCTCTGGGGTATTAAAATTATAAAGAGAAAATATTTGTAGATCTTTATGTTTGTAACAAATAAACTCAAAAGCTACTAGACCGATCTTAAAAATTATTTTACCATTAAAAACTACACAATTCAGTAGTTAATTATACTACTTTTATACCTCACCCATTTAGAAGAAAGCAACGATTTTGGTTACGCGAACAAAGGCGCCAGTAACAGCTAGTATTATATATATAGAAATAGGCTTATTATATTGTGAACATTTTGGGATGTTCCGGACGGTAATTAATGATTTGAGTAAATAACTGCTAGTGCATAAATAAATAATATTTTTTTATCATTATTCTAATGTATCAATAATCATATTTTGAGCATCTAAATAATATTTGATGCGGGAAACGAAAACTTTAGATCCCTTTTAAGAAAATTGCAGGCACTGAGTTGTCTAGTCTGAGATTTGGCATACTTAACGTTTATGTAGAAGAACTCTTAAAATTTATATAAAAATGATATGGTCGAACTACGCCTAGTGGTAGGCGATCACTAGTTTATATTAAATATAATACTAATACTAAACAATTGCTACAAATAATACGGCACGTAATTTCAAAACTGCATAAGTGGTTAAGAGGCCACGTTTCAAGTTCAAATCAACCGTTGACTTCTTGCCCTAATTTTGGGTGACCCCATGTCTTTCAATAGATTTAATAGGGATAAGCGATTAAAAATGAAGATTTTCAGCATCTATACATATAATAAAATCGTAGGAAAGACAAAACTGTACATTGAATAAATTTTTTAAAAGAATACTTGGGGAGTAATCTACAACGATATCGAAGTCAAAAATATAGTCCGGGGTAAACACAAAAAGTACTTCATGAATTTACTTCAAATTTTGCATGAATATTACTAACAGCTCGGGTCAACATATAGGCTACATATTATCACGCTATCGCCTACGGGAGGAGCTGTGCGGAGTAAACGAAGTCTACGCGGCCGAAGTCGCGGTCAACAGCTAGTTTATAATAAATTTGTAATAGGCAACGACGTTATAATTAACTGTAAATATTTGTTTACACTTTATACATTATAAATGCGAAAGTGAGTTTGTTTAAAACTCTTACCACATCTTTGCTACCTGTTTACTACTAATCTAATTGTCGCTAAATTTTGTATACATGAAGTCAGGGACACATCTATACTAATATTATAAAATTGTAGAGTTTGTTTGTTTGTTTGGTTGGTTGTACGTGGTAATCTCGAAAACTGCTGAACCGATTTGAATAATTCTTTTTGAGTTGAATAGCCTGTTTATCGAGGAAGGTTATAAGCTATATAACATCTTGCCATGACCAGTAGGAGCGGAGTAAACAAAGTCCACGCGGACAAAGTCGCGGGCAACAGCTAGTAAAAGGATAAAGGATATATAGAAAGATATTTCATATTCATATAGAAAGAAAATCTGTTCTGGAAAGATAAACAATAACTTTCAACATGCGGGATACTGCGGACAAAAGCTAGTTTTTTCAAACAGGAATTGATTAAACGTACGGTGGTAATATAAAACTTTGAATACACATTTTAGTTATCAGGTTGAACAGACTTTTTAGTGGTAGAGTATTTGGTACCTTACCTATTACTGCCGCAATAGCGTTAATTCTTTTCATTGTCGTGTTCCGGTTTGAAGAATATTAAGCCGATAAGCCGATAAACTTAAGCAAGCGGCATTATAACCCCGCCACACGGATAGCCGCGCACCATAAACATCTTTGATGTCTATAGGCGACGGTTGTTTTTTCCATCAAGAGAGCCATCTGCTTGTTTGCTATTTTATAATATAACAAAGTTCTATAGTTTAAAATAAATATGTAGAGACTCTCACATCAATTGTCGAGTTGTTAATGACCCTGACTAGGCAATCAACGGGGGTCGGGTTTGTATTTCTGGATTTGGGTGATTACAGAGTTTATATATTTCAGTATTTATATATGTATTTCTATGTTAAAATATCATCCTGAAAATAAACCAAGCGTGTTAAACGAGATATTTTCAGTAGCTTGTTTATTGGCTTATGGAATTATTTTTCATTCAATAGTGCTTTTCAATTTATCTCAATCTTAATACCCGAAAAGTAGATCTGAATACCCGATTATGAATAAGAATGATTTTTGAACTATGTTTTACCAGACATAATATTAAGACTCCGTAAATTAAATATAAGAAGTTAAAACTAACTTCAGAAAAGACATTGCACATTTATTTCTGTCTATAAAATAAGCAAGAAATTGAATTTTAAGTCATAAAAGATTTAACGAATTGGGTGATCATTTTTTTTATTAGACAGTATTTTGAAATTACATTTATATAACTTTAGCTCATACACAACTGCAAAAAATGATAATTTCCAAGAATAATATATCAATTTATACCTTAGTAGTTCGTAAAATCAATAAATAACTTGTTTTGGATCGTTATTATCAATCACAAAACGCGCGAGCTTTGTATTTGGTAAACCGTTAAATATTTTATTTCATAGTAACAAGAACCGGTGCCCGCTAGATCTCAGGCCGGAAATGGCTTTCAAAATGACTAAAAACGCTCAATCAAATGGTGGGTACCCCATACCGACGTCAAACTGTGACGAATAATCGTGTATGAACTTTGGAGGGCTTACCAAGAAATGTTTAAATTGACAAGATTTAGCCTTTATTTAATTATATAGCCTCTTTATTTGACCGCCCCGTTGGTCGAGTGGTGAGCGACCCTGACTACGCAAACGCGGGTTCGATCCCTAAAAACTAAACTAAAACTTTCGCATTTATAATATTAATATAGATTATTTTTTTTTGTCTTTACTTTTTCATTTTAACTTTAGAAATCCACTTACCTAGTTATGTCAGTTTATTAAGAGTTACTGTGTCATAATTTAAAAAAATAAAAACAAATTTATATAATCGTGCCGGTTCCTTTGCTGAGTAGAAAGTGTAAATGCTCAAGATCACCACGGTTCACCAGTTTTTCCGGCTGGCGAAATGGGTAGTGATCGCGTGTGTGTAAGCGTCGTTTGATATTATTATTAAAAACTTACAAATATGTTGACCTAAGCAGATGTATCACTGCCGTACGAAAAAAAGCGTTTTTTTTAAATATAATATACATATTGTTCTGATAGAAAAGAGGCAATCATTGTTCAAATTCAGACAATCGGATCCGTAGGCGTGTCATCTAACGTTTGCAATTCGCCAGCGATCAGCGATGACTCTTAAACGTAATGAAAAAATCATCAAAAACGTCGCCAATTGCTTGCTGGTCACTAGATTTTGCAATGTCACAGCATCAAAACTAATCAAGCGGCAACGACTACCACTAATGTACAAGGCTGTGTCTTGCAATAACTAAACAATCACGATAATTTCGCATTGCGAGTTACGTGATTACCCCGCCGGTAATAGCCTTAGAATTGTTGACGTGTAAAAACACTTGGCATAATTGGATAAAAAACTGATTTCTGATTTTGCCTAGAAAAGAGACACCAAAAGCAACAACAGCATACATCATGTACTGCTATCCGTGTGGCGGTAAGATAATGCAGTATGGCAGATTAGCTTAGCAGGGTTCTTTACCCTTCAAACCAGAGCTCGACAGTGACGAGCATTAACGCTTTTGCGACGGAAATAGATAAATCGGTGGTGAAACGCCAATCCAGAATGCCCCGATTACACTTTGATTAGTGCGTGTGAGAGTGTTTAATGCAGGTGCTTAGTATTAAGCAAAAAATACGTGAAGACAGCCGTTGATTAGTGCGAGTGATTAGTAATCAGCGTAGTCAATGTGAATAGACGCTAATTACTAATCACTCGCACTAAACAACGGCTGACTACACGTGTTTTATGCTTAATTTAAAGAACCTGCATTATAACGCAGTGCGAGTGAGAGTGTATACACTCTCATTCGCACTAATCAAAGTGTAACCGGGGCCTAATTGTTACCTGCTGCTTCACTTTACGTTGAATTCGTAGTAAAATTATAAAAATCAGAGGAAAAAACTTTTTAATACACAAATTATACTTTATTACTTTTAAAGAGATAATAGTTAATGTGTAGTGGAATAGGCAAGTCAATAAATTAAATGTTAGGTCTATATAATCCAAATAGATATTAATTATTCCTTTATTAATAATAACCCTTGCAAATAGATATTATTATTATTATCGAATCAGTATATCAAAAACCATTTTTCAGCTGAAATCTACGTTATAAAACTATTTGTTTGCCAAATTTCAACTCGATCAATGCTTAAAGTTGTGTGTTAGTTATCAGTCGAAGTCGGTCACTACAATCAATGTTTATGAATACTGGGCCCCCTTTGAAGAATAGACCATTTGCCAGGCAGTTCGTTAAAGGCGAACGAAACCTACCATTGTGACTACTAAATGGTAGAGTTCCGCAACGTCTCGCCCGGGTATTTAGTACTACTAGTAGCAATAGCGCCAATGCTTGTCATCGCCGTGTTCCGGTTTGAAGTGTAAGGTAAATGGTAGATTTATGCTAGTAGCATTGCCATCACGCCTACGGATAGCAACGCACCATTAACATCTTTGGTTCTGTCTGTGCTATCCTTTTCCACCAGGAGAGTCATCTGCCTGTGTTGCTATATATAATATTTAAAAAAAGGTGCTTCTAATGACTCCATTACCATAATACGTATGTTAGAAGAAAGTGAACATGAAATATTGTTGCTAATGAATATCAAAGTTATGTTTACACGGCTAGTGACAGCAGTCGTCCCCAATAATAAACACAACAGAATGAATATTGACACAGTTCAACAATGTCACATTCCTGATTGACAGCATACCATTAGCAATTAAATTAGTTGACATTGAATTCAATTTAACGCCACGACAATCAGTAATACGATAAATAGCACCGACACGACTAATGATTAATAATGATTAATAATTAATACTTTAATTTGCCACTGGTTAGCAAATTCGGTTAAAATCGTGATGGTAGGGGTTGGATCCCTGTGTGAGGTAAAAGATTCTGTTTTTTTAGAAATAAAAATATCAGTGGCAGCTCGGAGTTTGGCAAACGCAAAAGTTGGTTATCGCAAGAAACAAGGGACAGCCGCTAGTAGGTCGGTCGGTAAAATCACCAGCCGAGAACCGATGAATCCATTTTTTTTCTCTCAGCATAACCACGGTTAACTGTGAGAAAATGCTTAATAGCATTAAGTTACGCACTATGTACTGATTTGTGCAATAAAGTGTTTAAATAAATAAATAAATCCCAGTAAACCGGACCGTCTATTTACGTTCGGTCCACTCTGACTTATCCTGCAACGGAGTCGGTGTGATTTTTTTATTTTTTTATTTTATTTGGAACACCTATATACAGCTATAGTAAATAAAAATAGAATAGAATAGAATAAAAGAATAAGACAGATGGCTCTCCTGATGGAAAGCGAATCCATCGCTTATCCATCGCCTATAGACACTAAAGATGTTAATGGAGCGTGCGTGCCATATCTGTGTGGCTGGATGGCAATGCCAAATGCATAAGTTTACCGGCTACCTTACCCTTTAAACAGGAACACGATAATGACAAGCATTGACGCTATTGCGATAGGAATAAGTAAGGATTACATATTGATACCACCACCGAATACCCGGACGAGACTGCGGAAATCTACCACCTACCACGATAGTAGTGACACGAATAGCCAATCGTTCGCTTTTTACGAACTGCCTAGCAAAATGACAGATGGCCTAATTTTCAAAGGAGGTCCGGACTAGTACGAGGTATACAAAATCAAACCTGACAACTAAAATGTCTATTCAGGGTAAGTATATAAAACCTGCCACTGTACGATTAATCCCCTCCTGTTTGAAATAGAACACTTTTTACTAACTACCTTCAGTCGGCTTTTACGATATGCCTGGCACAACGCCAACGGCAGTTGATCTATTCTTCAAAGGAGCCCGGACAATACGGAGTAATAATGATAATAGATATTTTTTTCTTTTTAGCATAATATTGCTTTTTATTAGTGTAAATAGGGACCTAGTTTCAGATAATTAGTTTTAAAAGTTTTTGATCCTGACTACGCAATCGACGAGGCTCGGGTTCGATATCCGACGGGGACAAGCATGAGCATAAATGTTCGTATTTCCGGGTTTGGGTGTTTGTTATGTATGTAAAAGCATTTATATACGTATTTCTATGTATTAGTATCGTTGACTAACACCCATAACACAAGCAAATAATTTGCTTACTTTGGGGTTAGATCAGTAAGTGTAATTTGTCCCGTGAATATTTATTTATTAATTTAAAGTGTTTTTTAGATTTTTAAAAAATAACTAACCCCAATGCCCGAAATTGGATATGTGGTCGGTTTGTCGACTGGCCAGCTAATCGCATCATAGGATCTAAAATAGTTTGCTTATCGTTGATGCATTAGTCACAACTCACACTACCTTTACGTGGCCGTAGGCGTGTCGGTGTTTATTTGTTTTAAATTTGAAATACTATGATCCATTTTTATTATTTAAATTTCGCTTAAGGTCCAATTGATAAAAAAAGCTTAGGAACATTCAGTTTTTTCGTGATTTTTCGTGAAGCTTTTACATGATGATTATTAAGTGAAGATTTAAAAAAAAAAAAAAAAGTTGGCAGTGAGCAACTAACACTTTATGTTGTAGTTGTCAATGTGTGAGTATTAACTGATCTCCATCAGGTGGCCTCACGCTCTGCTGCGAGGCCTAATTTAATGACAAAAAATATAGATTTACATCCCCATTGATACATGATTCAAGTTTTTTATATTATTCGACAGCATATAAGTAGACTCTCCTAATCTACTAATAATTAATAAGTCTGCTAAAGAAAAAAGACAACCATCATCTATAGACACCAAAGATTTTAATAGAGACTTGCCATCCGTATGGCGAGGGATACTG
Organism: Apodemia mormo; assembly: GCA_036924255.1. NCBI lineage: Eukaryota > Metazoa > Arthropoda > Insecta > Lepidoptera > Riodinidae > Apodemia > Apodemia mormo. Next base: position 23,079,155 of record JAUPFN010000001.1, read on the forward strand.
CCACAAGTATAAATAATCGGCTACCCCACCATTCAATCTGGAAATCCTCAGTGACCAACACTGGCGTTATCGTGATGCTAAAGTATTGATAATAATTTATTTTCAAGCAAAATTTTTTTATTACTATTTTGAAAATATAACAATTTTCAAATTAATAGAAAACTCATGATGTTAACAATAGACGTCTAGTTTAAAGGTATATAAATATCGTTATTTGTTATGCGTTTTTATTGCACTGCCTGTTCAATCGTCCGATTGAGATGAAACATTGTCGCATTTTGGAGAAGGTCAGTAATAGACAAAATACCATTAAAAACATTAAAATATGTGACGCGCCTGCCATGCTTACCGATATAAATGTGGGTATTCTTCACAAAAAAAAATCTTATGCGATTGGTTCCTCCAAGGATTAGCGCGTTTAAACAAACGAACAAAAACTATTCAGCGTAAGTACATTAATTAATATAGATAAAGATTATCGCCTCTGTGGTCCAGCTTGTGCGTTGACCACGTGAACGTGAACGGGAACTTAAAAAAAGTGTTTTTTCAGTTTTCTGATAAACACAAAGTTTTTGTTCTTTTGCCCGGAATTGGAAAATTCCGGTTGGCGATAGGCTTGCCACCTATCACATTTGTGGGACCAAGTTTCTTCGGCTAATCGTGGGTGCACGTGTTGTAACCTCTGCCTACGCCTTTGGAGTTACGGGCGTGACAATACTTTTTTACAGGTTATCAAGTCAATAAAATAAGGTGATTTATGCCCATATTCTATATCTTTTAACATAAGTTTTGCATACAATATTATTACATGATAATCCGACGTCCCAAAAAGCTTTTCCTAGTAGCAAAGTTAGAAACACGACTTAACATTTAAATATCTAAGCTACTACCTACTTAGAATATAAATGCTAAAACGACCTTGTTTGTTTCCCTTTCAAAACCTAGCAATACAACCATTTTTTGTAATAAATAACATACTATATGTGATTATAATTAAAATCATGTACTATTTGCAATTTCATGTCCAATACAGTTGTTAAATTGAAATTTAAAAAAAAGAATGCATATGTCGAGTTCTTAAATTTTATGCATTTCTATGCTTTCTTCATCTATCTATTTATATTATTAATTATTAATATTATAAATGCGAAAGTTTGGATGTTTGGATGGATGTTTGTTACTCAATCACGCAAAAACTACCGAACGGATTTGAATGAAACTTGGCACACAGGTAGATGATGATCTGGAATAGCTATTTTTTATCCCAGAAAAATTAGGTGATCCCGCGGGATTCACCATAAACTTATAATGCAGCGGGCTGCACGGTGCAGCTAGTCTATATATATATATATATAAAAATCAATTGCTGTTCGTTAGTCTCATTAAAACTCGAGAACGGCTGGACCGATTTGGCTAATTTTGGTTTTAAAATATTCATGAAGGTTCCGGTTAGGTTTAAAAGGTAGAAAAAAAGTAGAAAAAAAAACCGGAAAAGTAGACACAAAGTTGGCAGAACAACGTTTGCCGGGACTCTGACCCGGCAGATTTTGCCGGCAAAACTCATGTATTTTTACTGTAAAACAAAGATGTATGTTACACCTACCCCTTATTTCCTTTCTGCTAGCCTAAAGGTTGACTGGTAGAGAATGCATGTAGCGTTAAGTCCGCCTTTTGTAATTATTTTTTGGTAAAGGTGTACAATAAAGGCTAAATAAATAAATAAATGTTATCCTGACTTAGCTATGAATATTCAATTATAACTGGAAATGAAAGAAATTGACGGCGCATGAAGTGTCAACCGCGTAAAGGTTAAATAGTAGTTAAGTTTTCTGGAACTTTCCAATTTCAGTGCATTTCTAAATTTTCATTCCGCAAAAACCTTCTTCAAAAAGACTTAACCGACCGAATAAAATCGGTTAAGTCTTTCTTAAATTATGAAATGACAAAGGGTAATAAGGATTCATTTTTATGCATAAATAGGGGTGAAAATGTCAAGAAATCAACAACAACATATTTTAACGCAAACTCTGTTTCGTTAACCTTTCATCTTCCATTCTTTCTACTTGTCCGAACCAACTGAGCAATCTTTACACCGCACTTTCTTTCAAGCGTAACCTCTCACTTCAACATTACGAACCCGGTCCACGAGTGTTACCCCACATATTTTTCGTAAAGATCAGATCTCGACCACGTTGGTTCTACATTCATGTCCTTTCTGACATACCCAACTCTCACTTCAATGTAATAGCGTTAGGATAAGCACATAATTAATTATGCAGGGCAAGACAATCCCTTACTTAAAATTGTGAAGTAATCTCCCAAATAAACGCTCCATTTAATCTGTTCCCTGCACACACTCTTCTTCTTTGACATCAGCGGTGTAACTTCTATCCCTGCTTAAAGCACATCCAAGATATACAAACTTATTCACTTGCTCCAACCCTACATCGACCACACAACTCTTACATCCATATTATCAATGAGTGAAAAATAAATATAATATCTCCGTATTGGTTCGTGCCTCATTTTAATAGACCATCTGCTATTCTGCCAGGCAGTTCGCAGAAGGCAAACGACACGTGTCACTCCCACCGTTACTACTACATGGTAAAGTTCCGTAAAGCCTCGCCCAGGTATATTGGTACCACCATGTTACCTATTCTTGCCGTAATAGCATGAAGGTTTGAAGGGGAATGTGTAGCCAACATGCTTATGCAAGTGACATTGCTATCCCGCTACACGAATGACAACGCATCATTAACATCTTTTTTGTCAATAGACGATGCTTACCTTTCCATCACAACGGTCATCTGCTTGTTTGCTATATAATTGTATAAAAAATACATTTTATAAGTAATCTAATTAAATTCACGGCAATTCCCTTGCAGACAAGGTGAAGGGGCAGTATGAATTGTATGTTGTATCTCGCTCAAATTTATCACACAAGATATTTTGCCCTTTTGCATCTGCCTTTCTCTTTTATACTTACTCAATTTTGTTCAAGCTCCAGAAAAAAAAACCAAAAAGGTGGAAATTTAAAAAATACTATTAAAATAGTCTCGCTTTTTATTATCATAATACAATTATCTACATTACATTTAAAAAGGAAAGATTTGATTATTTGTAAGTTTGTGAAATTGTAAAGGAAAAACTCAAAAACTTACTACTTCATTTTAAAAATGCTTTTACTTATAGAAAAAGACATTATTTCGAAATAACATTTAGGAAGTATTGTTTTCGGGTCACGCGAACGAAGTCACCCCCTATGAAGGTTGCCATCATCCATCACTGTTACTGCTTTTCTATCCATCAATACAAAGAGTCTGATTTATTTGGTATTCATTTTATACTACATGTTACTGATATTTTATACTTATAGATTTTTCGAAGAGACTAAGAATTTTCGAAGATAGAAAAGATGATTGTCTCGTCAAAACGAAGCTGTTCACAAAAATTCAACTTGTTATTAATCAAAAAAAAGTTTGTTCCTGGGATCCCGGTCCAGTGGTGTGTTGGTCCCGGCCTCCTTTGTAGAATAGGCCAACTGCCGTTCTGCCAGGCAGGTCGTAAAAGGCGACCGATTGGCTATCGAGTCACTACCATCGTGGCTACTAGGTGGTAGAGTTCTGCATTGTCTCGCCCGGGTCTGGTACCACCGCCTTACCTATTCCTGCCGCAATAGCGTCAGTGCTTGTTGCTGTCGTGTTCCGGTTTGGAGGGTAAGGTAGCCGGTAAACTTATGCATGTGGCATTATACCTCGTTACAAGATAGCAACACACCATTAACATCTTTGGTGTCTATAGGCGATGGTTGACTCTTTCCATCAGGAGACCCATCTGCTTGTTTGCTATCTTATGACATAAAAAAAAAAGATATGAAGGCAGAGAATGAACGATTCTAATAGATATCTAAATCATAAATTGATTTGTTAACTTCATCTCTATTGTAATAATATTTTTTTATCTGATATTCGTGTATCCTAAGATGGCCTTTAGTATGCAAATCAATATTATTACGTACTAGCCTGCTCGCGACTTCGTCCGCGCGGACTTCGTTTACTCCGCACAGCTCCTCCCCCGTAGGCGATAGCGTGAAAATATGTAGCCTATATGTTGACCCGACCTGTTAGTAATATTCATGCAAAATTTGAAGTAAATACATGCAGTACTTTTTGAGTTTACCCCGGACATACATACAGACCAGAACAGACAAACAGACAAACAGATAAACAGACAAAAATTCTAAAAAATATATTTTTGGCTTCGATATCGATTATAGATCACGCCCCAAGTATTCTTTTAAAAAAAATATTCAATGTACAGTTTTGACTTTCCTACGATTTTATTATATGTATAGATATGAAGTTATTACGGTTACATTGAAACAGTAAAGATTGCGAAACTGTCTTTTCTTTGGTATCTCCGAAGCAACATAATATTTGAGACGACTTCTTACAGAGTAGAATCTATACATATAATAAAATCGTAGGAAAGTCAAAACTGTACATTGAATATTTTTTAAAAGAATACTTGGGGCGTGATCTACAATCGATATTGAAGCCAAAAATATAGTTTTTAGAATTTTTGTCTGTTTGTGTTTGTCTGTATGTATGTCCGGAGTAAACTCAATAAGTACTGCATGGATTTACTTCAAATTTTGTATGAATATTACTAATAGGTTGGGTCAACATATAGGCTACATATTATCACGCTATCACCTACGGGGGAGGAGCTGTGTGGAGTAAACGAAGTCCGCGCGGACGAAGTCGCTGGCAACAGCTAGTATTCCTATAATAACTCCATAGCTATATGTACGATATTATATTGAGTGAATACGGGCGAGCTGAAAATATACTGCCTTGGAGAAGTCAATTGAAAAAATAATATGACTACATAATAGTAGTAGCTAATAGCTATAGGTCAAACCGCGGTGCTTTGTATGAAGTACTGTATGATTAAATGACTACTTCTATTACATAAATAATACTAACTGAAATAAAATTTAAGTATTCAATAAATCAGAATTATAATACCATTTAATATGGACCAAATTAATTTCATTACAATAATAGAGTTGTACTGCTCCATTATTTCACATCTATATCAGTATTGTTGGAACAAAACGTAGCTGATATCAAAATGTATACAATACGATGTGTTTGCAAAAATCTATGGATTATTCCATAAAATAGTGATTGAGTACATAATAGTTGACACTTACGTATCGATGAAATAGTAGTTACAAAAGTATTATACAATATGAATTTACGCTAGAATAGCTTATTTGCTCTATAATTTTATTGAAAATATAGTCAAACTTATGTGTATCGTGAAAAAACTTGAGTTTTATTCACCTGTGTATCAAAATACATAAACTATCACTTTACACTATGTTCTATACATAACAAACTAACGTTTATGTCCACTAACATGATGTTAATATGCAGTCCGTACCACGCGGCACCGGTGGTCGCGGAGTACTGATGACTGTCGAACGATAACGCCAGCCCGACCCTACAACTTCTACTACGAAATACTAACGACATGAACATCGCTAATGCATCGTCTATATTGTATCGTAAGTATTCATATAATACTGTTGACAAACATTATCAAAAACACGGAGTAGGAGGCACAATAATGCTTTTATACTGATAACAGGTCCTACAATATGTTTAGTTACATCGATTGCATACAGCTTAAAAAAATTGAAACAATAAATAAATCACAAATTACACCAACGGATTGACAGACATTTATAACGAGATTTTAATGTATTTAAAATCGTCACATTTATTGATTGTCAAAACAGAACTAGATCGTCTTGTTGCTCGAGTCGTTGGTGAAGCCTCCTAGCAAGTCCGATACGTGTGTGATAACTTATTAGTATTGATGTCTTTTCTCATTCCATTTATCTCAACAATCTACAAACCGACACGGACAAACCAGCAATAATATGATATATTACAGCGTTGCTTCAGTCGTATACTTAATAAAACCTTAAATTTTTCAATGGGATAATCGATAATCACTATAACACTGTGGGAGAACATTACAAGCGAACGACCCTGTGACAACCATGTACCAAGTAGCTAATATTATTATAGCTTAGTATATATATATATATATATATATATATATATATATATATATATATATATATATATATATATATATATATATATATATATAATATATATATATATATATATATATATATATATATGATGGTTCTCCTGATGAAAAAAGTCAACCATCGCCTATAGACACCAAAGATGTTAATGGTGCGTTGCTATCTTGTGGCGAGGTTACCGGCTACCTTACCCTCCAAACTGGAACACGACAGTGACAAGCACCGACGCTATTGCAGCAAGAATATGTAAGGCGGTGGCACCAGACCCGGGCGAGGCATTGAAGAACTCTACCACCTAGTAATCATGTAACCATGTTTGGAGTTATAATTTTTTTTTCACAAGTCTAATATATTTTTAAAAACCTACCCAACGATACTCACACTACGAGGTATACGAAAAAAAATTAACATCCCCACTTTACATGTAGAGTAGCTACCCTACAAAAAATCTGTAAGCCGGTTGACCTGCAGGCCATCTCTGAAACTTTCTGCTAAATTGAGCTATTTTAAGCCTGAAGGAACAAAAACTATACCCACGCATCATTGATATACAATATCCATCAATGGTAAGAAATAAGAATAGATTTTTTCAGAGTTAAAGAATCCAAATTTTGTTATAAATGACAGTAGGTAATTTCGTTTTTGAAAAGCTACATTTTTTTGGAAACGATTATCGATTTTGATCTTTCGAATAGCATTTAACGCAATTTTTGAGCTTTAAAATGTTTTCTTAACTATATAATCTGTAGGCTGAAAAAGTCAAAGTAATATAAATAAAAAAACACTTTTTTTCTAAATAATTTTTGTTATTGATAAATCCCAAATAAATAGACTGATTTTGGTCCAATTTACGGTATTTAACGTAGTTTATTAGAGAAAAGCCGATTATTATATTTTTAAGTCAATCGGTTTATTAGCCTGAAGTTATTTTAAAAATATATGAAGTAAGTTTGCTATAAACAACAAAATATTTATTAATATTTAAAAAGTTGTAACTTTTGAAAAACTTGATTCGATTTTGATTTTTGCATTTGACGTAGTTTTTTAAGTACTAAAATATTATAGAACGTCAAAAAATGTTTAGTTAAGAAATCTCGAAAATTTTCGTCAACGATAACTCTCGAACGGCTAAATTGATTTTGATGCAATTTACGTACTGGGCGTACCTTTTTAGGAATGGAGCTGATTAGATTTTGTAAACAATCGGTATATTAATCTTGATCTTATATTAAAATAATACTGTTTCGCAAAAAAATTTTTGGGGTATATTCAAAATTTCAAAATCTCTTGAACCGAATTTCTTAAAATTTTTAGGAAGTCCAAGTTGAGCGAAATCCAGTTGGATGCCAACAATCGCGTTTCGATCAGTCAAGCCGTTCAAAAGTTATGAGAAATTCACATACACATATAGACACACACACATACTTACATACGGACATACTGACATTATCGTGAAAATAGTCGGAAAAGGTTCCTACGACCTTAAAACGTGGAGATCTGGTACAAACTCGATTTTCTACAATCGAGGCAAAATCAGTAACATCCTTAGTACAAAGTGTTATCAGTAACTTACGTACGTATATACGTACCATTTGTTACCATGACTAATATGTATTATTCTTGGCAAATTATAGCTTTCTAGTACTAAGGATCACTGAACTAGACTGCAAACGGACGGACTAATGGACGGACAGACATAGCGAAACTATGGGTTCTGAGTTTACTTCGGAATTAAAAAAAATCTTTCAGTTAGCTTATAGCCATTACAGCAGAAAGCATAATATCGAATACCCTGAGGATGCTTGTGTAAGCGAAACTGGTCGGAAATTAAATATAATTATTTTATTGTGAAATAGTACAAGAGTTATCAGCTAACAAATAATATCGACTTACACCCATAACACAAGCAAATAATTTGCTTACTTTGGGGTTAGATCTGTACTTAAGTTTAATTTGTCCCGTGAATATTATATTTATCTTTGATGTTTCTGCCATGCCAACAAGTGCAATTTAAGTACATAAATTTTCTTATTAGAACTAAAAAAATACATATATTTAGCTTGAAGAGACATTACTAACACTTTTCAAAAACTTATACACATTAACACATAATATGATGTTACGTCGGTAAGCGCAAAAAGGCAATTAATAAGTAATTTTTAAGTGACTTTTGTCAGGCTAGTTTTTCTGATGAAAACACCGCGCGCCACGTGAAAATAGTCGGAAAAGGTTCCTAGGATCTCATAACGTGAAAATGTTGTAAAAACTCGATTTCGATTCGGGATGAATTCATCAACTTCCTTTTAAGCGAGAGGTTAAAAAATTTGAACCTAACTAGATTCACTGTTTGCAGCCAACTGGTTAACTAAGGTTTAATAAAGAAAGTTAAGTGATTTAACATCCTCCGGCTGTAAAACAAATCAAAACATATTATATCACTAGTGTTTCTAAATCCTTGAATATTATAATTGCGAAAGTGAGTTTGTTTGTTAAGCTTTCAAGACTAAATCGCTCAATCGAGTTTGATGAAAATTGGCATGCAGATAATTGAAGAATCGGGGTAAAACATGTTTTATTTAAAATCAATCCCTAAGAGGCTGAAATAGGGGATTTAAGTTTGTAAGAAAAATTGTGTTTGTTAATCTACTCTCGGGCGAAGTTTCGCCGGTCACCTAAAATAGTCCAGACGTGTCCTGATTGTTTTTAACTTATGGCGTATGACACGGGAGTCGTGTCATTTTTAAATCGATTATGTCTCCCTCAAATTGAATTTTAAAAGATTCTAGCCTGAACTTTCGCTAAGGGTAGAACCTTTTAAAATGGCGAGTGACACAGTAACCGTGTCATCATCGTTTGACATGGCAGCCGTATCATGAAATATTTGTACGCCGCCACTACTAAAAGTTTTGGAAAATATGCGCCGTAACGAATTGGTTAAAAAACCAAGTTATCAATTAACATAGTTTACATAGATACATAATGTATCTATGTAAACCATAATAAATGTAATCAGAGAGAAACATAAAAACAAAAACCTAACGAAGGAATCCTCCAAATTCCTAACCTTCTTTCAAATAAACCAATTTTGGGTACTTATAAAATTACCCCCAAGCGACAAACGAGTGAATGCTACATCTGCATATATTTTGGTCTCTTGGTGGTACTTACATCCTTCAAATGGTTTTGTTAGTTTTTTATCCATCGTTCTCTCTAAGTATCCTAAGCAAGGGAACATGTCCTCTTTCATTTTTATATCCCAACACTCGTGCTCCGCGATATTAGATAGATCTGATACTCAGACCGACTGTCATTAAAAGACAGAGCTTTAGTGCCTCTATTTACAATCCTTACAAATGTGAATGTGTGTGTGTTTAGAAATTGTTACTCCGATGTAAAGATAGCTGAATAGATTTAGATGATATTTCAAATACATATATTATGGTATTCAGTTTAGTACATAGTTACTGTTCCCATGGGATTCAAAAAAAGTTTCCACCACAAAACGGAGTTCACCCACCATCATTTAATTTTCTAATAAAATCGTCCTCTAACTAATACACACTTGATAAGTTATTTTCTTACGATTCCGCAATAATGGTTGTTTACGTGACGCAAGCGTGAAGAAAAATGACGCAGAAACGCTAATATACGAGCCTGAAAATGAACTTGAGGTTTCGGACCGGTCAAATCGCAGATATATGCTATCATGTATGTATAAACGGTGAAATTAAGTACACTATCAATAGTTTTAACATGAAGTCATCATAATTGCTAATCACCATCATAGCATTAGTCAATCACATGTTCGGCTTTTGTTTAATTTTCATACATTATAATAAGTCAATAATGAGTAGGTATATCGTAAAACCGCGTGAGAACAATGACCAAAATAAAGTTGATGGCGGGGAGCTGGTTGCGATATTTTGGCAAGTAGTTCTGCGCGTGTCGCGCTCGATGATGCCATCGCCGTGGAGGATCGTGACGTCACCGCGCATTTTCCAAACGTGGCCGCCAGACAAAAATAGTCCCGTCCCACCGCATGCCCCTCGCCGTCACCGACAAATTTAGCCGACCGACCCGAAGCGGACAGCCTTCGCAGTCAAATGTTTGACAGGCGAAGACTTGCTGCGGACGCTTTAACTATTATGATAGCCTTGGATTTTTACTTATCGCATAATAAATTACATTATATATGAGATTTAATGAATATTTTTACATTATATCTATTAATGGTCACGTTCATCTCCCTCAACGTTTTATGCTTTATCTACATCTAGAAGCGAAGCGAAATAATTCAATTAACATACTTAGTTGCTTTAACTTAGGAGACATAGAAAGGAAACGGCAATAAATCTTAAAAGATATAAGCATAATTTGCCCAAGCCTGAATATCTATCGATAGAATGGGTACTGTGGGTGGTTAATTCACAAGTTGCACCTCGGCCTATGTTTTTAGGACGGTGACGGTATTTATTAGATTTGATATTGATATCGTATTAGCGATTAGGAGTCTGTTGGTTTGTGTCAGTGTGTAGCTTAGTTATTAAAAAAATATTGACGTGGTGAAGATGCGTACAAGGCATTCAAGGATACAGATTCAAGGATAAAGTGAATTAAAGAAAAAACTATGTAACAGCCGCTGTACATGAGGATATTTACCCATATTCATGTACCATTGTATAGAAAATTTAAGACGATCTTGGGGTGGTGCTGCTAAAACCAATCTTGTTGAATTTGAGAAAGCCCAAAGGGGACTCACTAAATTCTGAGAACAGAAAGTGCGTACAGTGCAGTTACAATGCCAGTTTAGTTTTTGTCAGACAAAAACTAAACTGGCATTAATGACAAGCAACCCTAATACTTTTTATACAGACTATAAAAAATCGCGATACGATGTACCTTAAGTTTCAACCACCTACCTTAAAATCTATCCGTTGCATTGAGGTTCACAGACAGACAAACCACAATGAGGCTAATAAATAACATAATAACGGTTACAACATCGACTGCTTGCTGCAACTATAGTATTTTACCGTAATGATTGATGATGAGCATTGCTCAAGGCGTAGAGTTGTTTTACTAACGTTAATTTATGGCGGGTACCTAGTAAGCACATCGGTGCTAATCTATGAGGCTTAGCGGCTATCAGTTGGATAGATTAATTTCCATTGTTATAAATCGAAACTATTATAAGATAGTTGCCTGATTTATATAAAGGTTTTCCCGTATATATAAGAAAGAAAGAAATTATATATTAAACGTAATATCCATACTAATATTATAAATGCGAAAGTCTGTCTGTCTGTCTGTCTGTCCGTCTGTTATGCTTTCACGGCTAAACCGCTGAACCGGGGCCGAAGAGCCGGGGTCAAACATAGACTAATTTTTTTAAAGTCAACCCTTAAAGAGTTAAAATAGGGGATGAAATTTATATGAAAAGCTATCTTGACGACATGTTAATCTACACGCAGGCGAAGCTGCGCGGTTCAGCTAGTTTTACATAAATACACAGTACCTAGGTATTGTTTTACAATAAATGATATATTATCTATACATATCTATACATATAATAAAATCGTAGGAAAGTCAAAACTGTACATTGAATATTTTTTAAAAGAATACTTGGGGCGTAATCTACAATCGATATCGAAGCCAAAAATATAGTTTTTAGAATTTTTGTCTGTTCGTCTGTATGTATGTCCGGGATAAACTCAAAAAGTACTGCATCGATTTACTTCAAATTTTGCATGAATATTACTATCAGGTCGGGTCAACATATAGGCTACATATTATCACGCTATCACCTACGGGGGCGGAGCAGTGCGGAGTAAACGAAGTCCGCGCGGACGAAGGCACTGGCAACAGCTAGTAATAATATAAAATAAAAATATTAATGTAAATTATTAAACGAAAAAGACCGAGTCGTTTACAGACACGAAAAATGTTAATAGTGCCTTTATTGTCATCCGAATTTCCAGAAGCAAAATTTAAAAAAAACCTACATCCAAATTGATATCTAACCTCGTCTGTTATCAATTCGGCTGTGTTCTTTTTTGTTTGTTACCTTAGAACTCGGTCATTTATGAACCGATTTTGAAAATTCTTTGTTTGTTTGAGTTTGTTTCCTGTGTGGGCCCATTTTAATTTGGTAAATATCTAATGCAGGATTCCGGTTGCTGAAGTTTTATTGCGTTAAAAAATATGAAGAGTTAGGCAGACTCATGAGAATGTGGTCTTTCACCTTGCCACACGATTGACAACGCTTCATTAACATCTTTGTTTTTTTATATCATAGAATAACAAACAAACAGATGGCTCTTCTCGATAGAGAAACACCATCGTCTATATACACCAAAGACGTTAATGACGATCGAGAATCGACGGGGCTCGGGTTCAATCCCCGACTGGGACAAGCATTTGTGTGTTTAGCATGAATGTTTGTATTTCCGGGTTTGGGTGTTTATTAAAATATATTCCAGTACTTATATGTATTTCTATGTATTAGTATCGTTGACTAACACACCCATAACACAAGCAAATAATTTGCTTACTTTGGGGTTAGATCAGTAAGAGTAATTTATTACGTAAAATTTATTTATTTATTCCTGTCGCAATCGCGTTAGTGCTTGTCAGAAATCAGAAATCAGAAATACGTTATTCAGTAAAACTTTTTACAAGTTATTTTGACACGTCAACATATTTTTTTAAAAACTACTACCGGATCGGAAACGCGGCCACACTGTCACTGTCGTGTTCCGGTTTGGAGGGTGAGACAGCCAGTAAAATGCATGTGATATTAAGACCTCGCCACAAGGAAAACAACGCACCATTCACATCTTAGGTGCTACAGGCGATGGTCTGTTTCCATCAGATGAACTATCTGCTTGTTGCTACCTTATGATATAAAAAATGCAGAATTTTGTTTGACTATATTTGCCATCATCTCAATCTCAAAAATGGCAAAATTACTAATATTGCTAACTACCTAACAATACGAAGGCTAGACGAAGATAATAAACATCGTAGGTTCCCACTAGTTGATATACAAGTTTCTGCAAAGCTATTCAGCAAATATTGCAAGTTTTAATATTCTATATTTAATATGTTAAAAAAGATTTTTCTCGTGTTAACTTAAAAATAAAAAGTAATATGTAGCTCATAGCGCTGCAGGAAATTAGGGTCTTGGCGAGAGGTAAGAAATTTCAGCATGATAAATGCTATCTCACTCATGCTTCATGATTGGTACAAGTATAACTGAGTCCTAGTCAATTCAAGTTATTCTTATCCTAGTCGTTCATTCAAACTGTTTTAGTGTTTTAGAGCAAACAAATAGGTTAAGCCACATACTCGTGTCCTATTACTATCGTAAGACAGCCGTAGATCTAAGTTGAAAAATTCTGCGCCATAAACAGAGCTAGTCAGAGTCCAGGGAAAGACGCGAACATGCATACACTCAAACTTATCATTTCGTCGCTGTCACCTCTGTGGTCTAGTGGTCCGGTGTTGGTGTTGACCGCATAAGGTCCTGAGTTCGATTTCCGGATCGGGCAATTCAAAAAATGTATTTTTTGTCAAGTTAAAATTAACATTCTTTATTTATAAAATTAACATTACCCAAACTCGCGCAGTTTGGGTAAGTGCCCGGTTGGCGATAGGCTTGCCACCTATCTCATTGTGGGGCTAAGTATCTTCGGCTAATCGTAGGTGCACTTGTACTACTGCCTATCTCTTAGGGGATTCGGACGTGAAGATACTTTTTTTATCATTCCGTTTTTTCTCTAAACTTAATCTTAGAAAATAAACTGGGTTTTTTATGCCGCAAATTTCAATAGCCGCCTGAAAATAGTAATTTATCGACATCCCTATACTTCGGACACCATGTAAAGCCGTGTCACGGTTATTGCAATTAAAAATTAGGCAAATGAGTGCCGGTAGTGGCATTTTAGCACTATCGTTAAATAACCGTAAAGCGTATACCCGAGACCATTTATAATACTGTAAAGTTGTACCTGTCAAGTGTTATTGCAATATCACAATTTAAGGTAATGTCCTAGTCGACGGGGTAATCCTTTTTCTACGTGTGGGACCTACAGGCAACCTAAAAATCCTTCTTCATGTTTTTAGGTTTAATTTTGTGTTTTAGTGTTACAGTGGTAGGGGTAAAGTGCCGTTAGTGGCAGTCTATACACTTTCTAAAAATTATCGTCATTAAGGCGTCTTAAGATAAATGTTCATCAACCACTTTACACGATGATAGTGATTAGCCGATCGATAAATATGTGAAATTCACCACAAAGATTTGTATTGACTTCTTTAGTTTATTTAGCAAAGGATCTTCTTTTTTTGTTAAAAGGACGTATAAAAGGGTTATGTAAAGGGAGTCAATAAATTAAGATTGAAAACCTGTGAAACATTACATATTCTTGTTATCTGATTAATTTGGATTGACTGGTAGAGAATGCCACTTAGAATTAAGTCTCCACCTTTGTACTTTATTGTGCGTAAATTTAAATAAATAAAATAAGTAATTATAAGGGGTTTAGATTGCGATGTGGACATGACCTATAGTCTAAAATGAGACACAAGGTCTATAGTAAAAAATGAATGACAGAGCAACATTCTTATTAATTACATGCAACATTGTTATTGCCCCATATAATAGTGTAGGTACTTGTTAATGGTAATTAAAGACATGTCTATTATTAAAGTATCTTAAATGTTAACATTTCTGATGTTCTAGTCGACAAGTTTAAAACTTGATAAAAACAGTATTTATTAATTGTCGTAAAAATATGCGCAACTGATCTGGAATATAGTAAAAAAGTTTGGAAATCCGAAAGTGCAGGATTCAAAAAATTTATTTTGTAAGGGCGCAACTATACTAATCGGGCTGCGGCGAAGATTCGCGCTAGGACGATATATCTGTCTACCAGTAGTGGGAGTCAAACTGCGGTCCGCAGCTGGTGATATTTGTGTGACTCACGACAAAGAAATTATAATATTGTTACGAATAATCTAGAAACGTGTAGAGTTGGAACGCTGGAGAGATCTAGAAATAAAAGAAAGAGATAGCTACTCCTACTGACAAACAAATAGTTGACCTAAGCTTTGCCATAAAGGAATTTGAATAGGAATATATATAAGAAGTGATTTATTGTTTCCCGATACATTTAGATTTTTCTGGATCCAGGTAGAACTTTACCCTGGGTATAAATAGAGATGTGTTGACGAATACAGGGCAGTTTTTATCAAGCGATCTAGAGCGATACTTGAAGCGACCCGTGCGAAGCGAGAAGTGTTTTATTGTGTAGTGTTCTAAGTTCAGTGATAGTACAGTGAGTGACTAGTGTTATTCAGAGTATTTAAGTATTACATTGTGTTGTGTTGTGTGTATTTGTATTGTAAATACACGGATTTAATATAAGTGGTGTTTTTCTTACAATTACGAACCCGAAGTACGTAACAATATAATTACGATAACAAATAATAATAATAACAAACTGTAATTTATCCGCATACATATGTTTAGGTAATTTCATGTATAAGCCGTATTTTGATATTGACCTAGTGTATCGACGTATGCTATTTTATTTCCTTCTATGGTAGAAAAAAAAACATACAACGATGTCACCTTTCATGTTTATGAAGCTGCATCATAAGTTCGAAATCTTTCGGCGGATGTAATACAGTAGACAGTAGCATTTTAGCATTAACAAGTTAAAGAATTTAAGGAACGAATGTTCATGAATTAAGAATTTGAGAAGAAAAGATTTTAAGGAATGTTACAATATTCTTGTTTGCTTTGTCGCGGGCCGCACAAATATCATCAGCAGGCCACACAAATATAACCTGCTGAACGCGGTTTGATGACCAGTGATAATACGACGTCATTATGACGTAAGCAGTTGTCGCGATGTAGTTCGTGACAACATTGTGCTAGCTAAAAAGGTAGAAAGGCTAGGCTAGGCTAGAAAGGTACCCTTCGCCGTAGGCCGATATATATAGCCGTGGGGTAATTATATTATTATGTATGATTATTTCAAATTCAATTAAAAAAACGAAATATATTGACTTATAGTAGGGGAGCTAGTGAACCTTCCGACTAAACCGCTTCGCACAAAGCTAGAATTTTTTTAAATATTATTTTACTACCGGGCAATCAAGAAAATGCCGTTCTGGCAGGCGCCTTGCGGTTGCGTCACATCTTTAAATATTTTAAAAATGTAAAAATTTTTTTTTCATAACCCGTTTGCACAAGGCTACAATTTTAATATGTTGTAATTAACATATGTTTAAGTCTAAAAAAAATTGACAACCTGTTCTGATGGTTGCAAGTATGCGCCAGACGATAGCAAAGTTGTCATTGGGATTGTAATTCATAACCTGCTCGCACAAGGCTTAAACTTTGTGGACATATTCATTCTATAGCGTGTAAAGTATATGTAAAAAGCCAACCCAATCGGGCGGTTGCAAGTGTCTGCCAGACGAGTTTATATTACTCGTCTATGTACGACGCTCGGTAAGAATACGAGCGTTACAGACTTGTTCGGCCATCAATGTCAGAAACATAGGATTCATCTATTGCATATCAGCTATTTTAACGGCAAAATTAACGCTCATGAAATGTTGAGGAATATATGTTAAAACTATAAGATGCTGAAACCAAGGATTTCTATGTACTAACGTACTAGACATGCACAACGCCACTTTTGTTCCATTAAAGTGCAGTCCATGGACTGAATCGTCATATCTCGTTGTCGATATAAATAAAATTAGATTTATTATTAGATTAATAAACATTTTTATTTCACAAAGATGTGCTTGATTTTCATTAAACGAAGGTATAGCACTATCTGAACGCTTTGCGTTGATGTGTGTAATATGAATATGTCATTACAATCTGAAAAAAAAATTAAAAAAGAGAAGCAAATTTACAAAAATTTTAAACTCCCGGAGTTAGGCTATGCTAGTATTATAAAGGAAAAACACTTGAATTTTAGTATTCTTGTAAGTTTTCAACGATTTAACTAAAACTGGACCGGGGAATTCGACATTTCCGGAGCAATACGATAGCGACAAGCACTGACGTTTTGGTGGTAGAAATAGGCAAGATTACTCGTCAGGTCGCTCGAGTGCCTTAAGGACCTGGCGAGTCGTCGTAAAAATCTACTACACCTTCAAAACTTTGCCTATTTAATAATTACAACCCATCTCGTCGACTGGCGTCAAATCGGTGCGTCATAGCCATCGACCACACAGCCCATAGACGCCTAATGTTCGATTTTCCGTATTGAATGCATTCTGGCAACTAGCTGAGCTGAGCTGCAACATCGTGATTGGCTTACTCAAGGCCACAGTGAAAGATAGTGATGTACAGAGAATCTGATTGGTCGACACTGATTGGGTATTGGTGCATGGACATTTACATCGGAACTATAACTCAGATGTGTTGACAGAAGCCATTCGCCTGTTATTAGAGGTTGTGTGGTCGGTGGTCATAGTGGAACGTCTATTAACGTCAAGTTCAGTCTTCCCAGCAAGGAAACTGGCGTGATAAATTGATAATATTTACTTATTTTATAATTGAAAATTGGTGTCATAAATGTACATACATATAAAATGTATACTTTAAATGAGACACTGACAATGACAATTCTTGTATATACATATACCTACCACAGATACTCGCGACTTCATTCGCATGACCAGAAATCATTACTTCCCTTTGTTCGGTCGGGTAAAAAAGCAGCCTGTGTCTCCCTAGGATAAACGTGGCTTTCTAAAGGTGAAAGAATTTTTAAAATCGGTCGAACAGTTACTAAGTTAAATAGTTAGAAACAAACAAAAAATCAAATCTTTCCTCTTTACAATATTAGTTTAGTTATTTGTATGCAATTGGTTTCTCCCTTTTTTTAAGATATTATTGTCTTCCATCGCAGCTGGTGGAAAGTGTCGATGAAGACGAAGGTGGTACACACACATCCAAAAAAAACCTATTCTCTCTACTCTTAAAGGTTCCAGGACTATATTTGTTAGGAAAAATAGACGCAGGCAGTTCGTTCCAAGCCTTGGCGACTCGAACCAAAAAAGAGTCGTCATACCGTTTTGTTCGATTTTTTGGTATATCAACAACGTACTGATGGAACTTCTGTCCGATAAAGGAATGGTGACGGTCAAACAAGTTCGAAGATAGCTTTCGCACACTTACCAAAGTGCATCCTGTAAAAAACTGATAGGCTAGCGACCTTACGACGATGCTCAAGTGTTTGTAATTTTCTATTTGTAAGCTTGTCGTCGTTTATTAGCCTACGGGCTCTTCGGTCTACAGAGTCTAAAGCTTCTAGTTGATGTTTGGCTGAAACCTCCAAAAGGTGACTGAAGTACTCCATGCATGATCAAACTTGAGCCGTGTACAGGTTTAGTAACTGTTCAGAGCTGAAGTACCGCCGGACCTTCGAAATGATTCCTAACTTTGTGGAAGCTATGTGTGCCGTAGACTCAATTTCTTGTCCGAAATTGAGATTGGACGTGTTGTTAATACCAAGCTCCTCCTGACGATTTTAATTAAATTTTGTATTAAGATAGTTTTTTTACTATTGAAATTGATCTAGGTAAGTGTCATATCTGTAATAATCTGTTTTCATATGAAAAAACATCATCCGAGTGAAGCTCGGTCTCCCGACTATATAAATGCAGTACATTTAATGTACATCGAACATCAAACCCCAATTTGATTTGTGTTTACCATTCACCGTAACTCGGTAGCTGTTTCTACTAAAATATGTGAAATTTGGCAAGGGACCGGAAGAGATAACGCCTATCAGTAGGTAAGAAATTATTGATGACAAATACTATCGATTATCTGTTGGTCCCCACAATGTGTACTGTCAAAGTTAAAGTAAATTGTAATCTGTGTATATTTTTAATTCAGTTTTATTTTCATTTAATTCAATTTTCAATCATGAAAAAAACGGCTAGACCAATTTAGATGAATATGGGCACAGGTTACATGATCCGACAATGGACATTGGATACTTTTTATACCGGAAAAGTATGTTTATCCCGTGGGATTTACCAACATATTTTATAACGTAGCGGGCTATAGGGTGCAGCTTGACTATTTACAAAAAACTTGCCAACACCCTCCCACATCGTTGGACGTAAATTCATTAACGATCAAAAAATTATATGGCCTATCGTTTGTACAATCACAATATGTCTTGACTTTATACCAATTTTCATTAAGATCGGTCAAGCCGTTCTTGAGTTATAAACGAGACATACATACAAACAAAAACTAGGGCAATCACGTGTATTCACTATTTATCACTTTTCATCAAGCCTGGCCAAGGCGTTCTTAAGGCGATTACAAACTGACAGACAAAGTTTACTAAAATATCGTTTTATTATCGTTTAATTGATATTAAATGTCAAACAGTTGAAAGTACAGACAGACGCTACAAATTTATTTAGATTATAAATTAGATACTTAAAATTAAAAAAAAAACAAAGTAAAAATAACTCTTCTCCCTCTCCTGCCCGCCGTTGGTCCGGCTCCCTTTGAATAATAGGCCACGGTCGTCTCTTTCCATCATCAAAGTCATCACTTGATTGATATGTTATGAAATAAAAATATACGTAAACATCCAAAAAACTAATGAATATTTCCAAAACTATTTTACATTGCAGCTAGGCCGCTATGAAAACTGCGTTTGGTGTTAAAATGGATGTTAAGAAAAGTGAAAATTACGCAATTTCATGTCCACATAGCCAAAAGGACATAGATAGCAATCATCCAGAAAAAGTATCTACCTACTTTTCTCGAGGGATAGAAAAGTAACTTTTAACGCGAGCGAAGGCAAGGAAAAAGCTAGCAATCAATAAAGTTAATTTAATTCAAAATTGTAAAACCTCCTTTTATAACTCGGTCAAGAAAGAACGAACGTTTTTATAGTAAAACATTTTATCTGATAACAAAACATACAAACTGAATAATGTAATAGTTTTAAGCAAGAACGGGGTCAAACACGAGTAAAGATAAGCCAGCGCACTGCGCAAACAGTAATTTTGTGTGTTTGACAATTTTCAGCGTTCACCGGATCGCCTTGCACCGCCATTCATTGCTGAAAACACACGCGACATTCAATCGGTTCTAAGAAATCCGCTCGAGTTTCCTGGAAGCGCTACTATGAACGCACACACGTTTATCTTGTGTAACGTACAGCACACCGGCGCCCACGGCCCTGATAACGCAGCCGTGACGAGTTGTATATCGGTGCTCATTAAACGACTCGTATTGCGTGCCCGGCTCACTTTACATGTAATCAAACAATTCGCTCAACACAAGTTATAACGATGCAGGCCAAGTGCCACAAACAGCTACAATGAGGGATATATTTGATAGCTCTTGTTAAATTATTTACACTTTACACTGTCTTGAATAAACAACTATATAAACATCCATGTAGTTCCAGAGCCAATGGTATCAATTTCATTTAAACTTTGAACAATTGTATTCTTACTATCGATAAATAAATCTGAAAACAAGCAATATTTTGCGACCTTGACTTCTCGATGGAATTGGGGTTCGATGCCGGGAGAATAAGCATTTGTATGTACGATCAGAATAAAAGTTCTGGGTTTGGGTGTAGGTGTGTGTAACCTTGTTTACCTATTTTTATTATATTGATTATTTATTACTTAAATTTCTAGTAAATCAGTAACAATTAAAGAAAATTAAACAAATAGAAATACATACTTTTATTTAGGATGATAGATTAGCACTCTAACAGATGAGTATCACATTAAAATATTCTCCTTGTTGGCAAAAGTCGCTCTCGTAGACCATATCTGTCTTTCGCAAAAGGAAACGATTGGTAAAATTTGTTACTAGCATTATGACTATTGGTACAGACGAAAACATCAGAATCATCAGAACATGCCATGGACCTGTTACGATCTAGACTCTAGAGGGTATGTAATAGGTTACAGGGTACTGGAAGGCCGACAAATTTATGCCTGTGCATACCACATGGATGACAACGCACTATTAAGATCTTTAACGTCTATAAACGATTGTTATCCCTTGCCTTCAGGATAGTCCTTCTGCTTGTTCGATATCCTGCGATTTAAAAAACAATGATAATTTTTGTGTCAATAATGAAAAACATATCATTATTCTACTCTAAAAAAATCAAGTTAAACGTCGAATGGAAGTTTGAACGTTGACTCTTGAAGTATTTATTGTATTTACATAGTACAAGTTAAAAATCTTAATAATGAACATGTTAATTCTTTAAATCCTCCAAAAATGCCGTCACTTTCATTCACTGACAGTAACATAAGATCACACTCAGTTGAACAAACTTTTAACTTTTTGAACCTATCTATAACTATATTAATACGTGAAGCGTAAACCCTTTTTACGAAAATTTTGCGAACTAAGGAAAATGAAATTTGGCACAGTTAAAGTTTGTATGAAGAAGTGTAGAAAGCTAATATTTTTATATGATATGCATTGAAAACTCATTAAATTAATAAAAATAAACATTACACACACCACTATGCATTGGACACATATTTAATAATATCACACATATATTACACTAGCGGAAAAAATTTAGCGATCAAAAACAATTCCAATGTAGGGGTTTTTCAATTAGTTGTATTTATGTTAATAATGGTCACATTGGAATTTAAAAAATAACTAAGCTCGAAATTTCTTGTTTCAAGACCACGTGATGAAAAAATTTACCAAGCAACGTGTATCGTTCAAGCCAAAGAAATACCAAAAGTTTTTTTTTTTAATTTTTTCGGTTGTTTGTTTTGTTCTACGAACTGGAAAAAAATCAACTTAACCACTATACGGGTCGAATAATTTGTTTATTTAGCATTAATTTTCTTTTTTAGAAAATTCGATACGACCATTTTTTACTGAGATATCGAACTTTGCAGGGAAAATGAGCTTTTTGTCATTAACCATCAATATCTCAATGATTGCTCAAAAAATTTGAAGCAATTTTTGAAATCTTGAATAAATTTTCCACAAAAACCACTAACGATTTTTCCGATGAGATTTCTGAGAGAAACGAAATGAGATTTCTGTAAAACATTCAAGGATCACGATTTCTCCTTTAATTGCTCATAACCTTTACAAACTGCATAAAACTGTTTTGTATTTGGTCTTTTCTATATATTTAACGATAAAAGTATTTGGATTTATGAAAAAAAATCAGCTTTTTAAATATATTTTTGATTTTGACTCCAAAAATTTAAAACAATAGTTTTTGATTTTTTTTCATAAATTCAAACCTTTTTTCATAAAAAAGCAGAAAAAACGAAAACAAAATTGTTTGCGTTTAGTTAAAGACTATGAGCAATTAAAGGAAAAATCGTGATCCTTGGATATTTTTCAGAAATTTGATCGCGTAAAACAAAAAACGGCTCGATGAATTAAATTGAAACTTTGTGGGGTTTTTGAAGGCATATTGAACTGTAAAAGGCGCACTTAACAATAATCTTTTTCTCAATACTTTCAACTTAGCGCAACGTTATCCGAAAAACCCTTTTTTTCTCAATTTTTATTCTTAAAAGGGGGCCCGCTAATATAAAACAGGTTTATATTTATAACATAAGCATCCGCTAAAGAAGGGTTTCTGGTAACTTCAACTGTAGAGGGGGAAATAACACAGGTAAATTAGGAAGAAAGTTTGTTTTTCGTTGAAGTAAGAAAAATAAACAACACTCATATTATAAATGTGTGTACGTATATATTTGTGTTTTTGTATCTGTGTGTATATGTTTGTCATTCCTTCACGGTAAAGCAGCCGAGTAGATGAAATTCAGTATACAAGTAGGTACACAGTCTATAATCAGACAATACAAAGGGTATATTTTATTCCGGACATATACATTATAATTATAAATATATATATATATATATATATATATATATATATATATATATATATATATATATATATATATATATATATATATATATTACGATTCCCAAAAACTTAGATCTCGCAGCAAGCTGTGTGGCGAATTGCTAGTTGATTTCAGTTCAACCCGTCGCGTCCGCCAATAAGGAAGGGCTCAAACTGCTTAATAGAACGATCGCAGATCATTGAGGTCAGCACAGTAATAGCGGCGGTTAACAGTGATGATTCGACATGTGAACTGCGGACTAATAAATGCCAATTAATTGCTCCATTGGCTGCGTAAATATAGGTATTGAGCGGAATTTTTTACTGTAATCATAAGGGCTTGGCTAAATTGTTGATTTTGTTTACTAGCATTGCTGCTAGGTATTTTTTTAAAGGAGAGAGTCAAATGAACAGGAACCTAGTTTAATGGCATGTGATCACCGCTACCCAAAACTTATTTAGTTATAAGTAAACGTATTTACAACATATTTCTTTTTGTTTCTTTGACACTGTAGACATACGCTTTTTCTGTGATTATAGTGATATTTATAATAGTTTTGACCATGTAGTGATTGTATACTCTTTGGTTTTGACATTAAAAAATACTATTTTACATACTCATTTTCAATAAAAATATATTCTATTGTATTACGATACGTATCTTGAAACTACGTTGATGGCCTTTTTCTATGGCTACTGTCCGGTTTGAAAATCAAAAAATTGATTTGAAAATGCATATTTTTCAGGGAGGATCTTAGTGTAAAATATATTAAGATCTGATGAAGAACAACGGAACTTATTAATAAGAAACAGCGGATGAGCAGCGATCAGTGATAATATGTCTATATATTGTTTTCACTTTTCATAAATATCGTACCCGCAATTTTAAAGAATAAACAGATGTGTATAAAGGGGAGTAAAGTCAGTTGTTGCAGTTATTTGAATGAGATATTTTCTTGAACGTCTTGTCCTCTTACGGCTTACAGATTAGTGGCATTGTGGTGGTATGATGCAAACTTCATTATGTTTTGTTCAATTTAGACAAGCGTAACTGTCCGAGCCAAAAAGGGTACATAGATTGGTCGATGGCATTAGCAAAAAAATAATAATGAAATGATTTTATTTACAAAAATGAAAATAATATGGTATTTTAAATGTTCATAATTTTACTTCAAATTCGCTAAAATTTAACAAATATTTTAAAGCGGGTTTCATAATGTCTCGTCAGCAGCCGTTGCATTTCTGTGGCGGTATTTTTACAAATACTACCTGCATTGTGTTACACACACACTCAACTAAACAGTACGTATGAAAGACTTTTTTTGATACGGAAAATGTATCTATCAATATCTACAAATATTTACACGTTCTACTAATCTTACTTAGTACTAAGTAATTATAAACGCGAAAGTTTGTGGAGATGGACATATGTTTATTACTCTTTCACGAAAAATGGCTGAAACGATTTGAATAAAATTTGGCACACATGTAGAATTGACTGTATGATTGACTGATGTAGACTTGGAATAGCACATAGGATACTTTTTATTTGGGAAAATTAAGCTTTTCCCGTAAAAAACTTTTTTGATGCAGCGGAGTGCAGTTCCCAGCTAGCAATATGATTGTTTAAGCTACCAAATATTTGCCTTTGACGGCTGGATAGGGTTTTCGTTTCTGGTTGTACGTGTAAATCCAAACTTAACAGATAAGCTACTTTTTATCCCGGAAAAACTAGTTAATTCCATACGATTCATAGAACATTCAATCATGCAACAGGCTACAGGAAGCAGGTATAAAAACAATTGATTTTGTATGCAATTTAATTATTGTGATATGATTATGATTTTGGGTCATTTAAACAACTGAATTTTTTTCCCATAAAACACTACTTAAACTGTTAAAAATATCTCACTCACTTGGTAAGACTGGAGACAGCATTGAAGCCCGCGGCGGCGGCCCGGCGCTCCGCTGCCGCGTCCACCATGCCTCTGCATCACCGCGAGCATCACTGACCAATCACCACCACCGCACCACCACTACACTTACACGCACACGCATTACCAACAACCCCTATAAACTGACCGATACCTGCACCACAATCTTGATATTTAAAATATATCCACTCGCGACCTTCCACAACACAAACTAAGAGACTTGCAGAGAACTATCATTAGAATAATGTCAGCATCTGCAACAAACGAAAAGTCTATATATTAACACGTTAAGTGTAAAAATAACAAAAGGCAACATTATATGTATTTAAGCATGATGATAGAATTTTGACCCCTGGGCGAGTATACGTACTAGTTGACTCAGAAAACGTTGTTTTGCCATTTATTTGCAGTGAATTTGGTAGTGTCGGGATTAATGCGGGTGGGGGTGAGAGAGGGTAAATTTGAGGTTTAACATGTATTTTTGATGCCAAGTCAGAAAAAATCATCACAGGCACACCAAATCACCTAGTGGTATGAAATATACTTTAGTATCTATTCTCATACGGTCATAGCCACCAAATATTTTTTAGCTACCAAAAAGC
Organism: Apodemia mormo; assembly: GCA_036924255.1. Taxonomy (NCBI): domain Eukaryota; kingdom Metazoa; phylum Arthropoda; class Insecta; order Lepidoptera; family Riodinidae; genus Apodemia; species Apodemia mormo. The sequence goes on from JAUPFN010000001.1 coordinate 23,104,752, forward strand.
ACTTTGTTTTATTTATGTAGAAACTTTTTGAGAAAATTGAAAGGTCGCTCGCAAAAATTGCAAAATTTCTCAAAAACTATTTGAGATTATTTAAATTTAAAAAAGATTCAAAGAGAGAAGGAAATTTCCCAAAAAAAAGTACATACTCCTGGAACTGTAGGATAAAGATTTATATTTTTCAAAGAGTGTTGAAAATACACTCGAAAACGGATACTCCGGCTTGCGCAAGCCACGCCAGCTTTGGACTTTTAATGAATAAATATTATTTAACTTATTAAATATGAGAATTAAGAAGTAAAAAAATTCATGCGCCTACAAGATAGATCAATAAACAATAATCCGTCGGCAAAATTTTTTTATCTCGATTTTTCAATCAGTTATCCATTAATTAACTAACAATTTTTTGTAGTACCAATGTTTATATTGAAAGTGCGATAATTGTTAAACTATAAATCTGGATTTTTTTCCTTTCATCGAGCTATTTGGCAAAGGCTCTAAAAGAGGTTCCTGTTGGAAAAATTGAAAAAAATTGATAATTTTCACTTTGTTATTAACAATTATGAAGCGCAATTAAGCATTTTTTTTTTTCATGATATTAATGATTCGTTTTTTAATCATCAAAAGCTATCTAAAAATGATTTGTATGATTTGATTCTAATTTTTTTCTACTTAAAAAATCTGAAACAACCATGTATTATTATTTTCAAAAAACAATTATTTATTAAACTTTTGATTTTCTGTTCTCTATCATTTTGTCATTCTTACTTGGTTTTTATCTTTAATTTTATTATTTTTTTTAAACTAATGGAGATACAATGAAAAAATTTAAATCTTATTTGTTCTTTATTAATTAGGGCGAGCGCAGCGAGCCCTACACTAGGCCACGATCTATGCACTTTTGTGGTACATTTTACTGAAAAACCATCGCATTTTTTAGGTTTGAGCTTTGACGTGGTAGCTTATATTCATGCCTAGATTTGTTATCTACCATAAAAATACCATTTTATAAACATTAAAAAATAGAAGTTACAATTTGTATTACAATTTTATTACTACTAACGCCATCTCTTATTAAAGTAACGAGTTAAAATTGATAGAAGATACATTTTGTATTAGAATTTTTGAACTTATTAAGAGACTACTTCATGAATTGTTTCTTCATATTTGACTGACGGCGCGCGGTCATCGTGCCCTCGTATAAAGGCGAGGTTCACGTATAAACTGCAATAGCTATAGAGCCATCAGTTTGATCAGCTTGGCATCAAAGGTGTATGATAAAATCATTGAAAGGAGAATGCAAGGGAAGTTCGAAGGAATGTTGTGGGAGGCACAAGGGGAATTTAGGTCTAGAGCAGGGATGTTTGCAGGGAACAGAGTAAATAGAGCGTTAGCGAGTTTCACAACATGCTTATTGTAACAGTACAAATGTATTAATTGATTTATATTGTATTGAGATCAATTCCCAATCTTAGCCCAAGGGTAAAAAGCTAAAAAAAGGTATATTCACGCCCGTATTCCCGAAAGTTGCATCCACGGTTAGCCGAAAATATTTAAGTCCCACAATGTGATAGGTGGCCAGCCTATTGTCAGTAGGGCTCTTTTCTAAACCCGGGCAAAGTTGTTTTTATCAGAAAACTGAAAAAACACATTCATTTGCCTGACTCTGGAATCGAACTCCGATGGTTTCTCTGAGAGAAAAATTCGAAAAATGTATTCCCTGAGTGTCTACCGTCAATTCTTCGTGCCTGCATTAAGTCCAATATTAAGTCCAAAAATTTTACAACATAATTTAAATAAAACATCCAATAAAACATTTTTTGATTTTGATTTCGTAAATCGTCGTAAAACCAGGAACTTCCTGATTTTAGAAAAAAAAAAATCAATTATTTCAGCAAAATATTAAAAAAGTGTTTCTTATAAGATCAATCTTCCTTGAAAATAGACCAAATATTCCTAGTCCAAAGCCTGACGACGCCTTTGATGCGAATGTAATGTTTAGATGAAAATGTGCTGGGTTTTTTAGGTTAGATAATTGTAAATAAAGTCCATACATTAAAAGATGTAATTCTCATAAAAATACTTTTCTAACAATATTACTAGATAGTATAACTTTGCGAGCCCTTACAAAGCTCTGCTTTTTGCTAGTTAAACAATAAATGAACTAAGTAATTACGTTTTTTTATATCATAAGATGCAAACAAGCATATAGGTCTCCTAATGTAAAGAGTCAACCATCGCCTATAGACACCAAAGATGTTAATGGTGCGTTGCTATCTTGTGGCGAGTTCTAATGCCACATGCATAAGTTTACCGGTTACCTTACCCTCCAAACCGGAACACGACAGCGACAAGCATTGAAGCTATTGCGGCAATACAATGCAGAACTTTACCACCTAGTAGCCATGATGGTAGTGACTCGCATAGCCAATCGGTCGCCTTTTACGACCTGCCTGGCAGAACGGCAGTTGGTCTATTCTTCAAAGGAGCCCGGAACCAACACGGGGGAGCCCGGTAAATTAAAATTAAAGTAAAATTAAAAGCCCGGATTAAGTAAAAATAGTAGAAAAAGAAAAAAAAAACATTTAGACAATTTATTTGTTTATAGTTAATTATAAACAAATGAATATTTAAATTATAAACAATGAAAATTTAAATAATAATCATTTTTTTTATTATGATTCCTTAATATTAACTAGAAGTGATGGACAATAATTGTAATTAACTAATCCGTCTTTATGCAATAAATTCTTTTTTTTGAGAAACGTTTTTTTTAATCCTAACATTTCTCAAAGATTATGTTTCTGAAAAAAAAATTGAATTATAAACAATGCATTTGCTTATAACAATTTTTTAAACAATAGGAGATAAAAATGATTTAAAATCATTTTTAGGTAACTTTTGATCATTAAAAACGAAACAACAGTAATATTATGAAAAAAAAAAATGTTTAATCGCGCTTCATTTTTTTTATCTTAGCAAATTGTTAATAACAAAGTGAAAATTAACAATTTTATTTAACAGGAATCTATTCTAAAGCCTTTGTCAAATAGCTCCATTAAAGGGAAAAAATCCAGATTTATAGTTTAACAATTATTGCACATTCAATGTTAACATTGGTACTACAAAAAAATGTTAATTAATGGATAACTGATTGAAAAATCGAGATAAAAAATTTTTGCCGACGGATTATCGTTTATTGATCTAAGACACGAAACTTTGTGAAGATGTTTGTAGCGATGCACCGATCTATTTCAATCTTTGCCAAGATCGGATGGATCTTGGGCGTAAGATCCAATCGATTTTCGCATCGGTTCGAAATCATGCAAGCCGAACTGAGGATCGATTCAACTCTATCCTATATTGAACACGATCCAAATGTCTGCATCGTACACAAAGTCTAGGTATATTATTGGGCGATCAATCAAAGTATGTATTTACCTACGATCTGGAACATTGTTTATATTACAAATGTAAACAAAATGTCTGTACTTAATATATTAATGATAATTAATAATTTGTTATTCGCGAAGGCGGGTAGAAAAATGACACAAAATCGATAGGCACGTTTATTATTTCTATAAGTAACAAATAATTATGTAAGGAGGATGCGAATATCTATGACCGCGAATGTAAGTGCGTGTAATCGCGCATTTATGTATGTATGCTAAGTTAGCATGAAATTTGTGTCTATATGAAAGGTTTAACTTAAGGCAGCCAACCGTCCTGTATTCTCCGGGATCGTCCCGTAATGCTGGATATACCACTGCTTTGCGAGTATTAGTAACATAATCCCGCAAAACATTGGAAATGTCCTGCATAACCACCCCCCGCATGCCTATGCATTCAATGCATTAACGCACAATGGCTATTATTCAAACTAGTACATACCTAACCACACACATACATAAATTTAATATGGGCAATTGCGAAGAATTTTAAGAAATACTCAATAAAAAAACCCTGACCTTATAAAAAAGTCTCACCAGTAATAAATACGATTTTTAAAATAAGTAATTTCAGTAATTTTTACGTTTTTATGTAATTCTGGTAGGTATACTAACTTCATACTTCGCATTCGCATTTACTCCATAACCTGCCTAAATGTCCCACATCCAATTTCCAGAAAGTTGGCCGCTTTAGACTGTATGTAGCCTATGTATGATATTAGCCCAAAAGCTTTTTTATGCCGGAAAAACTTAATAAATTAAAATAGATTCGAAAACAGACAAAACTTAAGATGGAAGATCACTAATATGTTGGGGCCAGTGCCTTTGCTACTAGCTCGGGAATTCTGGCTTGAAATAATTGTGGACTGTATTTTAAAAGAGTATAATAATTGCACAATATACAGATAGCCCGACAGTTCGTACTTCGTTGCGAATGATGATTTGCAATATTTTCGCCCGTTGTGACGTTGTGACGTCACTGCCGCTAGTGTTGGACACCGATACGAATCGTATTCCAACTTATCGTACGGCAGCGACTTCACCATAGACTCCCGCCGTTGAAGGGTCTTCAATTATTGGTAGGTAGGGGGCATATAGTATTGAACGCCCGACGAATGACACCTCGCTTTGTCTTGATGTCAGCCACCCTTGCAATGCCGTCGCTTCCTGGAATTATGTGGATGATCCGCCCAAGAAGCCACATCAAGGGTGGGCTGGTCTTGTCCTTGATGACCACAAGTGTGCCTTCCTTCAAAGTATCCTGTGACTGGAACCATTTGGCTTTCTGTTGAAGTAAGGTAACATATTCGTCACAAAATCTTTTCCAAAAGTGTTGCTTCAACACTTCAATGCGGTGATATCTTTGAAGTGATGAAATTCTGCTGACGGTGATTTCAGGGTGAGGCATAAAAATTAAGGATCGTCCAATAAGGAAGTGAGATGGAGTCAACGGGCTGAGATCTGTTGGATCGTCTGACAAAGGAGTAATAGGACGGGAGTTTAAGATTGCTTCTACTTGGATCAATAATGTATTCATCTCTTCATAATCTAAATTAGTTAGACCTAAGACTCGTCTTAGATGATGTTTTGTGGACTTTACTGCAGACTCCCATAAACCGCCAAAGTGGGGGGCATAAGCAGGTATAAAGGAAAAATTTATACCTTGTTCCGTCATGTCCGCCGGTCTCACCTCACTCAAGACCTTCGTTAACTCATTAAATGTGCCTACGAAAGTAGTGCCGTTGTCTGAGTAAATAGTTTTGGGCTTACCCCTGCGAGCTGTGAATCTACTTAATGCAGCCACAAAGGCTTCCTTCGTCATGTCTGATACTAACTCAAGATGAAGAGCCTTTGTAGCCAAGCAAACAAACACACAAATGTAAGATTTTATTAACTTACATCCTCTGCCCTTATGGTTAGCTATCATCACCGGCCCAGCATAATCAACCCCCGTTTCTAGAAAGGGAAACTCTAGTTCAGCACGCTGTTTAGGTAATTGGCCCATTAAAGGTTGAATAGTTTTACCTTTCATTTTGCAACACAAGACGCAAGAACGTACGACGCGTTTCGCTAGATTAGTGCCACCTAGTGGCCAATAATTCTGTCGTGCTGTCGCCAGCAACAACTGAGGACCTGAATGCATATGTTTTATGTGTAAATTTTCAAAAATTAACTTGCACAGTGTATGCTTAGCGCTTAAAAGAATTGGATGTCTAACATTGTAGTCATAATAGGTATTAGCTAACCTACCACCTACCCGGATAAGTTTATCATCGTCTATGAATGGTGAAAGTGGTAACAGTCTGTTTTTGTTAGGTAACCGTTTATTTGACATAAGTAACTCGTGCTCTTCAGGAAAGGATTCTTGTTGAGCAATATTTAAAAGAAAGACAGTAGATTTTTGAAGTTCGGCTAACGAAATATTACCGTGAATTTTCTTGTTTACGTTGCGACAATTATTTATAAATCTAAATGTAAAAGCAATACCTCGTTGTAATTTGGATAAGGAGGAGCATTTGCTGATTAAGCTAGAAAATATATTAAGATTTTCTGTCACATGTAAACATTTGATAACTTCTGGTAAATCAGGTATATGTATTTCGCCATTTGTTTCTTTAGGCCAATTAGCTTCATTTACTTTTAAAAACGCAGGGCCAGACCACCACAGTGAGCATTTGGCTAACTCGGTAGCAGCTAAACCTCGTGAGCGAGATCTGCCGGGTTTTCTTTAGAAGGAACATAGCGCCACGTGTGATTAGAGAAACCTTCCTGTATCTCAGAAACACGATGGCGAACAAATGGCTTTATCTCTATATATTTTTCTATATCTGTCTATATAAGTTCCTCAACACTGCTTGTTTTATTACTGAGTAATATAATCAGCTAATTCATAACGTAAGTAACTACACATATTATGTATATGAGTTTGCTTTTGAAACTTTTTCGCATGCCAATTATAGGAGAAATTATTACAGTTCTGCAAGAGAAGCAGTTATAAAGTAAAACCAACAAAGCTTGTCCCTATTTTCGTGGTTGCCTGACACAACTAACGACTTCATCTGAGTAGTTTTCATTGAAATTTATAACTTTCCTTTTTAACTCTCCAAGCACATATATAATTTAGTCGACTATTACTCGTTAACTGGTAAAGCCTACCTACCTAGTTGTAATAGTTTTCTAATAATATTAGTTATATTTACCACAGTCTTGATTTTTTTCATTAACTCAAGAACCGTCGTTTAGGTGACAGGGACACTCGACTTAAAAAAAAAATAGCACTCCAAATCAACAATAGAAAAATATTTTTTAACCCTCACCTCATTAAATAGAGAAAAATTATCATATTCATTTTTCGCCAGAGGAAATTCGCTACAAATATTTTAAAACTTGGTATGATTATATTTTACGGTTAACATGATAAATTAGTAAATTACAGCTTTCGGGTGCAGAGTCTCTGAGTTAAGCCGCGAACAGATTGACAAAGGGATGGGCATGGCGAAATCCCTTAAAATTTGGGGCATTGGGGTATGGAGTATGGGGGGCATCGAAAGCTCGAAAAAAAATTAGAACTCGAAAAATTTTGCTGTTAAAGATAAATCTTTTATCAGTGATAAGCTCGCCCTTTGTACTATTTTGTTTCCTATTTTCTCTTATGTTTTTTTTTGTGAAGTGTTAAATAAAATAAATAGATAACAAATTTGATTTCATTTAATGTTATGTTCGTCAATATCTTTCTAGAATCGGTCAGCACGGGACTCATAAAATGTTGTGATGTTTACTAGATAGGATAATGATGAGGAGAATGATGTGATAGATAGGATAATTACGTTAGACTGAAGCCTGTTATTGCTTATTTTAACGATACATATGCCAAAAATATAAATATGCAGCTCAGTTCCATAAGGATATGTATAAGAGGTGTGTCACACACGAGAAAAGAGATGTTTTAATAAGGGAGCCCACGACACAAAACCCGGTCCCATAAGACTACCAGATGGTATATACACAATTAGATACGACATTAATGGGGACATACGAAATGGCAATGCTAAAATACGAAAAGCCTGGCGGTGGTATTAAAAAAATAAAAAATGAAATAGAAATATCCAATTTCTGTATGACAAAACTACCAAATTTCGTTCGTTCCTTGATATGAGGGAGAAGTAGGTATATACGAAATTGCAGTGCTGTATACTCCCACAACTAGCCTTGTCATTGGCAGCAGCTAGATACCTAGTACGATCGATCTACTCAAAAAACCAAAGCTCATTTGAAAGATCAATTTGAAAAATTAGACAAGTCGTAAAAGGCGTCCGATTGGCTGTACGAGTTACTACCATCGTGGCTACTAGGTAGAGTTCTGTATTGTCTGGCCAGGGTCTGGTACCGCTACCTTACCTATTCCTGCCCCAATTGCGTCAGTGCTTGTCATTGTCGTGTTCCGGTTTGGAGGGTGAGGTAGCCGGTAAACTAATGCATGTGGCATTAGACCTCGCCACAAGATAGCAAGCACCATTAACACCTTTAGTGTCTATAGGCGATGGTTGACTCTTTCCATCAGGAGACCCATCTGCTTCTTTGCTATCTTATAATATAAAAAGCGATAAATACCAATCTAGTGATAAAGAATACCACTCTAGTGATGAAAGAAACAATCGCCGTTTAGAACATATCAAGGATTTAAATGATTTGTTGCTATTTTTGTGACTGGCCTATAAAGCTATGTGATAGCAAGTTTATGAGCTATTTTAGACTTCAACTCCAATAAAGCATAGTCAAAGTTATTTTATTATTTATAAATCTTGTGTGTAGTTAGCTTCAGAGGATATTGTGCAGATCTGAGAGAATCTATACAAATAAATAAAATTGGAGTGTCTGTTTGTAATATTAAAATAACAGCTTTTTACTAAATGCATATATATGGATTTATACATATACCTAAATAACATTTTTCACCATTTTTGTCTGTTTCTTTATTCCAGGTAATCTCTAAAACGGCTGGACCTATTTTTGACGGGACTTTCACTAGAAGATAGGTGATGTTGTTTTGAAAAATGTTTTCACAGGGATGAAGTGGCGAGCACAGCTAATATGTCCTAAATATGTGAAGTGCAAACTATTACAAAATATTAATTGTTAGCCTGCTTTCACTACAGTAGTCTATCCTTAACATCTGAATGTGAAAATTAATTAACTGAATGCAATCAACTGAATGCATCAAACATTTTCTAATAGAATGCAATCAAGTATTTAGTTGATCACTCCCTCTTAGGAAACTAAATTATAGAGTTATACAATGACTCCTTGGGTTTTCCTCTTCCTATCCTATTTCTGATACCTTAATGGCAGTGCTTTCATTATGTCACAAAATATACCGCTTATTCAATAGTTATCTCTCTTACAGTATTTAAAATGTACAGGTTTAACTTATGATCTTAGTTATTGTTTTGGAGAATGCATATTTAATGTTACTGTCCAATCTATTGTCACAGATATTTTAGCACAAAGTTCTCTTAGATATATTGACTGTTAAAATTTTTAGGAAGACTGGTCTGATTACTCAATGGAAAGAAGAGATATATATATATATATATATATATATATATATATATATATATATATATATATAAGATCTGATCAAATATGATGGCACCTCCTCCTATTAAATTTTATCAAATGGTGAAAAATAGCATAAACCTAAACCAATGGAAGCATTGTCCGAGCAAGTTGATCCAGTGAGAGAGAGAGAGAGAGACCAAATGAAGAGAAAGAGTGAGGCAATTTCTTTTCCCGACTAAGCAGAAGGAAGTAATGTTCTGAGTCGAACAAATGAAGTTATGGTATAAAAATAAATTTAAAAAGCCTTTTTTATAGCACAGCAAAGAAATTTGCTTTATCTGATGGTAAGACATACATATATACCTATCTTAATAGTAACACAACTTGATCTATCTAATACCTATAAAAATCACAGATCTTAATAATGCATTATTAATCTAATGGTAGGCATAATAAAGAAGGTGAAACACAATAGTGTTAACCACTTAAATTTATGTAGTTGGAAAAATATAGAAATACTAGCTGACCTGGCAAACGTTGTTCTGCCTTTTTTACTACTCTTTTTTTCTATATTTTCTCACCTTTTAAACCTTCCCTGGACTTCAACAATTAATTCAAAACCAAAATTAGTCAAATCAGTTCAGCCGTTCTTGAGTTTTAGCAAGACTAACGAACAGCAATTGATTTATAAATATATATATATATATATATATATATATATATATATATATATATATATATATTTAATAAAAAATAATGAATTTAATACTCGCTGTAAAGTGCTGTATAATAAACGTTTTTTGGTAATCCCATGGGAATGTTTAATTTTTCCTGGATAAAAAGTCACCTGTGTGCTATTCCAGGTCACCATCTACCTGTGTGCCATATTTCATCCAAATCCATCCAGTAATTTTTGCATGATTGAGTAACAAACGTAGATCAATCCAAACATCCAACCTTTTGCATATACAATATTAATACAGATTAATCTATACATATAAAGTTTGGATGTTTGGATGGATGTGTGGATGTAGCAAACATCCACACATCCATCCAAACATCCAAACTTTTGCATTTATAATATTAATACAGATTAATATAGATTACTGTGTAGCCTATTTTAACCTTGTTGTTCAAATTATATACTACAAACAAGATGTGAATAGATTTAATTCCCTATGAGGACAAACGTTTGATGAATTTGTTTGTAAGTAAATTACTTTAGTAAACATGTTTTTTACCTTGCATTTTACAATAAGTAGTCTAAGCGAATTATTGAGAATTGTATGATATAGTTTTTCTATCTACCTATTTTAAAAAAATATAGACTACCTATTAATAAAATATTTGTAATCAATTATGTTCACTAACATAAGGCCATAATAACAAACATAATTTTGTATAGAGAACTAATCAATAAATTGAACTTTATAGTTCAATTTATTGATTATAAATAGCAAAACAAATGTTCGAATAATTATTTATTGTTAATAACAACAGGGCTTTAGCGCTGAGATTCATTTTAACTTATTTTTTTCTATATCCATTCCATCATATCCTGCTATAAAGGATTTTTATAATAATTATGTAAGAAGAATTTTTATTATAATGTAGAACATTAGCATAAGGTCAATTCATAAGCTAATGTTTTACTTAACAATAAAAAGAACTTAGAAAACTATGGAATATTAGAGGACATTTTGGAACCTAAACTCAGCTGCTTAAATAATTCCTAGGAAGGATACATGAATGATTTTTTATTATTTGTTTTTTGAATATGGAATTAATATAAGATATATTTTTATTTTTAATAAACAGGTATGTACTTCAAGTTATTTACTACGATATGATCAAGTAAAAATAAGGGGCACAAATAGTATTGACAAAACTAATACAATGATATACGTATCACATAAAAACCTACACAACAGTCGCTACAGTACACTTTTATGAGATCATCGATACAGCAAATAAATTTAAACATGAGTCATACTCACCTATACCAGTTACAGCAACAAAAAGACCGTGTAGGTTATCATTATCAGTGTGGACATATTGCTGACACACTCGTTTTAGATAGGATAGGACTTACAATATTTCAGATTAAAGAAAATCTGGCATGAACAACATCAAATATGGAGCAATAATTATTGAAGTTCGAACCATATATGAAACACCTTATTAATTCAATTTAAGAACAAAATTGTACAGATTTTAAACCGATACTTTCATATAAGCTCGTAATTTTTGTAGAACAACTCAATAAGACAAAAATTCCGAAGGTATTTCAAACTTTTCTTTCAATTTTTAATAATTTTCATGTTTGTGTTTGAAATTGTGTCTTGTAAATTATTTGTAAGTTGAAACTTTACTACCTATGTAGTTTTATTTATAAATATTACCAAACATTTTCTATATGCCTGCCACTACTGCTGCCATCTCTTATCATATTTATTTAACTAAAATCCAGTTTAAAGTATCTAATTACTGGCAACTAGTATAATCACAGAAAACATAATATATAGTATATAGAGTATAATAATTGGTAACAACATCCCAAACATTTTAATTTAGAAATATATAAATAAGCACTAATTTTAAAATGCGGTAAATTGACATAAAGTATGAAAATATTTGCATTTCTTTTTTTATATACAACCACAGCTTTTTTGTTGTACAACAAAAAAACTGCGGTTGTCTCGAAAACTAAAATTAATTTCTTTCTCAGTTATGGTCGAGTTTGCTAATAAATTAGTACCCTGCTAGTAAATGAGTTCATCAATAATCTTGCAGGGCAATGCTGACAAAGTGATACGTTGTTATCTGTTAGGTAGTCTTCTTTGTGTTTGATTGGATGATATAAAACAAATTAGTCAAAGAATTAACCAATCAAATGTTATTGTAAAAAATTCTGTGCGATATTATTAGTTTTTACCGTAGATAGATTTTTACATTAATTTAAGGTCTTCTTATTGGCTGGTTTTATAAAAATATTTTGACAGTTTTGTTCATTTATACATAAGTAATCTGTGGTTTTGTTCATAACAAGGAACTTATATATGATATCTGGAATTACTGCGAAGCAATATTTGAAAAATAAAAATGTACTTTATTTCGTTAGCCATAAAGTTGACATTTGCTTCTTACTTAACAGAGGGGAAAAACGTTCTGAGCGAGACAACGACATGAGTGGATGTTATCCCTTTCTTGCAATTGCCAGTGTAAATAAAACTTTCGGATGGTAGATTTTTTATATATCCGGTAACCGTTAAATCCCTTTTATTCTTACACGTTTATAGATACATTAGCATAAAATGTATTGTAATTAACATATTGAGTTCTTAAATGTGTTTTTATTTGATTATTACGTAATTATTTATGCAATGTAAAAACTGTTTTCTCAAATCAGTAGAATTAGTAGTAATTTGTAAACTATGCACGGACACACTCAGGTGGCCGTACGCTTTGGCGCGTTTTATTTAAAAATATAGCTGATACTTTAAGTTAAAGTGTGTTAAAGCATAAAGTCCTCTTTTTGCTTACTACTATAAGTTTTTTCTGTTGTAAAATGTAATAGTGAAGCGTATGCTGGTTGCGGAATTTCATTTTTTAAGTAAGATTTTTATTGTATTTACAAGTTTCTTAAGTAGGGTAGCAATAATAACACAAAAATTCGGACATGTGAATACAAAGAAATTACAATTCAATCTAACATTTCATAATACGTCCCTAAGGAATGTCATCATAATCAAATAAGAACCTACTTTACGTAATTTTGTTATTTAATACTAAAATCATTGTGTTGTAGTAACTAAATACATTACCTACATACTTTTTGGTAGTAACTGTTAACTAGTAGTAGATACCTAACCTCTTGTTCATTATTTTCTTGCAGGTTCCCAAGAAATGAGATTCTTCGACAACGGTGGTTTAAGTTGTTCCATTTAAGAAAAAAAAAATTCATATTACAGTTTAATTTGCAACCGTCATTTTTAATCCGAGGATTTAATAATCCATAAGATAAGATCAACACTGAAACCGGATGCTATTCCATCTATATTCCCTGTTGTAAGCTTAATCATTTAGTCTTATTTAAGATATTTTTTTATTGAACATACAAACGTAATATAGGGTCATTGCGTCGGGAACGCGACCGCCTCTAGTAGTGTCGCAGACTTGAGAGCCTAGGAATCTTAATTAAAGATAATAGCATTTTTTCATAAGAAAACAATGAACAGTAAGTATTGAATATTCAATGAATAATTATGTAACAAGAAAATCATAAATTTAAACCTATCTGCTAAACAAAAATCTAGAAAATAGTGCCCGAGTTCGGATGATGACTTAATGGTGTGTTTATGTGTCGCGTATTGCAATAAAAATACCACACCGGGTGGCGAACAAAGTTACCTTTTGTTACCTTATACTAATGTTACACTCAAACAAGAAGCGTTATTATTTCAATTATAGAACATTGTTTGTTGGAAAGTTGTAGTGACATCATTTTTTAGCTTATATTTCTTTTTAAATCCAGTGATCGCAAACTGAAGTATATAAATATCTAATACGCTCGAAAGCGGCCATGTGGTCGCATTCGGTCACATAAAGCTATAAAATATTTTGCCTATTATGATCTCAATGATGCTTTCATGATTGTATAATTTAGAATTTGATGTTGTAGAAGCATAAAGATGCATCTCATCAGTTTACGACCACACGTTTTCTTGATAGAACTTTGTTTAATTCATTTACTAAAATAGGTGATCGCAAACCCACCCTGGTCGAAAATTATGATGTTAATTTGTAACCGCCCTGTTTTAATACGAAAGAAAGTAAACTAAAATAAGTAAATAAATAAAATATTGCTTTCTTTAGATGACAACAGGCCCGCAAGATAAAAAAAAACAAAATGAAAAATACTGGTTTTTTAGGATTACCTAACATTTACTCGGGTGTACTGGGGTGTATATTAGCGCGCAAGATAAAAAAACACAAAATGAAAAATACCAGTTTTTTAGGATTACTTTAAAGAAAATTTACTCCTTGTATAATGGAAAATTTGCTCGGGTGTATAATAGAGAGGAAAATGACGTTATCAAAATATTGCTTGACTAATATGTAGTTGTCAACCACAACAAAATTAGTAGAGTAATATTCAGAAAATACGGTCACTTTTATTTCTTCGAATCCCACGAATCCTGTGACAACGAGTGAAAGCTCCGTTATCATCCGCGCGGTGACTAATAGCTAATGAGTCTAGTCACGAGTTCAGCAAATCACTGTTTGTAAATAATGAACTTCAATAGTGCCTATAAAGGATAATTTGAATAAAAATTATATCTATGCGTGGGCGTCCGTATGAGTATAAACATGTTATAGGATAATTAGCTCAATATTTAAGTACCTAATTGCTTTACATATTTGGTATTAAAATCGACTACTGAACACTCTCCTTTAGTATGGACGGTTTTTATCAGCCTATTTCAATATAATTTACAGGTTTGAAACGAAAAAACTACTTGTTATTAGTCTAGATGATTAGTATTTAAAATGAATATTTGTTTTTTATATTATAAGATAGCAAACAAGTTGACGGCTCTCCTGATGGAAAGAGAAACCATCGCGTTTAGACATCAAAAATATAAACGGTGCGTTGCCGGGTTTGCAATGCCACATGCACAAGTCTGCCAGCTACCTTACCCTCCAAACAGGAGCACGACAATGACAACTAGGTGGTAGATTTCTGCATTATCTCGCCCGGGTCTGGTACCACCGCCTTATTTATTCCTGCCGCGACAGCGTAACTGCTTGTCAAAAAGTTTACTTAACTCTTGACAAGAAATAATTTCACTACCATCGTGACTACTAGGTGGTCCGCAACATCTCGCACTGGTATTTGGCAACACTACCTTACCTATTTGCGCTACAACAGAGTCAATGCTTGTCATCGTCGTGATCCGGTTTCGATTGTAAGATAGCCGGTAAACTTATGCATGTGGCCTTAGACCTCGTCAGTACATAGCAACGCACCATTAACATCTTTGGTGTTTATAGACAATGGTTGTCTCTTTCCATCTAGAGACCCATCTGCTTGTTTGCTATCTTATGATATAAAATTGACATTATTGCTGCAGGAATAGCTTCTGCGATGGTAGCAAATACCCGGGCGAGACGTTGCTAAACTCTACCACCAAGTAGTCACGATGGTAGTGACACTTATAGCCAATAAGTCGCCTTTTACGACCTGCCTGGCAGAACGGCAGTTGGCCTATTCTTCAAAGGAGCACGAGATCAACATGGAGAAAAATGGACCATTTTAGGAAATTGGCATTTTGAAAATGTTTATGTATAATTTGGAAATGTGTATTTGTAATATTGTGTGTCCAAAATCCAATGTGTCCAAAATGTCCAATTCCCAATGTATATTTTGGGAATTGGACATTTTGAACTTGAACGTTGGAACCGGAACCGAAGTGTTTTATCCAGGACCCTGTCAGTAGACTGGCATTAAGACTTTGCAATATCTCTCACCGTATCCTCTAGGTTTTATTGATTCTTCAGTATCGCTGGACTGCTTCACTCGAACAAATTTTAAAGCAATGTAATGTAATTGTCATCTGTCCATAATTAATGCATACATTTTCTAGAAGAGTATTTTGATCTTTTATCTGTATGTATAATACTCAATTCGGTAGAAAGATCACACATGCAAAGATTTTTTTACCACACTTTTTACCCGCGAAACAGCTCAGTATGAAAACAAATCTAGCTATTTATTTCAGTTACATATCAAGTAAAATTATTCTAACTTTTATTATTTTTAATAATCCTATTTTACGCTTTAACACATTAAGATGGGCCGCAGCTGGCCAGGGTGCTTCGCAAAAATTCGCCTAGATCACTTTGATACATTTTATATAAACTCTCGTACACTATGCCGGGGCAAAGTGCAGCAGATTTGCAGAGCGGAATTGAGCGCACACAATTTTCTCCGTGTTTTAAGTATGCATTTACAAAATCAGAAATTATGGGTGAAGAACGATTAAAGGCCACAAATAACTAGCCTCAACGTGCAGTTCGGCAGTTAACTGTACATAAAAGTAGTCAATGTGTTGCGGCCCCGCACGTTACTAATATGCTAGCATTTATAGTTGCAATCCGGCCCCCTCCACCTCACTACAGCCTGTCGTAATAATACGATATCATTAGACAAATCACACGAATTGATCTAACCCTAAAGTTAGCAAATTATGGGTGTTAGTCAAAACAACATATTATGAATGTGCATTTTCCTTCGTCAATAAGAGCGATAACAGACATTGTTAACCTACACGACTTTCAAAAGTTGATAGCCGTGGGTGCTATCCAGGATTTATCGTAGCTGTCTATATCAGTTCTATTCCGCTTTTTTAGTATGAAATTATCCTGTTGCACAAATATGTATGGACACCCTAGTAGAAAGAGACACACTCCACTCATGTCGTGGTACTCTTCGGAACGATTTTGAAGTACATGTGGACCTTCCAGATAGAATATAACTTCCTTGGTTCATAATTTAACATGGAGTCGGAAGAAAGGAAGACCCATTCTGTGGACAGAAGTGTCCCATAAAAAAAGCATCCAATAGTAGTCGCGCCACCACGACCGTCTAAAATGAAAAACCATTAAAAAACTTGAGACGCTTTTAAATACGTTCCCAGTCAACTGTTAAAATAACGCTTCAAGCGCTGTTAAATACTCATGCTGTTTATGTACAACAGCCAACTTCATATCGTAATTGTTAATTTTATCCTACGCCAACGTCATTCTGAAACTTTATTTTCAAATTTCAACTTTACAGCTGGACACTTTTACAAGCTTTCTCCTATAGAAGTTGGTTCTCCTTACTACTAGACTCCATGTAGTATATTTTTAGTTTTAACCAAATTTTAACAAAACCGACTTTGTAAAGACGCTTTACGGAAAGTATTTTTTTCATAACATATTAAAATTATTCTTATAGATGCCATATTAACTTTTTTTCATTTATTTGGCGCATATGACGTTGTCTTTTAAAGTAGATTGATTTATATTTAATTATCTAATAATAATTATTATTGATGATCGTACGTGTTTCTAAAGTCACCTTACTCTTAACATGAAGAACCAAGAACAATCTTTGTGACAATGTCTGCATCTGTTGACTAAAATTTGAAACCTAATAAGCTTTTAACAAGGTCAACAGTATTCATCAACTTAAAGACGACATAAATAATTGAATATTTAAAGATCATTAAAGAATTATTTCAAACAGTGTGTTCTTACTAAAGGGAAAAGTGTTTGTGTCCGCGAAAATGTTCTCTACTTTGTTTTTCGCAATCACAACGTTACATGAACATGGATGACCTAAAATGCGAATACGTAAAGAAAAAAAGACGCTTAGGACAATCATAAGAATCGCAACTTTAAAAATATGGGAATGATTAGGGCAACGATTGTCCACAACCAAACATAAACGGATTGTGGTGCTTCAATCAGTGAGTGCTTCAATATCAAAAGTGAAAATGTGATGTGTCAAACCGATTGTTTACTTCACGACGGACAGGTGACGGTGAGTGGTTTGTAGAAGTGGTTTGTGAGGGCGGAGGGACACGAACGGTATGTCGAGCCGTTCGAGTCCTCTGAACGGCGGCTATGAAGCTGCTGAGCCTTTAAGGCTCTCCGTTCGTAAAGACCTCTTCCCTGAGGTGCGTTTGTCTAAAGTGACATCCGATTCTGATTCAGACCAACTAGACGAAAGCCTGCATAATGTCTCGTGCGTGAAGTTAGAAACCGACTTTGAGCAGAGTATTGATGATATTGCCAACCAGAGGATGCAGGTAGTTAACGGAGTGCTTCAGTCCCCACAAAGATCACGCCATAGAAAACATAAACACAGACGAGAAACAGACCATTCATCTCACAATGGCAGCCTGTCCAAAGAGAGAAAACGTAAAAAAAGTTCTCGACAATCTCACAAAAGGACGCATTCTTCAAATAGTGTAGTGAAAAAAGTCAAAGGTGGTAAAAATTTGAACTTAGTGAGTAGTAGTGAGTGCCAGGATGATGATTTAGAACCCGAGGATAGTGACAGTTCTGATGAAGAACTGATAAGAAGTAGTGTCAAGTTACCTATAGTTAATATTCCAAGACAAAGTGGTAAACCATTCAGTCATGAACTTAGTCAATTATCAACAAAAAAACGTAAAAAGAAAAAGGAGCAAAGGACTCATATAGTGATACCTCCTAGTAGTGGAAAACCCCGATCAATGTTGAACTTATGCAGTTCTCGTAGCAAAAAGAAATCAAAAAAGTCTTCATATACACCCACATATCGGAGTCAGATAGTGGATAATCATACTAAAATAAAGATTAAGATTAGAAGGACGAGTGTACAGGAAACGGTAAGTAATTATTCGTATTTGCTTTCTTAATTTATCCTGTGGTGGCATTTCCCTCTATTGGTATTAGAAACTCAATCTGGACATTGCTTACAGTGTCATTAGAATCAACAAAACCAGCTTTGGGTTGACTACTTCACAGTAATCTGTTAATACATGAAGGAAAAACTTTATACCCCTTTTTAATACAGTTACACAAATGGTGGACTATGTAATTTGGAACAGTTAAAGTTTACATTGCGGAGGACGGCAGAAACCTAATATTTTAAATAAAATGTATTAGAAATATATTAAATTAATAAAAACAAATATTACCCACACTATATTCATGTGACATACACGATAATATACACACATGAATACTATTTTCTAAATGGCTAAAGTCAGTTGTCAAACTCAAAATGATGTTATTGCTTAGTTTATGGTCAAATTTCTACCACAGGCAATCGCTAGTTTCTTTAGAGTTACAAATGTCTTAGACATTGCAACGGTGTGTGGTTATTGTCAGCATCCACTGAATTATGTTTATACTTTGCAATCTTTATCAAAAGGGAATGCAGAACCATAAGAAATTCTAATCCCAGTTTCTGTGAGAATGGCTATTTTCATTTTTATGGGATTTAGGTATTTGCTGGATGTCAAATAGTTAGTCCACACTGCAAACAATTAATGAACAAGTTCTCTGTCTGAAGGAACCTAACTGAAATAAATCAAATTCTAAGAATTAATATTTTTAACAATGTTTTAATGAAAATTATTATGATTTTCCAAAAAATTTAATTTTGTCAGTAGGGGATTATTAACCTTTTAAAAAGTAGTATCTCAAAATTAATAAAATATTTTTCTTTTATTCTGACTGTGTGAGATGTCTCCTGCCTTTGCATACTATAGTTACTTATATCAAGTTACGAAAAATGCTTGTTCTGCTACCACATTTATATTTCTATACTAGCTGTTGCCAGCGACTTCGTCCGCGTGGACTTCGTTTACTCTGCACTGCTCCTCCCCTGTAGGTGATAGTGTGATAATATGTAGCTTATATGTTGACCCAACCTGTTAGTAATGTTCATGCAAAATTTAAAGTAAAACCATGCAGTACTTTTTGAGTTTACCCCGGACATACATACAGACAAACAGACAAAAATTTTAAAAACTATATTTTTGGCTTCAATATCGATTGTAGATCACGCCCCAAGTATTCTTTTAAAAAAATATTCAATGTACAGTTTTGACTTTCCTACGATTTTATAATATGTATAGATTAATCTATATTAATATTGTATATGCAAAAGGTTGGATGTTTGGATTGATCTATGTTTGTTACTCAATCATGCAAAAACAACTGAATGGATTTGAATGAAATTTGGCACACAGGTAGATGATGACCTGAAATAGCACATAGGCTACTTTCTATCATGAAAAAATGAAGTAATCCCATGGGATTTACCAAAAACTTTTATAATGCAAGCGGGCTGCACGCTGCAGCTAATCTATTACATATAATAAAATCGTAGGAAAGTCAAAACTGTACATTGAATATTTTTTTAAAAGAATACTAGGGGAGGGGTGATCTACAATCAATATTGAAGCCAAAAATATAGTTTTTAGAATTTTTGTCTGTTTATCTGTTTGTCTGTTTGTCTGTATGTATGTCCGGGGTAAACTCAAAAAGTACTGCATGGATTTACTTCGAATTTTGCATGAATATTATTAATAGGTCGGGTCAACATATAGGCTACATATTATCACGCTATCACCTATGGGTTAGAAGCAGTGCGGAGTAAACGAAGTCCGCGCTGACGAAGTCATGGGCAACAGCTAGTATTAAATAAAAGCATTTCTTGTTAAGGCATTATGGAGGAACTTAATATTATTATGTGCCTTTTAGTCAAGTTGACTCAAAATTGGTTATTTGTTTCATTATTAAAACCTACCAGAAGATTTAAAATTGGTTAAATTGGCTCATATTTGTTGAGTAGGATAAACATACACATGATTTGCAATTCTCTTCTATCCCACCAAACCAATCGCAGGATCTTGTTCAATTTATGACCAGAATTAATCCTGTGCATAGCTTGCGGGATCCATATTTTTCAGGATCCTGGTATCCCCGGTATAGCATTACCTACTTATTTATGAAAGTGAAACTGAAATGAGCCATTAAATATTTTTCTAAACTATATTTTAAAAGCTATTATTATCGAATCACAGGCCAAATCCACAACTTTCTTAAAACTTGTCTATCTCATGTCCACACCCTTGCATCCAGATATGATTAAGAATATCCTAAAATTGACAGTACAACTTCCTTATTATCTCAAATATCCATGAGAATTTGTTTAACACGAAAAATTAGCTGTCTGGTTATTGATAATATATTTACAATAATTTTGTAAACATATATTATCTACTTAAATAAAGACCAAATAACCAAAAGTAATAATAAATGTGTAACAATGATTATATGTTTGTATAACGACAACAAGCTTCAACATATTATGTTCATCTTATATTTCTATAGTAAAAAATAGTAATAATTATGCACCTTCATGGATAATAATGATATCTTGTTATGTGTTATGTGCCAGCAATTACAATGGCTACTTCATATTTCCCTTAACAAAAGAAAGTAATAAAAGTGACTGAGAGATGAAGAAAAGATCAAGCATGAAATGAGAAATTAATCTCATTTTAGTTTGAGGTAATGTCTGTGTTCTTTTGATACACCAGTATTTCTATATACACATACATACATATCTTCACCCCGAATCCCTTACAGGGTAGACAGAGAGACTTGAGTGCCATTTGTCACAGTCCTGACAAATTTGCCTTGCTTTCTGCACACTCATAACTCTCTTCTATGTACACAACATGTGTATATTGATAAAAATTAAAACTACTAATTACTCTTATAAACAAGTTATTGCATCGTAATACCAAAACATTTCTTATAAAAGCCCATACCTCGTGTTGGTTCCAGGCCCCTTTGAAGAATAGATTAACTGCCGTTCTGCCAGGCAGGTCATAAAAAACAAGCAATTGGCTATGTAAGTCACTACCATCGTTGCTACTATGTGGTAGAGTTCTGCATTGTCTCGCCTGGGTCTGGTACCACCACCTTGCCTATTCCTGCCGCAATAGCGTCAGTGCTTGTCGCTGTCGTGTTCCGGTTTGAAGGGTAAGGTAGCCGGTAAACTTATGCATGTGGCATAAAACCTCACCACAAGATAGCAATGCACCATTAACACCTTTGGTGTCTATAGGCGACGGTTGACTCTTTCAATCAGGAGACCCATCTGCTTGTTTGCTATCTTATGATATAAAAAAAAGCCACAACACAAAATTTTGGTTGGTTTGGTTAGGTAGGTAACAGATTGGTTAGATTATAGTTTCTTAGCTGCGGTACCTTTAAAATTATTGTTTAAGGAAGTCTATTACGTCTGTAAAGCTAGAAAGGTCAAGTCGACAGAATCACTTGTTTTTTAGATCAAAATTCAGTGTTCATTTAGTGCTAATTTAGTGCTGAAAACAGATATTTGGTGCTGTGATAGGTGGATCAAAAATGAGAACACTGCTAACTTTTAATTAAGCTAGCAGTGTACAGTTCATGACCACGTTATGATACAGTTGCAGTGCAATTCGAATAAGCTAATAATTTAGTGCTCAATTAGTGCTGCCATTGTAGCAGAGAATTTTTGAAAAAATTTTTTTTTTATTTTTTTCAAATCTACTACTGATAGTATAACAATACCAGCAGGCCTAAGAGCTAAAAGGAGACCTTAAAACAGGAACTGATAATTGAAAGACTTCACTATGTAGTGCTCAATTAGTGCTGTCGTTGTAGCAAACGATTTTTGAAAAATATTTTTTTTCCAAATCATAAACTTTGTTTTATTTCCATTTATTTCTAACCCTACTTTTCTACTCTGATCTGCTAAGGTTTTAACCATGATTTCTAACTTCTTTGGATCTTCTATTAGGACAATATCATCTGCAAATCTCAAATGGTTTAGGAGGTTTCCATATAATTACTATTTGGTAAAGAATAAAATGATTATTTGTCAGTTGTCACTCTCCAACTGACAAAAAAACTGGTTTATCAGTTTGCACATGCGTATGTTATTACATTGTTGGAATTAGATATTTGAGTAAGAACCTGAAGCTAGCAATTAAAATTAAAACTGTAAACTAACTAACTAAACTGGATAAATATGGCGGCACCCAGGGACGTAAAAACAAATTTAACTTGACTTACTCGCTAATACATACAAAACTGTTTATAACATTGTATGAAACGCTTGCATTTTTAACTAGCAACATTTTTCAGAGAAGAGGAAGCTGGTAGAGGCTTCTACTTGAGTCGAGGAATTGCCTAAAGCATGATTTTAACAGTTCGCCGATTCTTCACAAATAAAATCAAAGTCGAAAATTTATTTATTTATTATTATTATTTAATACTTTATTGTACACAAAAGAGAAGATACATAGAAATTAGAAACTTATTAAAAACAGACTGTACAATGGGCGTTACGATATTTACGCATGGCGACACTTATATTTTTAACTAGCAAAATTTTTCAGAACAGAAGAAGTCGGTAGAGGCTTCTACTTGAGTCAAGGAGGAGCCTAGAACAAAATCTATTAATTAATCTATCTATAAATTTATGCGAATCTACTAAAAGTCGAAAATTTACATATTTACGGCGACGCCTGTATTTTTAACTAGCAACATTTTTCTGTATATCACCTCAATGACCAATTTTTCAGCAACATTCGTGGCTTCCTGATTAGGAATTGCAAACACCTCCGGCCATTTCGTGAAGTAATCCATCACGACCATAAAATACTTGTTTCCGTTACCTGTCCTAGGAAATGGCCCAGCTACGTCAATCGCTATCCTTTCCCACGGGGCTTCTACGTTGTATAATTTAAGGTTGCCTCAGTTTCTGACCTGCGGACCTTTTACTGCTGAGCATGACGTACATTTTCGGCACGAATTCTCGACATCTTCTCGGCAATTCAACCAGTAAAAACTACTCCAAGATGTCCTCCTGAAACTCCCTCATGCTACTTACACAGTATGTCTTTAACTAGTTTTCTTGGCACTACTAACTGCGTTTGTTGTTCCCTTCCTGGTGGTTTTTCCCACTTTCGGTATAGTGAACTGTTTTGCAACACAAGACTTTCCCACTTCGCTCAATAACTTTTCGTAATGGCACTGGAGGGAGCCAGCTCTTGCCATTCTGGTTTTCCCGTGTCTTGCTTCATCCAATCTATTAGAGGTTGCAAATCTCTATCTGACTGGGCAACTGATGAGATTCGTAAGGCCCAGTATGACTGGGCCTTACGAATCTCATCAGTTGCCCACCTGTCATACGTAGGCTTAGCTGGCAAGACTTGAATCCTTTCCTTCATCTCCATCTTTACACCATGCTTACGATCTTCCGTATATGATGTGTGTGATAGTGCACCAACGTTTGAATGAGACTTCTCACTACGGTGTTCTGTGTTCTTCAGGTTATCATTGCTAGCTACTTCTGTTCACACTACAGTTTGTATAGCTCTAGTTTACGGCGATAAGCTGCAGCTCTTGCCATTAATCGATCTCTTAATGGATAAACTGTTGCATTTGTATACCTGAGATACGACAGCTTTTGGGGCTGTTTCTTGATCAGCCAGCACCTGCCGTTTGATCCTAGCTGTTATCCTTTCCCTGCTGGTTGGCAGGCAGGCAGGTTAAACAGGCTGTTTAACCTGCCTGCTCTCTTCAGCTGTTGAGTTTCCACCCGTTTGCTGTCGTCAATTCATTGAACCTGTAGGCATAGGTTTGGCTGGGCGGCTAACTCTAATGTGCCCATATTCACCGTAGGTGTAGCACATGGGGCCCAGTTTCCACTACCTTTTATTGAGCCACAACTTCTGTAACCTCGCGTACCTTATATTC
Organism: Apodemia mormo; assembly: GCA_036924255.1. NCBI lineage: Eukaryota > Metazoa > Arthropoda > Insecta > Lepidoptera > Riodinidae > Apodemia > Apodemia mormo. The sequence continues at coordinate 23,129,120 of JAUPFN010000001.1, forward strand.
TCGAGGTTCGTGGCGAACAACTACCTCCAACACATGAGCCAAAGCCTCCTTCATCGTCACATGATGCTGAAGGCGAACAGTAGCACGCACTTCCAGGTCTCGAATTCCATCAATAAACGCCTGGACGATGGTGTTGTTGACTGTGTTTGTGTCAGCTGAAGGATACGCTTTCCGCAAAAGTTTCTCAATTTCTACGGCCCATTGTTGTAGTCCTTCGCCGCTCTTCTGTACACGGTTTTTCAATTGGGCACGGAAAACATGCTCTAAATGACGTTCACTGTAGCGAGCTTCCAATGCCTCCATCAAATCAGCGAACTGATACTGTTAAGGCATTGCATCCAACGCAATTGCATCAAACACAATGCAAAAGGAGCGCCTGTCCCCGTACCGCCGTACTCAGAGCTGTAACGTAATGTTCGCCCATCCAATCACCGTCGCCGCTATTTCAAACTGAGTCCGATACGCACTCCATGAAGTAAGACTGTCATAAGTGGATACCTTTACCCGAGGACCTGCCTGGTGAGAACAGCTGGTAATGGTAGTACTCGACTTAACTCCCGAGATCTTCATTTTCATGACTTCCCTCTCCAATTGGTCCACGTTTTCAGTTATTTTATCGCAGCTGGCCTCCAAGTCTTCAACCCTCTTCTCAACACCCTTCATGTCGCACTTGACGAGGCTCACATCGCTTTTTAGCTGGTCTTGCTGCGCCAAGGTAATAGTCAATTTATCATCAAAACCAGATAATTGTTCCTTCATCTGTTGCATTACTGAAGTTGTTGTTCTCTCAGTTGTTCCTTTAGTTGCTGTTGTTGTAGCTGTTGATGTTGCTGAAGTTGTTCCCGTAGCTGTTGTTGTTGCTGAAGTTGCTGCTGATGCTGTTGTTGAAGTTGCTGCTGATGCTGTTGTTGTTGCTGTTCCTGTGGCTGAATAGCTGCCAGTATGACAAAGAGATCAGTAGGCACAGTATTCAATGATATTGACGTGCTGGCAACATTCGCGGATTCTGCGCCTGCACCCATCTCAGTGTCCTCTGACATCCTGTGTTTCGGCCTGAGACCTAGTGGTAGCACCTTGTAATGTTTAAAAAATATATTTTTATATATTTTGGATTTTTGTATGAATTTGTAATGATATGGATGTTTTTGCTAAATGGTAGATAGAGAATAAATTATATAAGTGGACCATATATATCTTGTACTAAAGCGACAAGTTGTAATATGTAAAATTAGGATGTATACAAATTAAAAGTTGTAGGAAGAATCATGTAGTTTAATTTATGTGACGAAGTATGTATGATTCCTCAAGATAGGGAAATATATGCTTAATCTAAATATAGTAGGTTATACTTACAAAGAAAGATTGATGTGCCGTAAGGTGTAAGAGCATTGTACAAGTTATTAAGAAAGGGAAATTTTAATTGGGTGGCTCCCACTATATTCACATCAAATTATGGTTGCACACAGGATAGCCAAACGGTAGGGATTGGAGCTATTAATCTCAAGGGAGGGCGAGGTATCTCTTAGCAGATAAGGAGAAGAGAAAAAAAATAGCTGGTCGGATGGATGGCATGTGTATTTTTCTTTGTACAAACTCAGTGACAACATAGCAACTTTTAAAATGGCAATAGGAACCTAACTTTTATGATTCGTAATTGATACCTATTCATTAAACTATTCTATTCATTAAACATTAGTTAACTAAGTCATTTCATTAAAGGTGATCTTCATATTAAATTAAATATTTTAATAACAAATATCTTACGTCCTCTGGACATTAATATGAAATTTACATGATGGCATTGATTGCACTTCCGCTGTCACAACACTTTGATGCAAAGGTTTGGTTAACAAAACCTCAAGACTCAGACCGGAAAAATGAGACTGCTCTTTGTTTTACAACTTTCCGTGGGCCCAACTCGGTAAAATGTGACCGCACCCACTTTGCTTTTATACTCTATTTTACATAATAATAGTGATCAATTTAGTTTGAATAAGCTTGGTAATTGACGGCCTTGGATATATTCTGTGAAATGAGACGGCTATATTGACATACCGCTGGCTTGTTAAAATTTTTATCATTTTGTTGTAACAGTGTTGGCATGTCCTTTTAATGATCAATGATCAGGTCAAACGCCAACGATTAGTTCCGCGTGTGCGGCCTTGAGTTTCGAGGGGTTAAACTACCACTTATAAGTTCACAGGTATATGCAACATACCTTGGCGTGCACTCTAAATACTGTTGACTGTTAGAGAAATTTGTGAGAACGAAAAGCGTTATCTTGCAAAACATAAATCCCCTAGTGATTTTTCCGGAGATTATGAATTTGCTTCTTGTAAATGCAAATCCAATGTACTCAAACTGCAGATAAATCTACCTCCTTGTTATCACTACCATTTGTGGTTTGTTCTAATGCGTAATTAATAATCTCTGAATGAAGTGAGTCTAATACAAAATCATCCACCATCAGGATAAAAAATATGCAGATGTGAACCCAATACTTCAGTAATTGGTTTGTAATGTAATTCAGTTTTTAATTCAATTTGCATTCATATTTTATGTTGCAATAGACCGCAAGCTCGTAACACTATTGTGGGATGTTTATTAGGTGTTCGCGGTGATTTTATTGTTTTTACATCACTTGAGCCATCATTACCCCACTATAACTTTTTTTGTTTAATATATTTGTAAATTACTCATTTCTTGGGTTTTAAATGGATAGCGTCGCTTTACGTGTCGCGACCATTTTCGAAAAGCCTCAGACAAAAGACTAGATTCCATAGATAAACAAAGTGACATAGACATTAGTTAATACATGGACACATCAATATTTTTCCTATGGCAATAAATATAAGGCAAACAAAAGTACATTCACCTTACTTTGTTTCGTTTCACATTTATTTGTTATTTTCGAGAATCTAAGGAGAGATAAAAAATGTTTATGTATGAATTATCGTTGTAATTTTCGGGAACCGAATACCCTGAATCACTAAAACACTTCTCCCTTCGCACTGGTCGTTTCAAGTATCGCCAGGCCTCTGACACTCGCCTATACCTACCGCGATAAACATTTACAGCGCGCGACAACGCGTCGTTGCAAATTAGTCGGGGCCGCCCGGCCCCGTGCACGCGTACTGTACGACGGAGTGGCCTGTTGATCATCGTCGCAACGTAAGGCTTATGAGTTATGACTGTAGGTACTCTTAAAAACGGGGAATCGTAACACACGTATTTACTGTGTAGATGGCAATAAACAGGAGGATTCAAAGTTTTCGCTTTTTACTTTACCGAAAGATTCTGAAGGGTATTTATGTTTGTTTAGTTTGCTCGTAATTTTCATAAGTAGGTTTTAAGTACTATAGGTAAGGATTCTGCAGTTTTATCATGCCCTAGTATTGCAACTTGAAATGCGCCACAAATTATATTTTAACATTAATTAATTATTAACAAAATTCATTTTCTCCGTGTTGGTCAGAGTTTCTTTAAAGAATAGAGTAACTGCCACTATGCCAGGCAATTTGTGACTCATTGGCTATACGTGTCACTACCACAGTAACTTCTAAGTGGTAGAGTTTTGCATTGTCTTATCCAGGTATATGGTACCATTGCTTTACATATTCCTGCCGCAATAACATCAATGCGTCTCATTATCGTGTTCCGTTTTGGGGGTTAAAGTTGGGCAGTAGACTTATGTATATAGCATTGCCATCCCGCTGCACAGATAGCAACGCATCATTAACATCTTTGATGTCTATAGACGAAAGAGTATCTTTGAGACAACCCTGATTTCGTTAGAAAAGATAAGAGCTACGCGATAGAAAGAGATGCAAGTTCTAGGTAAATATAGCCGTAGATAATCAGGCGCCGCCCAATATGAATTCAACTTAATTGTATCGTAGCAAGGGTCCCGGTTTCTTTAACGACTTTCCAGAGTGTCTCTTCTGTACTTGTACTATTATGTATTCTGTAGTTTCGCTCTCCATCGCTTTGTAAAAACTGCTCTCTATAGTCTATTTGTCAACACATCCCAATTTATACGCTCGGTAAAGTTAGACAAGAATCGCGAATGTTCTGAAATCATCTCGTAAACAATGCTAATCGTAAACAAGTTATTATTTTAATGTAAACAAGTCCTAGTACACGCTATTTTCTCCCTTATGCCCAAAGCGATAAGGTCAATTATGGCATAACTATTCATATAACGGTTGACTATTTATCAATAGAAGTAGCTATCTCTTTCTTTTAAATATAGATCTCTCCAGCGCTTCAACTCTTCACGTTTCTAGATTATTCGCAACAATGTTTCTATTAATAAGAAATCCAAGGATTTTGTAAATGTGCTGAAATATCTATAATTGGTATTGTTTTAATGAATGGCGAACATCACATTGCCATAGACCCACGTCCCCCCTTGTCACATCTTGTTACACTTAGCGACACCCGCCCCCTTGTATGTGAACATATTTTTTATAAATGGTCCCTAAGAGTCAATTATTCAATTTACAGTACCAAGCAACTATAATTCTCACTATAGTAAAATGTTATAAGTAGTACACTCTTTTCTGTGATTGTAATACATGTGTACACAAGTTCTTCTATTATTATCAACAAATGTGTTTTGTTTAGCCAATATACTAAGTGTTTAAAACTCTTGCGTGTGTCACAAACTGGAAGTACGAAAATTAACAGGTCAGAGCAAAACAACGTTTGGGAAACCTTACTGTAGAGAGCTCTGTTCAAATTCTTAAGAAAATAATTCAAAATGATTTTTGTTTGCAGCTATTAGTAGCATATTGTAATTATTAAATACTTTAGTCATCAAATTCTAAGATCTGTCTACGTAATAGTGCACTTAAATTTTTGTATTGTAATTTGTGATTAATGGTACTTGCATTGTATGAACACACTCTGCATACATATTATTTAAGCACATTGAATGGTTTAAAGCATCCATTGTTCTACTTATTTGACAGTATTTTAATTCCTTTAAAAAATAATGTTTATTTTCTTGGAGATAATTTTATTGTTGTGAAATTGTCTACAATCTACAATGTAAACATGAGCATGATTATGCTTTTAATGTTGATTGGACACGTAATGGAAATCGCAGATGAAAGATTGTCACAAATGATGACACAGAGAAGACATAATATAGATAAAACGGGAGACTAACATACCATGATAAATTGTACTGTAATATTTAAAATAGTCTAGTCGAGAAGTTGAGTTCCTGCAAAATATAATTACTTTTAAATTTTTTTCATGCCATTTGTTTATAATTTTTTATATACAAGTGGATTAATTAAATATTTTATAAACACTTTCTATTCTTTATAATGCTTATGACAATATGCTTCAGGACTTTTTTGTTACCTGATTATTAAACTATTCACATTTATGTTTTTTTATATATTTAACCTTATTTGTTTATAAGATTTTTTAATTTATTTAAATTATTTTCTGTTATTTTCAGTATGTCCAAAGTACATAGTGATTGAAACTATAAATTTCTATTGTTTATTATATTGACAAAGTCAATCTTACTATTTTATTTATTATTATACATATAGAAGCTTAGAATTTATTGCTGGTTTGAAATTATTAACTATTTAATGTTTGCCGGAGAAGTCTGTCTCATGCTCAACATCTGTCAATTCTTATCTTAAATAACTAATGAAATAAAAATATTTTATAAACTTTTAAAACGTCATCTTGTTGAATGTGTTTATAAAAAGGGCTCCAAGAAACAAAAACTCACAGATTAATAATTTAAACTTTTATACTGCCATTTATGACAACACAAACCAGTGGAAAAACTATTAATTAACAATTGAATAACTTTTCAAAAAATGGTGATAACACTTTTATATCGCGGAATCATATATTTTGAAGTGTCGCCAGGTTTTTTTTCAAAATTTGTAATTAATATTTAATGGCATAAAACAATTAGGCGTTTTGCAGACGACGGGGCGGGGCGGGCTTTTTGTCCGCGAAGCAATAAAGACCGCGTTTGCCCGTCGATGTCTGCAGCTGCCCTCGCCGCGTACACAAACCACACGATGGGTGGAGGCAGTCAATTCAGGACGTTCCTGCGGCGATCTTCACGCCCATATCCCCGAAGGGGTAGGCAGAGGTACAACAAGTGCACCCACGATTAGCCGAAGATATTTGGTCCCACAATGTGATAGGTGGCAAGCCTATCGCCAACCGGGCACTTTCCAATCCCGAGCAACTTTGTGTTTCTCAGAAAACTGAAAAAACTCTTTTTTTTATGTGCCCGACCTGGGAATCGAACCCGGGACCTCATGTGGTCAACGCCAACGCTGGACCACTAGACCACAGAGGCGACTTTATTTATTATAATATTATGTCATATTTATGGTAATAATAATTGTTAAAAATTGTAAAACTACTCCAGAGGACCTTTTTTTTGCTCGCTAACTCGACGGCTTTGCGTTTTTGCTGCTTTGAATAATGTTATTAAAAATATCTGAGCTACCTCGATTTATGATAATGATAACTGTTAAACTACTCCAGAGGACCTTTTTTTTTGGTCGCTAACTCAATGGCTTTGCGTTCTTGCTGCTTCTAATAATATATTTGAGCTACCTTGATTTATGATAATAATAACTGTTAAACTACTCTAAAGGACCTTTTTTTTTGTCGCTAACTCAACGGCAAATTTTGAGCTGCCTTGATTTATGCTAATAATAACTGTTAAACTACTCTAAAAGACCTTTTTTTTTGGTCGCTAATTCGACGGCTTTGCGTTTTTGCTGCTTCAAATACTTATTGTAATATATAGGCTACTACTGATATAATATAAATAAATAACTGTTTAATATTAATTAATTTTAACAACATACCCGTTAACCTAATTTAACAATAATTTCCATGCCTACTGCATATAGAGCAATATAGCGCACTAGCGACCTGGCAGCGCGGCCACGACGGGCAGCCCGGCCACAGGGGTTGCGATTTGCAACGCAGCGAAAACCGCGACTACGATCGTCAGTTGCACATACAATACAGCGTTCTTCAAAATGGCCGTTGAGTAAATAGCAGTGCTTTTGTATCTTATAGGTAAGAAGCGGAAAAAGAAAAGGAAAAAATATTGGGTTCATCCCTTGCTACGTGTTGCGTCGCTACGATCTCGCTGGCCGCTAGGGCTTGGTGTGGCCGCTGGCCGCATTCGGCCAGGTGCGCGTGCTCTATGACGATTTCATACTAATGTATCTATCTCGATGGCCGCCGCCACCTGGCCGCTGCGGCCTAGCCGCTAGTGCGCTATTGCTCTATAAAGTGGTTTGTGTGATACACGGCGGGCAGCCGCGGACATGCTGCGCCGCCAGTGCCCGCCCCCTAATATAGGATTCCCTTTGTACTATCGTTCGCGGCGAAATTGACCGGTCCGCCCCGCCCCGTCGTGTGCAAAGCGCCTTACACTACAGTGGCGGCGCGCGCATGACGAAACTGCCGCGCGAAAGCCGATTTTCAACATTAAATTAAGGCATTAATTTAAAGAGGCAGTTGTAAATAGCAGTTTTGTTAAGTTAAAAATTATAAATGGCACGTTTAATAACTAGTTAAAACTAAGCAGTCAACAAAAATGAGTAATAATTGAGCAGGAAAATAATTAAATGGGCGGTAAAAATTATTGAACTAGCGGTTACGTGTGAGCACTAATAAATCGGAATTCGTCGGTAAGAAATCTCATTCTAAGCAATTCTGTAAACAATTAGGTGGTAAAATAAAATAAAAAAAACAGTAGGTACTTAAATAGTAATGAAAAATTAAATTACTTTTGATTTGAGTGAAGGAATTAAATGAAACAAATTGTATAATAATAATAGGAACTTTTATTCGTAATTCGGAACATACTTAAGTAATTACTGACTAATTGACTTTATTACTGTCCATGTTTTACTGTCGCAATTATTAATCAACCGCCATTAAATTAAATAACTGCTCAATATGTTTTTGAACTGATCATAATAACATCTGGAATATTTAAGTAACAGCTTGTAACGTTAGACCGTCAGCCTCTACGGAGAGTAGAGGAAGAGGATCCAAGTCACAAGATAAGCTGTCACCAGATTCCTGAAGTTTGAGAAACCTGGTGGCACAAGGGGAAAGGTTAAATGAAATGCATTACAAAATATTATATATTGTCAGAAGACAAAGTCCGGCACTAAATATTTATTGGACCTCCCGGGGTCAAGCGTAGAAGTCGGAGTCGCGCTGGTGTAGATGCACGTGGAGGAATACGAGGAAGTTGACACGTAGTACAGGACGTAGTACAGTACAGGAAGCACGTAGAAAGGCGCACGCTCAGGTATGCGCACAGAAGGACGCGCGCTCAACTGGCACACACGTCGAGGGGCGCGCGCTCAACTGGCATGCACATAGAAGGACGCGCGCTCGTAGACACAGCGTGCGTAGAAGGGCGCACGCTCAGGCACACGCTCAGTTGGGACGCCCGTCGAGGGGCGCGCGCTCAGGCACGCGCCTAGAGGACGTCTTGTTGGCTTTGGCCTGAACTGTCCCGGCTCTGGACCAGCAGAGAAGGCTCCAGAGACTACAACTTCAAGACTTCTTCCTGATACTTTTAGTTCCCGGCGATGACTGACTTGATGATGGCCGACTTGGATATTTATAGACCCAAGGATGGAACAATGTCGAAACTTAAAGATATTTGAATTATATTTTTTATAAATATAATTCAAATATCTTTAAAAATTTAAATTAAGAAAAATTTAAATTCAAGAAAATAATTTTGACATACATTGTGTCATGTCAAAATTATGAAAATCAAAATAATGGAAAATATTTATAAGTAAAAACATGAATACAGCATGAAATAGAAGTAAAACATAACATTGTACTTTACAAAGGAAAAATATGTAAGTAGCTATATAACTCTCGTAAGACAAATTCAAAATGCAGAAACATAAACATAAAAGTTAGGAATCACTGCATTAAATAATTTTGACGTACATTGTGTCATGTCAAAATTATGAAAATCAAAATAATGGAAAATATTTATAAGTAAAAACATTAATACAGCATGAAATAGGAAGTAAAACATAACATAACATTGTACTTTACAAAGGAAAAATATGTAAGTAGCCATATAACTGTCGTAAGATAAATTCAAAATACAGAAACAAACATAAAAGTTAGGAATCACTACAAGCTCAAAAAATTTGTTTCCTTAAATTAAACTTATAAATATTGGAGCTACAATTCCGGGAGTTGAGAACTTATTTACTAAAATTTCCTGCTCTTTCAGAAACTTTTATAATATTTGAGCTGTCACTTATATTTTTTTAGATTTTAGTAAAAAACTGGACGACTATTTTATTTTCCAGTTTTTTGTTAAGAACAATTGCAATTTTTTTTAAAAAAAAAAACGAAATACGTCTTTTTCTAAATGTCATTCCGGATCGTTTAAGCCATCAACCATATTCTTAAGAAACTTGTAACTATTATTCGCAGGAGCTCAACTTCTCGACTAGACTAAAAGTTGAGTACTGTCCAAGAGTTGTGCTAAAACTCCTTGGAATATTTGAATAAAGAGAGTTACGAAATTGTAAAAATTATAATGTTTGGTATTTGGTTCACTCTGCTTACCTCATAAAGAATTTTATGTGACGAATGTATATTTAATCTACACTTATTGTTATGTTGTTAGTTGAGCTTAGGTGCCCCCGATAGATTTGACGTAATATTTATAAATCCCAGTGTTGGTCAGTTTTGAAAAATAACGGACCTACCAGGCAGCTAGTAAAAGGCTAGCCAAAGCTAAACGTATCACTAAACAGCTTGGCCGATATTTAACTATTTCCATCGCCATAACATTATGCCATTTCCTTATTTACTTGCACCGCCTTTTCCCTATCATATTGTTGCTTGAAACACAGCGTAGCTGGTAAACTTATGTACCTACTTATAAGGCCTTACACATAATGGCAACGCACCACAAGAGTTTTGGTTATCTCGTTTATCTCTCGTTAGGTTGTCTCGTTTATCAGCTCGCAGAACAATTGTCTGGTTTGGCATCCTATAAAATATGAAATAGGCTATTTATAGAAAGCAATTTTGAGCTATGTTTAACACTTCGATACTTCTAATCCGGACGAAGTTGCGGCGACTAACGTTCTTTTACAGAACTGATCCATAATACATTATATTATGTAATTATGGTAGAATATAAATATCTGAAAGGCTCATGAGTCTCAAATGCCATTTATTTTAGTAACTTGCTCGCGAATTCTGTTAAAACTTGTTACACGCCCAATTTTTATTATTACGGATCCTTGAGTAGGTCAGGGTTACTGTTGTCGTAAAATCCTTTGTTATGGAGTTATGACGTATATTTTTAGTAAAATACCAAGAAACGTGAATTCTTTTTAATATCGTCATGTTAAAAATACAAGAAATTGATTGAAATATTATAAGATGGTGGTCGATCAGCCCTATTTTATGTTCTGCGTGATTTTTTTATATCATAAGATAGCAAAATATCTTACCCTCCAAACCGGAACACGACAGTGACAACCACATATTCTATTACGGCAGGAATAGGTAAGGCGGTGGTACCAGACCACAACGAGAAAATTCGAAGACCACATTCGAAGACCACAACGAGAGAACTCTACCACCTAGTAGCCACATTGGTAGTGACTCGCATAGACTATCGTTCGCCTCTTACGAACCGCCTGACAGAATGGCAGTGTTTGTTATTCTTCAAATGGGGCCTAGACTAGCACCGGCACTATTACCGGCAGGGGCTTTTCCGAATAGATACGGCTAGGGGACCTTCAAGAAGAGAGCCTATTAATTTTTAAAAGGTCGGCAACGCAACTGCAAGACCTCTGGTATTGTGAATGTCCGTGGGTGGCGGTGATCACTAAAACATCAGGTGCACCTCCTGCTCGTTTTCCCTCTTCCATAAAAAATGTGATTCTGACACGTAAATGCCTCCTTTTCTATAAAAAAGCATTGAAAAATAATTCTGACCAATTTTTAAGTGACTGCCTTAAGCAATTAGCAGGCCCCCAATTCTCGAACGTCAATCGAGTCGAAGCGCTTAGGGCTCTGACAACGCTACGACACGACATAATGTGTAAGAAAATGTGTAAGAGCCCTGAACGCTTCGACGTTGTTGACATTTTGTTACGTGAATCGGCTCCCAGATGAGACCATTCTTGCGGCTATAACAGAGGCTAGAAAAGCAGTAATGCTATCATTGTTATAAATTACACAAGCATTCAATATTTTATTTCAAAGTTCGTCGTAACTAATTTCTTTGTCTATTTGTACTTGGTGATTTTTTAAATATTTGTAAGATAACACATTTTTGCATTTTATTTGACGTTTTTGAACTCCTCTTAACTATCTGTAATAATACTGTTATCTTCGTACTGCGAACTGGATTTAAATTAAATTATTTTTTAGTGTTGCTTTTTAGGGTGCCGTGACCAAATGGTAAAAAGAGACCCTATTACTAAGCTGTCCGCACGTCTGTCTGTCTTTCCGTCTATCACCAGATTGTATCTCATGAACCGTGATAGACAGTTGAAATTTTCACAGAGGATGTATTTCTGTCGTCGCTATAAAAACAAGTACTAAGAATAACATAAATATTCATAATAGTTATTCTACACCCGACCTATACAACAAACGTAGTGTTTTTGCAATTTTTTTTCTCGAATTTAACGACAACTGATAGACGCCTGAAATATTCACAGAATATTTAATTATGTGTGTTAACTTTAACTAAATACATAATTAAAATAAAATAAAACCATATATATCATTACGTATTATAAAACAAAGTCACTTTCTGTGTCTGTCCCTATGTCCCTATGTATGCTTAAATCTTTAAAATTACGCAACAGATTTTGATGCGGTTTTTTTGTAATAGATAGGTTGATTCTTGAGGAAGTTTTAGTATAAAAACCTTTCCGATATTCCCACGGAAACAAACGCTACGCGGGTGAAACCACGGGCAGGTCGCTAGTAAATTATATAACTATATATATTGTATTTAAATCAATTGCTGTTCGTTAGTCACGCTAAAACTCGAGAACGGCTGAACCGATTTGGCTAATTTTGGTTTTGAATTAATTGTTGAAGTTCAGGGAAGGTTTAAAGATAATCATTACATAGTATAAAACAAAGTCGCTTTCTCTGTCTGTCCCTATGTCCTTATGTCCCTATGTACGCTTAAATCTTTAAAACTACGCAACAGATTTTGATGCGGCTTTTTTTAAATAGATAGATTGATTCTTGAGGAAGGTTTTAGTGTATAAACCTTTCCGATATTCCCACGGGAACAAAAGATGCGCGGGTGAAACCGCGGGCAGGTCGCTAGTATAGAAATAAAAATAAGAGTAGTTAAAAAGGCAGAACAACGTTTGCCGAGTTAGCTAGTTTATCAGTTTACCGGTTACCTTACCCTTCAAACCGGAACACGACAATGACAAACACTGAGGCTATTGCGGCAAGAATAGGTAAGGCGGTAGTACCAGACCGGGGCGAGACGATGCAGAACTCTACCACCTAGTAGCCACGATGGTCAAACTCAAAAGTCGTGACTGATGGTGCATGATGTGAATATCTAAATTTTCGTCACTCACCGTCATGCACCCCATTACACCGTAGGTTTTCCGGCAGTCATAGCCGTGACTGTGGCAAAACTGACAGCAAAACTTTTCGTCTAATGTCTGTATGTATGTCCGGGGTAAACTCAAAAAGTACTGCATGGATTTACTTCAAATTTTGCATGAATATTACTAACAGGTCGGGTCAACTAATAGGCCACATATTATCACGCTATCACCTACGGGGAGGTGCTGTGCGGAGTAAACCAAGTCCGCGCGGACGAAATCGCTGACAACAGCTAGTAAACTATATTAAAATATGTCGAAAAAATCGTTCTACATTTTTAGATTCCAAGAAATTTACATAAATGCACATACATACACGTAGAATTAAAAATCGATTTTTGAAAATATTTTAATAATTATAAAGCTCAATATGGCGGGCTTTCAGGGAGGACGGAATGGCTGAAAAAAGTATCGGACCAAGTTAAGCTGAGCAAACTCCTGTTCGTTATCCTAATTTTCATTTTAGTGCATGTTCCTTATTATCTGTGTCAATAAAACAGTTTTATTATCTACCTATATACATATAAAACGTGATGGAAAAACTTTGGACGAACTTTAAGACGATTGCACGAACGGTGGACTATGAAGGTAAAGTTTATATTGCGGAGGACTGCAGAAATCTAATATTTTTAAATAAAATTTATTATAAATACATTAAATTAATAAAAATAAACATTACACACACTACATTTATGTGACATACATGACTCATATATATAAGTACTATTTTCTTTATGGCTAAAGTCAGTTGAAAAACGTAAAAGAAATATGGTCGAATTTCGGCCACAGACGATCGCTAGTAAAATTGATATTCTCTTTTAATATATCAACATGTTTACATATCTATTCTATATATATTTTGTACCCCTTTTAAAACGCGACGGTGGAGTATGGCACACTAAGCTTACGGAAACCTAATATTTTAAAAATGTATGCATAAGGAAATCATTAATCAAATATTACACACACTTCATACATGATAATATGCACACATGTATACTATTTTCTTTACGGCTAAAGCCTGTTGTCAAACTTAAAAGAGATTTTATTGTTTATGTCAAATTTCGACCACAGGGCGATCGATAGTATCTATATACATATAATAGAATCGTAGGAAAGTCAAAACTGTACATTGAATATTTTTTTAAAAGAATACTTGGGGCGTGATCTACAATCGATACCGAAGCCAAAAATATAGTTTTTAGAATTTTTGTCTGTTTGTATGTATGTCCGGGGTAAACTCAAAAAGTACTGCATGGATTTACTTCAAATTTTGCATGAATATTACTAACAGGTCGGGTCAACATATAGGCTTCATATTATCACGCTATCACCTACAGGGGAGGAGCAGTGCGGAGTAAACGAAATCCGCGCGAACAAAGTCGCAGGCAACAGCTAGTATATAAATAATACTCAAGTCTCAACCCTGAATGAGCTATTAAATTAATATTAACGTACCTTACAAAATCTAAGTAATATATAACAGGATATAATCAATTTTGTAAATTAGTATGTATATGGAATATATGTATGCAGTAAATACATAATTGTATTTTTAAGCTGTAAATCCAATATTGCTGTCTTTAAGAATTCATAGTTTACTTATAGATGCATTTATAAAAGTTGCCAAGTGACTTTCTAAAAACTAACATTTTAACGCGTACCGCTCGTGAGCAATCCGACAAATCTAAAAACAATTCGGTTTTTAGTTTAGTGTTCTTTTTATAATTGTTATTTTATTTATAATATGTTTAAACAACAATATGGAAACATTTATTATATATTTATGAATTTTTAAACATTTTAAATGATGATGTCGTGAAGTAACTATACAGTCTTACTTTACTTACTGTTAATGTTCTTCTGAAGTGACTATACGGCCTACTCCTTTTCCAGTTCTGTTAAGATTTTTTTTATATCATAAAATAACAAACAAGCAGATGGTTCTCCTGATGGAAGAGACGAACATGGCGTATAGACGCAAAAGATATTAATGGTCCGTTGTTATCCTTGAGGCGGAGTCCTAAAATCACGTGCACGTGCCAGGCTACCTTATTCTGTAAACCGGAACACGACAGCGACAAGCACTGCTATTGCGGCAAGATTAGAAGAGAAAACAAGAATATCTCATGTTTGTTGAATCATTTTCTCGTCATTGACACTATTATGTTTTTTTGTCTACCATAGATGACATGGTTGATTTAGTCCTGTTAATTTATAGTCGTTTTGTCTAACAAGGAGGCACACATTCTTTGTGGTATGCATGCCATGTCAGAGAAAAGGAGATGTTGTCGTCGTCAAAATCGATTTGTGCGTGATACCATATCCTTAGCATGCTGATGGGTTCGGAATGAAGATATACTCTTATTTTACGATTGATGTAGTACTTTTCGACTTTGACTTTTACAATATTGTTTAAACATAACTAGCGATTACCCTCTGGTCTAAATTTTACCTTACCACCTATTGTAACAAAACGTTCATCGAGTCGAAGCGTTTAGGGCTCTTACACATTATGCCACGTCGTAGCATGACGGAATGTTCGCTTTGTATCGTGTTTATGTTATGTTTAAGGGCCTTAGCGCTTCGACTCCATTGGCCTTTTCTTACGTAAATTAGGGGACAGATTTTAGCCATAAAAATAATGTACATATACATGTGTAAATATTGTGGTGTGTGTCATATGAATGTAGTGTATAACGTAAATTTTTATTAATATAATGTACTTCTAACGCATATTATTTAAAAATATTAGCATTGTGCACTTCTTCACAATGTAAACTTTAACAAATTTCATACTCCTCTGTTCGCGTTTTTGGCGTAAAAAGGGGTACAAAGTTTTTTCTGTACGTATTAATATATAGATTTGTCAAAAAGTATATACCTGTTAAATGTCATAACTCGTAACATAAATTTCTTATTTTCTTCTTCTGTAGCTGGCTGCTGTGTCGGTGTCATTTTGCTAAAAGCAACCAAATATTTTTTAACATAAACTAATTATGGTAATTAACTTGCGTTATATTTTCACGTAATATTAAAAAAATATAAGCAGGCCGATACTCGATAGTATATCTATATCCAAGTAGGTATTATTTAACTGCATTGGCCATTGAAACTTGAGTCCACCTTTTAGTCAAGCGATTCATTTTATTATAATTGTCCAGTGTTGAAACAAAATTCTAATACGGATATTGCAACATGGCTCTTGAACTAATTTCGTAAAAAGATAAAAAATTATCTGCGACTACACTCGTCCGGAATCACTGCTCTTCACTTATTGCTGTCAGCATAAGTTAGGTCTTGTATTGCACTGCTCATGTCATTATCAATTTGACCTCTGTAGACTGACCCTGAGTAGGATAAGAAATGCAGTCACGCATATTTTTAATATCATTAGATAGCTAGCTAAAGTGTGTTGCTACTTGCTATCTGTGTGGCGGTATGTCAATGCCAAACGATAAATTTATCGGCTATCTTATTCTTCATACCGAATATGTAGGATGGTGGTACCAAGTCCGGTCGAGTCGTTGCAAAAATCCATCACTTCGTAGTCACGGTGGTAGTTCACTTTTTGTGAACCGTCTTTTAAAGAGCCAAGCACACTGAGGGCATGCCTCAACGGGTCGGGCCGCATTGCGTAATTCCTCCTAGATTGCTCTCATACATTCTATATGACGTATCGCACACTATGTCCGAACGCTTCGGGCCTCTTTTGGGACGGAATTTTACTCGGTGGATTTCAGTGGATGGTGAATGTGACGCGTTCCGCCCAGCTGCGCCGCAGTGTGTGATGACAAGCGAAATTACGCGCACGTATGTGTACGTGTACGTGTGTGTACGTACGTGATTTGAGTTTTAATTTTTTTGGGTGTAATTATGGATCAAGAACGATCAATAATTTTATTTCAAGGCTACAAAGAGCAGTATAATTGGTAAGATCCACGTTATGATAATCGACAAAGGAGAATAGAAATGCGCTGCGATTCGATAAGGCCCATGTCGCGCCGCCTTGCTACACATTTTTCGTTGCGACGCAGCCGCTCAAGTCCGCTGAGGACCGTCTTACGGCTTGGCCACGCGAAATTCGCGCCCGCGATTTTCGCGCGGCACGAACGGTGAAGCGTCTGGCGTCTGAAATAAATGTATGGAAAAGTACAATGCACGCTACGTGGTGCGGTGACCGGCGGAGCGACGGACGAATTTTGTCGAGTGGTGGGGAACGCGGCGAGCGAGTGAAACAAATGTATGAATCGGCACAGTGCATAGCGGCGGCGTCTTCAGCGTACATAGTCTAGGAACCAGAAAGATTTAGTTGTAGTTGCCGAGAAATACAATATGAACATTGTAACTTTAATTTTAAATATTTACTGGGCCAATAATTTGGAAGTATAGTCAGTGGTGACTTATGATGTGGATCATAAATATAAACCAAGACTAGAGACACCATTTTTATATCTTCCCACAATGTTGAATATTCATAAGAATATAATTATAGTAGTGTTGCTAAAAAATCGATAGTTTTAATCTAGAAACTCCATAATATCGATTGGAACGTCAATAGTATCGATAGTACCGATCGTTGAAGATAAACGACATTGTTTATCTTCAACAATTGATACTGTATCGATACTTTCGATAGTTTATTTTTTAAATCATTAATACTATCGATGTTATCGAGTTTATTGCTGTTTAATGATAGTACTGTACTTACTGAGATGATTAAACCCTATCGATAATAGACTATCATGCAGCAACACTACAAACTAAAGGATTCGACACTCATTCCAAAAATATGTCTATACTATATGTACGGGCTACCAGTTAGTAACCTGTACACGTAGTTAGTTGAAGTTTGAGAAGGCGATAAATAAAGTGAGTAAAGTTGATTGATACGCGATGTTTATTGTTATCGTTAAGTTAAACGACTCGCGCTCGCCGTGACTGTATTGCCTCTATATGTATGAAATTCAAGGTCTTTACTATACCCCAATTCTTATTTAAATCAAGTACTACACATTCTCTTCCAAATAGTAAGTGTTGAAGTACAAAACTACTCCCCTCCAAGCAATATCGAGATAAAGTTGCAAAAGACATCTCGTTGCGACGAAACACGCTTCTCCTCGTGGCCTCTAAATCCGCGCCGCGTGAAAATTCGCGTCGCCGGTTGCGTGGCCGGGCAGTTAGTGTGTTCGATCCTTAAAATGCAGGCAGGTTATTCCTCAAAAAGGATTTAATTAATACGAGAATAATTTGTTTTGATGGTACATAATTCTTTTAAAACGAAATCCAATAGTAGCATATTTTATTGGGGAATAACGCTACAACTACTTTGTTCCTGTATTGAATATTAATGATGAACCTTAACATCTCACCTATAAAAATAGCAACGAGTCTTTAACTTCTTTACTATATGTATTATGGGGAACTTGTATTTGTCTCTCAACATATTCGGAAGAGTCTTTTATATGCTAACACTATGTCATAAAAATTGTCATAGAAACCGATTGTATTGGTAGGCAGTTACATTAATTCAATACGATCGGTTTAAAAATCTGGCTATGATTTCTTATGATATAGGCCAGGGCTTCCCCTGCTCTGCGTACCAAGGACGTCGAGAGGTGAACCACACACATAGTTATAGTGTCTGTGTCGTTAAAAATGAAGAATAACAATTAATTGAATTGTCCTGTGATTTCAACCTAAAGCTTCAATACGACAAACTACTTGAATTTTTTTAACGTTTCATTTTTTAACGAATATCACGATTATGCAGAGGGATTTCTTTTATTTTCGGTTCTCTCTGCCTACATGTAAGGGATCTAGCGTGAAGATATCTGTGTATGATACATATCTATGTATGTATATATTTATTTTACTTTTTAGGATGTACCATTGACTATTCAACAAAGTGAATAATCCCACTTTATATTTTTACTAGCCGTTGCCCGCGACTTCGTACGCGCGGATTTTGTTTACTCTATTCCTACTGGTCGTAGCAAGATGTTATATAGCCTATAACCTTCCTCGATAAACAGGCTATTCAACTGAAAAAGAATTATTCAAATCGGTTCAGCAGTTTTAGAGATTACCGCGTACAACCAAACAAACAAACAAACAAACTCTACAATTTTATAATATTAGTATAGATTATATGTTTTTGTCATAATATGTTTGCTTTTGTTCTTATTTTTAAATAAAAAATATAAATTTTATTTGGAGTTTTTTGACTATTTCTTATTACAAGACAAGAGCTGCAACTGAGTACTTTTTAGCCAACAATGTAAAATAAAATACCTTTTCGTTTTTATTCATATTCTATTGCCTTTATTCTTATTTTTGAATAAAAAATATAAAATGTATTTACAATTTTTTGATAATCACTTGTTACTAGACTAAAACTAGAACTGGTAGGTACTTTTTGGCCATAGGTAGAGCGTGTCGCAAAAAATGACAATTTTCCAAGGGCGTCATAGTTATGTTTGAGAAGCCCTAATATAGGCAGATTAAATGGTTGAAACCGGTTCCCGCTTCTGTTTGTTGATTTTTTAGTACAACCGAAATATGACGAAGATAACCCTTAATTCCAGGTAACACCAACAACAATAGCTGACTTAGGCCAAAGCAAATCCAAAAAGAAGCGGGCTGCCTCACCCGTAGCCAGTGAAAGTTCTGGTGAAGAATACGATCCTTCGCGAGGAGATACAGCCGCGGCTATGAGTGTAGGTGCTCCGAAACCGAGGCACACAAAGCCGAAAAGCAGTCGGAAATCCATTAATAATAATTCAAAAAGTAAAGGTAATGATTTTTATAAAGTATTCTTTTTTTTTTCAAATTTATTTATTATACTCTGTTATATGTTTTTTGTTAGGTTCAATAATAGAAAAGGTAAATACCAAATGGGTTCGGGATGTCGCTCCACACAAACTTCAAACCCAAACCAATCCATGAAACTAAACTTTCAAACAAAAACATGCTGGTCACAACCAACACTTTACTAATATATGTAGTTAACGATTTGCGTTATACGGCCTGTTAGGTAAGTCGACATAAATCTTGAAGGGGGTAATAAGGTATCTGATTCTCATTCCAAGGAAATAAAAAAAAAATAGTATATGCGCAACTACTTATGTATCTACACGCATTACTTGCGGGAATGTATTAGTGCGTATGAATTATGAATTTATTAGATAATTAGGTTAAAATTTAAGGGTATGTTTTTTTAATTTATTTGGAATGAGAAACAGATACCCTATTACCCCCTTCAAAGTTTAGGTTGACTTATCTAACAGGCCGTATATTTAAACTCATCTCTTGTCAAGATTTACTTGATCGTCTGTGTTTGGGTTCATTCGCAGGGCTTGAAGTCTACCTAAATAAAAATCCAAAAATTTGTATTTAAATATCGATTTAATTCCTCCTCCTCCCTCTTTGTCACACAATGTCACGTTTATTTGACAGCTTCCCCAAACTTACAACAAATAAGTGCGATTTATCGGAGAACAATTCTGTATTTTTGACGTGCGGGCAATGACGTGAGTGACGGGATTCTATTTGAAGTGAGTGCACAATTTTAAATTGTGCATTCATTCTTAGAGGACGTTTTTGAGACACTGACTGTGTATCTTGGGTTTTTATATATCAATGATACTAGCAAAATAACGGCTTTAAATTTATTGCAATTACATGGGAACAGTATATAATATATACGGTGAACTCACAGGGAAAATGTGATCGAAAGTAAAATATAATAATTAACTAAAAACGTGTAATTGAAATAATATACAAAACATGAAAATATTTTATTCTAGTACTTCAAGTACAAACAACTAAAACAACCTTAAAAAAAATCAACATTTAATTTTTTTCCAGACCTTTACCTGACAGGTGAGTTAGTTCCGTGTTATGACTACTATTTTGATTTAGTGGCATTGCAATAGTACCTAATACACTGCAAAATGATTTGAATACATGATACATTTTTACGCCAATCATGCTTAGCAATTGTGTTATTTAATAAATCATGACTCTGCGTATATAAATACATTCTACAGCGAATTTATATCTTTTATCAAGTTTTCTTTGAAGAGATAAAATAATTTATTCATTTATCTATGGCATAATATTAACAAATAATTTTATCGAATTGCGTTAAATATAGTTGGGGCATTTAAAAACTAACGTCATTAGTTTATCTACTACATATAATATTACAACAATAACATATAATTACGCCAAATACAGTATGGTGTATGCAGAGAAAACCGCGTGCCAGATATAAAAACCCAGATAGACTTGCCTAATCATTACCATATTCATAAATTTCTTCATACAAAAACGTCGGTTACGGAGACTTTTTTCTTCGCCTTCGCTTAATCAATCTGGTCAGGGTATTTTCGTCTCCTACCCGTCCGTAGCCGATACCTGTGTCCTCACTTCTCAGACAATCGCATTGTATGACTGTTCTTTTATTTTTTCACAGACATTTCTTTCAGACCTAATAATCTCACTTTAGCAATCCGCAATCACTGTCGGACACACTTCTTAATATAATTTACTGATTAATACAATCTGATTAAAGTTCCACAATGATCCATTCATTCATTCATTATATCACATTCTTCTTTTTGCATCCGCAACGTACTCTATCCCTGCTGAAAGCACTTCTAAATATATATATATATATATATATATATATATATATATATATATATATATATATATATATATTCTCTTAATTTTGGATAAATTTTACTTTAGAGTAGTTTTATACTTTAGTTTAAATTTGTAGTTGGACACATTTGGTATTTTCATGCTGTGGTTATTGGAAAGCAATGGTTGGCAACATGAATATTTTTCTATCAAACTGTGTATTTTACATCTACCGACCATTATTAACGCTTCTGAATAAAACACATTTGTTGACAATTTAAATTTTTGCCCTGATAATGCTAGTAAAATGTGCAACCGGTTGGCTATTTAATATATATACATATAATAAAATCGTAGGAAAGTCAAAACTGTACATTGAATATTTTTTTAAAAGAATACTTGGGGCGTGATCTACAATCGATATCGAAGCCAAAAATATAGTTTGTAGAATTTTTGTCTGTTTGTCTGTATGTATGTCCAGGGTAAACTCAAAAAGTACTGCATGGATTTACTTCAAATTTTGCATGAATATTACTAACAGGTCGAGGCAACATATAGGCTACATATTATCACGCTATCACCTACTGGGGAGGAGCAGTGCGGAGTAAACGAAGTCTGCGCGGGCGAAGTCGCTGGCAACAGCTAGCTAAAAATAAATGTACTATGTGTAAAAAAACCCTGTCCGATCCGAAAGAGATATAGGTTGGTCAATGACATTATCAAAAAAAAATCTTTTTATTATAAAAAAATCGCATTTTAAAGTGCTTCATTTTAGTACGAATCTTGATGAACATTCCCTTAAATCAAGCAAATATTTTAAAAATGAATCTATCTATCCATAAAATAATGACAGATAATATGTTTGTATGTATTAAGCTACCAAATCGTAGGGAGTATAGTGTTCTGTGTACCAAACAATGCCGTTGAAGATCGGACAGGGTATTTTTTACACACTGTATAATTAGTTTGTGAATTGTGAAACAGTACGGTAAATTTTATTATCGTTTTATCTTTTCACGGTAACTTTAAATTACTCTGTTATTATTTAAGATGCATCACCTCTTTTATTTTCTTTCCGTATTATATGGCTGGCTGGGATAGAATGCCCTTCGGTATTAAGTTTTACCTATGTGGCTAAGCACACAAATCTGGCTGGGTATTACAAACTAGCTGTCGCCCGCGACTTCGTCCGCGCGGACTTCGTTTATTCCGCACAGCTCCTCCCCCGTGGGTGATAGCGTGATAATATGTAGCTTATATGTTGACCCGACCTGTTAGTAATATTCATGCAAAATTTGAAATAAATCCATGCAGTACTTTTTGAGTTTACCCCGGACATACATTGACTTTCCTACGATTTTATTATATGTATAGATAAAATAATAAAAGTCATAACAACGACTTCAATACCTGTTGACCATACCCATATCTCAAAAACTATTGGATCTATTTTGACGAAACTTGGAGTTCTGTTCCTGTGAAAACTGTTCCCTAAGTTGGAATATACCTGATTTAAACCAAAAAAGATCATCTTGATATGTCTTCTATTTTCTGAGAAATTCGTGGACAAAAATACAAATATACTTTACGAAATTTAGTACAAATGCTTGGAAACCGAATTGATCATTATACTCAAATATCCAATTCCAACATTACTGCTTACATGCATACAGGTCAAGCTGATAACCTCCTTTTTTAAACCAAATCATCAACAAAATCCAAAAAAAAATCGCTTAAATTTTTAAAATACTTACGTCCAAAGGTGGACTGTTTACAGACTGTACGAAAAACTTCATATTTTTCGTACAGTTTGTAAACAGTCCAGTCAAGGAATACTCATTTATCCGAAAATTCTAACTTATTTTTACGACTTAAAAGATGAAGGTTATCAATTCGAGGCGTATGTGTGTAATGTTATTGGAACTTCAAAATATTCACATATGATTATATATTAGGGCTTCCAAACAAATGTACAAAACTTTATCGATGTATGTATGTTTTCTTACACGTTACTTTGAAACTAGAAATTTGATTGTGATTTTTGTTACGGACTGCAACTTAGGGAACTGTGACAGTTTTCGCAAAATAGTTTTAGTAATTTTCAAAGATATGGCCGAATGTATATATATAAGTGTGATGTATAGACTTATCTAAGTGTAGTGGCGAAGTAGTCTTTTTTAAAATTGGTTGCAAGGTTCTGGAAAAAGAGAGGAAGTCCATTTTGCAGTATTACTGCCATTACTCAGTTTTAATCTTTTTAATTTCAATCAGTTTATTTCAAATTATTTATTTTCAGATAAAACACAAAAGACTGAAAAACGTAGAGATATTGTGAGAAATGATGAAGACAGTGGACCGCAAAGTCCTTGGGCATACTGTCCAGAAGATATTTTGTCAAAAATCTTCGAGTATGTTGTTCACCAGGGCACTTTACCTACTATTGTCAGGTAATGTTAAAACATAAAACTTTTTGTTTGTAAGGAGCTATATTTCATTTAACTGTTCCAAATGTAAATTTCTGTTGTTGCTAGTGCGCACTATATGCTCTACAAACAAAAGAAAATTACATTTCTATGGAACAGACTCTAACTCGAATGTCTAAAGCCCAGCCAAACATATACGTGAATCCGCTCCAAAAAGCGTCTGCAAAGCTAATCGTACCATGTACAATAGATCTTCACCGGGACCTAGAGCTCCCAACCATCAGATGAAGGAACTAGCTAAACGTTATTTCGATAAAGCAACTAACCACTCTAACCCATTAATCACAGCCGCGGCGGACTACGAAACTGTAGCCGACGCGGAAGTGATGGACAGGTTCAGGAGGCCTCGCCACCTACATTCCTATTCCGATGATTTTTAGTCCGAACGCTACACTAAGCCGAGGTCCGGTCTCACAGGAGACAGACCTTAGCGCGGGCGTTGTAAGCCCAAATATTAATTTAAACTGGTTGAGCACTCTGCTCGCCTAAAAAGTCCGGTGACACAGTAACTTTTAAAAAATTTTTTTTCGAAATGACTTGAAAA
Source organism: Apodemia mormo (assembly GCA_036924255.1). NCBI lineage: Eukaryota > Metazoa > Arthropoda > Insecta > Lepidoptera > Riodinidae > Apodemia > Apodemia mormo. Next base: position 23,153,470 of record JAUPFN010000001.1, read on the forward strand.
AGGGAAGCGCTTAACCACGATCTCGCCTGATGGTAAGCTAAGATGCGGCCTAAGATGGAACAAAAAAAAACCATGTACACGCTGAAAGTAATTACACTTCATCCTCACCATCTGGATGTCTGGAAATCCACAACTGTGCGATTCTTCCGACACTTTTTACCTCGCACTACTCTATTGTGGAACCAATTATCGGCAGGGGTATTTCCGAAGAAAAGAGCTTACTCATTCTTAAAAGGCCGGCAACGCAACTGCAAGACCTTTGGTATTGCAGATGTCCATTGGCGGCGGTGATCACTTACCATCAGGTGCATCTCTTGCTCGCTTGCCCCCTCTTCTATAAAAAAAAAAAACACTTTATAACAGCAGTCGCGTGGCAACGCCGCCCGGTTTAACCGGAGTCTTATGACGGTTCCATTATACGATTTGAATGAGCTTAGTACGATTTTTTTGGTTCAATAGCCATTGCTTTTCATAATGTGTATATTTGCCACTTTAAAATACGACTAAAAAAGTCCTGACTGACTACGTTGTTATGTTGATATTGGCTACGCTGACGCAATTGTGTTTCGTGTACGTAATTAGTAAAATTAGATTTTCCACAAATTTTAGTTTTCAGTGCCTTGGAGAATTTGTTAATTGTCGATTATCATTAAAAAAAATACTAAAGGTTGGCAAAATGCGGTGGTCACGACTCTCTTTAATACACATCTTCATGTCAAATCCTGTAGATATTTGCTAAGACTAAGCGCCACATTAGCGTATGTAAAATTAATCGTGATTTTATTAAAATTTCAGATTAGGGAAGGTGTGTAAATTATGGCATAGTGTCAGTTGTAAGTCACATTTATGGAAAAACGTTGATCTAGCGCAACACACAGTTGACAAATGTAAAACGGACTACAAACTTGTCTGGCTACTGGAAAATCGATTATCGCAATGTCAAATATTAAACATTGGTAAGAATATCCTTTTGTTGCTTTTTTTCTGTATTTTTGTTAAGAAACTGATCAGCGACAACATTTTATTATTATTTTAAACATCGATTATCGCTATGTCAAATATTAATCATTGGTAAGAATATGGTGGTATTGGTAAGTATATATTGGTTGAATGACATATGAACGCATGAAAATATTTAGGCCTTATATGGCCTATTATTTGCACAAATCATGTGACAATGTGACAATTTTCCTCATAAAAGGAATATCTCAAAATTTCACAAAAAAAATTGAATGTTTAAAATACATTTAATTTAAATTTGACAAAAAAACGAACAGACACTACAGATTTGTATGGGAGCATATACCTACCGACGTCTTTGAGCCTTTACCTACTATATAAAAAAACACGATAGTTTTCAAATAGAAGTTCACTTGACGAGATTTATTTATTTTATTTTAGAAATTCACAAATGGTCTTGATATTTCCAGCCCAATGGAAGGTGAGTAATATAACGTGGGTGTTGGCGTGTGTGGTGGACTACTGTCCGCAACTAGTTGAGCTGAGCATTGCGGGGTGGAGCCGCATTACGTCCGAGCAGCTCTTCGATTTGGTGCAAGGCTTGCCTAAACTACAGCGGCTTGACTTGTCTCTGACGGTAAGCTTAACACTTGTGGCCACTTGGTTGGTTTTTGAAATATAATTTCGATTGTTGTAAGGCACAAAGCACAATTTTCCAAAAAAGCGAAAAAGCAATTGATATAACGGGCATCTGTATGTTAATTTAAAACAATCTTGTAATGTTGATTTTAAATTAAACGTTTTACAAATACATTTATTTATATAAACTAGGATTGCCCGAATTTTGTGTCAAAAACAGCCACATGATGTCAATGGAAAGGACATAAAAGTACCTGTAACAACCGTTTTTAAGAAACGGTTGTTTAGAATAAAATATTTTCGAAGCCCATAGATTTTATATAGAAAAATTATCTCAACCACTCTCTTCTGTGTTCCACTGCACGCGCAATAAATGCGAATAACATAATATGTTCGACAAATTTGCATTGCATTATGAAAGCAATTATACATGTAATATCGCGGGAACACTAAAACACGACGACGACGACGACAGACAGAACAGACAGAACAGACGACGACTCATTGCATTAGTACGGATTGAATAAATGCGAAAGTATGTCTGTCTGTTTGTTACGCTTTCATAGCTTAACCGTTGACCATATTTGATGAAATTTGGTATAAAGATAGTTGTAGATCCGGGGTCTAATATAGGCTAAATTTTTTTGTTCGAAAATCAACTCCTAAAACACTGAAATAAGGAATGAAAATTTATTATGAAAAACTACATCGACGATATGTACGATTTAATCTACTCGCGGGCGAAGCTGCGCGGGCAAGCTAGTATTAACAAATAGAGTAAAGTTAAAGATCACGCTAACATACACTAAAGACGTAAAATTTATTCCAGGCCTAATGTGATTACGTTCTTTTTACCAAATAGGGAATGTCGAGAAGTAACATTTTTATACATAAAAATTACATACAGATAAAATTTTGCAATATGTATTGCAGTCAGAGACGGGTGGGTCCAGTACCTGTCTGTCTATGGCGTCGGTCGCTCGGGTGACGAAGAACTTCGGCGAGCGACTTACACACCTTACGTTAGCGAACAACAAATTCACCGCACTCACGCAAATATTGTGTTCAATAGCTGTAAGTGGAAATTTTTATTTTTTGTTCTTGCTACGTGTATTGTTGGGTGGAAAACATGTAGCCGCTGATATGAGCAAATGCTTGCAAGTTTCGAGCGCTTGTAGATATATTTTATTGAGATATAATAGAAATATGCTATATTGTGCTATTTTATCATACCGAATAAAAAGTCAAGGTTAACAAAATACTCCTGGATTGATGGAGTGATTTTATTTCATCAATAACTCTGTATTTCTGGGTGTAATTGCAAGCTACGCTGATAACCTAAGATATAGCCTTGTAAGGCGTATCCAGTTGAATCCGTGGTCCGTTAGGATGAAAATTCGTTCATCTGTCATTCAGCAGTTGACTTTATCATAACAGTTATTTTAACCTCTACCTTAAATTATTATCTAATCATTACAATGAAGACATTGTTATTTATCATCTTTCATTAATTTTTCCCCCTGTTGGTCCAGACCGCCTTTAAAGAATAGACCATATGCAATTCTACCAGGCACTTTGTAAATGGAGAACAATTGGCTATACGTGTCACTAACTTCGTGACTACTAGGTGATAGAATTCCGCAAAATCTCGTCCTGGTATTTGATACCACCGCCTTATTCCTGCCACGATAGCGTCAGTTCCGTTCCGATTCGGAGGACAGGGTAGACGGTAAAATTATACGTGTTGTACTAACACATCGCCACATGAATATCCATTAATCATAACCTAACCATATAATTTGCTTAGTTTGGGGTTAGGTCGATTTGTGTAATTTGTCCAGTGATATTATTATTAATGTTAGTAAGCCATAAAACGAATATTTATCACAAAATTTTCCTATAAATTTAATGTACACAAATGCCACAGATTTATATATGTAGTTAGACGGAATAAATATAGATAATTTAGTTCCTTTATTTCACCCCATATTCACTTCATCAAATGGAATAAGTGAATACAGAAAAAAACTTAAGAGGTGTCAAGGGACACCCGGATGAAACGAAGTTCCTTTTATTATTATTTACAAAAAACCTGTATACACTCAACAACAATAATCGTCGCGACACCACACTGTTCAATGCGAAATAGGAATGAAAATATCTGGTTTGCTTTCTATAAGAGAGAGAGACAGACAGACAGAGAATTATCCGCACGCCGCACAGCTTACGATACCTTACTATAGCAAAAAGTGTCGTGACAAATTTTCTTAAGAATTTTTTCCGTCTAGCCCCCTTTCACAACGCGCGATAAGGAACTTCGTAGAATTTCGACCCAAGTTCGAATTTCGGCACCCGGTCAAATTTCGGAACCCGGTCGAATTTCAGCACCCGGTCGAATTTCGGCACCCGGTCGAATTTCGACCCGCGGTCGAATTTAGGCACCCGGTCGAATTTCGACCCACGGTCGAATTTCGGAACCCGGTCGAATTTCGACCCACGGCGAATTTAGGCACCCGGTCGAATTTCGACACTCGGTCGAATTTCGACACTCGTTCGAAATTCGACTGTCCGTCGAAATTCAACTTTTGGTCGAAATTCGACATTCGGCCGAAATTCTGTATAAATATCGAACATTTGGCACTAGAAAAAAGTAAACTCAATCAAATAGTAGATAGACTCTTTCACTTTCAATGCACAAGCTAAAGTGAAGTGGTTGGATATTTCTGTGCTTACAATAAATACCTTACTATAGCAAAAAGTGTCGTGACAAATTTTCGTAAGAATTTTTTCCGTCTAACCCCCTTTCACAACGCGCGATAAGGAACTTCGTTCCAAAAATTATGCAGGGCAAAACCCATGTTTGCCCATGCAAGAGAACTGGCTTTGTACAACCTTGCAACTTTTACTCCTATGATTTTGGAATGACGGATCTGTGATACCAAAAATAAAAAATACAACCATAATGAGCATCATCTCCATTTTGGAAAATCAGTTGATTGTTTGTTGAACATAACCACTATCACTAATTTTTCACACGGTCCTTTTTTGTTCTCAGATACAAAAAAATATATAGCTTCTAAATAAGTTAAAAAATCACAATAATATTTTCGCACAGCTACACACTAAATAACACTATGTGACATTCCAGTTCATTACATTTGATCTTACCAATAGCATTGCGTTTAAAAAGTTATAAATATCCCAGTATGTTTAGCACTTTTAATTAATTATTTTCTCAACGAAAAGGAAATAATATGATAAAATATTTGCATAGACATTATTCTTAAGCAATAAGGTTCGTAAAAAATAAGGTTTTTTTAATCAGACGCATATTCCCTATTAAGTCTTATTACTTTTTCGAATTGCAAACCAGCGGGTCTAGACAAGTGGCATAAACGCTAGGAGAATAGAAAGAGAAATGTACGGACTTGACGTAAGCGTTCGATTATGCTTATGTCAAATCCATACATTTATCTTTCTATTCTCCGAGCGTTTATGCCACTTGGCTAGACCCGCAGATCGTAATGTATCTACTTCGCGCTGCTATGGTAATCATATATATTATAACTAAAATTTGCATGTTAATTACAGAGTTACTGTCCGAATCTCGAAGCGTTAGATATATCAGGCGCGACTTCGGTATCACATCCTGCTCCTGTACCCCTGGAGGCTCTGCAGAAAGGCTGCCCGAAAATGAGGATATTTCGGGCTGCTAATTCGCAATTAGTATTGGTTACAGCTACAACGTCACAACAGGTACGATTTTCAGATTTCACGTTTTTTTCACGGATTACACGATTCTTCATTACGGATGCCAAAGAGTTTGAAACATTATGTTGATAAATTAACGGAATCGTCATTTGTTAGTAACTTATGAACACATAAATAATTGTAACCCTCTATATGTTTGACATAAAGAAATAATTTGCAATAAAAATATTAAGTTTATTAATTTAAATAAATCCTATAAAGAGTACCTTATGTTAAAACTAGGGTTCGTTACGGAACTCCGCCTCCGTTACTGGGGAACTTCCGCAAAGAATCGGACCTCTGCCTCCGCATCCGCCAAATTTATACGGAGTTTTAACGGAGGTTTATTTACGCTAACATACAACATGTAAAGAGCGACGTTGGGAGACGCGGCTGTACGGCTGCGTATTTGCGAGTGAAATGGTCAATATTTTGCTTGTGCCGCGGGAACACGAGCGGGCGGACTGTGGTGGGGGTGTGAATGAATGACAGGAATCAATTTATTGAATCGTTCGGTACCATGTAGTTGTTTTGTGTTTGAGCCGTGATTGTTTTAAGTACTTTAGTGTATGATTAATATGATGTACCCATTTGAAATAAATATTTTTGACTTAAATAAACCATAAATTTCTATTTTTCCTACTTCAAATTTCACCTCTGCTTCCGCTTCTGTTAACCTCCGCATCCGCGAAGGCGAACCTTTTCTCCTCCGCATCCGCCTCCGCCTTCGCCTCCGTTAACAATGCCTCTATTACAACCCTAGTTAAAACGTAACTAATTTCGAAGTCGGTCTCAGATATACACTGTAACATGAGATTTATATTTATACGCTAACTTTATAATAAATTTCAGGGTAGTTCCCCTAGATGTAAAATGGGGAAGTTATTTTTTTTCTCACGTACCTCATTGTGTGGAGTTTCGTTAGACAGGTTTTTTTTTAAATATTGTAGGTTTGCTGAAAAAAGTTTTCGATAAAGAGACTCGTTTGTAAAATATTAAGCTTTTAAATGGTAATTTTTGTTAGAGGCAAGTGTCTCTCACGCTCCCCCTTCCCCACCTGCAGGCTAAACGGTTGGTCTTGGGGGTGGAAAAATCATGGTAGTAGTAAATATATGAAGTAGAAAGGAAAACTATCATGGCTTAGAAGGCTTTACAAGTAGTAGTCAACCAACTTATAATTTTTTTTTTCTTAATGTCTCAATTGCTGTTAGCCTTATGGGCTGTTACAGCTTCACCGGTCGCGTGTTGGATAACATCAGAACCCCACATTGCGCGTGGCCCGATACGCACTTTACCAATTTTTTCATCTTCTTCTTTATCCTTGAGTTGATACTAGTCTGCATTACGTGGCGGTAGAGACCGTCTAATACACTAGTGTAGTAGTGTGTGCGTATGCCGCAGATGGAGGCGGGCGGGTGGGTGTGGCTGGAGGAGCTGTCGGTGGCGGCGGACGCGGCGGAGGAGCGCGCGGCGCTGGGCGACTACCGGCTAGGGGAGGAGGAGCTGGCGCGGCTCGTGCGCGCCGCCACGCGCCTGCGCCTGCTGGACGTGCGCGGCCTGCAGCGCCTCTCCGACTCGGGGCTCGTGCGCGTGCCCGCCTGGGACCTGCAGCACCTCTTCCTCGGGGGTACGACACTACTACTACACTGCATAACACACTCCAACAACATACAATACTACTATACTGCACAATACCCTCCAAAAAGATACAATACTACTACAATATTGCATCACCCCTCCAAAAATATACAGTACTACTACTCCAATACTACATAATTCCCTCAACAACATACAACACTACTGCAATACTACATGACACTCTCGTACAACATACAGTAAAATAATTAAAATAAATAATAGTTTATATCAGGCACTTGAAGCCAGTACTACTCCAATACTACATAATTCCCTCAAACAACATACAACACACAATACTGCATAACACCTTCCAACAATACTCCGATACCGTGTTGGTCCCGGCCTCCTTTGAAGAATAGGCCAACTGCCGTTCTACCAGGCAGGTCGTAAAAGGCGACCGATTGGCTATCGAGTCACTAACATCGTGGCTACTAGGTGGTAGAGTTCTGCATTGTCTCGCCCGGGTCTGGTACCACCGCCTTACCTATTCCTGCCGCAATAACGTCAATGCTTGTCGCTATCGTGTTCCGGTTTGGAGGGTAAGGTAGCCGGTAAACATGCATGTGGCATTAGACCTCGCCACAAGATAGCAACGCACCATTAACATCTTTGGTGTCTATAGGCGATGGTTGACTCTTTCCATCAGGAGACCCATCTGCTTGTTTGCTATCTTATGATATAAAATAAAATAAAATAAATAAATATACTGAGCCACACTCTCCATACAATACTCCTACAATACGTATTGTATTCCATTATATACTCCATACAAACTCCACTATACAATACTATATAAATACTGCGCAACACCCTCCAACAACACACAATACTTTTTTTTTTTTTTTTTAACGTGGGGAAACCCGTCATGGGTACCACCCTATCACGGGAGTGACAGAATGGTTATGTCGGACTCGTACCGACTAAAACCCCACGATTACCGCCTTCGGCGTATATGAGGAAGCCCCGGGACCTCCAGAAAGGAACTCACACAGTGTTTCCACAAGCGCTTTGCTGCAGTGCGCAGCTTTTCTCTAAAGAGTAAGATGGAGTCTCTTTTACAAGTTCCTTTTTTTTTTTTGAGGGAATCATGCAGGCAATTAGGCACTATTCCTCCTTCTCTGGGTTGCTAATAATGATGCGCAAGGCCCCCGCCCTACACAATTAGCAACGCCAAGGTAAGGGGCACAATCAGTGAGGTCGTGTGCCCCAGCGGCGTGTTCCGCGGCGAGCGGGATTGTTCCGCTCGCGTTCGCGTTCGGCACTTTCTGCGTCATTACCGCATCGCAAAATGAAAGTACCGCGCTCCAATTGGTTTCACTTTCCACCATACTATGCACCAGGACTGGGAGCGTCAAGTCATCCCCTACCGTGGCTCGAAGCGCACAGCGCTCTTGTGACCAAGCTGAGCACACTTGTAAGGTGTGATCAGCAGAATCTTCTGCTTCATCACAGTGGTAGCAGGCAGCATTTGGCTCTCTTCCGATTTGACACAGATACCTTCCGAAGCAACCATGCCCCGTTAAGATCTGTGTCATGCGGAAAGATAGGAAGCCGTGGCGCCTCTCCATCCACTGGTTGAAAACTGGCATTACCGCATGAATGGTCCGAAGACCCGATACGGCGTTCGCCAGTCTTCTGGCCCATGCCTCTTCTACTTCTTTACGGAGACGAGTCCTCCGCATCTCCATTTCAATAGGAGCTAGCCGAAAGCCCCGGTTTCGCTGCACCTCTTCTCGCCAATGGAATAATGACGAGAGGGCCCTTGCATCGAGGTCCCAGGGTATAGTCCTAGCTAGCACACATACTGCGTCATATGCCAGAGTACGATATGCTCGGGCTGCTCTAATTGCCATCAGCCGTTGAGGCCGACGTAGATGAACAATATTTCGGCATGTTAGCGAGTCAGCCCAGACAGGAGCTCCGTATAATGCTATCGAACGCACGATGCCTATATATAGATGCCGGCACGCGTTATTCGGCCCCTTCAAGTTAGGCAGCAATCTACCAAGCCCCGTTGCTACCCGCAGCAATTTTGGCGACAAAAGCTCAAAGTGAGCGCGGAAATTCCACTTTCTGTCAAGTATAAGGCCGAGGTATCTCATCATTGACTGGACAGCAATGGTGACTCCCCCAACAATAAGACTGGAACCTGCCGGAGGCGCATTCCGAGGCCCGTGAAAACACAAAGCCTCTGATTTGTTAAGAGCAACCTCCAGCCCCAGTCGTCGGATCCTACTTACGACCTGGTTTACGCCTATCGCAGCTAGATTCGATGCTTCTCTAAAAGAATGCCCGCTTGCAGTGACCAGGGTATCATCAGCGTAGCATGTAACCTCAACGCCGTCGGGGTTAGCGCCTCGCAGCACCCAGTCGTAGCCAATATTCCACAGGAGCGGTCCAAGGACTGACCCCTGCGGGATACCACACGACATGGGCCACCGCTGCCAACCTGACATGCTGGGGTACTCAACCGATCTTTCCTCTAGGTATGATTCTACGATCTGTCGGAGATATCGAGGTATTCTATGATACCGCAGCGCTTCCTTAATCGTCGACCAAGGGAGTGTATTGAAGGCGTTGCGTATATCAAGGGAAACTGCTAGAACAGATTTACCCTGGTATACCGCCTCCTGCGCGATAGTTTTCATCCGCAAAATGGCGTGTAACGTGGAGCGCTGCCGTCTAAACCCAAATTGACAGTCAGCTAAACCGGGGCCTTCGCTCTCCATATGCTGGACTAGACGATCTGCAATAATTCTTTCAAAGAGTTTGCCTATTTCATCTAAAAGAACTTTAGGGCGATATGCAGACGGCGAGTCAGCAGGACGGCCCTCTTTTCGTAGCAGAGTTAATTTACCAGCGTTCCACTGTCGTGGAAAACTACGGCATTTTAGGCAGGTGGAAAAGAGGTTCCGGAGCCTCAGTCCTAACCACTTTGTTACCAGAACTAGTACTCTGCCGGGAATTCCATCAAGCCCAGGGGCAGTATTTTGGCCCGTAACCGCATTAGCGCCGCATTAAACTCGACGTCAGTTACAGCAGGTGGCTCTCCCTCTTCTTGCTCTCCTGACATAGGAGTCATCACTGGTGGCGAATGATTGTTTTGTCCGGGAAATAGGGCCGCGACTATTTGCTCAAGCAAAGGAGGTGGGAGGCTTTGCGTCAGTGGCGGTGCCCAAGGGCGAAGTTTACACAACGCCATCCTGTAGGGTCTTCCCCACGGGTCGCGGCTGAGCGTCTCTAAGAACTCTTCACGAGCTTTAGTCTTAGCCTTGCTAATGGCTTTTCTTAAAGCTTTCTTCGACTCGCGATAGACTGCATAGAGCCGGCATTCCTCTTCCTCATTACGATGTCGTCGGCGTCTAATCCGCGTGTATCGGCGTCTGGCTATCACACAACTATACCGTAGTACTGCAAGGTCCTCTGACCACCAATAAACTTGTCGTCTAGGAGGCAAAGACTTAACCCGGGGCATGGCCGCATCGCATATTTGCGACAACGCTCTCTGGAACCATTCCGCCTCTTGCTCAACCACAGTTGGCTCGCTCAACGCAGGCGTCCATGCCTGGACCATGGTCGCTAATTCTAGAGCTATACGATCAAGGCGCTTTAGTGCCCAGCGGGGGCTGTCCCTATGCCAAGAACCCTGTCTTTGACTGGTTTGAGGAGTTTCAAGAACGGAAATGATGTAACGTATGTATCGGTGGTCTGATAAAGTTTCAACGTCCTCGAGCACTCTCCAGTTCTGAACACGATGCGCCAGGGAGGGGGTTGCAAACGTTACGTCTACAATCGATCCACCCTGTTGCCGTACGCATGTGTTCACAGAGCCTTGGTTCAGGACAACCAGCCCACTCGTCACAAGCCAGTCTTCTAGTACGGATCCACGAGCATTCGTTACCGGAGATCCCCAGGTCTGAGACTTAGCATTTAAATCTCCAGCAAGCAACACATGGCGGGAGTTCTCTCGTACGATTATAACTTCCAGCTCTGAGAGAAAATCCTCAAATTCCGCTACCGGTCGGTTGGGAGAAAAATATACCCCGATAATTACAAAGCTTCCCAGCAGAACGGCAACCCAGCCATGACCTCTCTCTACTCTCTCAATGGGTGGAGTATCAGATGCTACCCGCATGACCACAGCTACGAGGCCCTCAATGTCCCCAGCCCAGTTATCTCGAGCAGGTACGTAATATGGCTCGGCCACAACAGTAACGTTCACCAACCACTGCACCATGCTCTGCATCAGAAGATCCTGAGCTGCGGCACAGTGGTTTATGTTCGCACAACAACACACAATACTGCTCCAATACTGTATAACATCTTCCAACAATATTACTCCAATCACATAATAACTTTTGAGATTTAACACCCTTCAACAACATTTATTACTAACCAATACTGTACACGTGTCGACCCAACTGACTCAACACCGTTCTACATACACCCTCAACAAGAAAAAGAAAAATACGTTTTTCTCGGATGTAGCGATATTAAGTCCGTACATAAACTTTATACCAAAGGAGATTGATGAGGCCCCATACAAATTTGGGCTAAAACTCAACACATGAAGATGGCTGCTTACCGTATTGTAATACATTATTAATTTCTTCTGAAATGTAAATTGTATCACGGACACTTTTTATAATACTAAAATTCACAAAACTCCTTCAAAGATTAATGTTACTTGATTTTACAATTGTTACATTCCATTTTAAGCCACTCATATCGCAATATATCGTTAACACAAATATAATTCATTTTTGTATTACTTATTATGAAGATTATTTGATTTTAACCACTTAAATGTTAAAAAACGATAATACTTTTGTTTACATAAAATGTTTATTACTCGTTCACAGCGTAAATAGATGACACTTGTTTTTTTTTTGTTTCTTTCGGATGATACTAAGAGTACTTATTTATACGGCCTTCTATGTTGTAGGTTAAATTATAATAATAAATATTTTCATTTTTGTTGCACTTTATACAATAGTTTGTTTAAAATTTTGCGTGTTATCTATCCAACATTTTTATAATTTGTTTGGTTGGTCAGAAATAAAAGAAAGTGTTAACTTTATGGCAGAAAAGAAAAATCTTTGCTTGAATTTGAAATAAGAAAAAGCGTACAAGTTTGATTGGTTTCATGACTTTCTGACTAAAATCCTTTTAAAATTAATTTGCTATTAAAAAGTATCCATTGAATTCTAATATTGACTTATTGTGAATAAAATTAATTTAATAATTTCGGCTGACGCTATATTCTTGTAGTCCATTTAGGCCGATCTCATCACTCTCCTTTCAACCTCATCTGTCTAGTCATCGAGGTATAAAAGAGCACGCACACACACAACGTTTAAAACATATAATCACTATTTCTTACATTTTTTATCTGTTTAAAACCTAATCGTATTTGTTTAGGGTGTAATGTGGTGCGACAACAAAATGCCTGTCTAGAACTTATATGTGAGAAATGGTCTCACAGTTTAATCGAGTTAGACCTGTCTTGGGCTTCGGCGGCAAAGGTTCTAAATGACGCTGTTTCTGCCCTTGCCGATGCTACTAACAGCAAGTTAAGGTATGAATTAATTATTTCTAATATTATTGTTTTAAAATATACATCATTATTATTAATCCAACATGTGTTACATCGATTTACATTGTAAGCACATTAAATATTTTTCTTGTTTTATACTTAAATATATGGTGGTCCAAGCTTAGATAATCAAATCGAATGAGATAACAAATAGGCTGGTGGATCTCTTGACGAACAAAAGATAAACTATCGCCTAAAGATCTAATATGTTTGTGATACTGTAATGATATTATGATTCAGAATTAACCACCGTGCGTGCGAAACTCGTAGTTTTCGACTGATACCAAGTGAACGTGCGGTCACGGCTAGATTGAAATACTATGTTTTATATTTTATTTAATACCTTAATACTTACACCTGTGACAATATGACGTCACAGATGCGTTGCTTTATTTTATGCCATGGTTTATTTTGTGCGCGAAATTGTAGCTTCTGTATATCCTTTGAAAGCAGATATCAGAGTGCGAATTACATATACAGTTTTTTGCGTGAAACTTATGACCGTAAAATTCTACCCGTATTGTGATAGATCACTAAGCATACCTCAAAAGTTATGTAAATTCTCTGAGACCACATGAAGTTACAGAAAATTCACGTAAGGGAGTCAAAAATGTGTTCATTTTTATGATAAAACCAATGTTGCCCGGGATCATATAAGTGCCTGGTTGTTGATTGGCTTGCCACCTATCACATTGTGGGACTTAGTACCTTCGGGTAATCGTGGGTGCACTTGTTGTTTCTGCCTGCCACTTCGGGGATACGGCGTGAAGATACTTTTTTTTATTTCTTTTCTGGTAAACTCGGGACCCGACATGGGTTTTGTTAACCATACTTTCAATGTTGACCTCAATTAACTTTTCTGGCATTTGGAGCAGCTATTGGTAGTATATGCCCAGTAAAAATAAGCAATCCACTTATTAATAATTGAAATCGGCTACACTTACGTTTAATCGGTGTAGGTTACTGACTAGTTTCGGACCTTTATGAGGTCCTTCCTTAGGGTGAGTAAGACGTTCGCTCGGTAGCGCCTTGTCTCGAACTGCGAGCCGTTGTTCGTCGCGCGCGGTTCGATGGGTACCGATATGTGAGAAGCGCCGTTGGCCAAGATGGTGTACACAGTGTAGTCGACGCGTTCATACTATTGTTGGAATTTAATCCACTCATATAACATTTTATGAGACGGTTCAAAATCCCTATACATTTTTTTTAATTTATCTTCTATATCTTTAATAACTTCTAGTATACCTCGGGAGTATTGGCCCCTGGAGTTTATTTCAACGAAACTACATTAAGACAAGGGTTTGATGATGCATCCTTGTAGTAGAGTGTGCATTCTATAGGTAGATTGTAATCTTAGTGCATGCTAAAACGTGCTTTTAGTTTTATTTCAACAACATTTTATCTAACTGTGTTTTAAATTGTCGGCCACTGTCTGTTTTTTTATTTATTTAGAAAATTAAGATTTTGATGTGTTGCTACATCATACATAAGTTTGCTAAACTGTGTTTGTTGGCGTTTGTATTACGCGCACGCGGCAGTCATTAAGGTTTAATGGCGGTTAAGATTGACTTGTCAGCCGACAAAATCGGTGGATTATGGTTAACACTCCCGTTCACCATACCCGGCATTGTAATGAACAGTATACCACCACAGTAAGACGTTCCATACACACTGCTTAACCTATAACAAAGTCGGAGATATATTATTTAGTTATTTTGATGTATACAGTGTATAAAGAAAACCCTGTCGGTTAAAAAAGTGTTGTTTGGCACTGTAAAACGGTTACATTATGTGTAATTATTTTATGAATATTAATTAATTAATTTCCCAACAAAAAAAAGTAATCTTAAATGGTATTGTCATACATTAAGTACGACAACACCTACAAATAATGAAGTTCTATTAACAAAGAATGCCGCGCAAGTCGTTGGCCGCCGAAGGTCACGCGGCACGTTTAAAATTCCTTTATAAAAAGCCGAAAAACGAAGACCGCGCCTTCACGCGGTGTTTGTGTGAAAGCCGCCAAAGCGAAAAAATGAAACAAGCAGCGAAAGTATTGTCATTTTTAAAATATTTGCTTAACTCTAGGGAAATATAAGTAAAAATACGAATATTAAAAAAGCGATATCTTTTTTATTTTTTGAAATAAAGTCATTTTAATATTTTTTTCAGTAATGCCTTTAACCAACCTTTTTCCTTTCCTTTACTTCGTTTCCTTTACACACTGTATAAGTTTTGATATTTGTCCTCAACAAGGCTTTTTTTTTTTCAGAATCCTCAATTTATGTGGGTCAGCTGTCTCGCTTGAATCAGTTAAAAAGGTACTCTTAAAGTGTAGTCATTTAGAATCTCTAAACTTAAGTTCATGTCGCGCCCTACCTAGAGGTATGAAACGCTTGTACACTGGCACAGAGCTCCAGCTTTTGAAAGATAGCCTGGATCCAAGTAAAGAGAAGGCGAAACCAGATGATTCTGATGATGATGATGAGGAGGAAGAAGAAGAACGGTCTAATAAAAAGAAAGACCGTAAAGCAAATTCTAAAACGAAAACGAAAGATGAAATGGCAAATGATGTACCAGCGAGCTCAAGCACTGAAGTAGATGTTAAATCTCCTGACAAGTCTTCCTTGAGTATGTTCCAAGAACCAAAAAGTGTGTCAGATTCTGGAGATATCGACAAAAGTGTGTCAAGTGATCCCAAAGCAAAACTTTTTATAGATAAAAATATTGAAGCAGGTAAGGAAGTTATGGAAAATGTCAGTTCTGTTCCAGAAAATACACGCTCTTCCAGAGACACCACTCCAAGTTTATCGAGTCCTCTTGCTCAATCTAAACCTGATTCTTCGTCGACGCCAAGGTCTGAATCAGCTAAAACAGATTTCGCTGGAAGTCCACATTTTAGCCCCGTCCAGAAACCTGATAGTCAAGTGTCCACAAGTCCCGAAGTTCAGCCTGAAATAAAAGGCAGTAGCTCTTGGAATTTAGGTCAGTTTAAGAATACCCCGCCGCAAAAATCTGAAGCTAGCCCTCTGAATAGATTAGAAAGCCATAATAAACACAAACATGGAAAAATAGAACAATGCAGCCCAACGACTTCATTAGAAAATAAGCCTAGCCCCGAGACTTTAGGAGTTAAACAGAGAGAACAGGATATAAAGAATCCCAATAATTATTATGGTAGCTATAGTCCAATGCCTAGACAGGACAATCAGTTTTCTTCTCAAAGAAGTCCTTATTCTGCTCAACCAAGTCCCGCTCAACCTAGCCCATATTCTACACAACCGAGTCCCTATTCCACTCAACCTAGTCCATACTCATCGCAACCTAGTCCATATTCAGCACAACCGAGTCCAGATACAAGTCAAATAGCAAAACCTGAATTGCAAAAATCGGGTGTTTGGAACACGGGCAATTACAGTCCTATGCCTAAACACCACTCTCCATTTTCACCCCACCCTTCAACACAACACAACAGCCCTGATCCAGGATTAGGGGTTAAAAGTGATAATCTAAATAATAACCCCAACAAGACACCTGTCCAATGCAGTCCTATGTCAAGGCAACAGCACCATAGCCCTTATTCACCCAGACCTAGTGTAGAAAATAGTTTCAGCAACAAAAAGAGTCCAGGTGTAGGAAAATATAGCCCCATGATGCGTCCAGACTGCCACTTACCAAGTCCTGAAGGTTCCCATTCAAGACCTCACTTATCGGGGAGAACTCAAGATATTTACGGACGCTCAATATCTAAACTCCCAGAAATATCTACTGTCCCACCGCCTGATGTCCTAAACTCTTGGACTATGGATAGATATCATCAAGTAAATAACGCCACGCCCGGTATCGAATCCTTGGTATGGGGTCCTTCATCTTTTAACACTGAGCCTGCGATGTCGTCTCGTGTGGACAACATTCCCATAATGTTAAACACGCCACCTGTACAACCCTGGAATGAATTGTCGCCTTTCGATAGTGGTGTGAGAAGATCCAACGACATGAGTGATCCTTGGACCTTGAGTCAGTTCCGAGTTGAACCGCCTCACCAAGTGCACAATACGTTTGTAGAGCAAAGTGTTAGTTTTGAATCTTTAAGTACTCACCTTGGATCTCAGTCGAATACGTTACAGAGCTTTTTAGACGACAATTTCACAGAGACCTCGCGTGTGGACTGACGTAGAGGTACCTCTGTGTCAGTTCGCTCGAATAGACTCTTAAAGCTCACCTTAACAAAATTCAACACCACTTCCTCTGCAAGGCAGTTAGGATGATGTAATTATAGATATTTGAACAATTATTGTTAGAGATTGTAAATAAGATTATTTAGCTAGATATTAAGTGTAATGAAGCTAGGAATGCATTCTAATTATTTTTCAGTCTAATTTAAAATAATCAAGTAATATTAAGATTTTAGTGTATAATTGTAAAAGTAGTAGATTGTTTTTATATTCACGTTCAATTTTAGTACATTTACATAAAAGATCGCATAATCAATTGCAATTTTATTTTATAGGTATCATAGCTGCATTTTTATTTTTATGCCAATTCTTGTATTCACCTGGCTCTTGTGAAATATACCTTGTGCGAATGTTGAAAGTATTAACGATTTTCTCTCATCAGAATTAAATCGTCGCCAATATGATTACTGTCAATATAAAAGAAGGCGTGTCTTAGGTGCCTGGATTGTTCGATTACTCGCAAAAATACTTGTCTATGGTAAACAAATTTGAAAGCCGCTTTCAGATAATTATCAAGCCACAGATAAAATTTATTAACCAGAGAGCATGTATATGACTATTTATTTTGTTTACTGTGCCCGATATTTTTTTTAAACTGAGAAAATACCACCGATATATGTAATAAGTACATTTAATGACAACATATATATCTTATTAATTATTTATCCATATGAAATTAAGTTGGTGATCCAATCTGCTGAAACACTGCAATTTGTACTGCTGCTACATTTTTGTGTGTGCTTAATTTTTTGGTTAATTTATTTAGTAATTAAATATTTATGCTAAATACATGTTATTGGATTTATTATAAAAGGGAACTGTTTTTAATTTAGAAAAAGATTTATTCGATTAATTAATAGTTATACAGAGCCATTTATAGAGATATAAAATACAGCTTGGTTTTAGAGTAATTACATTTTTGTACATCGCGGTGTTTGACCCCAGACTCCAAAAAGTTTTCTTTGCTTTTTCAGTTCTTGCTCTGACTGCAATTATTTTATATGTTTTGGATGTTGATTGCTTTTTTAGGGTGCAACTGCCCGACATTTTTTTATAATAATTTGCTGGGGTGGTGAACTGAATTTAAATGATAATAATAAACCCCTTTTCCACCAGGAATGGTGGAAAAGGGGTTTATTATTATCATTTAAATTCAGTTAAAGTCAGTGTAAGGGTTCTGAAAAATAGTCTGGAATAATAAAATAAATGTGAATTTTTATCAGATCTAATGTTTATCGGAAATTAACATTAACGAACTGAGTCTGTATTTTTTTTTATAGGGCAATGGGCCCACCTCTCGTTCCCACCACTGTAACTTCTTCAAACCAGAATCAACATATACTGAGTCTGTATATGTAGGCCGGCAATGCAGCTGCAAGACCCCCGGTATTGCAGATGTTCATGGGCGGTGATGATCACTTACCATCAGGTGCACCACCTGCTCGTATGCCCCTTCTACTATAAAAAAATATATAGATTTATATACAGTGTTACTTTTAAAGGTCCGGCCAAATTTTCAGAGGCTGTTCAGAATCGATCATATGGTCGATTTATGTAATAAAATATAATAATTTAAAAAAATCAAAATTTCGTTTTTATCCGACACAAATACAAAACGCATGGATAAAATTTCAATTATGCAAAATTCGAAAATATTTTAGTGCCTTCAATCAAATTAAAGGTGATCGGGAAAAATGTACTTAAAGAGACAGATTACATAATAGTTACAATCTTCAATCGTAATTATAGGTAAATGTAAAAAGACACATATTTACCAGCATTACAGAGTTCATTCACAAGACTCGGTGCATCGAGTTCATAAATTTAGTGAGATATTTTAAAACGAATATTTAGTTCCTAATTTTAAAATTTGACCGGACCTTTAAAAGTAACCCTGTTTACCAACAATTTAAAGCAGTTTTATTTTAATACTAGTTGCCGCGTGCAGCCCGATGCATTATAAAAGTTTTTGGCGAATCCCGCGGGATCATTTAATATTTCCGAGATAAAAAGTAGCCTATGTGCTATTCCAGGTCACCATTTACCTATGTGCCAAATTTCATTCAAATCCGTTCAGTAGTTTTTGCGTGATTGAGTAATAAACATCCGTTCAAACATCCAAACTTTCGCATTTATAATATTAATATAGAATATAGATATAGATTTCTTTGCACAAGGTGTCAGGTTTATGTGATCGCATAGTAGACTATTGCTAATTACATAAAATCAACAACCTTTCAACCTGATCATTCTCTGTCAGCCTGGGTCTCTTCCGTTATTCTTTTTACATTCGCATAAAAAAATTAAATCGATAATAAAGCTATGATACTAGATTTCTTGGCAGATTAAATAAAATCTTTGATAGGTGTAACGACCAACATTCCTAATTTTATAAGTACGCTGGTTAAGTGATTTTAAACAGTTTTGTTATAAATTATGGAAAACACTGTTAGTCAGTCTTGTTACAACATAAATGCTAGTAATAATTGTTATTTGGTATTTTAAAGTGACATTTATAGGTGTGTATTTATATGGAGCATCGCTTATAATGTTACAAACATGGTCTTGGTGTAAAAACACTTTTTACACCACATGTGCTGCAATCAATTGTTACATTACATTTGTGCTTTCAGTAAACACACACTTAAGATTTTAATAGGATACTTGAATGTTGCCTTTATTGCCGAAGCATAATAAAGATACTGCCGCAATTCAAATATGTCACATTTTATAATGTCATGCATTTAAATATTATTACAATAGGAAAAATGAATGATATATTAATCTGACACTTCTAAACTGGTAATTGATGACTTTTAGCTTTTAGTATGGAGTGTAAAGATCAGGAGCACAATCTTGTGAATGAAATCTTATTGTAAAATAAGTGTCTCTTAAATAGCCTTGAAGAAAGATGGCTTTGTTGTACCTATCAGAGGGTTATTTTTAAAAGAATTCGTCAATAATAGCTGAAGTTGAGAGATTCACTCAGCAGACTTCAATTCTCAGATAGCTCACTTCTGATGGTTCCATTATAAGTGCGTTATTATAGCTTCCGATAATACTATTTCCGATTCTTTTTGAGTTAAATGTTGAGTCCCTTTGAAGAACAGACTATTTTGAGTTCAGGCACCTTCTGAAGAAAAGACCATCTGTCATTCTGCCAGGCAATTCGTAAAAGGTGAATGTTTGGCTATACCTGCTACTACCATAGGTGGTAGGTTCTGCCACCTATGGTAGGTAGGTGTTAGAGTTCTGCAACGTCTCGTCCGGATTTTGATACCACCGCCTTACATATTCCTTTCGCAATAGCGTCAATGCTTGTCATTGTCGTGTTCCGGTTTGGAGAATAAGGTAGCCGGTAAACTTATGTATATGGCATTACCATCCCACTGCATTGATAACAAAGCACTATTAACATCTATGGTGTTTATAGGCGATGGTTGTCTTTCCATCACGAGAACCATTTCCTTGTTTGCTATCCTGTCATAAAAAAAATTTCATAGTCTGTACACTCATACAATAAGGTTTCAATAATATTACAAAAAGACTGATGTTACGTCAAGAGAACATTGAACTAGGACAAGTATATCACGCTTTCTGAGTTTAATTTTAATTGCATTTACCCCAACCTTATTTTACCATAACCTAAAAATGTGAAAATTTCATTCATAGTTCCTACTGTACGATTGCTGCTAGAAATGTCATTACGTGCATTGATGTAATAAGACTATATTTAAGTAGTGCATGAAGTAGAATTGATCTGACCCTGAGCAACTATTATGAAAGTTTAGCCATTTACGTCATTATCTAGTTAATTGTTTTATTATTTATTTATACAAAACAAAGATATAGGTAAATGAGTTTAAAAATCAATTTATCCGAAACTGCATTTTGTCACAAATACAATATACATTGGATATTATCTAGAATTTATTTAGATTCTAAATAAATTCTTCTAAATTTTAGAATATATTTGTCACGAACAGATATTTAAAATTTATTTTGAATTTTTGACAGTTCTTAAGTTGTTGATGGGGTAATTATTATTATAAAAATCTGCTGTCTCACAATGTGTTATTAGAGCCAGTGAATGTAGGTTTGCAATCTTCTCATTGGTTCTGTAGAGAAGTGATAAACGCAGACCTTTATAATATCGTTACTTTTAACTGGCAGATTTAAATTTATGGACCGATTTCTATGCATGTGGCATTAGACCTCGCCACAAGATAGCAACGCACCATAACATCCTTGGTGTCTATAGGCGATGGTTGACTCTTTCCATCAGGAGACCCATCTACTTGATTGCTATTTTATGATATATAAAAAAAGATTTCTATATTTCGTACAAAGATATTTTAGGGAAAGAAAATATTTAGGCTCAGGGGTCTAACCCGGGACCTCATAATCTGAACCAATTAGGCAAATAATAAGACCATAAGGCATGAAAATTATTACTCCGTAAATTATTGATTATTGTCATAAATACCTATTTTTAAGTATTTTAAACAGATGCTAATGTGAGTGAATAGTACCTATACTAATTATATTTTGAATACATTGTGCATCATTTGGTCAAGGGACAACTTAATAATTATGTTGTTTATTATGTGGACGTATATATTATTTGTATTTGTAGTGTGCAATTTGAATTTAACCTGGCCCTAGCGGTCCTGTCTCTTCGCGTGACAAATATATTCGCCTGAACTTATCTGTGAAGCGGCAAGAAATTTAAACTGATTTGATAGGAACTATAAAATATTTTTTAGCATTTTGTTTTATTTTTAAACTTTTCTATTTTTATATTTTACCTTATTCAGCCAAATGATCATGAATTTAAATATTTGTATTAGATCCCAATTTATGTTTTAAATGAGAGGGCAAGTACAAAGTGCTTTGTATAAATTAATATCAAGTAAGTACTTCATGTTGTATTTAAAGATAACCGAAAAATCACCAAATATTGTTTCATTACCTACTTTAGCCTTATTGAATGCCTATACTTTAACTGAAGAGAATATTTTATAGTTTTATTAACTTATTACAAAATGAAAATTATTATCTAATATACATAGAATGTATAAATTATAATATTAGGTAATTATTAATGTTAAATAATCGTGTACTATAGTATGTATAAAATAAAGTTGACTAATATCTGTAAGTTCTGTTATGTAGAGATTTTTGTTTGTAATATTGTTATATTACTGCATGGACTTCACACAAGTGGTCCAATTTTTATAATCTAACCAATAAAATATCGATGTGGTTGTATATTTACATTTTGAATAGATTGTAATCTATTTATTAAATCTTTCGTTAAAACCAACTACCCCATCGTTCCTTCATCATTCAATTCCTAATTGAGATTTTGTAGAAGATTTACTTTTCATTATTTTCATACAGTTCATTTATTATAATTTTACATAATTTATACTCGGTTAAATTTACGATTGACATCAATTTCCAAGGATAGGAACGATAATAAAGGATAGCAAAGAAACAAGGATAGGAAAGATAATATCGATATGTTTGCTGTTTCGTGATTGGTTCGCCATCCAGCGCTAGAAGACAACGTCATAATATATACCATAACCAATCACGAGGACGCAAACATATCAATATTATAACGTTATAAATCCTTGTCAATTTCTGTTACCTAGTGATTTACTATCATAGCTGCTGGCATGTCAACATGTGTATAAACTTACCAATTGACAAGGCCAAACATGATGGATAGGCAATGCGTTAGAAATTGATTGGCTTTGTGACATACAAAATGGATTTCGAATATGTCCAACTCTTAAGTCTATCTTAAATGAAAAGTTTATGACTAAAAAGTGAATCTTCTGCACACAGGAATGAATATTATATCGAATTTGATCATTGGCTCTATCAACATTATTTTATTCGATGTCATCTCACTTACAGGTCATCGAATTCGAAAAAGAACAACTTGCTTGTTTGCTATCTTATACCTAATATAAAAAAAGGTAACAAATCGATTGAAAGTTTAGCTCGCCTCGCTGCGAGCTAGCGATCCTGATTGCACAATCGACAGGGCTCGATTTCAATTTCTGACATGTACACAAGCGTTGGGTCTGATGAGCAGAGATGTTTGTAGGCTTGAGTTTAGATGTTTGTATTATTAAATTTATTTCAGTATTTGTATTCTATGTGTGAATATAATTCAATAAAACCCCCTTTGTGTGCAGATAATTTGCTTACTTGGAGTTAGATCCATTCAAATAATTTGTCGTTATTTGTTTATTCACAAGCGTTGGGTCTGATGAGCAGAGATGTTTGTAGCTTTGAGTTTAGATGTTTGTATTATTAAATATATTTCAGTATTTGTATTCCATGTGTATATAATTCAATAAAACCCTCTGCGTGCAAATAATTTGCTTACTTGGAGTAAGATCCATTCCAAGAATTTTTCCAGTTATTTGCTTATTTCTTTCCGTCTGCTCTATCTCACCTTTTAAAACATAAAATACCTGCACGGTATATCTCATGATTTTATCTCATTAAATAACACGATTCCTACAAAATGTAATGCATTTATATACATTTTCGTCATCACTTCGGTAGTCAATCAGAAGTGCCGTATAAACAAATATAATGCCATACAATTTTTTTATAGAAATAATCAAAAAAATTGATTTTCACTTTTTACAGACAATAAGTATGTGTAACCCCATGCATTTTATAAATGAGAAGTTGGTATGTTTGTTACTCAATCACACGGCTGCACTGATTTGAATGAAATTTAGCACACAGGTAGATGATGACCTGCCAGAACGGCAGTTGGCTTATTCTTCAAATGAGCCCGGGACCAACACGGAGAGGAAAATAAAAAATAGCATACCTTTTGGTCTATTTACTTACATTGTACAATAAATTAATCCGCAAAAGTACTGTTTTGTAGCCTACTAAATCATACGTATGTTATTATTATGCGGATATAGACATAAATTTACGCAGATCAAAATAATTGATTAATTTTAAATTTCGAATATTAAGTGTGGCGATTAAAAATGGCGACATACACAGACGTGAGACGCACCTACCAGGCCGTCCTATCTTGACTGAGTTTGAAATATTCGCTAAATTTTAGTGAAATTGAAAGTTTAAATAAAAGGATTTCAAAATAGGTATTTTGAATTATGAAAATATGGTGGTCTATATTTTTATAAATAGAATAGATTCGTTATTTTTTGATAATGTCATCAAATATACTTATATGCCACTTTGGGATTGAACAGGGGGTTTTACATGCTATATTATGTAGATGCGACACATCATATATCTAACGATGTGTCACATTCAATTTGTTATTTCGGCGTTATACATACGGTGCCGTTATTTTATTATAAATGTAAACGATTAATACGAATTGCTGAAGCAATTGTATCAATGCAAATGCAGCCCAGCAGGGCTATGTTTTTTTTTCAAATGTGGTAATCTAACAAATCTACTTCATATTTATGTAATGTTTTACCACGTGTTGTTTCCGGGCTCCTTTGAAGAATAGGCCAACTGCCGTTCTACCAGGCAGGTCGTAAAAGGCCACCGAGTGGCGGCTATGCCCGTCACTACCATCGTGACTATTAGGTGGTAGATTTCTACATCGGCTCGACCGATTCTGGTACCACCTTACCTATTCCTGTCGCAATAGCGTCAGTGCTAGTCACTTTCGTGTTCCGGTTTGGAGAGTAAGGTAGCCGGTAAGCTTATGCATGTGGCATTAGACCTCGCCACAAGATAGCAACGCACCATTAACATATTTGGTGTCAATAGACAATGGTTGACTCTTTCCATCAGGAGACCCATCTGCTTGTTTGCTATCTTATGATATAAAAAAAATTGTAGCATTGGAACCCTAGCTAAGTTAGATAAGTTCCAATTGAAATCAACAACCCATATAATATGTAACACGTAATTCAAACAATATGCCGCAGCAAGTTGTTAACGGCAGTGCTGTTGTCATGGAGCCAATGACGACATAGGGTATGCCCTATGTAATCGTTGCATGGAGCATATTATAAAATGACGACACATTACATTTAGCGTTAAGTATTTTGTAATACTTACAAACCTTTGTAATCTGACGCCGCCATTTGTCCGTATTTATACGACGGCTTTTGACGACGACTGAGACGTGGTAAAGTAGTAAAGCTGGTGGGAAGCTACGAATTATCTGTGATTTGTGAACTTACGCCAAAATATGTCTTATGGAAATTCTTAAAGCAGTAAACTCGAATTACCTATGGTACACCACTCACGTAGGTACTGGTTGTAAGCCAACCGTAGTATGATGGCATTTCTGCTAGAGCGGATTTATGCGCACTCATAGCCTTAGATATTTCCCTAAATCATTGCAATCACAAAACAAATTAGTACATATTAGTCCAGATTTGACCCAGAAGTTAAACTACATGGAAAGGGCACTCGAGGAACGCACACATAGACAGCTCTCACGAACGCAATATCTTGGAATAGTTCGGAATAGTGCAAGCGCGAGTGCAATCCGATTAAGACACACATCAGGGATTTTTTTGTACAGAAAACTTGTAATAGGTATAACAACAATATTAAAATATTTTATTTATTGTTATATAATAATAGGTTTACATTTCCGTTCTTTTTGTTTCATTCTCAACAATAAATCAAACACTTAAATACAAATGCCACTAGTTTTTTTGTGCATAAGTAAGTTTACAAGTCTATATAGCGCGTCCGCCAAGCGTAAGTATGAAGTTCATATTTAGGTTTGACTTCTGTACTTATTTGTTTTGTGTTGTAATCGCCGAAGAACAGAGTAATTAAAATTGTAAGAAGCTACTCGGTCATTAGTATTACTTTTTGATGAAGAAAAAGAACCAAGGGCGCATAAGTATCACTTGCATCGTGACCATGAGATAGCAGGCTCTACATTTGAATCGCTCGGATATGTTATATATTCCTGACGCCATAACGTGACTAATGTTTTGCGAGTATGAATGTGTATATAAATTTAACTAGGTTTTACAAGGTGAAAAGATTCTGCATTGTCTCGCCCGGTTCTGGTAATCAGAAATCAGAAATACTTTATTCAATAAAACTTTTTACAAGTTATTTTGACACGTCAACATATTTTTTTAAAAACTACAACCGGATCGGAAACGGCCACACACTGAGAAGATCCGGCGGAAGAAACTCAGCGGGCTTGTCTTTTTTTTCATATCATTGATTTTTTTACATTATCACAATATTACAAAAAATATATATGAGATCGGTATGAGGAGCAATTAATCCCAGGTTTTTTGTCTTCTAAATAATCTGAGATTTTATATCCTTTTTTACACAGTTATTTTTTAACACATTTTTAAAATTTTTGACTGGTAGATCTCTTATAGTTTCGGGAAGTTTATTGTAAAAGCGTATACATTGCCCCATAAAAGAGTTACTAATTCTGTGGAGACGAGATGCATGCACAAGATTTTTTTTGTTCCTTGTATTAAGTGAGTGTACGTTACCATTTTTTTTTAAAAAAAAGCAAATATTTTTATGAACGTACATCAAGTTCTCAAATATATTCTGGGATATAACAGTTTGAATATTAATTTGTTTGAATTTTTCTCTCAGGGAAACCCTCGGGCTAAGATTGTAAATTGCCCTAATAGCTCTTTTCTGCAATACAAATATAGTATTTATTTCAGCAGAATTTCCCCAGAGAAGAACTCCATATGACATAATGCTGTGGAAGTAACTAAAGTATACAATTCTTGCTGTGTCGACATCAGTTAATTGTCTCATTTTTTAACTGCATAAGCTGCTGAACTAAGTCTATTTGCTAAATTATTAATGTGCGGTCCCCATTGTAATTTCTTATCTAAAGTAACACCTAAAAATACAGTGGAATCCACCAGATCCAGGTTGTTTCCACCCAGTTGTACGCTGGTATCTACATGCCTTACATTAGGCAATGAAAATTTAACGCACTTAGTTTTGTTACCATTTAATAAAAGATTGTTCGTACTGAACCAGTGTACCACTTATGAAATCGCATTATTTACTTCGTCATACTTACCAATTCGTTTTTTCACTTTGAATAAAAGTGAAGTGTCATCCGCAAACAATACGATTCCATGCTTATCCCCTACATAGTAAGGCAAGTCATTTATGTATATCAGAAACAGAAATGGACCAAGTATGGAGCCCTGCGGGACACCCATGGTTACAACAGCACCAGGGGACCTTTTTCCATTAATATCAACCCTCTACCACCGCCGTACCTATTCTTGCTGCAATAGCGTGAGTTCTTATCACTGCCGTATTCTGGTTTGGAGGGTAAGGTAGACTGTAAACGTATGTATGTGGCTTGACCCCGCCACAATGAATGCAACGAACCATAAACATCTTTGGTGGCTATAGGCGATGTTTGCCTTTCCATTAGGGCAGCCATCTATGATCTAATTATTTGCTATTTTATGATATAAAAAAAAACTACATATTTAAAAAACGGGTTAAGTTACATATTAAGATCAAATAGTGAAGAGTTGTCTATTAGGACTGATATTTGTTCTATTTTAACAATGTATATTGTTAAAACGGCTTAGGTATTTTTTTAAATGTTAATCTAATCGATTTCTGATGAAATGGTAATGTTTAGAAATAAAAAAAATGATTTCAATATATTTATATTAAAAGATTAATTACAACAAGCAACAACAAAAAATATATACCCTAGATATCTTTTAACATTTTTATACATGAGCTAATAAAGTTTTGTTCATGATAATATAAATAACAATATAAATTGTAATTAATATGTTTTTACGTTTGCGTCGATCATAATTACATATCTTTCGTATTAAGTAACTCGTGAATCACATTCAGTTTTTATTATTTCAGACAAATCTAAGGCAAATGGCGACGTCAAAATTTTTTGTAGGTATACTTTATAAAAGTCGTCATAAATCTCTCACATACATTAAATCCTTAACAAATTATTTTAAAATCGTTTCAAATTGTAGTCATTGAGCGTTGCTTCTGAACCTTATATTTGAAATTGTCATAGTTTGTATAAATATGGCCGCTTTAAGGACAAAAAATATGAATGAAGTTAAACATTAAACCTTCCTTTTGTAAATTATTATTAAATCCTTATAGAAAAAAACGTGTTAAATATTTTAAGCTACGGCTCTTATAACAACGATAGAAATAAATCCCCATACAAGAAATGTGGTTTTTTTTGTTATGGCAAGACGTCAAAAATTGTTGGCAAGACGAGGAATTCCCAAAGTCGCATTTGCGAAATTTAACAAAATTGTTATTTGCAATAACCAAGGCCGACTACTTAACCGGGCTTTGGCCATGGCATAATACATGTAACTATCATATCTCTGGCTATTTCTGAGATTTTTCTAGACAACACTTTTTGTCACATTCGGAAAGTAAACCTGAGATTTCATAATGAAAACACTGGCGGCAATAATAAAACTTCCTTAAGGTCAATGACGTGTATAATATTACCATATTATAAACGTCATTGCTTAAGGTTTAAACTTTAAGTAATACATCCCGTTGACACTTAGCGGACAACAACAGAGTAGTAGGAAGGCAAGTGTTTGTTTTGACCACATACCACATATATACTAATAGACACGCCATTGGAAATAAAACGTGTCGCCGCGCATATGAGCAAACGCTCCTATCGCTGTCAAAAAATTCATACATTCGTAAATATATTACTTTGTGAAAAAAATAGAAATAAATCATGTTGTACGGTTTTATCGTACCGAATGAGATAAGAAGAATAAGAAGAAAAAGAAGAATGTTTCATTGGTAAGTAGTATAACATGTATTTCTGTGTGTAAACGCAAGTTACACTGACAAACTAAGAAATTATCATCCATTTCATCCGTGGTGTAATAAGGTAATAATTTACCAATATTGTTTATAATACGATACGCCCTCGTATTAATGCGTTTTTACTTAAATATGGGTAGTTTATTAATGCTTAGGACATTATCTGAGGGTATACTTATAAAAAAATTCAAATAGATATCAGCGAAACGTGAATTAATAGTGGATGTTCTGTGTGAAAGACAAGCAAGAAAACCAGGAACAAGTGTTAAAATTGTGAAAAAAATGATCATCACGATGTCTAAAAATTCCTATGGCAAGGCAACAACCGCGGATTAAATTGGATATGCCTTTCAAGACAATTTCTTAGGTTGTCAGTGTCGCTTGTATTTACACCCAGAAGTATAGAGTTATAATACTTACCGATGAAATAAAATCACTACATACGTATTCCTTAATCCTTGGCTTTTTATTCGACACTATCAAATAGCACAATATATATATATTTCAATTTTTTGCGATATCTCTACAAGCGTTTGACATTTACATACATTTGCTCATATAAGCGGCTACACATTTTGCGCCCAACACCATGTCTATTAGTATTTATGTGGTCTGTGGCAACATCAAAAAATGCTAACCATTGTGAAAATTCTGTCCTTTCATTATTAATTACAAGGTTCATTAATAATTAAAGGGTCAGGGAAGGAATTTAAGAGAACTCCAACTTATTAAGGCCAACCTCTGAATAAAACGTGAAGTTAAGAAACTTATATTGAAGACGCTTAAACAAAAATCAATTTAATAGCAAAGTAGATTACCCTATGTTTAGCAACCATATATTTTATCCTTCAACATCATCTTAATCTTAGGAACTTGAGGATTGCAAGCGTAAGTGACGGTCAACTCCTCAGGTACAAAGATATGCTGAAGCGGCACATTAAAAAAATGCTACATCGAACCCTCGCAGTGGGAAAGGCAGCCTGCCTTACAAGCGGCCAGAGTGGAGATATTTTGTGGAAACCAAAGACTCCGAATTTGAAGACCAACAGCGCTCTGAGCTAGATGCTAAGCGATATGAATTGAAAGCCCGACCACCCGCGGCAGTTAATTATAATTACATAAATGGTATACTCACATGCGCGCAATGTCTAAGAGTCTTTGTAAATAAGGTTAACTATGCGAGCACACGAGGCAACAGCGGAGTTAGAAGTCGTCGCCACGACCGTAGTCAGTCAGGACAACAACAATCTTAAGGTCAGTGCAAGATTAGTGACAAAAATAATAAGGTGCCAATCGAGCATTAAGACTTTAGAGCTCTGTGTTGAAAATTTAGCAAGTATTTTGACCGATTGTTTACTGGAGGCGTAGGTCAACACAGGATCCCGAGAGTGAATAATAATTATACCATGGTATGATTAGGAATAGAGGTCATAATAAAAATGGAAACTAATATTCGATATTCTGCTTCACGACAACGTGTCGTTCACCCCGAGTAGGCTTAGCGAAATTGTGTCAAACGTTTAGAAAGAAATTAATCATCCTTACAGTTCAGACCTAGATCTGGTGATTAATACCTATTTACGAATATGAAAAAATCTTAGTAGGCGTTTTTTTACGGATCACGGTGAAAACTATCCGATCCGAGAATCAATTGAACATCTCTTGGATATAATTCACATACAGTAGAACTTCTATAAGTCGAACATCAATGGAGACGCCAAAAAATTCGAGTTATAGAGTTTTTGACATATAGAAAATTTCGACTTTGATTTCGAATTTGGATTTTGATTCGATATAAAGAGGTTAAGATTCATTTTTATAAATTTTGAGTTAGAGAGGAAAAATAAATAAAAATTCAAGTTGCAGAGGTAAGGTAAGAGTAACTTATTTTTCTTTGAACTATAGAGATAATAGATATATCTCAAATAATCGAATTGTAAAGGTTCTACAATAAAACATTGCTATTTTCGAGATACAGAGGTAAATATTTAATTTTTCGAGTTATGGAGGGAAAATATATACTAAAATGGCTTTGAGGGAGTCATTATTTTGACTAATAGAGGGTTCAGATTTTGAATAATGGAGGTTTTAGTATTTGAAGGGAAGGGAACAAAACATTTTTTTTCGAGATTGGGAGGGTTTCAACTAATCCAGGTTCGGCTTAAAGAGGTTCTTCTGTATATAGCAATATTTGTAATTAGTTCTAACAAAGAGATTTTAACAATTCCATTTGTACATTCTTAATTTTTACAGACATTGGTGTTTTATCTGCCAATAATCATTTGGTTTAAAATTCGTGTAACCATACAATAAGGAATGACTTAAGCTCAAGCTAAGTAATATACTGACACATAGCAATATAGCACACGTAGATATATATTGACATATTATCAATAATAAATGCAATATTGAGTTTTGCCAGTCGACGTGTTCGAAAGTAGTCTTAAACCTGAAGCGGAAATGTTTATTTTTAAATACTTGAGACTGGGGGCACCGTTAATCAATTAATTAACTTCGTTAATTGCTACGCCGTTACTAAAAAGTTAACTTCGTTAAACGTTAAAGACATTTCGGAAGATTTGACGCAAATTAACTTTAATCGTTAACAAGTATTACAAATTGCATTTTTATATCGTTGTGTTAATGATCTAATTATAAAAACAACACAAAAACAAAACACTCGTCAGTCTAAAGTGCCGTGCTGGCTAAGATGGAAACGATCAAACGCATCAAACCTACCCTTAACTCTACATATGAATTAAATTTCTATGCAGTTTTTTTTTCTTACTTACACGCGCCGGCAAGACTAGTTTCGTTTCACTCGCGATACGTGCTTACGCACTTGTGGACTGGCTCGAACGTACTCATCACAACGTGTTTTTCGCGGTGCGGCCCGGTGCTTGGTAAATAGTAAGTACTGTATCAAGGACTAAACGGACTTGAGAAAATTTAACGGAAATTAACGAGTTCGTTTATATTTTTTAAAGTTAACTTTAAAGTTAATCCGTTAAATAAAATGTTAACTTCGTTAATTAACGGTTAACGGATTAATGAGTTAATGCCCAGCTACGTACTTTATTATACAACGTAAAATAACTAATAGCTTCGTTTCAAACATTTGTATATTACTTAATCTTATTTACTGTAAAATATGAAAAAGTAAATGTACCAATATATTGCTAGGTGTGCGAATTATATTTGAATGCCTTTTAGACATTTTCCGTCCAATTTTAACATGTAACTACTAAATACTATCATATTCGTCGTAGTTGAAATCAGTAGAGGCCACTGGCGCCAGCAAATCATTCTGTGGGTGTGAATTTTTTTCGCTTTTCGACTTTTTCCTCTTGTGTTTCTTTTCTTTTTGTTCTGTTTTATCACAATAATCTCCTTTTTCTTTGTCTTTGGATTTTTTCTTTTTATGTTTTTTCTCAGGCTGGAATAAATATAATGTTATTTCTTTTTGTCCAAACTCTGTGAGTCAAATTCAGCTGTGGACTATAATAGAATAAAGTCGCAAAGCCAAAATTTTATAGAGTTTTTTCTATTACTGAAAAATCATAGTGGTAGAATGATTATCACGACGAAGTAAAGTTTATTTTGGATTAAATGCGTCATACAATATATAAGGACGGGGCAAAAGTATTTTCGTATTGTTCATACAAAGGAAAATATTTTTTAGGTGTAATTTTTTATTTATTAATAATATGTATGTGGCGTTTTGGTCGACGTCTTGTTGCCATCTTGTGGGTAGTGCCATGATCCCATCCTGTAGAAATGTTGAGATTTTTGATTAAAAAAATCTCACAGGTAGTGTTCACAGTGTTCTTTTGAGGTTAGCTTTATGCTTCCTAAAGAGTTCGGCAATGAACGAAACAGGTGAAATCTGATAGAGCAAGGTCAGGCTATACGGAGGATGCATCAACACATCCCAGCCAAGCTCTCTCAATTTTTGCTGCGTGGCTATAGATGAGTGCGGTCTGGCGTTGTCATAGTCGAACACCGAGCCCTTCCCATTCACCAGCTCCGTGGGGTGATCACGTAACTCACAATGCGAAATTATCGTGATTGTTTAGTTATTGCAAGACACAACAGCCTTGTACATTAGTGGTAGTCGTTGCCGCTTGATTAGTGTTGATGCTGTGACATTGCAAAAAGTTTATCTAGTGACCAGCAAGCAATTGGCGACGGTTTTGACATTTTTTCATTACGTTTAAGAGTCACCGCTGATCGCTGGCGAATTGCAAACGTTAGATGATATGCCTAACGGCCGGTTATTCTCAATATCTTTTTTAACCTTAGTTGCTGACAGTAGAGGTCAGAATCGATAGTTTTACCCGGTGGCAAAATCTCATAGTGGACGATTTTTTTCCAATCCCACCATACACATAGCTTCACTTTGTTCCGAGTCAGGCCGGGCTTTGCCACGGTCTGTGGGGCTTGGCCATGTTTCGACCATCATCTTTTTCGCGCATTTTTATCGGTAGTCACCCATTTTTCATCACCCGTTATCAACTGTTTAAGAAATGGTTCGGAATTGTTACGTTTCAACAAAGAATCGTAAATGGAAACACGTTGCATTAGGTTTCTCTCAGTGAGATTATGTGGTACCCAAATGCCAAGTTTTTTCTTGTACCCAGACTTTCGTAAATGGCGTAAAACTGTTTTATGATCAACACCCAGTTACATTCAGTACATCTAAAGAGGTTTGATTACAAATAATACATTTAAAATACGAAAATACTTTTGCCCCAACCTATTATTTTCGATTTTTTTTTCTGAATCACTTATTAATTTGCAATCAAATAATTCTATTGATACGGGTGTTTGTTACAAATGGAAATAATATTTTTACTATAACAATATTATGTCAATGCTAGAAAAAAAGACTTAGACGGATTACGACACACAAAATACTAATAAATAATTAATATACAGGGTTGTCCGGCCAAATTTTATAATTAGAAACTAAATATTGAATTCAAAGTTCGTTTTAATTATTATCATATATATTATTTCTAAAAGGTGTTTTTTCCTGAAGTGGCTGGATCTTTTTAACTTCTTGGGCCGGTGAGACAGCGTGCAGTACGATTTCATAGAATTATGCGTCCACTAGAGTCGGTGCCGACGTCGGGCCGTAGCCGTGTCGTGTAGGGCCGGCACCGGTGCCGTGGCGGGCCGGCCAATCAAGAAGCGCTCATCCGTGTGGCAGGAATTAATGAGCCACAGAGCATTAATGAGCCGCCTACCTTACTCTGCAAATCAGAATCATCAATCACTGAGAAGCGCTGAACCCGGTCGAGATGTTGCAGGATTCTACCACCTCGTCAATAGTCACGATAGGAGTGACACATTCAGTTTTCTCTTGAATATTAGGGAATTTTTCTGGCAGTAAGGCAACTGATTTTTTTCAAAAATTATCTCATCCGCTATTGGGAAAAGAACGAAACGAATTTCAAATCGGACATCTATATCTAGAAGTTAGCATATCAAACAAAAGCCCCTCATCGCATACTGTATTTTAATAAGTAAGCATAACTATTACAAATGGAAACCCTACCTTTAAAGCTGATTCTTTCATTCCATCTGGATCTTCTCCTCCTGCGTAAATACAACAATAAGTTAATAACTTTGTATTTAAGAAAAAAACTCCATTTTTAATACAGCATTTTTTGCTAACTGTACATTATGTTGATTGTACTTGCATTGTTGATTGTATTTTACCCGCCAAACCGGAACACGACAGCGACAAGCATTGACGCCATTGCGGCAGGAGAAGGTAACACGGCGGTACCATATAATCAAGCGAGACGTCGCTGCGCGGAACTCTACCGCCTAGTAGCTCCGATAGTAGTGGCCCGTATAGGTAAACGGTTGCCTTTTACGAACTGCCTGGCAGAATTCCGGATGGTTTATTTTATAAAGGAGGCACGGGCCAACAGGGTTATAATATGTGTAGTCAAGGGGAGGGGGTTATAAACATAAATAAATATTAATTATAGAAAGTTACAACATAACACATAATTATATTACCTTTAAATATTCGTACCCGTATTCGCGGATCTTAATAACAACGATCCGTATTCGTATCCGTATCCGCGGATCTAGCTTTTTGATGATACGGCTCATCTCTACAACTGAAGTACAACGGATGACTTAATACGCATAGCGTTCTTAAACAGTCAACCCCCATGCAATATATCATAAAAAAATGAGGGTGCAAGTTTACACCTAATTTGAATACTATTTTTAATGATTATCTCTTTTCATTGCTTGAGCCATCTGCTTATTGACTACTGTATGATATAAAAAAAGGCATTTCATTCCGGAAAAAATGTTCGCATTTGACTCACAAAAAAAATCTCTTAGAAGGCAAATCCCTGCCAGAGAAATATAATCTACAAATCGTACTATTTACCAGGTGGTAGAGTTCTGCATTCTCTCGCCCGGGTCTGGTACCACCGCCTTACCTATTCCTGCCGCAATAGCGTCAGTGCTTGTCACTGTCGTGTTCCGGTTTAGAGGGTAAGGTAGCCGGTAAACTTGTGTAGCATTAGACCTCGCCACAAGATAGCAACACACCATTATCATCTTTGCTGTCTATAGGCGATGATTGACTCTTTACCGTAAGGAGACCCATCTGCTTGTTTGCTATCTTATGACATAAAAAAGTCTTCGTTTTCGAATGAATATTTGCTATTGCAAAACTTATAGGTATCTTTGTGATACATAGCAGTTTGTAATTGACAATATTACGGCTGATGCACATAGCATATATTTTCTTAGCAATTACAGTTCAATATTATACACTGAACTTTTAGAATCACATAGCAGTCTTTTTATATGAAAATTTGGTATGTTAACTAGTCATAATAGTAAAAATGTATAAATCTCCAAAAAGTGCACATAGCAGATATTCATTTGACAATGATGAAATGTCACATTGAGGTTTTCACATTGCATTTCGTCGTTGTCAAATGCCACATTCATCTCCACATCAATGCTATCAAGTAGTTTGAGAACCATCGTACTGTACTATACATATTATAGAAAATATAAAAAAGAGCACTTACACACTAGCGTTTATTCCCATATAAGTTTGATAAACGTATATAACAAAAATAAAATTATACGTTTTTGCAGTGTCTATGTTTTGTATACGTTCATTAAACGAATTTGCTGTGAAAACGATAGTTTGAAGTTTTAATAACTACCTTCTGGAGACTGCCTTGTACTCGAATCCCTTTCAATCCACATTGGATAGTCACCGTGTATATCGCCCTGTGCGTGATCTATGTCAAAGTCGTCCGATTTCTCTATAACAGCTTTTGTGAGAAACATATTACTCAGAGTATCATCTTTAATATACTTTGACTCAGTGCGGGGTTTAGTGACGACCGCCCGTGTCGTTTGAACAGGTGGGGTGTATTCAATATCCAAGTCATCTTCGTCTATTATTACTTTTGGATTAGCAGTGTTTTCATCATCACTAAAATTATTAAATATAATTTAATGCAAATTAAAATTACAGTAGAAATGTTCTATTTCTCTTATAACAATGTTTAGTGTATTATATTATTATATTTTTGTTCCGCTTAGCCCATCATACTGTTTCCTATTTCCATTTAAAATATTTATTTGCACCCCCTATTGAAATTTTTCTGCTCCACTTGCTGGTTGACTGGCAGAGAATGCCTTTATGGCATTAAGTTTAACCATTGTACAATTTTAGTGCATAAAAGTAAATAAATAAATAAATGTTACTACTTATTCTTCTTATCTCTAGTTTATTATTATTTTTATATCATAAGATCGCAAACAAGGAGATGGCACCACTCCTAATGGCAAAAAATTTTTTGAGTTGGTCCCGGGCTCCTTTGAAGAATAGGGCAACTGCCGTTCTGCCAGGCAGATCGTAAAAGACGACCTACTAGCTATACGAATTACGAGCCACTAACATCATGGGTACTAGGTAGTGGAGTATTACATAATCCGATTCTGGTATGTATTTTAGTATGGTATTACAATAGAATATATTTTCATATTACTAAAACTGTTTTGATTAAAACTATTTTATGATGATTGTACACAAAGTATATACTTATATGAAAATGTCATTTATGTAAACAAAACAGTTTCATTAAGATGAAAATATCTAGTATAATGTAGGTAAATATTCCGGTATGGCTTGGAGCGAACTTTCATTGCTTTAAGCTTTTATTTACTTTTTATTTTACGTTATTACGCACAAACTATTGAATACCTTTATAGGGTCCAGCTACTTATGCAAATATTTTATGCAAACCAACCCTAGTTGCAACAAATTTCTACGTTTTTGTTACGCAATACTTACTCAAAACATTTTAAAGACATACAAAAAGCATATAAAATGATCCACTAGATAAAACACAAAGGAAACACAATTTAAAGCATGCATAATAATTATATCCCAAGGAACTTATATACGATAACTGGAATTTCTACGAAGCAATATTTGAAAAATAAAATTGTACTTTATTTCGTTCTCAATAAAGTGACATTTATTTCTTACATAACAGAGGGGAAAACGTTCTGAGCAAGACAACGACATGAGTGGATGTTGTCCCTATCTTGCAATTGCCAGTGTAAATAAAACTTTCAGGTGGTAGATTTTTATATGTTTGGTAATCGTTAAATCACTTTTATTCATACACGTCGATAGATACATTAGCATAAAATGTATTGTAATTAACATAGTGAGTTCTAAAATGTGCTTATTTTAATTATTACGTAATTACTTATACAATGCAAAAACTGTTTCTCAAAGTAGTAGAATTACTTAGTAGTAATTTGCAAACTACACATGGCCGCACTTATATATGGCGATTGGCGCTTTATTTAGTAGAAAGAGACACACTCCACTCATGTCGTGGTACTCTTCGGAACGATTTTGAAGCGTGTGTGAATATTCCGGGTAGAATGTAACTTCCTTGTTATATCCACATTCCACCATTTTTGTAATCGTTTTTTTTGTTTTGCAAAAAGCAAAGGTAACAGAAGTAAATGCCTTTGTTCAATGTCGTCATCTGTAAATTTTACAATAGGATGAGAGACCCAATTATCAACAGTTTAAGAGATCATCAGACTTTTAATCTAAATATTGGGCATAAAATGGGATTTTACTACTTTTATCATGAGTTAATAAGTCTAATAATACTATGGAGAATGTTATGACACAAGAAAACTTCAAAAAATCCTACGTGTAAAACCTAGCATATTTTTGTCAGTCGAATTATATGTTTACTAAAATTACATTAGTACTTAGAGAGTTTAAGTAATGATAAACCTATTCACTTGGAATAAACATTCCGAAGATGTTTTGACGTTATTCCATAAAAGTTAGGAAGTAATGCTAGGAATAAAAGTTAGGAAGTAAGAATACAAATAAACGTTAGGTTTGATTATGAGATGTTTCCATATACTAATTAAGAACAATTGCAAGTCAAAATTTACTTAGGATATATCACTAAAACGTGCGACACCTTTAAAGTCAAAATTATCAAAAAGTTAATTTCTCAAAAAATGTTAGGTTTCACCGTCGCTTCACCGTCGGTAGATTTATATTTTGTTTCACATCGGCGATAATAATTTGTTACGTTGGTAGCAATTGGGTCCATCTCTAATCGTAGCTATTTAGTCTGTAATTTCTAACTAGTCTTGGTGAAATAAAGCAGGTGTCGCTGTTATCTTTTTGAAACGTCAGTTAGTACTAACTGTCCCTAGCCTGGAGGAGATTTAATGTTTATACTATGGTCTAACAAAATCATAGTTTGGTTATTCTATAATAATATGTCAAATTGATATTCGTGCTTAACATTATTAGCATTACGGGCGAGATTCGCAAGGAGGTTGATCGTTAGTTTTTTAGTGAAGCCGCCGTCGGCGTGCGTTATTTTTTTATAACACATTGAAATATAATACCTTACCTTTCACTTTCAAAATCAACTTCTTGATTAGCGTTTGTCATAGGTGTTAGGTCTTCTAAGAAACTGCTGTCCAATGCACCGGCGTAGAACTCTTCTAGAGCACCAGAAGATCCAGACATCGAAACGTTATTACCCGATGGAGTGCTCGGAATGCTGGTCAGGAAAAAACGTATAATAGTTCATTATGATTATAGATTTAAATCCTTCAATTATTAAGATACGA
The DNA here is from genome assembly GCA_036924255.1 of Apodemia mormo. Classification (NCBI taxonomy): domain Eukaryota; kingdom Metazoa; phylum Arthropoda; class Insecta; order Lepidoptera; family Riodinidae; genus Apodemia; species Apodemia mormo. The sequence goes on from JAUPFN010000001.1 coordinate 23,192,326, forward strand.
TTAAGTTTTAATTAAATGGTCGATCAACGATCAGAGTGCCATTCCTGACATTAAGATGTTAGCAACCTGTGCTTATCAACTAGACTAGCCGGCCTAGTGTGGCGTACCTGTGTAAATTATGCACCTGTTATTGTGAGATAGTGATGTCATTATTATTTTTTTTTTTTTTTTATATCATAAGATAGCAAACAAGCAGATGGGTCTCCTGATGGAAAGAGTCAACCATCGCCTATAGACACCAAAGATGTTATTGGTGCGTTGCTATCTTGTGACGAGGTCTAATGCCACATGCATAAGTTTACCGGCTACCTTACCCTCCAAACCGGAACACGACAGCGACAAGCACTGACGCTATTGCGGCAGGAATAGGCAAGGCGGTGGTACCTGACCCGGGCGAGACAATGCAGAACTCTACCACCTAGTAGCCACGATGGTAGTGACTCGATAGCCATTCGGTCGCCTTTTACGACCTACCTGGCCGAACGGCAGTTGGCCTATTCTACAAAGGAGGCCGGGACCAACACGGCGACAATAATTATTTATAAACAACAATGGACAAATATAAATAAGGATAGTATAAATAGGCAGGTATAAGATGTTTTTGAGTCATTGTAAATCTATCGTTTCTTGAGGGCGTTACTCTGGGCAAAAATTATACTGTACAACTAAAAGTGATATAAGTATTTTATTCAGCCAAACTGCTTCTCGGGTATGAAGGCGATTGATGGAATCTTTGAAAAGGGTTCAGATTAACAATGGATAAAATGCATAATATCTGGTGGCATAAATACTCTACATCTTCATATAATATATAAATTACGTGCACCGTTGTTTGTCCCATATGGATTTAAGTTTTGTATGTGTCTACTGTTTGGTCCAACTTAAAAGATAGGATAGTTTTTATCACAATTACCCTCCCCCCCTTAAGAACCCTACCAAAAATTTGTATGGCAAAACAATTTTTGCTGAGTCGGCTAGTTATTATTTACATTATTTATGGTCAGTATGTAACTGAGATGACCTCATTGTAAATAACTTCACAAGCAACACGTTTACAGTTTTACGATAGTTTTTTTGCCAACTGATTTTATCTTTATAGCCCTAAAATGCTGTAAAGGCAAACTGGTTAGCTACAGTATTTGAAAATATTAATGTAACACAGAGTATTTGTTCCATTAAAAGTTAGAAACAATTTAGAGATAACCATAGTTACATGTCGCTGTAACAAACTTCCTTAGGATATGATAGTTACTAGCAGGAAAAAATAACGATGTTATCAAACAAAATAAAATATTATTTACACACACACACATCCCATTAATCTATATTAAAATATTATAAATGCGAAAGTTTGGATGGTTGGATGGATGTTCGTTACTCAATCACGCAAAAACTACTAAATGAATTTGAATGAAATTTGGGATACAGGTAGAGGATGACCTGCGATAGAAGCAAGTATAATTATCACGTGATGTTTTGTAAACTTCACTTGCCATACAATTACTATATCACATTTGTTTCAATTCTTTGTCGTGTGTTATTGTTAAAAATGCTTCATCAGTGTTAGGATGGAATTTGTGAATATTTACGAAAAAAAACCCTCTACTAAAAGTAACATTAACTTAAATATAAAAAATACATGGTTTGTTCATGAGAATAAAAATTTGGTATGAAAAGTAACATATTCCGTTTTCAGTAGAATGAGTATTTTTCCAATTTGGAATTGTGCGCACACAGTTACACAACTACAAAGTAAGTTTTTTGTTTCAAATATTATACTAATGATATTGATATAGATACAGTATAATAAAAGTAATTTTAAAAAATTAAGACGACTTCAAATATTGGTCAAATATTCCCATATCTCAAAAACTATTAAACCGATTTTGATGAAACTTAGACTTTTCCGTAAGTTGGTATATACCTGATTAAAATTAAAAAGGATCATCTCAATATGATTTGGTTTCCGAGAACTTTGTGGACAAACATACATTCACGAAATTTAGTACACCTGCATGGAAACCAGAATAGGTCATCATAATTTAATATTATCCAAATCCAACGATATCCCCTGTATAGCACTCACCCCGTGCCTGGAAACTTGAAAAACTTTAAAAACAACAAAGAAAAAAGTCGAGACTCGAGGCTCGAACCCGCGACGCGCTTGCGGGTTCGAGCCTCGCGTGTCGACATTTTTCTTTGTTGTTTTTAAAGTTCCCCTTTTTAGGGTTCCGAAGTAAACTAGGAACCCTTTTTTCGCTTAGTTTCGCTATGTCCGTCCGTCCGTTCGCACGATTGCTCAGAGATCCTTATTACTAGAAAGCTGTAATTTGGCACCAATATACATATTAGTCACATCAAGTGGTGACATAAAATCTTGAAAAATATTTTTTAAGGTAGCTCCCCTACATGTCAAGTGGGGTTGTTATTTTTTTCTCACGTACCGTATCTCAATTACATGTGGGGTATCGTTGGATAGGTTTTTAAAAAATATAGTAGGTTTGTGAAAACAAGTTCTCGATTAAAGCACTTGTTTGTAAAATATTAAGCTTTTGAGTGCTAATTTTTGTTAGTTAAGTGTCTCCCCCCACCTCCCCGCAACCGCTGCAGGCTAAACAGTTAGTTTTGGAGGTGGGAAAACAATCGTGGTAGTAGTAAATACAATGAAGTTAAAAGGAAAATTATCACAGCTTAGAAGGCTTTACAAGTTTTGAGTAATAGTCAACCAACTTATAAAATGTACTTAGAGAAGTTTTTATAGATGGTGAAGCTGTGGTTCGAATATATATTTGTCATTGACATTGAATAGCTTAAATTTTCATAGTATGAAACTATAAAAGCCTTATTCTTAGTCCGCATTATTGGGGCAACTTCGGAAACTTACATTACGAGTGGCCAACACACACTTTACTATTTTTCGGGCGTTTAACTTATTTAGATATTGTTAGACATTGATTGTTAAAATTATTCAGATATGAATTATGACTAACCATGCCAACTACTGACAAGCAATTTATAAGCAATATTGAACAATTTTTTTTAACGAATCAAGGCCAAAAAATCAGTAGGCTCACCTGATGGAAATTAATCACCACCGTCCATGAACAACTACGAAACTAGAGGTCTTGCAGTTGCATTGCCGGCCTTTTAGGCATGGGTAAGTTCTAATTTCTTGAAGGTTCCTAAGTTGTAACCATTTAAAAAAATTCCCACAGATAATTGGTTCTACAGAGTAGTGCAGGGCCAAAAATGCCTCGATAATTGCACAGTTTTTAGTTTAACTTGGATCCATATTAATAGTTTTAATCACGGATTGAATGAATACACCTTTCAAGACAATTTCTTAGTTTGTCAGTGTAGCTTGCAATTACAAGAAATACAGAGCAAGCAATACACAAAGTAATACAGAGTTATACTACTTACCAATGAAATAAAATCATTTCAAGTTTTAAACCTTGTCATCTTATTCAGTACGATAAAATAGAACATGGTTTATTTTTATTTTTTCACAATATAACCTACAAATGTATGACATTTTTGACATTAATAGGAGCGTTTGTTCATATGTGCGGCGACACGTTTCCTTCCCAATGGCGTGTCATTAGTATTCATGTGATCTGTGGTTATAATAATATTAATAAGGACTCACCTGTCTTGGTGCGGTACTTTCGAAGGCGTCATATCCATACTAACATGTGATTTATTTTTCATTAACTCGGGGCTAACATATTGAGTCTGTCTTATTTGTTTTTCAGGTACGTTGCTTTCAGATTGTATAACAGTTGGTTGTAAAGACTGTGCCAACTAAAAATGTTATAGTTCAGTTTTATCATCATTCCTGCTAGGTTCTTTACAGTTAATAATAATATCAGTGGGTAAATTATACAAATTTATCTAACACCAAAGTGAGCAATTTATTTGTTTGTGACATGGGTGTAAGGGGGCGTCCATAAATTACGTGAGGTGTTTTTTTAAATTTTCTGTCCCTCTCTCCCCCCCTGGTGAGATGTCGTGAGATTTTATTCAACCCCCTCCCCCATCCCCCAATCTCACGTGAGATTTCCCAAAATGTGAGTTTCTTAATATGTAAACGCTTTAGAGTGTTACTGTAAAAAGAAACAAAAATTGCTTCGTGCTTTTATTTACGACTAGTTAAGACTAGTAAGTAATCAATATTGCTGAGAGTTATAAGTGTAATAAAAAATTAATAATAGAATACTTAAATCATAGCTACTGCAATTAAAATAAGAATATTATCTACTCTAATTCAGTCCATGGAGAATCATGCGCGGTCTCAAGAGAGACCCAACATGCCCATGTGTGTATGAATGAAATTGTTTTCTTTCGAACGAATTAGTGATTGATCTTAATCGTATTATGATTACGCTAAAGATTAAATCTTAAGCATGTACAATCTGGATAATGGACCAAATAGTATAATTTTTTGTTTCAATCAGAAAAAATTGCGTGATATTTGCCGAGACCCCCCCCTCTCTCTCCAACGTAAGATTAGATGAGATTTGACTCGACCCCCTCTCCCCCCTGAACATCTCACGTAATTTGTGGACGCCCCCTAAGCCAACCATATTAATACATATTACATAGAAACACTGTAATATCTATATTGTCTATATTAATATTATAAATGCGAAAGTTTGGATGGATGGATGTTTGTTACTCAATCACGCAAAAACTACTAAACGGATTTGAATGAAATTTGGCACATAGATAGATGGTGACATAGGCCACTTCTTATCCCGGAAAAATGAGACGGTCCCGCGGGATTCACCAAACAACAACTTTTACAATGCATCAAGATTAATAGAAATTAATAGAAACTCAAGCCCAGATATGCAAACATATATGCTCATCACTTAATATTGGTCCCTGTCGGGAATCGAATCCTTTAGAATAAGCACATCAACTGTAAGTTTGTAAAATTGTTTGTAATGGAACTCAAAAACTATCGTAGCCGATTTTAAAAAGACAAGTACTACTAGCGGCACTCTATCATCGCTATTAAAAAACTGAAAAGCGTATACACGTTACTTACGGCAAATTAGCACAAACATTTACAGTACTGTAAGATAGCATCACTCAAGTGTCACTGTAATGTCACTTACAATAGTTGTATGTAAAGACTTAGTCGACATAGCCATTTTTATAGGTGCAGTGCCAAGTGTTAATATGACGCCAGTTACGGCATTTTATCTGAAGTGGATAAAGTGGCTTTAGTGTCACTCTATACACTCCTTTTAAAAATTCTTTCGCCTTTAGAAAGCTGTATTATTCTGGAGTAAAATGGGCTACTTTTTTCCGACTAAGCAAAAGAGCAGCAAGTAGTCCATACCAATATTATAAATGCGAAAGTCTGTCTGTCACGCTTTTACGACTTAACCGTAGAACCTATTTTGATGAGATTTGGCATTGAGATATTTGAAGATCCAAGGTCAAACTAGGCTAAGTTTTTTCAAAAATCAACCCTTGATTATAGGAGATAAAATTATTTATAAAATAACTATATGGAAGACATTGTGAATCTATTCGCGGGTGAAGCTCCGGCGATCAGCTAGTACTACATAAATCCGAATGAATGTTCTCAAATGATATGTTTGTACTAGTGATGCTACGAATAGTGATTTAGCCGAATACCGAATATCCGGCCAGACCTTGGGCGAATATCCGGCGGCGTATTCGTTTCATTAGCGAGTTGATCGTGTTGACTCACGACACGTATTTTTTGTTAATTACAGATCAGTAAATAATAGTAATTGTATTGTAATTCTAAAAATTTGTTTGTCCAAAGAATAATCCTCGTCGAAAAATGCTGAAAATAATGTTTTTATTCGTAAAAAAAATACCTCTGAACTTTAAGTAGTAATTGATATGTTTCTTGGTAAAACATATTAATTTTTTGAGTAACATGTGCATTTTTTATGTCATGATTTAGTATTCGGCCGAATAGTTCCTAATATTCGGCCGAATACCAAATAAACTGGCCGAATACCGATTTGCGTATCTCTAGTTTTTTTTTTTTTTATGTCATAAGATAGCAAACAAGCAGATGGGTCTCCTGATGGAAAGAGTCAACCATCGCCTATAGACACCAAAGATGTTAATGGTGCGTTGCTATCTTGTGGCGAGGTTTAATGCCACATGCATAAGTTTACCGGCTACCTTACCCTCCAAACCGGAACACGACAGCGACAAGCACTGACGCTATTGCGGCAGGAATAGGTAAGGCGGTGGTACCAGACCCGGGCGAGACAATGCAGAACTCTACCACCTAGTAGCCACGATGGTAGTGACTCGATAGCCAATCGGTCGCCTTTTACGACCTGCCTGGCAGAACGGCAGTTGGCCTATTCTTCAAAGGAGGCCGGGACCAACACGGCGACAAGTTTGTACTAAGTACTTACCAGTGGGTTAACATTTGGAGGTATAATGGGTTTGCCTGCACCAAGCACAATGCTTGGCGATCGATCATTAATTTTTGGCTCACACTCTGTGCTCTGCCTCCTTTTATTTGCTAATCTATCTACAAACAAATTGTACTGGGATTCTTCTGAATTCTGAAACAGAAACAAGGTTAACAATAATAGTTTAATATGGAAGAAACTTTTAAATTATTATTTTTAATATGTTACTCCATGTTGCTCCGAAGAAGATAGTAAAATAGATATGGCCTATTCTTATGAGGAACAGACCATCTGTCGTTTTGCAGGCAGTTAGTAAAAGGCTATTGATTGACCAAATATGTCCCTAAGGTCGTGATTACTTAGGTGGTAGAATTCCACAATGTGTTGCCTGGGTATATGGTACCACGGCCTTACTTATTCCTGGCAATAGCGTCCATCTTTACCTTTGTTTTAATCCTGTTTGGAGGGTAAGGTAGCCGGTAAACTTGTGCATGTAGCATTACATCTCACCACATAGATTTAAATGTGCCATAACATGTTTGATGTCTATAAGTAATGGCTGTCTCTTTCTACCAGGAGAGCCATCTGCTTGTTTACTATTTTAAAACGATTTTTTAATTTTTAATTTGTGTTGTGGGATCAGTTATTCTTAAACTTTGAATGTGGAAACCTTGTGATGATGGACCTCATTAAAAAATATCTGTCTATCCATCCATAGTCATTCCACTTCCAAACCTAATGTTTGGAAGTGGAATGGCTACTTGTACAAAAATAAAGGATTAAATAAGTATATTTTATCATGTATAGTGTATGCAGTATATTTTAAGATTTGCTTAGGGCTACATAATATATCCTCACAATTTAGAGATACCGCGTACATACTCTCTATTGGCCTAAAGGTTGACTGGAGAAGAATGCCACTAGGTATTAAGTTCGCCTTTTGTACAAATTAATTTAAGGTGTACAATAAAGTTAAATAAATAAAGGACTGTTCCAAAGCTGTAGGTAAAACATTACCACCACACCACTACTATCACAATTTTGATTTACCTAGTCAGTTAACATTTTTTTTATTAAGTTTCTAATTTGGTCAATGAGCATTGACGCGCGAATTGCGAAGCGTTTTAAGCGCTCTTTTATATTACAGTTCTGGGTAAGAAGACTTTTGTTTAGGTTTCCTAGTTTTTTAAAATCATTTTTTCATTTGTTTATAGATTTAAGGTTATTTCAGCACTACTTTATTTTTTTCAGAGTTTATTTGGTGCCATTTCGCGTCGAATGACACCTTGATCATAATTTTGGAGAAGGTGGGTAGATTTTTACTTATAAAGAAGCTTCTTGATTATACTACTCATACTTTTTCCATTTATAATTTGAGCATAAGTAAATTATTTGTAACTACCATAAGTATTTTAAGATATCAAAGCAAAAATTAAAATATGCCTGATAAAACTGTCGGAAGTTATTCGTACTTTACATATGAGATAAGGATAAATTGGGACATGAACAAAAAAAAATAATTACCTGAAAATCATCAAGTTCTTTTTCTATTTCTTCAGTATCTCTTTGATTTCTTTGTAATTGTTCTAACAAACTAGTCTTCTGTAATCGTAGAAAAGGTATACTTAGAAACTTATGTAATAATCTAAGACCGAAGCCATTTCTCATGGAAGACTCTGCATAACGTAGTGGCGCTGTCCTTAATAATAAAAAACAGAAAATTAAAACTATATTTTTAAAAAAAGTTATGACATAATATGTTAATCATCTTTCTGGTACGTTTGGACTATCCCTTCGGTCGAGTGTTTAGTGAGTCCGACTACGCAATCGATGGGGCTCGGGTCCGGTTCTCGACAGGGACGAAACATTTGTGTAATGAGGATAGACATGATTTGTCAGTATTTATATGTTTAACTAAAATTGCCACTTTTAAGGTAAAATAGGTTTAAGAACATCAACAAATGTACAAAATATTCTTCTAACCCTATTATGTGCAAATAAAGTATTTGTATTTTATTATTATTATTGTATATAGTATTTTATTTCTATATAATAGTGCTTTTTGACCACCCCTTGACTGAGTGGTTAGCGACCCTGACTACACAATAAATGTTGCTTAGGTTAGATTCTAGACATTAGCAGGCATTTGTGTGAAATATAGATGTATATATTTCTGAGTTTAGGTGTTTATTAAATATATATCAATATTCTGATGGATAAAGTAATAATGTTCGCTGATTTAACATCATTAACGTCTAAATACAAGCTACAATAGTCTCATGTTCTAGGAGCCTTCTAATTTTTATACAGTAATTTTAAACAGAAATTGCACTCGTGATAGATGACTTTTTTGTTTATACAAAAAGAGATTAATTAACACTACGATCTAAAGATTTTAATATTTTGTAATTGTGATTTTATAATTTTGATTCCAATTTTAACAGCAGCACACTTTTCTTAACAAACTTATTTATAACCTTTATAAATTAGGTATTAATAAATTGGATGACAAAATAAACACTGTGCAAAAAAATTTGTTTTTAACAACCAACAAGCCAAAAATAGTCATCACATACAATATAATACTTCTAAAAACTTATTAGAGTTGTTTACTTTGCTCCTTCTAAAAATATTTTTACAATGAAGTTATTTATCCTAATTCCGTAAGCAGTATTAATAAGCTTTGCAATATTAAAAACTCTATTTCATTAAAATTTTATGAAAATAAAGTTTATGCAGTATATAAAACTACAACAATTAAATTCAGATTTTCTGTATCTGCATCAAATCTTTGCCAAATTTAAATGGAACCAAACGAGAAGTAAAAGTGATAAATTTTTAAAATCTGTTATTATATATTCGTACAAAATATATATTTTTACTTTCCATCATATCCACTTGCTAAAATTACATTGTAGTTAGACACAGTTTAAATTGTTCTTATAATTTTATTTCAATTCACAACATATATACACAACCAATTTCACTTTTAAATCATCTTAAGGATCAAATTAAAGCATCTTCAGGATAAAAGTTATTTATAAGTATTGTAATATGCTTCGGGATGAAGTATATTTTGATGCTTTCGATTATTAGGATATGTTATTAATATTACATCTTAAAGATGCTTTAAAAAGTGAAACTGGTGAGTAATGTACTAAAAATATGTATGTTGTTAAGTGAAATATGTATGTTGTTAAATATATATGTTGTTAAATGAAAACAAGTGCATTTTAAATTGTATGTAACCAACATAAGAAATACAGGTTATTTTAGAAAGTCAGTTGAAAATAAACAAATAACAAAAAAACATGTCATACCTTACAGATTTTGCATGATATAGTGCCTGTTCAATGTGATGGGGATGAACTTGCCTATGGTGCTGCATGTCACAGTGATTGCCTAGAATTACCACCGGTAAGTCTGCTGGAATTCTGGCCAATTCTTTAACCACATACTCAAAAGTCCTGTAATCACAGGTTAGTAGTAATCAATTGAAAGTATGACATTTTTTTAAATTACAAAGATACAAGTGCTAAAACTCAAATAATTTAATTGTTTTACTTTACCCTGTTTGTCTTATATCATGAGGTTTTAGGTTTGATTCCAAGCAATACTAATCTATATTAATATTATAAATGCGAAAGTTTGGATGTTTGGATGAATGTTTGTTACTCAATCACGCAAAAACTACTGAATGGATTTGAATGAAATTTGGCACACGGATAGATGATGACCTGGAATAGCACATAGGCTACTTTTTATCCCGGAATAATTAACTGATCCCGCGGGATTCGCCAAAAACTTTTATAATGCAGCGGGCTGCATGCTGCAGCTAGTAACTTAACCAGTAAGTTGCTTAAACATGTTATTAGTTTATTCCATCTATAAATATTACCAAGAGTCTCGTGTTAGTGTTCTAACACTTCAGTGACTTGGAAAAACATGTAAAGCTGATGGTCAGAAATAATAAACAATAAGCATTAAAATTGACAATTGTGGCGTAGAAGCTTATTGCCTATGTCACTAGTAAATAAACAAATTGCAGTGAATCTAAATGTCTATTGATATTCAGTTCATATCCTACAAGATTACCGTTATAGTGGATTATTTTTATTTTTGATCAATAAACTTAATTCACTTACTTTGCATTGATTCTCCAGGAAGATTTGTTCTGAATGGTAAATTACATAACTCTAAAATAATGCAATGAACACAAATTGTACTTGCCCTTATATATATATATATATATATATATATATATATATATATATATATATATATATATTTAATATCTTAGTATATAAAACAAGGGTTGGTTACATTGTGAATAAGAGTGGAATAATTGTTTGAAAATTAAAAAGGGGTTTGTCCAATTTATAATAATTACTAAATACTACTAAATTATTTTAGCATATACAAATAGGAGCAAGTCAAGACAGAAAACATTCTTCAAATATAATCAAATACTGAGGAACAGCAAAATGACTGTCTACATATTATATCCATGGAATGTTTTCTTAAACATACTTAGTCAATGCTGAAATTACATTGTTCTGTAGTGAGTATCTTCACAACCGTATTCCCGAAGGTAGGCAGGTACAACTAGAGCAACTATAATTAGCTGAAGATACTTAGTCCCACAATGTGATAGGGTGCAAGCCTATCGCCAATTTGGCGGTTATCCAATCCTGGGCAATGGGCAACATTTTTTTTTATCAAAAAACTGAGAAAACATAATTTTGACTTGCCTGACCCGAGAATCGAACACTGGACCTCATGTGGTCAACACCGACACTGGACCACTAAACCAGAGGCAATATGCTCTATAGTAATAATCCCTTATTTGTGACATCAGGATCTTTAAAAACTAGACAATGACATTTTCAATTAACACAATTTTAAAATGTTTTAAAAATCTACAATTACATCTACAATTTTTTTTGCTTATTCATGGTTAGATTAAATTATTCTGTTTATGTGAACAAATAGTTCTACGGCTTAATGCTATTGAGATATGTTCATTTTCGTCTCTTTTCACTGTCAGTTTTTTATATCATCTCATTTCAGTTCACAATGGGGAAGTTTAACTTCAATAAAGATAATGCAAAAGTTATTCATAATAATAAGCTAAACTAAACAGCCAAGAAACAGCAGAACTGCAACTATATATTTATGAATTAGTTTTACCGATTAACACCCATATCAGAAGCAAATAATTTGTATACTTTTGAAGTATTCATTCATTAAATTTGTCAAAAATCTTAAAAATTACTCAGGTATTTACTTTATACTTAAATTAGGGAAGGGAAAAGATCTTTACCAAGGTCTTTTCTCTTCCCAACGTTTGTTTACTTGGTCAGTATTTCAATACTGACAAAGTATTAAAGTATTCAATACTGACAAGTAAAAACTACTGTGAAATATTCAAGAGATATTAATTTATATTTACTATTTTCTGTTGAAGATAATAAAAATAGAATAACCATGGCTTTGTGATATCAAGCATCAATATGACACCACTAGCATTTTTGTATACATCTAAGAAAGTGGCATCTAGAACAGGTGTCTCAAATTCTTCTTCTGGGAGAGATGAGGATGGTGTCTGGTTTTCTAACTTCAAACCTAAAGGAGGTTTCTTTTTAGTGCGTCCTTTATCTACAACCTCCCATACTTCCACCTAAAAGTAACATCTTTTGTTAATGTTATGTTAATATATTAATAAAACATAAAAGTGCACAACACAAATAATATTTATTATTAGATAAAGCAAGTATATATTGTTCAACAAATTTTGTAGCTAGAGTTTAATAATTCATCAGTTTGATGTCTTTTAATACATCTGAATAACACTAGATTCATCTCACTTTATGTATTAAAAAACACTACACATGACCTCAATAACTAAAACTGTCATAAGCAAATGCAAATGGTAAAACATGTCGGAAAAATGCCATTAGAACTTTAGGAAGCGACGGATTTTCATCATCCTAGTTAGACCATACTCTAGAAATTAATTAGTTTAGCGGTAAACCAGTTTGTACAAGAATTGGTGGTGTTAATATGAATAAACTGCAAGATTACTTACTTTTACTATATAATCGGTACTTTTATAGGTCCAGTGAATTGGTGCAACCTGTATCTGTTCTGTCGGCACATATTCTTCAGTGAAAGCACCACCTTGGAGACGCTGCAGCAAACAAGATTTGCCAACATTTCTATCCCCTTTTATAAGGATTTTCACTAAAAATAATCAACACATCGCATAAGAAATATCTCCAATTAATTTTCTAAGCACAATAGGATCGATAAAATATTACTGTTGTAGTGAACGCCTCTAGAAAATTTCTTTTGCAAAGACGAAGACATGGCTTTGGGAGGTGGACATCGATCATCGCCGCTTTTCGTAAATTTCTTTAACGCAGAAAACATTTTTAAAGTTTTACTTTAAGGAGTAATTCTGTGCAATTAAAGGAAAAAACATTAAAATAAATTGTAAATAAAACTTTATTTACAAATTGCAAGTTTTTTTTTTTTTTTTTTTTTTTTTCTTTTTGGCATGGGCGTTAAGCAACTGCCATGATCAAGTAAAACGAGGAAACATATTTTAGACAATAAACTAGGATTTGGAATTTGGATTGACAGGAAAATAGAGGATCAGAAAGTAATCAAAATAACATAGATACTAAAATTATAAATTATTTACAACAATAATATTTAAATAAATATATACAGAGATAATACTTAGTAATTTGTATAATATTTACAAGTGGGTTAATATTAATTTGGTATTAGATACTAAATGTATCTAACTACGCTTAAATATTAATATTATTTTCTTGAATGAATAATGAAAGAATATTATACATACAAGGGTTTAATAACAGGGTTAGAATGGATGTAGGTAAAGGAATGTCATTAGAATATAGATTGTTATATAATGATGAATGATTGTATTTAGGACAAGCAAAAAATATATGATTGAGATCTCCAATATCAGTGCCACACTCACAAACATTGCTATCTTTGATGTGTAGCTTGAAGAGGTGTTCAGGAGAATTAGTGTGACCAAGCCTCATTCTGGTGATAACAGATGTTGACAACTTATTTAATTTCACTACAGAAAACCAAGGTTTAGAAGGTATCAATGGTTGTAATTGGGAATAGGTTTTGCCTTTCACCAATGTACCACTATCCCAGACACTTTGCCATGACTGCTTAAGATGGAGTTTAGGGAGAGCAGCTAGATCATGGCAATAATTAATGTAGGGGTATAAATCACCACACTGAATTGCCTCTTTAGCACACCGATCAGCTCGCTCATTTCCAGTGATATTACAATGGCTTGGAACCCAGGCAAAGTAAATAATATGATTATATTTAAAAGTACATTTGTATAAAAGATTTCTTAAGTCTAAAATAATAGGAGGAATAAATTTGGATTTTAAAGGGAACTTTTGCAAACAATGTAGAGCACTCAGTGAATCAGTCAGAATCATACACTTGGGTAGTTTCATAATGTGTATGTATTCTACAGCTTTATAAAGTCCATAACATTCACCTGTAAATACAGATGCTTCCGGTGGAAATTTGATTTTTTGAACAATATTGTATTGTTTATGGTATACACCTATTCCAACATTACTATTATTTTTGGATGCATCAGTAAAAATCAAATGAAAATCTTGCCATTTTTCATTGATAATATTGTTAAAATATTGATTGGCATACAAAGATTGTTTATCTATACCTAAATTTACTACAACAGGCTGCAGAGTTAATGATTCATAATTGTGTTTATATAAGGGATTTATAGGGGATGTAAAAGTAAAAGGCTTAAGGCTGTGATATTTCATATAGCTGTATACAAGGGCTGGGATTGTTTTGTGTTTCCAATACTTATCTGACATTAAATCACTAAGACTAGAGAGCTTTGTAAGCAGAGGGTGATTTTGTGATTCCAAAGTGCGAAGGAAAAACCTGTCAGATAGATATTTACGTCGTAAATGTAATGGAGGTTCAGCACATTCTACTTGTAGGGCAGAAACAGGGCTGGATTTCATTGCTCCTAGAACAATTCGTAATGCTTTAATTTGAACAGAGTCAATTTTCTTTAGACCAATCTTACTACATGGTTCTAGTAAAAACATTCCATAATCCAATAAACTTCTTATTAATGCATTATACATAAGTTTTAATGTAGATGGGTGTGCACCCCACCAAACCCCAGAAACACATCTCATTAAATTGATATTACGTTCACACTTTGCTGCTATATACTCACAATGATCTAGTCCTTGGAGTTTATTATCTAGTATTATACCTAAGAATTTTGTTTTCGATTTAACAGGAATTGAACTATTTTTGTAAGTAATATTTATAGGGGGTGGAAATTTTGAGCGAGAAAATAAAACTATGGAACTTTTAGAAACAGAAATATCAAGACCATTGTTATTAAGCCAAGTCTGTAGGGATAGAATAGACATGGAAAGATTATCACAAGCCATCTGTATAGATTTGTCAGTTGAGTATAAAAGGAGGTCATCAGCATACTGAAGAACATTTACATTGCTAGTTGCTACAGTTTCTATATCATATGAGTATATGTTGTAAAGGATTGGACTTAAAACAGAACCTTGTGGAAGACCTTTATATTGTTGTCTTTTTAAATTATTAGGGTCATTTGCTAAATTAATAGTTCTATTGTATACAATATTCATAATAACATTAATTAAATAAAATGGTATGTTTAATTTCACTAGCTTATTTTTCAGAATTGATAGAATTACATTATCATATGCTGAGGATATATCTAAAAAAGCTGCTACAACAGATTTGTTATGAGTAAAAGCTAATCTAATATCAGTTATAAGTAAGCTAATATTATCTATGGTGCTCTTTCCTCTCCTAAAACCATACTGACTTTGACTTAATAAATTTCTGCTTTCAATAAACCATTCTAAGCGAAGTTTGACAAGGTGCTCTAGAATTTTCAACATAACTGATGAAAGCACAATGGGTCTGTATGAAAAAGGGTCAGAAGGGTTTTTATCAGGTTTAAGGATAGGGATAACAGAATGTGACTTCCATGTCTGAGGTATATTACCTGTAGAAACAAGGGAGTTCATAACCTTTAATAAGTATGATAGAGATTTATCAGTCATGTTATTTAAAAATGAGTAGTTAATATTATCCCATCCAGGAGTAGAGTCTTTAACATTTTGAAGGATACCTTTAAGCTCAAATAATGTAAAAGGGGAAAAATTGTCTGAAGAAGAAGTAGAAGGAAGAGAAAGGATACATTCTGGTACTGTAGGTGGAGCAAGATGATCTATCAGCTGATTTATTAACAATGGACACATTTCATTATTATTAGAAACCTTATATGCAGATCTAAATTTTCTTATGTTTAACCATACACTTGAAGGTTTTGTTTGGGGTGATAAGGAAGAGCAGAATTTCTTCCAACCTTCAGCTTTTTTCTTTTTTAATAATCGACGAGTAGTTTTTATAATATTAGTGAGAATATTAAAATTTTCTGTAGTTGTATACTGACAATAAAATTTTTCAGCAGCTTTCCTTTCCTTAATAGCGTCTGAGCATTCTTTGTCCCACCAAGGTGGCGTATTTATTTTCTTAGTTAATTGTTTTTTAATGGGGAAAGTGTTTTCAGCTGATTTTATAATTAATTGAGTAAAGGCTTCTGCACAAGAAGAGTCATTATATGAGGAAATGTTAGGCAAAACATTAACACCAACTTCCATCAAATTATTAAACTTGTGCCAATCCGGGTTATGCAAATTATATTTGAAATATGATGTAGATTTAGGTGAAGTTTTATGATATGCAGAAGGGAAATTTATTATTATGGGGAAGTGATCCCTTCCAAACGTAAATGGGAGTGTGTACCATGTCAAAGAAGGTGCTAAATTGGGACTGCAAATGGACAGGTCTATAGCGCTTTTGCCTTCGGAGGGTTTTGTGCGACGAGTGGGAGAACCGTTGTTTAAAATACATAAATTTAATTCTTCAATGACTTTCAAAAGTTCTTCACCATAATAATTACTGGAGGAACAACCCCAGGCTTGATGATGAGAATTAAAATCACCTAACACAATAAAGGGTTTAGGTAGTATGGATAATAGGTTATTAAGTTCTGTCAAAATATTCAAATTTGGATGTGGAATATAAAGTGACACGAAACAAATATTATTTACATTAACAGCTAATATAGACATATTTACAGTATGTACGGGAAGATTAACAATGGAAAAATTATATCCTTTTTTGATCATGATGGCTACACCTCCATAACCATCAGATCTATCTTCTCGGATACTAGTGTATCCAGAGAATTTAAAAGTACAACTTGGTCTTAACCAAGTTTCTGAAAGAGCCACTAAAAATGGCTCATATTTATTTAATAAGTGAATTAATTCACTTTTCTTGTTGGTGATGCTCTGCGAGTTCCATTGAAGAATTTTGGCTTGACTGTCCATGATCACCATTAAATTTAGAATAATTAATTAAACTTTCTGTCATTAAAGCAGCGTTGGACGGTGTTATTACTTCGGACTGAGATAAAAATTTAATAAAAGATATAATCATGCCTATTGAGGCTGATTCTTGATTATTGTTATTATTTTTTGTCAACAAAGTACCATTTTCTCTAGAATTAGTGGAATTATATTCATTAATAACTGAATTTTGGAAATCATAGTCATAACTCTTACTGACTTTTGTATGGGGTTTAGGTTTCTGAAATATTGTTTTTTTGTATGACCTATGGGATTGTTCTTGCGAATCTAAATTTTTTTTCAAAAGTGGATGAAGAGCAGTTTTAATAGGTGTTGAGATGGCATCAGCATATGATTTGGAGACCGGGGGATAATTTTTTGATGCCTCGGCATAAGAGACACAGTTTTGAGCCATAAACATTTTAATGTTTTTTTGTCTTAAATGTTCTGGGCATGATTTGCTAGTGGCAAAGTGAGATCCCTTACATAAACAACAATTAACATTGAAATCAGCCTCACTAGTACAAGAGTCTCCACAATGATCCTTTCCACATTTAAAGCATCTTGGGTTGGATCTGCAAGTTATTTTAGTATGACCGTACCTACAGCATTTATAGCATTGTATAGTAGGGTAAATGTATAAATCTACTGGGAGAGCATTATAACAAACGTAGACACGTTTCGGTAAAGTCTGTCCATCAAAAGTTACGACAACTGTCTCTGTTGGTTTCCAGGTAGTGTTATCATTAATAGTTATTTTACGGTTTATTCTTCTAACCTTTATTATTTTTCCACAACCAATGGGAACCTTAACATTATTAGCAATTTCCTCAGGTGACCAGTCTGAGGGAACACCTCTAATTACGCCTACTCGTGAAACGTTAAATGATGGGATAAAAGCTTTGAAGTTTTTATTTGAGAGATTAGGGTCATTAATAAAGTGGTTTGCGTCATTGTGGTCCGAAAATGATAGAGATAATCGGTTGCGTCCAATTTTCTTGAGGCTACCATCAATTATATTTTAAAAAGTATTATTTTTAAGGAATCGCCCAAACGAGACTGGGTGTAGAGTAACATTATCAGTCGGAGATGTAATAACTCTTTGGACATGAATAACGTAAGGTCCAAGGTCTGTAGATTCATACTGTGTGCGGTAGTTAATATAATCTTTAGGTTTTTGGGGTTCCTTACTATTTGTTAGGGGGTTTGACAAATCTTTCATTGTAACATTATCATTTACATTATTATCACCAGTAATAAATGAGGCGCCCGAAGCATTATTTATATCTGAGATTTCAGAAACAGAGTGAGAGCACTGACAGTCAGTAGATTTCAATTCATTGTTGCGCTTTTTGCGCCGTTTATTGCAGTGTTTGCATATTTTATTAGATGTATGAGATCTTTTCCTGTTAGTTGTTTGAGTTGAAGAAAGCGAAGTATCTGTATCGACACTACTCTCATCTATAGTAACATAGTGCGCTACCTGGAGAGGTCCACCTCCAGGATCGTCAGGGGGTTTGTTCATTTTAAAAAGTGAAAAGGAGACTTACCTACTTTAAACTGATAGTAAAACTAATGATATTTACATAAAATTAAATATTTACACAAATAAAACTAATATCGATCCTCTGTTTCGCTAAATAATAATATAAAAAGTCGCAGAACCAAAAATGACGTCCGCCAAATTTTATGTTTCCCGCGCTTTTCAAATTGCAAGTTATAACCAAAGAGTATACAATACAGGGCTGCCAGGCAAGAATCATGAGATTACCCACGAGTCATAAAAATACCCGCTTAAACCCGCCTTCAAACACAAAATACCCGTACTATTAATACCCGTACACAGGCTATTTTTAGGGGTATTAATAAAACAATTTTTTTTGTAATCATTGCGTATAATTTTGAAAGATACTAGAATTTGTTGCCTTAATTTATTTAATATTTATATACCACAGTTTTGTTTTTAGCACATCAGCATTAGGTTGAAATGCTACGATGCCTCCAGATTTTCAAATAACCTTATCGTTTAGTAAATACGTTACATACTCTTTGGCCAATAATGCAACAATAATATCGATACCTAGAGAGTTTCTATTGTGTATTTTTATTATTTTTCAGATTATTAAATAGTTTTTCGACTGATGTTTCGACGTAAAAATATAGTCTTTGACTTAGCATTCAAACTAAAATTATTACAGTACAAAATACCAAGGATTGAAATACCGCTATTATGTGATATAGTTATTGCTCAACTAGTTTCATTACGTTTCTTGAAAACCACGTAACGGCCAATGTCTAAAATAAAATCCGTACAATTTTAAAGATGTGACTAATATATTCATATTAGGTACCCGTAATAGGTACACAGGCCAAATATCATAAGAGGTAATACGAATATTATGGTATTAGGTTATGCAATAATAGGGAGCTAATGCGACGTTGCCAGTTTCACCTTTGTGCATTATGGCTATTATATTATACCTAATATCAAGCTAATATCGTATCATCGTACGATACGCGCGGGCGCGAAACGCATCGCGATATGGCGGACCGGCACGCCGTGGCGGGAGAACGAGACGTTGTTATACTTCTCAGTTCTCTAGCGGTGTATATGGTGCAGGTGCAATGAGAAAAATAAACAAATTGTATACACGTCGCGTTTTGTATAAAAGCTTCGTGGAAAAGCGAATGACAGCAAGCAATCGATATTAATTAAATACTAAAAATTTTGAAAACTTATATAATGTAATGGTAAAAATAGGTAACACAAATACTTAACATCTATTATTTTAAAATTTAAAATACTCGTATTAATTTAGTTGTGTTTTCTGTTTATTTTCTCATTGCAAATATTTTACAATGAATAAGAGAGTGCTATCAGACAAATTTTAATTTTATTATTTTATAATGTTTTGTTCGAAACAAAGTGAAGTGTGCTAAAACAAATGAAATTTGGTCTCACTTCACCATATCTTAAATAATATTATATTAATAAAGTGTATGATTATTCACTCTAACATATTATTCGTTATTGAATTAAACCTATTACACGTATTACATAAACCAATAACAGTTGAATATTACGTATTATAAGAACTTATAACTATTATTTGACTAATATCCAGTAATAGGTATGATACATAATATGATACAATGTAAAATTGTAAAGTATGTGACATCAAACTAGGTAGGGGGAGTCTCATAAATGCATTGACCTTTAAATATAAATGTGACCAGCTGTGACAAGGACGGGGGAAGGATCAATAAATCATGAAATTCGTGTGACGTCCCTTTGCATGTGGAAACACTAAACAATCTAGGAGAAAACATCACAAGATTAGAATTCGGTCGGATACACGCACGGACGAAATATTCATATGAGGTAAAACTAAGCATTCGGGAAAAAACTTTAAACTAGCAAAAAGCAGAGCTTTGTAAGGGCTTGCTAAGTTATATTACCTAGTAATATTCTTAGGAAAGTATTTTTATGCGAATTACATCTTTTAATGTATCGTGGACTTTAACATATTTTAATGTATCATGGACTTTATTTATGATATTTGCATCAAAGGCGTCGTCAGGCTTTGTATCTAGGGAGGCGCAGAAAAATAAAACCAAAATCTATACATATAATAAAATCGTAGGAAAGTCAAAACTGTACCTACATTGAATATTTTTTTAAAAGAATACTTGGGGCGTGATCTACAATCGATATCGAAGCCAAAAATATAGTTTTTAGAATTTTTGTCTGTTTGTCTGTTCATCTGTTTGTCTGTATGTATGTCCGGGGTAAAGACAAAAAGTACTGCATGGATTTACTTCAAATTTTGCATGAATATTAACTAACAGGTTGGGTCAACATGTAGGTTACATATTATCACGCTATCACCTACGGGGAGGAGCTGTGTGGAGTAAACGAAGTCCGGGCGGACGAAGTCGCAGGCAACAGCTAGTAAAAAATAAAATGTTTCTAAGAAAATTTTTTTTAGTACTTATGTATAAGAAAAATTCCTTAAAATTTTCTTGATTTATTTAAAACACGATTTCTATAATTATCAATATTATCTACACAGAACAATTATAAAGGTTATCTACATATTTTACACCATATTTTCTGGTCTACCTATAATATAGTACCTACCTATAATATGTAGCAACTCAAGATCATCTCGCGCCACCACTTCGCTCTTGAAGTCTAGTATTGATAGAAATCAATTTTTATTTATGGTAACTTTCTTGTAAAAGAGTTTTCTAGGAAAAACGAGTTTTAAAAATAAAAGCTGATCTTATAAAGAAAATTTAATTTAATTAATCTTCAAAATTTTTTAGAATTAATATTGGACTTACCGCAGGCACGAAGAATTGGCGGTAGAAACTCAGCGAATAAATTTTCCGAATTTTTCCTGAGAAACTCTCGGGGTTCGATTCCCGAGTAAGGCAAATCAAAAATGTGTTTTTTCAGTTTGCTGATAAAAACAATGTTGCCCGTGATTGGAAAAGTACCCAGTTGGTGATAGACTGGTCACCTATCACTGTCTGTAATCTGTAAATGGTTGACCTTGCAAGCCATCCTTGAAACTTCCCGCTTAATTAACGCATTTTAAGCTCAAAATAGTAAAAACTATAGGCATAGGTTTTTTCAGTATAAATATCTATTTTGATAAAAATGGCAGTATATTGATTTTTGAAAAGCTGTATATTTTGGAAACGATAATCGATCTTGATCTTTCAAATGGCATTCAACTCAATTTAAATATTGCCTTAGTTAAAAATCGGTATCTTCAAAAATTTCGAAGCAATGTCAAAAAACATTTTTTCTCAAAAATTTTCGTCATTAATAGATCCCAAACAAATTGACCGATTTTTATCCAATTAACGGTACGTGGCACAGTTTTTAAAGGAGAGAAGATGATAAGATTTTGAAGTCAATCGGTATATTAGCCTGAAAGTTATTTCAAAAATATTAAGTAACTTTGCTAAAGAAAACGTAATTTTACTATTTGAAAAGCTGTAACTTTTGAAAATAAGACTCGGTTTTGATTTTTAAAAGGACATTTGACGTATTTTTTTTAGTATTAAAATATCGTAGAAAACCAAAAAATGATTGGTTGAAATATTTCGAAGTTATGTCGAAAAAACACTTTTTTCAAAATTTTCGTCAACGATTACTTCCAAACGAATAAACTAATTTTGACGCAATTTATGTATTAGACGTATTTTTTGAGGAATAGAGCTGATTAGTTTTTGTACTCAATCGATACATTTATCTGGAAGTTATTTAAAAAAAATCTGTTTTGCCACAATTTTTTTCTAAATTTCTTAAAATCTCTTCGTCCCATTTGGTTCAAATTTTCAGGAAGTATAACTTGAGCGGAATCCAAACGAATGCCATCAACTGTGTTTCGATCGGTATAGGCGTTCAAAACGTATAAGTACACACACACGCACACACACACACACATAAATACATACAGACATACTGACGTCAGCGCAAAAATAGTCGAAAATGGTTCGTAATACCACAAAACGTAGGCATATGGTGAAAACTCCATTTTTGACAATCGGAGCAAAATCAGTAACCTCACTATCTACACTACACTACACATACATAGTGAAAAGTTAAAAAGTACAAGTGTTTTAATAGATTAATATTGTATTAAAATGGAGTGACTGAAAATGAATTAAATGAAATAAAACTACCACGCCAAAGCTTAAACCTAAAAGTGCGATATTTTTCAGTAAAATGTACCACTAAAGGGCACAGATCGTCGCCTAGTGTAGCTTTGTAGCATTTTAACTCGATAGTTTTATAAAAGATGGCGTTAGCAATAATGAAATTCTAATACAAAATGTATCTTTTATTTTTTAATGTTTATGAAATAGCATTTTAATGGTAGATAATATATCTACCATTAAAATGCTATCTAGACGTGAATTTAAACCACCAAGTCAAAGCTCAAACCTAAAAAAGTGATACTTTTTTAGTAAAATGTACCACAAAAGTGTATAGAAAGTGGCCTAGTGTAATTATCGTATTTTAGTGTACTATCCTTAGAATATGTGGATAGTACAAAGAGGAAATTATAGTATAAATACTATAATTATAGTACAAAATCTAATCCTCATGCTCGTAAGGTGCCCCATAGACCTACAATCTATACATACATACATACATTTATACATATAATAAAATCGTAGGAAAGCCAATGTATGTCCGGGGTAAACTCAAAAAGTACTGCATGGATTTACTTGAAATTTTGCATGAATATTACTAACGTGATCGCGTAGTCAGGGTCGCTAACCACTCGACCAACGGGGCGGTCATTACGATGCACGCGCTCACCGTCACGAAAAACGACAGCATGAAATTATGGTCTAAGAACCCATGACACAAAACCTAGTTCTATTAGGCTACCGGATGGTATATACATAATTAGATACATTATTAAAAACAGATAGAATATTAATGGGGGAAAACGAAATCGTCGCCCCAGTTCTTGAATGGCCAACCGACCAAATTTACCAAAATTCACTTTTTGGTTGTATCATTTAGAGAAAAAAAATGCGCTTTTAACTGTGTATAAAAATATTATGTTTCATATATATTGCAATATTTACAATAATAAAAATTCTATCTCCAAAATAGAAATATTCATATATATTGCAATATTTACAATAATAAAAATTCTATCTCCAGTCTTTAGTGCTTGTTTAACCAAGCTCCATTATTTGGCTAACTGACCGCATTCATGAACGAAGTTGCGTTCTTGAGTGCCCAATATCCACCATGCGTTATTATTCTATGCACCATGCAACCAATCACAGCCAAAGTATTATGCAGTGCCTTCCCGCCATAATATTTTTATTAAGATAGTTTTGTTTAGACGTTTGGCAGTGTTTGTTCAATTATATATTAGTTTAAATAAGAAACGTAACTAGTAATGTCTGAAACAGATAAAACATTTAATTATGAACAGATGGCGTTGTATTAAAGAGGTAAGTTTGCATTTAAGTAATAATATTTCTGATTTACTATCATAGAGTGTTGCCGGCAGCCGGCTTAACAAATTATACAGGCTGATTCTGAATAATTAATTAATCAGTGCATTTTTGATTATTTCAGATAACATTCATCAACCAATAGCTATTGCAGTTCTAATTGTTTTTGGAAAATAATTATGGGTAGTAATCATAATGATAGTACGTTTTTTATAAATAAGGATGGATTAAGGATATATCTAACGATATCGAATAAACTTATGTGACATATTTTCTTTTATTAATTGCTAAAATATTTCACACACTATTATTTAAAATTATCTGTTCAATTTAGTAGATAATTTACTATCTACATCTCACAGATGGTTTTAAATTTAGATTTTTGAATTAAAATGAATAGAATAGCTGTTGTATTGATGGACACTATCTATCCCCTTGTGGAAAAATTTCTCGGATAAAAGTAGGTAAATAACTTACAAAGTGAAAGTAACAGTTTATGAATGTTTATTTTTATTTAAAAAGTCGAAAAAAGTCTTACAAAGTCGGAAAAACTCTGAATTTGATATAAAAATTCGGAGTAATTCCAAAATTTCGGACTCTTCCAGAAGAGTTATTCAGTGTTAATAAATCTTTCTGCCGTGCAACGTTTATGGGTACTAAAAGAAATATATTAAAAGTTATTAATACTACGAAAGTGTAATAAAGGGGAAAAAAATATAACTAATACTTCCCCGGTTTTCCGTTTAAGAATTTGAAACTTTCTTCTTTGTTTAAAAAAAGGTTACCGTTACTGTCGATCAATATTATAAACTTTGTTTCTTCAATTTTTGATAATTATTATTAAAATCTATTATATCACAACGTTATTTGCCAATTTTTATTTTATTGTACTTTTATTACATAAATATATTTATAATTAAGTAAAAATTAAAACAGCTGATCTAATTAGCTTTTGACAGGTTGAGTCAGTGTTGCCAGAGAAAAAGTCAATCTTTCGTCCTTAAGAGCATGTGTCAGAGGCCTAGTAGCATATCAAAGCAGTCAAGAATAACGACGTTAATAAGTCGGCGATTGCTAAACATCTACAGCTGTAGTCGGGCCGTAATCACTGGATGGAATTTCATAGGCCACGCGTATTTTCGACAGAACGCCATATTACATTCCACGGCTAGTGAAAGAAGCCATTGAAATCAAAAAACATCCAAATTTCAACCGGGAAGACGCACGTAGTACGTCCTTGATAAGTTTTCTTGGCACGTATTGATTTTTGAAAAGCTGTATATTTTGGAAACGATGATCGATTTGATCTTTTAACACGTTCAGGGCGGTATCGGGTTGATAATACCTGATGCACTACTTTTCTACTGTGCGGGTGAACAAATCTATTGCTTTCTCTCGGGCCGGGGACTATAAGTATAGGAATTTACGTAGTTGGAAAGTGACAAATATATTCATTGGACTTGGGTCGTCAAGTACTAGCCTTAGAACCAATAAAAACGTATCGGGTCGTTAAGACCTGATACGACCTGAAAGACAATTATATCCCTTAGGTGCGTTTATCAGGTCGCAAAGACCTTATGCCCGATAACCCGGTAGCCGCACATAATTACATGTCATTGTGCTAGTGACGAGCGTTGTTAATAGTCATCGTAGGAGTACATTACTAATTAGTATTCTGTTCGCGTGACTGGTAAGAGTTTGAAAAATGAAGCGTTCTGGAAGGATGTTGGACATGTGTGCTGTTGAAAGTGAAAAACGGTTAGAGAAAACGAAAGAAAAGGCCTCGAAATCTCCAGTTCACTGGAGAAATATTTTAATACGTCGAAGTAACGTGAGTCCTTCAATTTTTACTAGTCCATCTACTAGCTATACAATAGAAGTTCTTTCAAGCATAGCATATGTGTCATCGAAGACAGAATTACCATCAACCGACTTACCCCAAGATACAGATAAACGCATTCACATTCTACAAGACATTTTAGTAAAACCTAGTGGCTCAATACAAAATAGCAATTCTGTACCTGAGATTCAAATCATTCAGCGAGATTGTTTTTCTACTCCAAGAAGCCATAAGAGACCCAGACTTTCTTCAGTTTGTAAGAGTCCTACATCTGAAAAAGATTCATTTCCTAAGATGTCAACTAGTAAATGTGGGTCTCTGAATGACTTGTCTGTTTCAAGCTTAGTTTCTCTAAATTTTTCTTTCAATGAAGAACAATTTCTTAATATGATTTCCACACCTAAACATATAGACAAGAATGATGAAAAAAATGCTGAACCCGAACTCTGCACAGATTTGAACATAAATGCACCACAGACTCAAATACCCGTATCAGATATTGATGGTAAAAGCTCTAATACTAAGATTAATATTAATGTAGTTTCTTATGATGAATCCAGTTCTAATATGTCTTATATTCCCAGTAGTGATTCCAACAGTTCTGATACTTTGTCCGAAGCTTTTTCAGAAGATGAGGGTATGAATATCACTCAAACAACTTCAACAATTTGTAACACTAATGATGAGGAAAACGAATGGCTGGATAGAAGTAATGATACACCTGAATTTGAAGAATACGTTGGAAGTAGAGAGATATTCGTCGCTTCTACCATCAAAAACCCAGATGAGTATTTTAGATTATATTTGATTTTGAAATTGTTCTTGAAACAAACAAGTATGCAACGAAGTACATAGAATCTGGACAGCTTAAAAATAAGTCTCGTGCAAAACTGTGGAAAGAAACCACTAGAGAGGAAATGTTGACATTTTTTTGGCATTATGCTGGTGATGGATCTTGTGAAAGTTCCAAACTTAAGATGCTATTGGTCTAAGAAAAAGATTTACAGGAATGAATACATTGCATCGTCAATGAGCAGAGACCGATTTTTATTGTTACTAAAATTCTGGCATTTTTCTGATCAAAACACAAACTCTAATACTGACAAATTGCACAAAATTCGAGACATTTATGATATGATGCTACAACAGTTCAAAACTATCTTAAAGCCCGGAAAATTTGTTGTCATTGATGAATCAATGGTTCCGTGGCGCGGAAGGCTAAAATTTCGTCAATATATAAAAAATAAAGCACACAGATATGGAGTAAAACTAAATAAATTGTGCACACCGGAAGGATATACATTTAATGTAATGGTTTAAACCGGGAAGGAAGAGAGTGGTCGTGATATCAACCATGGACAAAATGTTGTGTTGAAACTTATTAATGGTCTTGAGAATGAGGGTAGGATTCTGATAGCGGACAATTTTTATACATCTATCGGACTTGCAGAGACATTAATTGCAAAAAAAAACTTTTGTTTGTGGTACTCTGCGAGCTCATAGAAGTGGATTGCCGAAAAAAGTTGTAAGCACAAAATTAAAAAAAGAACAAATACTGAATAGCTGATAATTTTAAATTAACTAATACTAATAAATGAATAGCAGAGGTGTGAGAGTACTGAAATGGGTTGATAAGCATCCTGTTTTAATGATGAACACATGCAGAAACCACGATGTAAATATTAAAGATACTGAAAAAAAAAGAAGAGGTGCAAATGAAAATATTATAAAACCGGAATGTGTCTTAACCTACAACAAATATAAAAAGGGTATAGATTTTAGTGACCAAATGTCTTCTTACTATAGAACACTAAAAAAGGGCCTTAAATGGTATAGAAAAGTGATGATGGAGATGATATTCGGAACCACCCTAGTAAATTATTGGGTAGTGTATGACATGAATAATGACACTAAAATGACAAAGCTAGATTTTACGGAAAGTATTATTGAGAAATTTACTAACATATCTGTTATGGAAAATACTTCTACTGACACTCAAGGGTCCTCCAAGAATTCTACTGATGAAAACGAAAAAAATAGCCACCGCTTCGAAAAAGCAGAAAAAAAAAAGAAACTGCGTTGGATGTTACAATAAGCTTCAAGAAACATTAAGTAGCAGAGAAGCTGCGAAGAAAGTTAAAAAAGTAATGACATATTGTGCCCAGTGCTCGAAAACTTACTGCCGTGACTGACATAACGGAGCTCATTCTATTTTTGTTACAAAAATAAAATAATTTATTTTTAAGTATCGATGTTTTACTTTTTTTACTATCGACATCACTAGTAATTTATCGATAAACTTACCGTTCTGTGCTGATATAAGGTTTTTACGACCCTACAATTTATTTTGAGTTTTTAAGTATCCTATTAAATTTAAATTTCAGAACTACTGTCATTCCAGTATCTAGTAATTCAATATAAACTCAACTATAGCACTTCCTGAATACTAATTCCAATCATTCAAGATATTTTTCAGTCCAAAGATAAAGTACTAAATAGGTCGTTTCAACCCGATAACGCCTACCATAAAAGTTTACCATCAGGCATATTATACCATATACAGCACATAACGAAAGTAACAATAATGACATACCGCCCCGAACGTGTTAAATGGCATTCAACTCAATTTAAATATTGCTTTAGCTAAAAAATCGGTAGGTTCAAAAATTTCGAAGCAATGTCAAAAAAACATTT
The DNA here is from genome assembly GCA_036924255.1 of Apodemia mormo. Classification (NCBI taxonomy): domain Eukaryota; kingdom Metazoa; phylum Arthropoda; class Insecta; order Lepidoptera; family Riodinidae; genus Apodemia; species Apodemia mormo. Next base: position 23,220,795 of record JAUPFN010000001.1, read on the forward strand.
TCGTCTATGATAGATCCCAAACAAATTTACCGATTTTTATCCAATTAACGGTACTTGGCGCAGTTTTTAAAGGAGAAACGATGATAAGATTTTGAAGTCAATCGGTATATTAGCCTGAAAGTTATTTCCAAAATATTAAGTAACTTTGCTAAAGAAAACGTAATTTTAATATTTGAAAAGTTGTAACCTTTGAAAATAAGGTTCGGTTTTGATTTTTAAAAGGGCATTCGGCGTAATTTTTATAGTATTAAAATATCGTAGAATACCAAAAAATAATTGGTTGAAATATTTCGAAGTTATGTCGAAAAAACACTTTTTTCAAAATTTTCGTCAACGATTACTTCCAAACGAATAAACTGATTTTGAGGCAATTTATGCATTAGATGTATTTTTTTGAAGAATAGTTTTTGTACTCAATCGGTACATTAATCTGGAAGTTATTAAAAAAAAATTGTTTCGTCACAATTTGTTTAGGGTATTTTCAAAATTTCTCAAAATCTCTTAGGCCCATTTGGTACAAAATTTCAGGAAGTATAAGTTGAGCGGAATCCAATCGAATGCCACCAACCGCGTTTCAATCGGTCCAGGCGTTCAAAACTTATGAGTTGTTGACACACACACACACTCACACACACACACTCACACACACACATACATACAGACATACTGACGTCATCGCGAAAATAGTCGAAAATGGTTCCTAAGCCCACAAAACGCGGACATATGGTGAAAACTCCATTTCCATCCAAACGAGTAATTCATGTATTATTGAATTGTTTCTCCAAAACAGCTCTATTGGTTTTAATGAAATGTTGTAATTAGATAGTCTTTTACTAAGGTAATTGACCGTACTATGAAAAATTATCTATACATACAATAAAATCGTAGGAAAGTCAAAACTGTACTGAATTTTTTTTAAAAGAATACTTGGGGGTGACCTACAATCGATATCGAAGCCAAAAATATGGGCCAAAGAGATGGACCAAATGGGCCTAAGAGATTTTGAGAAATTTTGAAAATACCCTAAACAAATTGTGACGAAACAATTTTTTTTTTAATAACTTCCAGATTAATGTACCGATTGAGTACAAAAACTATTCTTCAAAAAAATACATCTAATGCATAAATTGCCTCAAAATCAGTTTATTCGTTTGGAAGTAATCGTTGACGAAAATTTTGAAAAAAGTGTTTTTTCGACATAACTTCGAAATATTTCAACCAATTATTTTTTGGTATTCTACGATATTTTAATACTATAAAAATTACGTCGAATGCCCTTTTAAAAATCAAAACCGAACCTTATTTTCAAAGGTTACAACTTTTCAAATATTAAAATTACGTTTTCTTTAGCAAAGTTACTTAATATTTTGGAAATAACTTTCAGGCTAATATACCGATTGACTTCAAAATCTTATCATCGTTTCTCCTTTAAAAACTGCGCCAAGTACCGTTAATTGGATAAAAATCGGTAAATTTGTTTGGGATCTATCATAGACGAAAATGTTTTTTTGACATTGCTTCGAAATTTTTGAACCTACCGATTTTTTAGCTAAAGCAATATTTAAATTGAGTTGAATGCCATTTGAAAGATCAAATCGATAATCGTTTCCAAAATATACAGCTTTTCAAAAATCAATACGTGCCAAGAAAACTTATCAAGGACGTACTACGTGCGTCTTCCCGGTTGAAATTTGGATGTTTTTTGATTTCAATGGCTTCTTTCACTAGCCGTGGAATGTAATATGGCGTTCTGTCGAAAATACGCGTGGCCTATGAAATTCCATCCAGTGATTACGGCCCGACTACAGCTGTAGATGTTTAGCAATCGCCGACTTATTAACGTCGTTATTCTTGACTGCTTTGATATGCTACTAGGCCTCTGACACATGCTCTTAAGGACGAAAGATTGACTTTTTCTCTGGCAACACTGACTCAACCTGTCAAAAGCTAATTAGATCAGCTGTTTTAATTTTTACTTAATTTATAAATATAATTATGTAATAAAAGTACAATAAAATAAAAATTGGCAAATAACGTTGTGATATAATAGATTTTAATAATAATTATCAAAAATTGAAGAAACAAAGTTTATAATATTGATCGACAGTAACGGTAACCTTTTTTTAAACAAAGAAGAAAGTTTCAAATTCTTAAACGGAAAACCGGGGAAGTATTAGTTATATTTTTTTCCCCTTTATTACACTTTCGTAGTATTAATAACTTTTAATATATTTCTTTTAGTACCCATAAACGTTGCACGGCAGAAAGATTTATTAACACTGAATAACTCTTCTGGAAGAGTCCGAAATTTTGGAATTACTCCGAATTTTTATATCAAATTCAGAGTTTTTCCGACTTTGTAAGACTTTTTTCGACTTTTTAAATAAAAATAAACATTCATAAACTGTTACTTTCACTTTGTAAGTTATTTACCTACTTTTATCCGAGAAATTTTTCCACAAGGGTCAATATAGTAATATTCATTATTGATGTGAAAAAGGTCTGGGATCAGTGGTGAAAATGTCTCGCAATATTTGTTTTAATAAGTAAGGGAATCTGTGTTTTTTTTCTAAAATGCTGAATATGTGACTGGATACCACATACATATAACAAGTACAACAAAATTAGAATGAAGCCTCCTTGAGCATAAATGGTTACTGCGACAGTTTTTAATAGACTTCTTTTAATATGTTTATCCAATATCTGACCGACAGACAGACAAACGGACGGACAGCGAAGTCTTATTAATGAGGTCCCGTTTTATCCTTTGGGTTGGTAACAGTCATCGACTGTTTAGTAAATACTTGGCATTGCACGTGTTTTAAACCGGCCTTTTTGATTACTTTTGTCTGTTTCTCGCTATTTAAGCGGCCCCAGTCTAAAACAAGACAAATTCTATTATAGCTACCCCATAAATATTTTAAACAAACGATACGCGGTTCGAAAGGTATATTCAACTAAAACAATAAAAATTAAACAGATGTGCAACATTGTCCCACTTAGGCAGCTGCACCAAGAGTCCTTTTCATCTACATTTCTTCAAAAATTTATCAGACTTTGTCACTACCACATTTACATTTGTTTAACCTAACAAACTTAATCTTATAATAACACTTAATATTATTTCTATGAAAATATTGTTTACTGATTTTTTCTCTTAATATTTATTGAAGCCCTAACTCTAAAAACAAATATAAGTAAAAAAACAAGCACGTAAATTATTAGCGAAAGAAAATTCCCGACTGTATTTTAACTATTTAGCACAGTAGTACAACGAGTTAAACCGCGGGATGCAATTATTTTTGTGTCACAAAAAGTTAGACGTGCGAACATATATACAAGTATACAAACATACTCGTGAAAAGTATTATCCTCCTTTTGGACAATCGATTAAAAACCCTTCACTTCACATATTTAGTGATGTGGTATCTACCAGTAAATCCACTGGCTGTTCATAGCATAATCTATGACACTAAGTAAATAAAAACCTATCTTAACTACATCTAGTACATTAAAATCTGTTATGTAAAGGGTCACAAAGAATTAGATATAATACATACATAGATATACATACTTATTTACAAATACACACTCGAAAAATTTAACCTCCTTTTAAGAAGTCGGGTAAAATGTTTAGCCAATAACTTTTTGCCAACACTTTTAGATTCTAAAACCAAAAATGATGTACCTAATAGTTACAATAGTAGTTATTTATTTTCTAAACGAAACACAATATTTTGCTATTGTTATCATAAAATGCTTAAAAGGAACCCTCATTACTAAATTTTAACTAGATCTTTTTTTAAAGATACATTGCTTAAATATAATCTATTTGATTCAAGTTAATTTTATAAATAATATTTATGAACATGCTGTTTATGGTAAACAATGGTTGTTTGTACATACAAGCACTGAACTATAAAATATGTTTCATGGGCTATGGCCAATCATGTCACTATGGTCAATCTCCAGTTTCTTAATTTTATCGGAGCCGTTTTGACCAACCTCCACAAATAATTGCAAAAATGACTCTTTTATGTTTACTATATTAAAATGCTATATTGATAATCATATAAATACATGACATATCAACCTATTTTTTATTAAATTTTTAGTACGATAAGACTAGCAAATCTCGTTTGTTCCTCGATATAAGAGGGGGGGGGGGAGGGGCGGGGGGGGTAGGACTATACGAAAATGCAGTGCTACATGCCCCCATGACTGGCCTTATCAGTAGCAGCAGCATGATAAGTGGCGCGTCGTACCTACGTTCCAAGTCAACTGGAAATCCTTGAAAACATGGTTAGATCCTTTAAAAACAACAAAGAAAAATTTCGGCACGTAAGATTCGAACTTACGACCTCCCCTCAAGACCTCCCGGCCTTAAGTTCGAATCTAACGTGGCGAAAAAAATTTTTCTTTGTAGATTGTAGTTTTCCCAAGCACAAGATGAGTGCTAAAACACATATGATTAGATCTTGACTACGCAATTGATGGTCTCGGGTTCAATTTCCGACAGGGTCAGGCATTTGTGTGATCAGCATACATGATTATATTTCTATATTTGGCTGTTAATTAAATATGTAACTTACGTGGACAAACTAAATTGAATTAATTTTTCTCTTACAAATAGGTAAGTAATACAATAACTTGCTACAAATAAAATTAACTTCACTTAACAAAGTCAATCTAGCAGAGCTAAGCACTTTATTTGTGGAGGTAGTAGTAGATTTTTTAAAACAACACCACCTTCTGCGATCCTACCATCAGGGAAAGACTGTCTAGCAGCTATTGATCTATTCGCCCATCTTTTATATCTCTTCAACTCCTGCAATTTTTTATTTTGTGCAACAAAGAAGCAGATAGTTCTCTTAATGAAAAGAGAAAACCATGGCATATAAACAAAAAAAAATGCATGTTGCTTTGCTACACCTGTGGTGCGATTGGAATTCCACATAAATAAGTTTACCCTTGAGTTTACCGGTACCTTACCTTCCAAACTGGAATACGACAGTGACGAGCACCAATACAGTTGCAGCAAGAATTAGTGAAAGTAGTTGTATCTAACCTATAAACAGTCGAGATGTTGCAGAATACTACCACCTATTAGTGACAATATTAATGGCATGTATTAACCTTCCCACGACTTATGTGAGATGCCTAGCTGTAAGACAGTTGATATTTTCTTTAAAAATGGGCCCAGATCAACACGAGTGATCAGAATGTGCACAAATCACAATTGCCAAAAGGAAAGCAAAAGCTCAGATTCCCTGAAAGCTATGGAAACCTAGCCTTATGGGAGCTGGTCTAGAAAGTATGGTGAATAAGCAATATATGTAGGTTCATATATTATTTTTGTATGATACTAAAAAAAGCAGTTGGCTTTCCTGAAAGAGAGACAAACACTGTTTAAAGTTCACTTATACTTGGACAGGTACAGAAACATATTTATAAGAAAAAGCAGGTATAAATAATAAATGGGTAATATTAAATACTATGTTTTATATTACTTTGTACATTATTATACATCATTGACAATTACTACCTAAGAAATATACGATTTAATCCCACTTAGATTTTTTCTTCTCAAATATCTCTTTGCCATCTTTATCCACTGCTGCATAGTAACCCATTGATTCATATTTACTTCTCATATATGCTATGTAACCCAAGGTTAATCCAAAACATGTAATACCTAAACTCATAATCACTATATTCTGAAAGTAAAAAATAAGTGTTAATAAATAGCTCAATTCATAACTAAAAATTAAATACTTAAAAATGTTTATACCGGTTTGGCATATAATTCAAAATTAATAACTCTAAATGCTGTAGTAGATCTAAGTGATCTCAAGCCATCTCCTGGTTTTTCATTTTTATCAGCCATTTGTAATATTAAAATTAATCTTTTGAATTATGTTGTCATTTATTCAATTGATATTTTCCTGAAACAAAACTACACTTAAAAGTTAGCAAAAATATTATAAAGATGGAGTGTTTCTGTGCAAGTTTTTTAACATCTAGAGGTACTTATGTTGTTTTTAAAAAAATTATATGGCAATTTTTTCATAACTGTAAAAAAAATCAGGCTGCCAGAATTTTTTTATATCATTAGATAACAAACAATCAGACAGCTCTCCTGGTGGAAAGAGAAACCATAGTCTGTAGACACCAAATATATTAATGGTGTGAGGCTATTTGTGTGGCAGGATGACAATGCTACATACATAAGTCTATGAGCTACCTTACCCTCCAAAACAGAATGTGACAATGACACGCATTGACACTATGGTGGCAGTAAGGTGGTGGTACCAAATACCTGGGCTAGAAGTTGCAGAATTTTATCACTTAGCAGTCACTATATTAGTGACACCTAAAACTAATTAATTGCTTTTTAAAACTGGCCTGGCTGAACTGCAGTTAGTCTATTCTGCAAAGGAGCTCAGACCAACACGGGAAATATATAGAAGTTATATTTTGCATACCATACAATTGTTACATATCATTATTATTAGTTTAGTGGCTAGCTTTTGGCATCAGTTTTGTATAGCTTTTTTGTATCTAGAAATATTTCAATAGGCTGGAGTCTGGTAGTGATCTGTTAGAATTTTTATGTTTTAGAAAAACTGATAAAGCTGTTGGTCCCGATTATTGCAAAAAACAAGCTATAATTGTTAAAAACTGACAAATGCGGTTAAAGGAATCACCACTCATTTTGCCAACAAATACCTTAGTTAATTGTGCTAAATCTGAGCATCTAACTATTTTTAGTAGTCTTTACATTTCCCGCAAGCTAGCCACTGTGGTAATATTTATATATTTTACTTTTAATAATAAGAAAATGTCACTTTACTTTTGAATAACTCAATGTAACTTACACTTGATGCATGTGCACATTATTTGCGCGTGTCAAAATACGACTTAACAAATTTACTAGAGAGAGATTAGCAAAAATTTGCGAAGTTCGGGGTGGTTGGTGTAATGTACAACTGTACTTTGACGAATTTAAAATTATGTACCTTCTTATCTTCTCATCTGAAGTGTATCGTAAGTGGATATTTCAACTAAAATAAACATTTTACAAGGACGAACAAGAACGAGCAGTTAATGCTAAGCCAACTAACAGTCTCCAACCACAGAACACTATTGCTTCAGGAGAGACTCCAACTGCAATACTCTTTGTCTAACTGCATATCCTAGCTCATAACATGTAAACTAGGCATTAAAAATTATCCGGTTTCTATAATTATTTAATTTTAATATTACGTTAAATTTTAATAGTATTGAAAATAATGAAAAGAATACTGACAACAGTGCAATACAACAGTAAGTACCTTGGTTTTAGGATCTTTTTACAATTGACATAGTCGAAATCCTTCTTTCTTATTTTATAATTTGTGTATGTAAGTATTTATTTAACAAAATTAAATCACAATTCACATATAAATAATATCTGTGAATCATAGAAAAATGAACCAATATCTGTTAATTCACACTTTGACTGACTTTTAGTCTTGGGTAGTTCGCGAGCGACCTAGGTGGGAAGAGCGCTCCTTTAGGTGAACTATGCGAACTAGTTCATTGAAAATCCCGCTCTTAGTTCTTTTTATATTTCTGTTAGCATCCACTTTACTAGACAGTGGCACTATGTGACCAACCGAGTTATTTACTTTTACTGTGCGCGCCTTGATATTTCGATAATCGTTATCGATACTAAACAACTTCAAATCCCCATGGTTGAAATTTTATCAAATCATATGAAATCATAACAATCGTCAACTGAAGTATTGCTGGCTAATCAGTGGCGTAGCGTAGTGGGGGCGGTGGGGGCGGCCCGCCCCGGGCGGCACTTTTTAGGGGGCGGCAAAATTTCACAGTAAATAATAAAATATATTTTGTAAATATTTGAACCATTTCATGTTTTTAACGCAACTATAAATTCGGACCGATTGAAAAGAGCACGCAATTTTTCATCACTTATTCGGTGACGAATTCGGGGAATCCCCTTTCTATGAATGATATTTTGTAGCGAATGTCAACACCGTCTATACTGACTTGCGGGGATTCCTCGTATTTTATTTTGTGCTTGGATTGTTTATGACATAATCAGCGAAAATGACTTCTATTACATATATATTAAGTTCAATATTGTTTATTAAGTCCCTTTAAGAAAGTACGTGATGCTTTGACAATTCAAAGAAAGTTTTATTCATGGATCTTCAGTTGTTTAGTTCACACTGTTTCGTAACTGTGATTTTTGTGCAAATAAGTACGTGTAGTGGTTATGAAATTATTGGATAACTTTGTGAAAATTTGAATTTTCCACTAGATGTACCTACATTCAACTGTGTGAGTATTAAATATTTTATTTATGTATTTGTATGTTGGACTGTTTGATATGTTGTTCAAGTTTTAATTTATTGAAATCCGGCCATGTACGAGTTTTACTTTCATGCATACCCAGGGTTCCGAAAAAATATTTACGGTTTTCAAATTTTAACCTATAGATAGATGTGCTGTAAAATATACCTAGTTTTTGAAATGTTCGATAGTTTCTCTTGTAACCCGATCTTTTATAAAAAAAATATTTTTATTTTAGCATCGAAAATGAAAAGAGTAAAAGAAAGTGGAGCATCTTACCGTAATAAGAGAAGAGCTAAGTTGGAAAATATTAGAGCAAATGAAGGGGCTTTACTTAAATATGTGAAAAGTGTTGATCCTGAGACGTCAGATTCTACATTAGACTTAAATTCATCAGTCAACTGGACCTTCAAACCCAGAACAAGCTGAAGATGTACAAGAACTTGACAATGTTAATCTGGTACCCGTTGGAAGTGTTGACATTGACATTGTGCCTAAAGATGAAATTCCAACAACATCCACAGAATTAGAGTCTCCATCTGTATGTCCAGACATGGCCATGCATAGTTCCGAAACAGAGATTGATACACCATCGGTATTGACTACTGTTCAATATCAAAATTTCAACGATATTGGAAAATGGCCTGAACACAAAGACGACAATTTGCGATTGCATCTCAATCAGCAAGGACAGGAAATTGTTTAGCATATCAAAACTAACTTCGCTGAAACTTCAACAATAAAACGTTCAGATTTGTGCTCATTGACATCAAAAGGAGAGACAAGACGGCTTACTCAGGATTGGTTTTACCGTACATTGACAAACGGCGAAAAAGTTTTGCGTACCTGGATGCCATATTATTAGATCGCCGGCTATATTATTAGATCCAGACAGCACTAAATGTAATCTAGACTACGCATCTGTTGAAATTGATGAGCAGGATTTCAAGCTGGAACAACTTCGACTGCTGCTACAGGCAACGAAAATAAATTAATTAATGCAGACTCACTTGAATTGTTTAAGTTTATTGTAAAATATAAGTTGGAAGATACTCTGCCCAATATTTTAATCATGCTGCGAATATTTTTTACAGTTGCCATAAGCAATGCCAGCTGTGAGAGAAGTTTTTCGAAATTGAAATTAATTAAAAATTATTTAAGATCGACAATGAGTACTCTAAGACTAACAAATTTGGCTATCTTGTCTATTGAACAAGAGGTTTGTGATGCTATAGACGTTGATGGTGCAATAAAAGACTTTGCTCTTAAAAAAAGTAGACGAATAAATTTTTAATTAATGCCGGAAGTTTTGTTTTTAGCTCTAACATGTACCTACTTATATTATTATCAATAAAGATATAAATATTACTTAATAGTATCATCTTAGTTCTAATTAAAAATTGGTTTCGTTTTATATTCAATTTGGTATTTATTTTATCATGTCGATCGTCGAAGTGAGCCCTAATTTTAAGTAGATAATAGTACTTAAAATTAAGGATCACCTCGACGATCGACATGATTAAATATTACCTATATACCTGTTATATTAATGGTTGAACTAAGAATTTTTGTATTAATAAACGTGATTGTAAAACAAATAAACTTTTTTATTTAAAATCTAACCTGTATAATGCAAAATAATGATGACTGGTCTTGCCGAAATGATATCTAGAATTAATGTTTATAATGTATAGTATGCATTAAATTGAAAAACCTAATTAAGAGGGCGGCAAAATTGTCTTCCGCCCCGGGCAGCCGATGCCCACGCTACGCCACTGTGGCTAATTATCAAACAGAATACTGTTACGAATAATCTAGAAGCGTGTAGAGTTGGAGCGCGCGCGCGTTAACTATCTAGAAATAAAGGAAAGAGATAGCTACTCCTATTGACAAACAAATAGTTGACCTGGGCTATGCCATAATGGACTTTGTGGGATATGGCATAAGTTTGAAAGTAGCGTGTGCTAGGATTTATGACATAACATGTTTACGATAAGAAGTGATTCATTCATTGTTTCCCGATAAATTTAGATTTTTCTGGACTTTACCCTGCCTATAAATAGAGAGCTGTTGACAAACACAGGGCAGTTTTTATCAAGCGATCGAGAGCGATACATCAAGTGACCAGTGCGAAGCGAGAAGTGTTTTATTGTGTAGTGTTCTAAGTTCAGTGATAGTACAGCGAGTGACTAGGGTGTAAAGTGTATTTTAGTATTACGTTGTGTTGTGTAAATACACAGATTTAATATAAGTGGTGTTTTCCTACAATCACGAACCCGAGTACGTTACAATACTAATACCATTTATGTCTTATTTTACGGTACGTTTAATTAAAATTAAAAAAATTCTCTTCTATTCCCATTTATTGTTACAAATAATTGATTATTATTATTATATATCACGTTAATTATGACTAATTATTAATATAAATCATTTTATTTTTTCGTTTTCATTTGGGTAAAAGATTTTATGTGCCATAACAAAAAAGTCAACTTTAATTGTAAAAATTCATACTTTTTAAGTATTTTAATATAATTACACATTATACTAGGAACTAGCCTAGCTGTTGACTAATCATTAATATAAATTATTTTATTTTTCATTATTTAAATAAAAAATCTCATATTACATAAATGGACGTGTAAAATTTTCGTGTAATACTTTTTATTTTTTAAATAACAATAAACAAAACTTACAATAATCAACTATATTTTTTTCTTTATTTATTGTTCTTAATAAATTATTTCAAAAAAAGAACTAATGAACTAATAGAACGAACTAGTTCATCCTTGGATTTTGAACTAAATTGAGCGCTCTCTGTAGTGACCGGTTAGGCCCAAGCCTACTGACTTTGACCACAGAAGAGCCGTTAGTTATATTGTTCTGTGAATTAGAGTTTGACGGTTCACACCAAAGAGTATACAATACTATGGTTCACACCAGGCCCATAGTGCTTAGTCTGTGCCAGGCCTTATCAACAACCAATGACAGTCGAGACCACGAGACCTACGTGGGGGCCAAAGTTGTACGGATAAAATATACATTCCTATCTCATTCCAACACGGTTTCATTAGTACCATAGGAAAAAATAACAATCACTTTATATTTTTTATATATTTCTTTTATCATTTATACTAAATAACATAAATACATTTAAAATAATTTAAAAACGTTTGATGTATGTATATTGTTGAGGTATACTATGTAGTTAAGCAATATACTTTTTTTATTATGTTTTTACTGGTTATGGATGACCTTTAAATGTCATGTCTTCAATATATACAGTCTATTACCAGTCAACCTCTATAAGGACTGGTTGTAACTACAGCCTGTGTGATCAAAGTTTTTTGTAAACTCTTTTTTATATCATAAAATGACAATCTAATCGCTTTTCTGATGGAAAAAGACAACCGTCGTCTATAGACACCTAAGATGTTATAATTTGCCTGTAATTTGGTAAGATGGTAATACCACAATACACATATATACAGGCTACCTTACGCCAAACCGTTACACGATATTGACCAAAGAGTATACAATACTACGTATATTGACTAGCACTGACTGCTACGACGGAAATTGATAAGGCAGTAGCGTCAAACCCCGGTGATCGGGTCACGATGATAGTAGCGCGTGTGCGTTTAAGCGCAAAGGACGCATAAAATCAATTGAAATTATTCCTAGTATAAAGACTTAATAGTGTAAATATTCTGAAACAAATGCTAAGAATGAAACAAACATCTATTTTTATTTAATCATATAATTACTATAACTCGTGCCATGTGAAATTAACTATAGTATCTTCTTAATCCGTGTGTGCGCTCTTAATGGACATTTATATTTTGCTTACAAAAGTTTTAGTTTGAGATGTCTTAACTATTTTTTTATTTATAAATGTAAAGTTTAATCTTGTGTTATGTTTAATAAACACTTTCCCCCGTGGAGGTCCAGGCTCACTTTGATGAATAGACCAACTGCCATTCTGCCAGATAGTACGTAGCCAGTGCCAGGCAAATGATTAGCTGTGCAAGTCACTACCATCGTGGCTACTAGGTGGTAGAAATCTGCATTTTCTCACCCGGATCTTGAACCATCGTCTTACCTATTCCTGCCTCAATAAAGTCAGCTCCAGTCACTGTTTATATCATAAGAAATTAAATATGCCGATGGTTCTCTTGATGAAAAGTAACAACTGTCGCTTTTACTACTAATACTAACGGTACAAATGTGCATTGCCTTCCGTGTGGCGGGATGGTTTTACTGGATACGTTACTTTCTTAACCAGAATTTGACAATGACAAGTAGTTACGCTAATTGTCACTGCTGTGGCAAGGAGGTAATCTGGACTAAGGTGGTGATCAAACACACGCGAGACATTACTGAAGTGACGTATTTGTTAAACGTTGCCTTTTATGAACTGCTAGCAGAATGACAGATGATCTATTTAAAGTGGGCCTGGATCAACCCAGGGAGCTTATAGCAAAAAATTACAATACAAGTAATAAGGTTATCTAAGTAAAATTTGTCTCCAATTTAAGATTGTTTTGATTAAAAAAGATTACACGGAAAAACTCTTTTGATTTAAAGAAAGTAAGGTACATGTATATACAAATAGTTGCAAACAAAAATTATGTACGAAAAATATAAATATGCCTAGTGTAAACCTTATTGTAACTGTACTGTATGTTAGGATAAGCAAATCATACTTTATAAAATATAATACAAAGAAATTAAGGAAAATATTTTAGCAATTAAGAAACAATGTACTGTGAGTTGAGATTTTTCTTGAGTAAACTTTATTGTAACTGTACTGCATGTTAGAATAAAATCGGTTATTATTTTTTTATATTATAGGATAACCTACAAGCAGACGGCTCTCCTGGTGGAGAGATACCATTTCCTATAGACACCAAAAATGTTACGAGTGCGTTGCTATCCATGTGGTGAGTTGGTAATACTAAATGCATGTCTTGTCAATCTCCAGATCAATTAACCATGCGTTATCAGGATACACAAATAAATGAAACTGCTCTTGCAAATTTATTAAGTTTTCCCGTGTTGGTTCCGGGCTCCTTTGAAGAATAGACCAACTGCCGTTCTGCCGGGCAGGTCGTAAAAGGTGACCGATTGGCTATGTGGGTCACTACCATCGTGGCTACTAGGTGGTAGAGTTCTGCATTGTCTTGCCTGGGTCTGGTACCACCGCCTTACCTATTCTTGCCGCAATAGCGCCAGTGCTTGTCGCTGTCGTGTTTCGGTTTGGAGGGTAAGATAGCCGGTAAACATATGCATGTGGCACTATACCTCACCACAAGATAGCAACGCACCATTAACATCTTTGATGTGTATAGGCGATGGTTGACTTTTTCCATCAGAAGACCCATGTGCTTGTTTGCTAACTTATGAAATATGAAAAAATTGCACATAACGTTTTAAACAACAACATCAATCCAAAACTTGATAAATATTTCAAAACTACTTGTATGTTACATAGTGAATTATAATATTGTGGTATTACCACCAAATACATGTCTTATCAATCAAAATATGTAATAGTACGATATCAGGATACACAAATAAATGAAACTAAGCTTGCAAATTATTTAATTTACACATAATGTTTTAAACAACATTATCAATCGTAAACTTTAATAAAAAGTTCGATACAACTATGTTACATAGTAAATCGTAATAATTTGTCCAAATTGTAACTCCTGAAGACAATCTAAATAGCTGAAACCAGTTGGATTAAAAACACAAGAAATCCATAGTTTATATTCATAACTCGATTCTGTAAAATTTTCAAGAATTTTTGGCCAATATTTCTTTAACCAATTGTCGACTTATTCTCATGCTTTGTTTTATGGTTTTAGTAGAACTTATAGAGTGTCCATTAAAATAAATAAAATTTAAATTTTTATTAACTAAGCGCAAATGAATATTTCCATGTTACCTACTTAATTTTAAAAATATTTTAGCTTGCAAAACTTGTTGCTTATCTGTCCCAATTATTTTCCACAATGGCTAAACCAATTTTGTCACGCTTCTACTGGCTAATTTTGTAAAGAGTAATTTAAGTTTCTTTTGTTTTGAAAAAGATTTAAGGCTTTATCCAAAATACATAGAACACAGATATATATATATATATATATATATATATATATATATATATATATATATATATATATATATATATATATATATATATATATATATATATATATATATATATATATATATATATATATACATGCGGACAACATCGGCGGCACACCTCATTGTAAAATAATGTAAATACTTAGAATCAACAACAAAATAATTTTTAAAAAGCAGATAGGACTTTAGTTTTACTTATTTTAAGAATACTACTTTAATATTTTTTTTTATATCTATTATAATAACTGATTTAACCATATTTTTAATTTTGATGTATTTTAAAGATAATAAAATATCCTTAATAAATCTGTTTTTGTTTCATTTTAACCATTTATAAAAGAAAGTATAATAATTTAAAAGGGTCAAGGACTCCGCCAGCCATTCCAGAACCAAACTAATAATTGGGGGCCACACAGAGCTGGCGCTAGTTTTTTGTCTCAAAAAATTTGTATGAAGTTTATTGACTTGTATAATATTACCACTATATAAAGCAGGCTGTAAACGCTCAAACATAATTGTCAATCTATACGTTTTGTTTCTACGTTTTCATCAAAAATCAGCGCAAACATACCAAAAAGTTTGTTTAACAAAACTTCACTTTTAAAGCAATTTTCGCCGTGGTCAGATGTCACCCTCCGATGCTCAGATGAGTAACGTTGATAAAGCATTTCTTGCATTTACTTTGGCAATTCTTGACATGACGGTGACGACATATTTTTAATAATTAAACCGTTTTTTTTATATTGTTCGATAGCAAAAAAAGCAAATGAGTCTTCTGTTGGAAAGAGTCAACTATCACCTATAGACACCAAAGATGTTAATGGTGCGTTACTATCTTGTGGCGAGGTCTAGTACCACTTGCATAAGTTACCACAGTTAGATTCTTCTTACCTAACTCGAGTTAGAGTTGCAAACTCTGAACCAACATTACATACCCTTTGCTCTGAACTTTCGCTGTGCATGAACGAACAAGGAAAGCAAGCGATTGTACGTTGTCGTTGTTCAATTTGTTGATCATGTAAGACCTTATTCATTTATTTATATTCACATGTGTAAAGACAATATGTAGCAAAATTGAAATACAATTTAAAAAAGTATCATTTATTTTTAATAGTTATTAATTACAATATTTAAAAATACTGGGAACTTAAAAGAAATCACGTTTCTAACGAGTTTTGATAGTAGTGGTCATGTAAATTGTAAAAAAAGGTTAAGATTCGTTCATTATATGGGAAATACGACCACGTTATTTAATCACATTAAAAAGAAGCGTCCAAACTTTTTGTTGGAAAAGTAATACCTTGGCCGTCATTGGTAGTGTTGCCAGTGACAGATAGTCAAATATAACACGAGTGATGAGACAGCTTAAAAAGTAACATTTTCACGAAAACAGTAACATTTTCTTATTTTATGCGGAAAATGATCCTAATAAAATAATATGGCACTTTAATACACAGAAACTAAAAAAATCTGTCCCAAGTTAAGCTTCGAAAGAATCTTAATAGGTAATTTTTAATCAAATAATTGACTGTTAATCCATATAAATACGGATAATTAATCAGTTTATAGAAATTAACCTCATTTTTAATCACATCAATTTTATTTGATGGAAAATATGGACCCCCCCTGGCCCGGAACCTGGGTACGCCCAAGCATAATCGTCACTAGTCAAAACATAATTAGATGAATTACCAATTATTAAAAAAATAAGCAGTCACAAACGATTATTCTGTTCAAAGCCTCGTCTAGCTAACTCGAATTCAACTCGAGTTAAGTGAATTTTAACCCGAGTTAACTCGAGTCATGTTTTTTCCGAGTTGGCACATCAATACCAATTAGCAAAGGCCACAGTCTCAGATTAACACACATATCTTCACGCCAGATCCCTTACGGGGTAGGCAGAGAGAACCGAGTGCCATACATCACGATCCTTGCAGGCTTGTCTCGCTTCCTCCACATTCATCACTCTCTTCATACACACACGCCGGTTGCAAAGACTTTTGACACCATCTTCGGACAGTACTCGATCAATCTGATCGTGGTATGTCAGTCTTGGTCTTCCCCGGTACCTATATCCTTCCACATTCGCATTGTATATCTGTTTTGTTAACCTTTCATCTAACATTCTTTCTAAATCTCCGAACCAACGGAGCATGCCCTTTCTCAACTTTACACCGACACTTTCTTTCAAACCTAACCTCTCTCTCACTTCAACATTACGAACCCGGTCCGCGAGTATCATATAAATAATGTTCATAAAGTAATAAATAGAAAACTTACTTTGGGGTTAGATCAGTAAGTGTAATTTGTCCCGTGAATATTTATTTATTTATTATTTATATATACAAGAATTGCTCGTTTAAAGGTATTAGATATAATAAACACCGTTAATTTTTTGTAAGAAGCTCCTTCTAACTTGCTTTTTAGGAAGAGCTTATTACCAAAAACCAATACTAGTATTCTCTTTAATCGGAATTTTGAAATGGAATTCGATATCATGATGTAATTCATGGTAATAGGGTATATCCAAGGAATAACAGTATTTTCATTTCCAAGGATTTAAATACCGGTATTATGTGATATCGTTATTGCTCAAGGCCAGACATAACGATATTTTCAAGCATAGCGCTATCCAATAATGATACAGAATTTGTTACTATTTAATAACGTTATTCATTACGTTCTGTTATATCCAAAAATTTTCGTTATGGTATATGGTATTATGATTCACTCATTTGTGCTCCGCTTGTTGTTCTTGTATTTCACATATCGGACAAGTTAGATTTAAAATTAGAGGTTTTCATCAGAGTTTGAAAGATTTTGTTGAATGTACCAGTTTTTGGTACTATTATTTTTAAAATACCGTTTTTCAAATTTTTAAATAATTAATATTGCATTTATATTTAGTGTGAAGTTTCGTAATTATAAACAGGAAAGTACCTACCTTTCATAGCGAGACTAGCTGTTACCCACGGCTTCGCTCGCGTATATTTACTTTAGAACTTTTTTTTATGTCATTAGATAGCAAACAAGCAGATGGGTCTCCTGATGGAAAGAGTCAACTATCACTTATAGACACCAAAGGTGTTAATGGTGCGTTGCTATCTTGTGGCGAGGTCTAATGCCACATGCATAAGTTTACAGACTACCTTACCCTCCAAACCGGAACACGACAGTGACAAGCACTAACGCTATTGCGGCAGGAATAGGTAAGGCGGTGGCACCAGACCCGGGCGAGACAATGCAGAACTCTACCACCTAGTAGCCACGATGGTAGTGACTCGTAAATCCAATCAGTCGCCTCTTACGACCTACCTGGCGGTTGGTCTATTCTTCAAAGGAGCCCGGGACCAACGCGGGGTAGACTTATTTAACCTTTCTTACAAGATAACTTATTTAACCTTTCTTTATAAGCTACTTTATTAAAAATCTCGACATAGTCGGGTGGGCCGCTAATATTGTATAAAAATAATATTAACATGTTCATATTAGTTATTTATTAAAATATATTTTATTATCAAAATTTAAGTAAAACACGAAAAATAAAAATAACTATTGGTAACATACCTAACGAACATACTGAAGTAATTTATATAAATATATAAAATTGGAGTGTCTGTTTGTAACATTAAAACAACCGGGTTTAACTAAATGCATATGGATGTATATACACGGTACATATAACAAATAACACTTTTTCTTGTTTTAAACAGACAGACAATTTTACTCAATTCATACGAAATTTTATGCAAGTATGTCCAAGGAATATAAAGTTTCATACAAACTTTTATCCCCTACTTCACCCTGTGTCACTACCATCATAACTACTTGGTGGTAGAGTTCCGCAACGTCTCGCCCATGTATTTGATACCATCGCATTAGCTATTCCTGCCGCAATAATGTCAATTTTTTTTATATCTTGATAACAAACAAGCAGACGGGTCTTCTGATGGAAAGAGTCAATCATCACCTATAGACACCAAAGATCTTAATGATGCGTTGCTATCTTGTAACGAGGTCTAAGGCCACGTGCATAAGTTTACCGGCTACCTTACCATTCATACCGGAACATGATGATGACACGCATTGACTCTATTGCGACACAAATAGGTAAGGCGGTGGTACCAAATACGCCGGCGAGATAAAGCAGAAATCTACCACCTATTTGTCATTGTCTTGTTTCGGTTTGGAGGGTAAGGTAGCCGGTAGACTTGTGAATGTGGCATTGTAAGCCCGCCACACGGATGGCAACGCACCGTTTACATTTTTGATGTCTATAGTCTATATATATATATATATATATATATATATATATATATATATATATATATATATATATATATATATATATATATATATATATATATATATATATATATATATATATATATATATGTATATATACACATATATATATATATATATATATATATATATATATATATATATATATATATATATATATATATATATATATATATATATATATATATATATATATATATATATATGCGTGCCTGATGCAAAGAGAAATCGCCTATAGACATAAAAAATGTTAACGGTGCGTTGACACAAATAGGTAAGGCAGTGAGTGGTACCAAATACCCGGACGAGACAACGCAGAAATCTACCACTTGTTTGTTATTACGAAGTTCCTTATCGCGCGTTGTGAAAGGGGGCTAGACGGGAAAAATCTTACGAAAAGTTGTCACGACACTTTTTGCAATAGTAAGGTATTGTAAGCTGTGCGGCGTGCGGATGTTTCTCTGTCTCTCTGTCTCTCTCTCTCTCTCTCTTATAGAAAGCAAGCCAGATATTTTCATTTCTATTTCGCATTGAACAATGTGGTGACGCGACGATTATTTTTGTTAAGTGTACACAGGTTTTTTGTAAATAATAATAAAAGGAACTTCGTTCCATCCGGGTGTCCTTTGACACCTCTCAAGTTTTTTGTCTTGTTCCGGTTTAGAGGGTAAGATGGCCACACCACCAAACACATCCACACTGAGGGCAACGCACCGTTAACATTTTTGATGTCTAGAGTATAGGCGATGGTTTCTCATACCATCAGGAGAGCCATCAGCCTGTTTGCTATCTTATGATATAAAAAACAAATATCTATTTTGAACACTAATCATCTAGACTAACAACAACTTGTTTTTTCGTTTCACATCTGTAAATTATTTTGTATAGAAACTGGCTGATAAAAACTACATACTAAAAGAGGGTATTCAGTACTCGATTTTAATACCGAATATGTAAAAAAAATTAGGTACTTAAACGTTGAGCTAATTATCCAATGACATGTTTATACTTATACGGACGCCCGCGCATAGATACAAAACATGTTTATTCAAATTCTCTTTTATAGGCACCATCGAAGTTCATTATTTACAAACAGTGATTTTCCCAACTCGTGACTAGACTCATTTGTCAGTAGTCACCGCGCGGATGATAACAACGCTATTACACGCATGGTGACCGTATTTTCTTAATATTTCCTTACTAATTTGGTTGTGGTTGACAACATAAGAGTTAAACAATATTTTGATAACGTCATTTTCCTCGCCGAGTAAATTTACCTTAAAGTAGTCCTAAGAAAACTGGTATTTTTCATTTTGTGTTTCTTTTATCTTGCGGGGCTGCCATCATATAAAGAAAGCAATATTTTATTTATTTACTTATTTTAATTTACTTTCTTTCATACTAAATCAGGGCGGTCGCAAACTAACATCATAATTTTCGACCAAAGTGGGTTTGCGACCACCTATTTTAGTGAGTGAATTGAAAAATGTTCTATCAAGAAAACATTTGGTGATGCTGATGACATGCATCTTTATGCTTCTACAACATCAGATTTTAAATTATACAATCATAAAAGCATCATTGAGATTATAACAAGCAAAATATTATGTAGCTTTAAGTGTCAGAATGCGACCACCCGGCCACTTTCTAGCGTATTAGATATTTATGTACTTCAGTTTGCGACCACTGGATTTTAAAAAAATATAAGCTAAAAAATGATATGACTACAACTTTCGAACAAACATTGCTCTATAATTGAAGTAATAACGCTTCTTGTTTGAGTGTAACATTAGTGTAAGGTATCAAAAGGTAACTTTGTTCGCTGCCCGGCGTGGTATTTTTGCAGCACTACGTGACACATTAACACACCATTGGGTCATCACCCGACTCAGGCACTATTTTCTAGATTTGGGTTAAGCCCGATAGATTTAAATTTATGATTTCCTTATTACATAAGTATTCAATGAATATTTAATGCTTACTAATCATTGTTTTCTCCTGAAAAAAAACGGGTTGTGGCTGTGTTGAGGACACAGGCGTGCATCTTTTACGTGAATACGACGACGTCACGGGTAATATCTTGCGATGGTCACATTTTTCATTCATCGTTCCAATCACAATGTTCCCCGTCAAACCCGCCTACGAACCTAGACCACGTGCGTCCATCATTTGGATAGCGAAGTAGAGCGTAGGGTGGCGCTACCACCGTAAGGTACCACCTATTACTTACGAAAACCGAAGAATACAAAAACCTTCACAATAAAAAGGCCCCGGGGCCGGATAAAATCACAAATATGGTAGTTAAACAACTCCCTCCTCTATATACCTACTAGTGTGCATCTTTAATGCACTCCTAGGCGGTTTTGTTGTTTTTAAGGTTTTTCCAGTTTCCCAAGCACAGGGTGAGTGCTATAACACAAAAATATTTAGAAATACGAAAGTACTGATCAAAATTATAAATATGAATTTCATCTGTAACGATGAACTCATTTAACTAGTTATAAGTATGTATACCTAGCGATCAGTACAATCGACGTATTCGATCATATATCAAAGAAGAATTTCGCCGCCTCGAGCCTGTCGACACTAGCTCAGTGGAAGAGCGTCCGGGCTTTAGGGAGATGGTCGCAGGTTCAAACCCCGCTTGTCGATATTTTTCTTTGTTCT
Source organism: Apodemia mormo (assembly GCA_036924255.1). Lineage (NCBI taxonomy): Eukaryota > Metazoa > Arthropoda > Insecta > Lepidoptera > Riodinidae > Apodemia > Apodemia mormo. The sequence continues at coordinate 23,242,284 of JAUPFN010000001.1, forward strand.
TTTTAAGGTTTCTATATATTTTGGATGTCGGTGATAGCTATGTAGCAATAACATCAAACTGTATTCCCCAATTTTTTTATCATCAGTTTTTTGAACTGTCCCCTCTACGAAGGCAAATTCAAAGACGTATTTATGTCAAAATGCTATTATCTTTAATTAGAGAAACCTAGCCCCTCAAGTGGTCGCATACTGGAGGCGGTCGCGTTACCGACGCAGTGACCCTACATCGATATTTTTTAATTAATAAATTTTGTGACTAAGAAAACATTTTACAGTTCAAAAAATTGATCATCGTGCTTAACAGCTTTAATTCAAAAATTATAATAAAAGACAAACAAAAATCTATGCTTAAATAATTTAGCGGAAAATTTCAGGAATTATATTTTACAGATTTTTATATTTTGCTGCTGCTATAAGCCACGCTCTTCAATAAATGCAATAATATGCATACTAACCTTACAGAATTCTCACATTACATAATGAAAATTAAAGTGACGTCTACTTGTCCGTCTATTTGTGTTTCTTTGTAAATGTATGATTCATGGTCGTGGTTAATCTGCAAAGCTGTTTGTGATGATATTTCAAATGGATAGGCTTAATTCTGGGGAAGGACATAGGTAGGCTACTTACTACTAATACTACGCGGGCGAAGCCGCGGGCGAAAGCTAGTTAATAATTAACACATTTGTTTGAAAAACATCATTTTTTTATTTTTTTATATCTTAAGATAGCAAACAAGGAGATGAGTCTCCTGACGAAAAGAGTCAACATCGCCTATATACACCAAAGATGTTAATGGTGCGTTGCTATCTTGTGGGGAGGTCTAATGCCACAAACATAAATTTACCGGCTGCCTTACCCTCTAAACGGGAAGACAACAGTGACAAGCACTGACGCTATTGCGGCAGGAATAGGTAAGGCGTTGGTATCAGACCCGGGTGAGACAATCCGGAATTCTACCACGGTAGTAGTGACTCGCATAGCCAATCGCTCGCCTTTTACGACCTGCCTGGGAATACGGCAGTTCGTCTATTCTACAAAGGAGCCCGGAACCAACACGGGGAAATTACGTAAATAATTTGCATTTTAAAGAAAACTTAAGATACCTAGTAACATTTCTTATTACATAAAAACCCACGGGAGAAAAAAACATGTTTCATAAAGATACATTGTCTTATGTAGGTATAATAATATGTATTAAAAGTTAGAATTGTTTTCTAATTATATGTAGGTTGGAATCCTTTAAAAATAATTATTTGAAAACCATGCGTACCGCTTGTAAATATTTTTAATGCATGTCTCGTAAATCGTAAATCGCGATGTCTCATTACATCAAACTTGTAAATTTGCGTAGGTACCTTGTTGCCAACTCGCAGTCATGGTAGTACGAACGACCAATCACGAAACAGCATGAAACGCAGCAACGTCGCATAAATATCAATATTTATAACGTTATTTACCGCTCATAATTTCGTTCTGTTATTTTGGTAGCGATACACATAGTGTTCTAAAATAATTTTGTTACTGAGGTATCGCTATAATAATAACGGTATGTATCGAAAAATTTGTTCTGTTATTTGATAACGTTTTAAATCCCTGTTCATTTCTGTGATCTTCAGTCTTTAAATTGGGTAATGTAATAGGGGTTAATATCTGTGGCTTGACGTTTCATTGTGACGACTGACGCCGTTCATTGTCAATCGTCTGTGGTTACTGGCTATCTTTGAAAAGTATCCTAACATTTGTCAAAAATATTGGAATAATATTAATATTTAATAATATGATCTGTTTTTATGTTTGATTATTGATACAATTTCAATGTTTATTTGTAGTTAACATAACTTGTGTCGTTAAGTTGCTTAAAATGGAATCAGACTCTGCTCTTCAAGCAGAAATTGCGGATGGCGGGGAAATGTCTCCTTTGGTTGAAAATCAACAAGAATCAGAAACATTACCCGAACTTAGTGAAAATAATGCAACTGAAGATTCAGAAGCAATGCCAGTGTTGGATGATGCAGGTTTTTATAGCAACAATTTATTATGTTAGCGCTTCATAGAATAAATGTAAAACATACCATTTTTTTGTGTACACTAAAATCACGCCTAATCTTCGATCAAGAATAACAAGATTCAAGATCGCGGCCACAAATGTGGCTAACAAAATAAGAGCACAAATAAATGTGTGGTCTTATAAGAGTTTAGTATCGTCAAATCATTGACAACCCGCGGACGTGTCAAAATGCCTCAGTGTGCGTTTAAAAACTGTGAAAATAATCACCGTAACAGTAAGATTTCAGTAAGAGTGTCTTTCCTTCGGTATGTACATGTCAGTTTATATTTTGAGATACAAAATCATTATTAAACAAATTTTCTATCGCTTAGCCAATATTTACAATCAAATGACCTACAATCTTGTCAAATATTGATTGGCCTAGAACAAGAAATGTATTTGTTATTGTAATTCATGACTTTTTTATATGGATATGTCATAATAGGAGTTGTTATGTAAAATTAAAAAATATTTAATTTGTATATTTCCGACTGATCCATTTCGCTGTGCAAAATTGATATCCATAGTCTCGCAAGAAAGAGGAGAAGAACCCTATAAGCCTTGCAAAAATTCTACAATATGTTCGAGACGATTTGATAAATTCGATATATCTTGTGAAATTTTTTTTTGCTATATGATCGATTCTATCGATTGTACTGATCTGATCTTTTTCCCAAGCACGGGGTGAATGCTATAACATAAAAATAATTAGAAAATCTATCGGTTTTTTAAAAAGAAAATCAATGTGCACTTTCCAATTGTAGTTGTTGTCAATTAATATTCGAGCCTATTCATTATGTTCTATATTTGTGTTGTTAAATAATATATTTGATTTTTCAACTATATTGCTGTAACTTGTTTGGAATTAAACAATTTTTGTTTTAGTGAAGTAAGTCACTTTTTAACTATTCTGAAACTTCAACTAAGTCTTCAGTTGTTTCTTTTACTTAATGATTTTTATTTTTACATTTATCTAGGAGTGTAGTGTCATCTGCAATTAAAAATGACTTATGTTGGATAGTTTCCGGAAGGCCAATTATATGCTTCCAGTGTCCCCCCGTGATATTCCAAATCACTGTATCATGTATACAAGCCCCCTTGTGTATCTTATGATGAATTTATAAACAAGATGGAGGAGGTTATATTCATAGCCTCCAAATCAAAGATGAGTATTGTCTGTGGAGATTTTAATATAAATATTTTAGACAAATCTTCATTAACGAGTAATTTTCTCAATCTTTTTAAATCATTTAATCTGCACATTTTCTCTGAGCCTATAAGGATAACTGCCATTAGTGCTACTTGTATAGATAACAAATTTACAAATATAGCTCCCACTAGTAGTTCAATTACTAGATTCTGACCATAGTGGCCAATTAGTTAAGTTCCCAAAAGTGATAAACAAACCTCAAAAAAAAAAAAAAAATTTTTTTGTTCCAATGAATACTGGCCGATTAGAATGTATTAAGGCTAACTTAACTGAAAAATTGCCAAAGCTGTCTTATCATGATAACCCGAATGATTTATATGGTTCTTTATTTAATTTAATTGACGCAGAATATAGTCAGGTGTTCACTCCAAAAATATTATCATTAAGTAACCGAAGAGGTTTTAGTGAATGAGCAACAGTGGGAATTTTTAAAAGTAGAAAACACTTATTTGACCTAATTGTGAAAAATCTTATAACCACAGTGTGGAATTTCAAGAATATGTAAAAAAGTATTCCAAATTTTTTAAAAGGGCATGTAATACAGAAAAAGCCCTTCACGTAAAAAATATTATTAAACAATCCACAAACAAAATAAAAGCTACTTGGAATATTATTAATAGTGAAACTGGTAAAACCAAACATTTCAATAATGTCTTCCAATTGAAATCTGATGGAATCAAAATAGAGGAAGATTTGGAGATTGCAACAGAGTTTGAAAAATTTTTCTCCAATGCTGCGGTCTTAACAACTTAAAACTTCAGTTCATCAGTTAGTACTGCTGAATCATTACTGAAGCAATGTGTAACCAAGTGCGATAAAACTTTTGAATTTTCATTCATTGATACCAAAGATATCTTAAATGCCTTTAAAACATTGGAACCAAAAAAGACCTTAGATTTATGGGGACATTCTATTAGAATCATTGCTTCAGTAGTAAATATTATCGCACCATATTTAGCTGTAATATTTAATTGTTCTGTAACATATGGTGTTTTTCCTGACTTAATGAAATTCAGCAAAGTTATTCCAATTTTCAACTCTGGCTCTAAATGTGATCCCTCCAATTTTCGGCCTATCTCGGTTTTGCCAACCCTAAGTAAAACATTTGAAAAAATTATACTAGACCAAATGCTCAGACATTTTGATAAATTTAGATTATTTCATAATAAACAATTCGGTTTTACGAAGGGTCGCTCAACCATAGATGCTGGTGTTAAATTACTCAAAAACGTTTATGAAGCCTGGGAGAATTCGCAGGATGCCCTTGGAGTGTTCTGTGATTTGTCTAAGGCATTTGACTGTGTCGATCATAACATTTTAATCAGGAAGTTACACTATTATGGAGCTCGAAATAAAGCTCTCAATCTTCTGGTTTCTTAAATGAAAGAATTCAGATGGTTGATATTAATGGTAAAATGTCCCCTGGTGCTGTTGTAACCATGGGTGTCCCGCAGGGCTCCATACTTGGTCCATTTCTGTTTCTGATTACATAAATGACTTGCCTTACTACGTAGGGGATAAGCATGGAATCGTACTGTTTGCGGATGACACTTCACTTATATTCAAACTGAAAAGACGTATTGGTAATTATGACGAAGTAAATGCGATTTCAAAAGTTGTACATTGGTTCAGTACGAACAATCTTTTATTAAATGTGTTAAATTTTCATTGCCTAATGTAAGGCATGTAGATACCAGCGTACAACTGGATGGAAACAATCTGGATCTGGTGGATACCACTGTGTTTTTAGGTATTACTTTAGATAAGAAATTACAATGTGGACGGCACATTAATAATTTAGCAAATAGACTTGGTTCAGCAGCTTATGCAGTTAAAGAAATGAGAGAGTTAACTGATGTCGACACAGCAAGAATTGTATACTTTAGTTACTTCCGCAGCATTATGTCATATGGAATTCTTCTCTGGGGAAATTCTGCTGAAATAAATACTATATTTGTATTGCAGAAAAGAGCTATTAGGGCAATTTACAATCTTAGCCCGAGGGTTTCTCTGAGAGAAAAATTCAAAAAAATCAATATTCTAACTGTTATATCCCAATATATATTTGAGAACTTGATGTATGTTCGTACAAATATTTGCTTTTTTTAAAAAAATAGTAACATACACTCACTTAATACAAGGAACAAAAACAATCTTGTTATGCATGCACTCGTCTCCACAGAATAAGTAACTCTTTTATGGGGCAATGTATACGCTTTTACAATAAACTTCCCGAAACTATAAGAGATTTACCAGTCAATAAATTTAAAAAATGTGTTAAAACAAAACTGTGTGAAAAAGGATATTATAAAATCTTAGATTATTTAGAAGACAAAAAGGCCGCGGATTAATTGCTCCTCATACCGATCTCATATATATTTTTTGTAATATTGTGATATTGTAAAAAAATAGATGATATGAAAAAAAGACAAGCGCGCTGAGTTTCTTCCGCCGGATCTTCTCAGTATGTGGCCGCGTTTCCGATCCAGTAGTAGTTTTTAAAAAAATATGTTGACGTGTCAAAATAACTTGTAAAAAGTTTTATTGAATAAAGTATTTCTGATTTCTGATTACTACAGCGATAATTTGAAGTAGGTATATATTTTCTAATTTTTTGAAATTTCAACACACTGTTTTCTATTTTCTTAATAACTTTGTATTCACATTATAAATAATAAATTAATTATTTCGTAAGAATAATAAGCATTTGACATCACGGTCATAATTATTGTCGTATGGTAGTTATTTATTAAAATAAATATTTTTAAACTTGTAATAAAACGACTTTTTATTTTAAGTGAATTGCATAAGAATGGGATCATTGATCCAAAAAAAAAATTATACAGTTTTTAAATAACTGAAAAATATTTTTATACAAATATTTCGAGTAAGTGGCGTCATACGAAATTTCAACGCACTGTATTATCGTCATTTTATATCATATATACAGGAAAAAAGAAAAAAAAAACTTACCTAATATTTTTTTAGTTATTTAAAAATGAAAGAAGATAATAAAAGTTAGTCGACATTCCTGTTGTCTTTCCATAAAACTAGTCCATAGAGTTAAATAAGTGCTACAAATTTTATCAACAAAGCGATTTCATTAATTTATTTGGTAACGGTTTAGAAACGTGCCACATCGATAGGGCTAGGGGGAGGGGGGAGGGGAGGGGTGTTCAACACCCCATAAACCCCCCGCCGGAAACAGTTTTTTTTTTAATGATTTTTTTTCCATTGTAAAACTGCCATAAAAAATGTCCCAAAAATGTTAAATTATGCCACTAGATTGAAGAAAAAAGAAGAGAGAAGAGAGAAATAATCGCAGTCACCCTCCTCCTACTCCTTTCGCCGAAAAAGACTTATTTATTATATTATTTTTATTTTTTATGTTAAAGTTTGGTTTTTCTTAATTTTTTATATCATACGCTTTGCTACATAAAAATATGGTTTAAGGTTCGTACACTTCTTACTATAAATACTAATCGGATTGCGTGTGCTTCGGCACTGCGGGAAGTGCAGCCCTTCCGCCCTTGTGTAACAAAGCACAGGCACCATTGCTCACCTCCGCCGCTACGGCTCGCGCGGTGCCTACGTTTTGTTACAGCGGGCAGGGGCTGTCTCCCTCCTCGTCTTCACGATTTCTAAAAACACTCTAGGGGTAGGGCAAACAAGACCACGTGCAAGTTGGATATTCGGATCTGTCACCAATTTAAGAAGATTACTAGTTCCGAAAACAAAAACCAAATCTATTTGAATATGTTTCGTAATTTTCGAAAAATACAAAATTTTCATAATTTTATTTCTAAAAAAATACGTATTTCCACAAATTAAAATTTTGCATATAGATTTAATAAATAAAGATTTTTGCATAAAAAAAATACGAACGCAAAACTCACGGGTGGGTTTCAGTTTATCGTAAATATTTACGCGCCTAACCTAAATATATACGAATTTTTTTTTTTTTAAATAACCTTCGTATATCTCTCGTCTCCGCCAAAAAAAACTATCGGGGGTTATCAGAAGACTTTCTATTAGCCCCCTACAGCTTCAGATTTCCTCTATCGATGTGGCACGTTTCTTAACCCAACCCATTTATTGTTCTAAAATATTCTTTTTCCCAAGGCAAGATGAAATAAATAAAAACTATTTATTATATATGACAGATACTTATACAGCATTGTGATATTTTAAGCTTTTGAAAAAAGAATGAGTAGGTAAGCATTGTAAACTCACGCTATATTTTTCTGCTGCGTTTATATGCAAAGCTGAATCTTGACATTCTTGTTTGAAGCGCCTGTTCCACTTGCTGGGTAGATAGATAAACCGAAAGTATATAGAATATTTAGTTCTTCACGATTCACTACCAACTACACACTAATATAAATACACCACATTCAATTACACTTAGCCCGACCCAGGGATCGAACCTGGGACGTCATAATCTAAACCGAATAGGCTATTCTCTAGACCAAGAGGCAGTCTTTATACTTTTTAGAAACAGGTTTGTTGTGTTATTTAAATAGTCCAAAACTAACTAAAACTGATGAGGGGGTGACTTCACACTTTGTCAGTCATTCAATGCATGTATCAAGAAAAGTACCATTTTGATAAAAAATAGAACAAGGATGATTTGCCAACAGAACTCCGGCCCCTAACTTGTTTCCCACTATTGTTGAATTAAAAAAAAACAAAGTGAGTTCTATTTGCCTCACATAGTTTCGGAGTTATTTATACTTTCAGAATTAGTTCTATGTTTTAAATATCCTAAAACTGATTTATTATAATTGGGGCCTAACTTCACACTTTTTAAAGTTTGCAGCCTTGTATCAAGAAAGGTAGCAATTTAATCAAAAAATAGAATAAGTATAATGTGTAGAACTTTTAGTAAGATCTATGTATATGATCTACATATAATCTACCAGGTCTAAGTAAACATATATTGAAAGAAAATCATAATTTTGTGATGTATTAATTTTATTAATATAAAACATTCTCTTATGTAAACTTGTTTTGCCCAAAGGCTTCTATGTACTGACGCACTGGACAAGGACACCAAGCTACTTGTGTTCAAATTAAGTTCAGTCTATGGACTGCATTTAAGTCAGAACTCATTGAATGAAATGCATAAATGCCATAAAATTCATGGTGGTTACAATCTTTTGGTCTTGAATATATATTATACATTAATGAAGTTAGCACATAGTCGATAAAATTCCATTTGTGTCTTGATTATTATGACTTCAATTTTTATATTGACTGAACTTAGACGCATAAACGGTTGCTGTATTTTTATGTAATTCTAAAATACTTATTAAAATCTAATAAATCAAAATTGTGCCAGGTGTGCATTGACAAAAAGTGTAAACGTGCACATATTGTGTCACAGCTCGACATCACAGCCAAACTCTTACGTATTGGAAGTTGACGCAAGTCATAAGCGGTAGCGGAACATATATTACTTAACATATTTTTATATGTGAAATAACATGCCATTTTCTAAAACAAAAACAGCTGCTGTTCAATCTGCTAGAGAGGAGAATATTACCTTTGCTGGAATGGGCTCAAACATGAACTCCTCGAACCAATCTATTTTTCTTAAAAAAAGATTTAGATAGGATGATTTCAAAGAGCATTTAACAACTTTAGGGAAAAAATGAGGAATCTGATCTCATCCCTTCTAAGTAAACAAGAAAAATATATAAAAGACCTATTCGCCCCTACACTTTTTAATATAAAACAATCGAATATGAATCTTCAATCGCCATACTCATGTCAAATAACAAGGAGCTTACCAAAAAAGTGGAGCTTCTAGAACAACAAACAAAGAAGAGTGCAGAATATATAATGATTTTGGAAAGTAAGCTCGTAGATATCTAGTGATTACAACGAAAAGCTAATATTAAAATAAAAACGTACAAAAGAGCATAGTATAATCAAAGGAGGATTTAATTAACTTTGTAGTTCACTTAGAAAAAAAATTTAAAATGCAACATATCTAAATCAGAGGTCAAAGATATGTACAGAGTGCACGGTAAGAAAGAAGGACAAAAGAACACACCAATAATTGTAGAACTTTCCTTGTCCATCTTTTTTTGGATTTGTTAAAAATGTGCAAGGCTTTTAATCCATACTAATATTATATATGTGAAAGTCTGCCTGTCTGTCTGTTACTCTTTCATGGCTAAACCGCTGGACTGATTTTCATCTAATTTGGCATGGAAATGTTGAAGATTTTTTTCAAAAATCAACCCCAGAAGGGCTGAAATAAGGGATGAAATTTGTATCAAAAACTATTTAGACACAATACGGCTGCAATGTAAACGCCATATAATTTGCACGGTTACCGTGTCACCTGCCATTTTATAAGGCACTTTTGTTTAAGGTAGAACCTTTTAAAATTCGATTTGAGAAAGATCAAATCGATTTAAAAATGACACAACTCTGTGTCATACACCATACTTAATGTATCATGACATAGCTAAAAACAATCATGACACAGCTGCCGTGTTATCCAGAACGAATTGCTTAATGCAATATTTTATCACTTATCGCTTGTACCGTTTCACAAATTTGTTGTGAAATGGTACAAGTGTATAAGTTCTAAAATATTGTATTTTCAAGCTTCTACTATCAATTAGATAACTATTATTAATATAACATTATGGAATTATTTTTAATGAAATAAATTTTAATATTTAGTGACAAATGGTGGTGCCCCAACTAGCAGTAGTGATGTACTAGACTTAGACCATGGAATAGATTCCGCTGAAAATGAAGAGCAGTCTGGTGCTGAACAAGGTCAGTAATTTCGATAAAAGAAATGTAATTTTATATTGTTTACGAATGTTTACCAGATTATAAATATGTTTTTTAAGCTAATGCATCTGCTGAAGAGGAGATGGATATAGATGAAACAACACCAGGGGCTGTTGGTGATGAATCAGCTTATATTGGAGATAACTGCTTATCCACACCAGTAAGTTAGCCTATTATTTCAAGACTGAGGTAAAAATTGCATTGTTATTTAGTTTACATTGCTTTTCTTTTTAATGGGGGCATAATTTGATTTTATGGAATAGGAGGTAAACAAGCTTCATGCTCATTCAATGGTAAATGATCACATGACACTAGGCAACCCACAATTAGAAATCTCAGTGCCATTATACAGTATGTAAAGAAAACCGTATTCGATTGTCAAAGGTATTATTATATAAATGCATTATTTGTATTATTTTATGGATATTGATTTATAAATTTTCCAAATATTTGCTTGATTTAAGTAGTAAGTAGTAGTTTAAGTAGTAAAATGAGGCACATTAAACCACAATATTTTTCTTGTTTTAATAAAAATAAATACTTATTATTATTTTTTTGTTAATGTCATTGACCTACCTATATACTTCTTTCTGATCGTATAGGGTTTTATTTACACCCTGTATAACAAGTGGCCAATATTATCTGTAATTCACTCCAAACTTCTATTGTTTTTTAATACTCATTGTTTGAGAATAGCAACTTCTGAAATGAAAAAAAAAAACATATATTTTTGTAATTGCATGTTGGATTTGACACGGAAGTGACAATGTGAATGTGAAGATTTATTTTCCAACAATATCAAGTAAAAGTAGGTCCAGACTATGCTTGTTAAAAAAAAACTTAATATATTTTTTTGAGTTACAAATATTTTTTGCTCTAATACATAGAATTAAAATTATTTCTAATACCAGAAAGGTGTAAGAATCTATATTTTTCCAGATCCACAAACAAACAACTTTTATTTAGAAAAATAAAATCTGTTTGTTTGTATTTATTGATTTATAACTCATTTTTAGTCTTTCCCAGTAAGCAACAACAATGTGAAAGATGGTTGAGGCATAGGTAGGCTACATATTCTTCATAGAATATGCATGTATCTCAATATATTTTGCGAATTATCATATAGATGATTTCATGTTCTAAGCCTGTAGAAACCCTTTTTGAAAAAATATGTTAAAAAGAATGAAAAAGAGTTTGAATTTAGACATATATCACCCCAGGAAGTTATTAAAATTTTTGAGAATATTAAAGTCAAAGGAACTGAAGATTTGTGGGGTATGTCTGTTAAATTACTTTCAAATATAAAATCTACAATTGCACCAACTATTCCATCAATTTTTAATAAGTGTTTGGATGAAGGGTGTTAACCAAATTTACTTAAGTATAGTTTTTTATTTTATTTTTTTATATCATAAGATAGCAAACAAGCAGATGGGTCTCCTGATGGAAAGAGTAAACCATCGCCTATAGACACCAAAGGTGTTAATGGTGCGTTGGTATCTTGTGGCGAGGTCTAATGCCACATGCATAAGTTTACCGGCTACCTTACCCTCCAAACTGGAACACGACAGCGACAAGCACTGACGCTATTGCGGGAGGAATAGGTAAGGCGGTGGTACCAGACCCGGGCGAGACAATGCAGAACTCTACCACCTAAAGTACCTTTGTTTAAATCTGGCGACCGTAAGGATCCAAATAACTACAGACCAATTTCTATTTTGCCAGTACTCAGTAAAGTTTTTGAAAACCTAATGTTACACCAAATGCGGCATTTCTTTGAAAGCAACAAAATATTTAATGTTGCCAGTTCGGATTTACAAGTGGTTTATCCATATATGGATATAATATAAAATTTATTAAGTATATTTTTAAGTCTGGGAAGGTTCTAATAATGCTATTGGAATATTCTGTGACCTCTCCAAAGCTTTTAATTGTGTTGATCACGAAACCTTATTGTTAAATTAAGACATTATGGTGCAGTCGGTAATGCCTTAAAAATAATAAAATTATATTTAAATCATAGGATTCAAAAAGTCCAAATCAATGGCATAAATTCAAGTGGAGCTAGAGTATCCATGGGCGTGCCTCAGGGATCAATATAAGGGCCGTTTCTTTTCTTAATTTATGTCAATGACCTTCCCTTTATCTAGATTTAAACTATGGATTGATTCAACTTTTCTTTTTTTTTTATAGAAGAGGGGGCAAACGAGCAAGAGGTGCACCTGATGGTAAGTGATCACCGCCGCTCATGGACATCTGCAATACCAGAGGTCTTGCAGTTGCGTTGCCGGCCTTTTAAGAATGAGTAAGCTCTTTTCTTGAAGGTCCCTATGTCGTATCCGTTCGGAAATACCCCTGCCGGTAATTGGTTCCACAACAGAGTAGTGCGAGGTAAAAAGTGTCGGGAGAAACGCACAGTTGTGGATTTCCAGACATCGAGATGGTGAGGATGGAACTTCAAGTTTTGACGCGATGTCCGATGGTGGAATTCGGCGGCAGGAATTAATCCAAACAACTCGTCGGAACACTCTCCATGATATATACGATAAAAGACACAGAGAGAACTTACATCTCTGCGCAATGCCAAAGAGTCAAGCTGTTTCGAAATGGCCTGGTCGTCAACGATTCGAACCGCTCTACGCTGAATGCGATCAAGAGGAAGAAGCTGGTACTGAGGAGCTCCGGCCCAGAGATGCGAACAGTACTCTGTGAGGCCGAACCTGTGCCTTATAAAGTTGAAAGCGATGGTCCGGCAAAAAGTACTGTTTCGCTTTGCTGAGCACACCGAGCTTTTTGGAGGCTAGTTTAGCCTTGCCTTCCAAATGACCGCAAAACTGAACGTAATTCGATATGTCAACTCCCAGGGTTCCGACACTAGCTGAGGCTGTCAGGAGAGTATCCTCAAATCGAGGTGATATGACAAAGGGCGTCTTTTTTGCGGTGAACACGCAAAGCTGTGTCTTCTTGGGGTTAAAAGTAACCAGGTTTTGGCGAAACCATTCCGAGACTTCGGTAAGTCGATTTTCGACTTCAGACACAAGCTTGTTTCGGCACTCTTCGACGTGTTCCCGAGAAATACTGCTTCGGCCGGAGTATGTAGCATCACCAGTACTGTCATCCGCATAGCAATGTATGTTGCTAATTCGCATCATATCATTGATATGCAGAAGGAACAGTGTCGGTGATAGCACGCAGCCTTGGGGAACACCAGCATTGACAGATTTAAGGTCGGAGCACGCACCGTCGACAACGACCTTGATGCTCCGGTCAGCCAAAAAACTGGTGATCCACTCGCATAATTTCTCAGGAAGCCCATAGGAAGGCAGCTTCGCGAGAAGCGCTTTGTGCCATACCCGCTACCATACTAACTGCCAATGCCTCCCCTTTGGACTCAACTGCTTCCGCCCATCGATGAGTTAGGTATACTAGAAGGTCACCAGCTGAGCGGCCGCGACGGAAACCGTACTGACGGTCGCTAATCAGCTGGTGCTCTTCTAAATACTTAAGGAGCTGAGAGTTGATGATTGTCTCCATAATTTTGGAGAACAAAGAGGTTATGGCTATGGGCCGATAGTTAGACGGGTTAGAGCGATCTCCTTTTTTAGGGATGGGATGCACCAAAGCTGTCTTCCACGAATTCGGTACCACGCCGAGTGAATAGGAGAGCCGGAATAGGCGTGTTAATACTGGTGGCAACTCTGGAGCACACATTTTTAGCACAATCGGAGGGATGCCATCCGGCCCACTCGACTTGTGGATGTCCAAGGAAAGTAGTGCTTTACGCACAGGGTTAGGCCTCCGGGACTCTCACAAACCAAACGAAATGCATCAGCAGGGCTGCTACTTTACGTCGGTGTCAAGTGAGAGAGTGGTATCTCCCCGGGCGTGCCGGCCTATTCAGTTGCAAAAGCAGTATGGCACTACCACTAATTTGGTTGACTGACTGCACCGGTGTTAAATAATTTTTGTCACAAAAATTATTCCACCAGTGGGCGATGGGGTCGTCACATCCCTACGCCGGGAACTTCATCAGATATCAAGTATGGTTAAAACATTTTGGTTTTCACATAATCTTAATATATGTATATAAATTATATGTCATGTTGTTTGTCCATGATGGACTCCAAATTAACTGAACTGATTTCTATGAAATTTTGTAGATATCTAATGTTTGGTGTAACTTAATAGATAGGATAGTTTTTATCTCAGTTAACTCTTCTCCGTCTCTCATGTACCCCACCAACATATTCTATACAAATAATTAAGTAGTTTGTATTGGTATTATAGAGAGATTTTTAAACAATTTTTTCTCTTAATACTTTAGGCAGAAACAGAAGATAATTCCCCTCAAGATGAACATCAGTTGGAACCAATGATTAAAGAAGAACAAGGTCTTGAAGAGGAAGAAGGGGATATTGACAATGTGGATAGAGAAGTGGTAGATGCTATCAAGGAAGAATCACCTGATCAGTCAATAAGTTCCGCCCTGCCTATTGAAGGTGATGGGGCACCGATAATACAAGATGGTATGTCTGATTATGTTAGTGAAAAGTTTTGTATTTAGTATAATATTACCTAAATGATTAATCTTTTATTCTAAATTAAACTAAAAACATGTTTATTAGCAAAGCATGTTTATCTATTTTATAATTTTTTTCTTTTTGTATTACCGCCCCTATTTTTTAGTGGTCTGCTGTCGGTGTCGACCACATGAGGTCCCAAGTTCGATTACGGGTCGGGCAAACCAAAAATGTGTTTTTTCAGTTTTCTGATAAAAACAATTTTGCCCTGGATTGGAAAAGTGCCCGGTTGGCGATAGGCTAACTTTGAATAATTGTGGGTGCATTGGTTGTACCTCTGCTGCTCTTTGGGGATATGGGTGTGAAGATATTTTTGTATTACAAACTAGGAAACAAGCAGATGTCTCTTAGTGGAAAGAAATAACCTTCACCTATACATACCAAAGACGTTATTACTGCTCTCTTTTTACATTCTGAAATCCTACGACTTAAGTTCTGTCATGTAGAAAATAAATTTCTTTTCCTCCATTTTATAAAATTAAAATTATGGAAATAAATAAATAAATGTCAAATTATTTCCTTCATATTTTTGCAGAAGAGTCTAGTACAATGGATGAAGATATGGGTGGTGGAGAAGGTGTAGCTAGTAGCGACGATGTAAATGACATCAGCAGTGCCGCACAAGATGTATTAGGCACAGGAATAAGGTAAAATGGCAATAAAAATTAACTTGTTTAATAAATAGCATGGTGCAAGGACCTTATTTTTTTGAATTTTTTAATTAATTATTTATGTATATTTGTATGCAGTTCAAGTACAACAGAAGGTGGTGCAGACATTACTAGTAGTGGGCAAACTGAAGCTGCCTTGATATCTTCTACAGCTAACGGCCCAGCAGCCCTGCATTCTTTCTCCTTACTCCCACAGCAGCAACCAAATGAGTCAGTGAGATTTTTCTGTATAACAATCAAGTACATATTTCTAACAATACTTTTTTTAATCGTGAGTTTTTGATGAGTCACTCTGAAATGTTACGATCTTACTTTTTAAATTCAATCATTTGTTCACTCCAATACAATGCTGCACAGTCGTGATTTTGGTTATTTGGTAACATAATAATGTTTTCTTTTTCTCTCTTAAATTTTATCCTGGTTTCAGTCTCATATATTTTAACCGATTCATTGTAGCGCATATTTTCCAAATTTTTTAGTAGTTTTCCTGAAAATGGAAGGTTAGTAACTTTTTTAATCAGATGTTGTAAGCCTTGTCAAATATAAGTTAGAAAAATAAGTACATTAAATAGATGTGGGCATTGATATATTAAAAAGGAAGATACGTTACGCTCTAAGATCGCAATCGCTAAACCTAGGCTCAGTCTGCCGAGCGCAAAGTGATGCGACGAACGTAGCAGACTATGTTTCTTTCATTTACTTTTTTATTATACTATCTCACTCTCACAAACATGGCGAACGAAACAATAATTTAATCTTATTTTCAAACAAATTGAAAAAAGCCGTACTTACGAATGGAAAGTAATCCCGTGTACCTTATTTTTTTCCTTGAGTGATTATAGCACTGGTTGAATACACATTTTGATGCGTGTTTAATGGTAAAAATAGTCGGAAAGTATAAGCGTATGATATCCCGCGCGTGATTGATTGTCACTGTGTCCATGGACCTAGTTTTGAAGGACGGTGTGCTGTGACTAGGTAACGTATTCTCCCTTTTCATATTAATGGATGTGGGTTTTTTGGGTTGGATGTCCGTTCGATACGTAGAGTTTTGTGGTTACTTTATTACAGCTGAAATAGGTAAGACACCGATCAAGGGAGTCACTGCAGGACTTTACCGCTGTTAAGATCACGCTGTGACCTAATTCAAGTTTGAATTAGAATTTAGGGTGTTTATTACAAATCAATAATCATCATAATCAATTTGTGGGACTAAGTATTTTTGGCTAATCGTGGGTGTACTGGTTGTACCTTTGGGGGTACGGGCGTTAATATACTAACATCAATAAATTAACTATTAGTTTTTTAATTTTTGGTTTTTGTTTCGTTTGGTAATGTTAATGCAGCCTTAAAAGCCCTATTTTTTATTTCACAGAATATTTAGAAACGAAGTCTACAGGCTTGATTTACGTGGAAATTAAGGTTTTGTTCAATGTAGAACCTTTTGAAATGTGATTTGAGTTAGATATAATCAATTTAAAAATGCCACGACTCCTACACCACATGTTACAAACAATCATGACACAGCTGCACTGTCATCGGCAATGAATCAGTTAATTCTCATAGATTATTCTTTTTTGTTTTGTCTAAATTTTTCAGTATTGATTTTTATTTGCGATGTACACCATGCCTGTTGTTTATATTTTTTGATTTCTGCAGCTTGTATTACTTGTCATACTGGAAGAAATCTCTTAATGAGATAAGCACACCTTTGTACATGAATTTCCTTAGTATAGGTATTGTTTTGTATATCTATGTGCACAAAAAGAATAAATACATAAAAAAGAAACTTGTGCTTAAGTTGAACCCCGACTTGGTTCCGGGCTTCTCCCCGTGTTGGTTCCGGGCTCCATTGTAGAATAGACCAACTGCCGTTCTGCCAGGCAGGTCGTAAAAGGCGACCGATTGGCAATGCGAGTCACTACCATCGTGGCTACTAGGTGGTAGAGTTCTGCATTGTCTCACCCGGGTCAGGTACCACCGCCTTACCTATTCCTGCCGCAATAGCGTCAGTGCTTGTCTCGCTGTCGTGTTCCGGTTTGGAGGGTAAGGTAGTCGGTAAACTTGTGCATGTGGCATTAGACCTCGCCACAAGATAGCAACGCACCATTAACATCTTTGGTGTCTATAGGCGATGATTGACTCTTTCCATCAGGAGACACATCTGCTTGTTTGCTATCTTATGATATATATAAAATAAAAAAAAGAACATTTCAGTCTGTAAGATAACTCATCTGTAACATTTATTTATCAATTATCTCATATAAAAAAAGTATTGTTTGTCAGCTATATTCTTAAAAAAGCAAAAGATACGACGAATGTATTATTTTAGGTTCAGTGATGCAGACACATCGGAAATGGAAGGGGCGGCTGATACTATGCCTACTGTGAGCGAGTCAATGCCTATACTTACTATGACAGCCAATGGATCAGCACTGCTTTCTCCTATGCTTCAAGGTATTATTAATAAATTCAATAGATTTACCCTGTGTTGATGCAGTCCTCTTTTGAAAAACAGGTCATTCCGCCAGGCAGTTCGTAAGAGGCGAATGATTGGTTAAATATGTCACTACCTAGCTGGTTATAAAGCAGAGAGTTCTGCCACGTCTTGCCCGGGTTTAATTTTCATCTGTTGTTGAGATTATAAACATGTGGTGGTGTTGTGGGACACGAGACAGGTTCGAAGTTCCTTATTATAAAAAATCTTACGGTTTTTTATCGTGACGGATGTTTTTTTCCGGGTAGGGTACCCTTCCACAACGCCCCATAAGGAACTTAGTTCTAAAAATTATTTGAGAAACTGATAAAAATATTTATGCCTTTGTTTGCGAACATGACATTCAGTTTAGCCATGCTTTCATCGTTTTCTCAAGGGCAGTATTGAATTTTTCACCCCACCATTCCTACTACCTATGTCTTGCGATTGTTATGCTATCCACAAAGTGTTTACCACCATAATTAATTTGACAATCATCATATGGAGGCAACATGGTTTTCTGCTTTAGCTTTTTTTGTTCCAACACTGGTATTAAAATCACTGCATAGGATAATTCTATTGTTGGCATCAACCATATCCAGAACATTTTCTATCTTAATATACAAATATATGACGCCCAAGTAGGTGCTGTCCAAATAAATTGAATTTCGTTTACCAACACCAACATTTGTTTACTCAGTAGGCAAACATAGAGAAGTATTGTCACGCATTTCCATAGATAGTCAGCGCCGCATATGTGAGCATCATCCCGCAAGCGCCTGCCGACTAGACTTGTGTAGTACATGTACTAAGTACTATCAAGAATTAATTCCCAACACAGACTGGTATGAATTCTCTTCCTTTTTAGTACATCGTTTATTTAGTATTTCGTCGTTCGCAATATATTCGTAGTCTCTGATTCCATCCGAACTGTCGTGATAGAACGAGCGGGAATAATATAGAATTACTACACGAAGGAGTGAGATTCACGGTTACGCTTGCCACTTGTGTAGTTCATGTACTAAGATACTATTAAGAATTAATTCCCAACACCAACTGGAATGAAATAAATCTAAATATTCACTTGTCAACTTTGGTCTCTAATAACTTTGTTTCACTAAAGTGTAGTTTAAACTTTATATTTATGACATTACTGATTATTCTTATTTTTATTTCTAAGTAAATAAATATTTTGGCAAAATTGTCTTATTTTTAAGAGATTAGTTTCAAATGGTTTTAAAATCAGTACATTACTTTTAGTATGGTTCTATATTTTTGAATAACGTGTTATGAAAAAAATTGCGCTCATAGACAATCCTGTCCAGAGCAAACAGAGCAAGAAGACCATGGCACTCCCTACCACGCTTACCATGGATTTCTGCAATATCAGGGGGCTTCATTCCAACCTGAACGCCGTCCACTACCATCTCGAGACGGCGAAGCCAGCTTTGCTCTTCTTGACAGAATACACCGGAGTCTGCAGCAAGTAAGACAAGTCACTTCCAAAGATGGGGAAAACCGTTTCATCGTCAACCGTTAGGGTACGATTTCTTTTAGATGGGTGTGTACTTTGTCTCCTTTGTCTCATCGACACCTTCCATCAGGTGTGATGAAATGGATACAAGGCAAATGTCTATTCCAATTCAAAAAAAAACTTCGATTAATATTTTACCAACTTTATTTATTATTGTTTATATGAAAAATTATTATTAATCAAAGTTATAAATTAAATTATTTTACTTACACGTAATTTTTCACCACATTTATCCATTTTTTGTGTTTAAAGATTATGAATGCAGCATTCAAAGAACTTTCCGGGATACAGTACAATTTAATCTCTGTACTAATTTCATATGGTATATGTGAACATTCACGAATACATGTTATTTTTGATGAGGACATGATGAAAATTAATTTTAGTTTAAAAAAGGTAACAATTGAAAATACTTTTATTTATAAATATAATATAAATATTCAACAAACTGTTTACATCACATTACTTCTGATTTTTCCACCAGATGGCAATATAGTTATCTTTCTCAATCCCTATTGTGTGCAGGTGTGATGGGCGTGGGCGAGGAGCCGGAAGAGGCGGGCGCGTGTGCTGCGGCAGAGGAGGGCGGCGCGGGGTCGGTGTCGTCGTCGGGCGCGGGCGCGGGCGCGGACGCGGCCGAGCCCGAGGGCGCCGTGTCCTCGTCGGGCGCGCCGCCGCTGCCGCCCACTGACGCCGCGCACGCGCTCGCCACGCTCGCCAGCGCCGCGCTGCACCACCACGAACAGGTACCGACACAAACGCACCCACCGACATCTCGCTATAGCAGGGGAGCCCAAGTGGGGATTTTTCATTTACTCGAGCGCGTCAGATTAACATGGGGGGGACTATTAAGACTCTTCACCAAATATAAACCCTTTGTATTCTTCACCGAATATAAAACATTGACTTGTCGAAAATGTCAGATTATATTTTTTCCGTTATTCTTACATAATTTCCTATATAATAAAAGAAAATTCAGGCGCACTCGAGAATGTCAAAACATTTTATTTGCAACTTTGTGACCTCCCACTCCCTTACGCTACAATTGAATCAGCAGATTTTCTAAATTTAAGGTGACAATTACCCACCATGCCTTAATCTGACGCGATTTAGTGTTTCCATGACCCAGTTTTTTCAAACATTTTTTCTACCTGTAGTTTTTTCCCCACCATTGAAATAATATATAACCCTTTTCCTATAATTTAATCTACAAAATCCAATAGGTGCGTCGCTCGAGTAACTACCCAATTAGCATCTTGGGCTCCCCTACTACTAGAACTCATCAACAAGCGTCACTTTGTCATTCATAGTCGCACATTCACATGAAGTTTAATGTAGGTGTGTTGGTAATCAGTTATATCAATTGAATATAAGCATACCACCAAAATATACATACTAGACAGTCCACAAATTAGAAATATCGCCACAAGAGGTTTATTTATGCTGATTCAACTAGTGCTACCCGTGTTTAATCCCAACTATAATAATTTTAGATAATTTCTAAAACTATTTCAAAAACTACTTTTAGATCATATAAACAGGTTCACCAGGTTGAATTTTATCAATTTCAGCAGAAACCTTCAAATCAAAATTTAAAATTACTTCATTTTATGTGATTTCTAAAGAAACTTTAATGTTAATTATATGTGGTAAAACAAAGTTGGTTCTACCTTCAAACAGAACAAGGAGTTTCACAAATATCTGTATTGAGACTCAATACAGAGTGCAGTTGGCACGGTTAATTTAATTTTAAACACAGCCTTCATTTGTCCATTTTAATACTTCACAATATTAAAGTAATTAATTTTTTTATCTTAAAATTTATTATATCATATTTAACTTGAAACATCCTCTGCAACATTTGTTTACTAAGCAAGCTCACTCAGGAAACATTATCATTACCATTACCATTGTCTAAGTCAGTGTAGTACTAAATTGTAATATAACGATGCATCATAATATGAGGTTATAATTAATTCATTGTCGGTGAATGAATTACAATGAAATATCAGCATTAAGTAAATAAATTCAGGGTGAATAAAAAGCCTCCGAAACCTACATGTGTGAATGATGGAAGTTGATAATGTTGAAGAAATAAGCAAAATTTTTTTGTATTGTAACATTTACCACTCGTATTTTTATGCCTATTCCTAATGGATTTGACTTGAAGATAATTAAATCTCTGTATTTTCGCAACCTTTCTTCACGTGATATCTCTAGTATTTTCAAAAATCTTATTGTGTCTGTTTACAGTAGAGTCCAACATAATATGTATATTGTACTGATTCAAATTTAATAATGATAAAACAAGGCAATCCGTCTTTAGGCGTAAATTATGATTGGGTAAAAAATTTTCTGGGTGTGATCATACTCCCTTTACTTTATTCTCCCACCGTAATTAACAAATTGATGTTGATCTCGATGGGTGGATGGGCAACTTACTACTTTGTAGTATTTTTAATTATTACACATGAGTTTAATTTATTAATTTACTTACACATAATTTAATTACACATTTTTAATGAAGTTATCAGAAGGACTGTTTTTGATACTATATACAATCTTACTTGCTATTTTGAAAGACTACAGCAGAAATTTCGCATATCAACCCTGAGTGTATTAATTTGCTTTGTTCTGTTTCAGGCGGAACCGGAGGATAGCAAGCCACAGAACGATGAAGATGTGTGGTACACCATTGGATTTGTGAAAGGGACCACGTTTACAGTAAGATCTTATATTTTTGCCTTGTATGTAAATATGTACCTAACATAATAATAGCCACTTTTCAAATTTACTATTGAATGTATACATCCTGAGAAATACAGTTAGTTTATGTCTGTCATTAACTAGACATCAGTATTATTGTGCAATAAACAAAACAATCTTCTAACTTGCTATTTATGTGCAAGTGCGAGAGCTGGTGCCATTCTGAGTGTGAATGCGAGTATGTGTGCGTGTGCTAGCGTACGTGTGTGTGCGTGTGCGTGCCGCTTGTAACTTTTGAAGGACTCAAACCAACCATTATGGATATTTGCATAATATACATAATATATGTGGTTGATTTATATAATTTTGAGAATGTTTTCAGGTACAAAATTATATATCAGACCCAAATGTGGACTTGTCAAATCTATCACTGGACAGTTTACCAGATTTGTCAAACCTGCCTACAACACCATTGGAACATGGCACAGCATACAAATTCAGAATAGCTGCAATCAACTCGTGTGGCCGGGGCGATTATAGTGAGGTATTTATATTATTGTGCTATAATAGAATTCATTTGCCAGGTGAATTTGTTCACATTAAATAATCTTTAACATAGTGCTTTTCACATTACTGGTCTAGTTGGTAGGGAGCTTTACCAAGATTTCTATTTTCGACACTGTAGCGTGATGAAATGTATATCAATTTTATAATTAGACCAGTAGAACCAGTAACCCCGTGGTAGCGGTCGCTGTATGACGTTGTGATGAGTCACGTGCTATCTCGGCCGGCTCGCGCGACAGTGTTCCAGTTACACGTTATAATATAGTCTATAACGTAATATAGTTTATAGTCTATAACGCGCTATCATAAAATAGTTTATTTGAACAATACTAGAACCATATGCTTTGATACCCTGTGATAAAAATGAAGACATTAATATTTATTACACCATGTAACCAATTACATGGTGTAATAAAAAAATATTGTGTTCGTAAAATGGCGGCACTTTCGCCCCTCTTAATTTGTGCATTAGTAGTTTGTGTCAAGTATTTTGTGCATTTACATTCTGTACGTCACATTGAACCCATTTATAGAAAAAACAAGCCAGCCTTACAGTAGTCGCATTTGATGTGCAAGACCTGACATCTAAGAGATGAAATTTAGTCTTACGGCCAATTCTACTACAGCGCGCGTTCATTTGTTAATTGTTTTGCATTTCACAAAATCATTCCCATAGATTGAGAATTTATCAGACCATTAAGATAAAAAGAAGAATATATGTTACGTAGTCACAACGCCTGGTCTTACAAAACTAGGTCCGTGTACACAGTTATAGTAGTATGCCACTCAGTCACGCGCGGGACATCTTAACATCGAACGCTTCTACTTTCCGATTGTTTTTGCCATTAAACACGCATCAAAATGCCTTCTTGTATATTTAACTAGTGTAACAATCACTCAAGGGAAAAAAGGGACGCATAAGATTACTTTACATTCGTAAGTACAGGTAAAACATTTGTTTAAAAATAAGATTTTCTTTGTTTATCGGTAATCATTGCGATGAGGCGGTCGGTGGCTAATGTCATTTCGCTCGTACGAGTGTATCCGCCCTATCTCTGTTTTTGTTTATCCGTAACCATGGCGACGACGTGCGCGGTGGCTAATACTACTACGCTCGTACGAATGTATCCGCCCTATCTCTGTCTTTGTTTCCACGTTTATGATTGTGTTAACGGATGTGTGTGAGTGTCAGTGTATATGTATTCTACCGAGCCTAGTTTAGTGAATGCGATATAAGAACGTAACGTATCTTTCTCTTTTATATCAATGTATTAGACACTATTATTATTGTACTTGTACTTAAATTTTATAACTCTTAGTTACGTATATTACATTCTGAAGATGCTTTAGAAAGTGAAGCCGGTTGAGTAATATATAACAATGTTTAGAAGTGAAATTTGACTACAAGTGCAATAATAATAGTGTCCAATAACAATGGGGATTTCACCAAGTGCCGACGATGGAAAGTATAAAATACTAGCTGTTCCCGCGAATTCGTCCGTCTGGAACATTTTCTGAAATAAAGCAGCCTAAACGTTATTACCCTAGTTTAAAAAATATACAGTCCCGGGGTTTTACCCGCATAGTTGCCGGGGTAAAAATTATCCTATATCCTTTCTAGGGGCCCCAAACTATTTTTGCATCAAATTTCATCCAAATCGGTCCAGTGATTTAGGTGTGATGAAGAGACAGACATACAGTTACTTTCGCATAATAATTTGTAATATTAGTATGGACCCTGCAATAGTATTGTATGTACAACGGATTAAATGGATATGCATTTGAAGGCAATTTCGTAGTTTGAGAGTGTAGCTTGCATTTACACACAGTAATATAGAGTTATACTACTTACCGATGAAATAAAATCACTTCAAGAGTAATTTTTTAGCCTTGTCATCTAATTCAGTACAATAAAACAGTACAACTTGGTTTATTTCTATTTTTTCATAATATATCTGTCGCCGTGAAATTGTCAATATCGTTAGATTATAATCTACCTAGGGAGTTTATAATCTAGCTAAGTGATATTATAATTTAACTGCTAACCCAACCTGGTTAGCAGTTAAATTATAATATTACTTAGCTAGATTATAATGTAACGTAATTGCTCTCTAGGTAGATCTAACGGTATTGACAATTTCACGGCGACATATCTACAAATGTATGGCATTTTTGACAGTGATATGAGCGTTTGCTCATATGCGTGGCGACACGTGTCCATCCCAATGGCGTACCTATTAGTAAGTACGTAATGTGTGGTTTGGAGCCTGCACTAGTGTGTTGTGCAGGAGTCGGCGTTCAAGACGTGCCTGCCGGGGTTCCCGGGCGCGCCGTCGGCCATCAAGATCTCCAAGTCGGTGGAGGGCGCGCACCTCTCCTGGGAGCCGCCGCAGGTCGCCGCCGACGGCATCTTCGAGTACTCCGTCTACCTCGCCGTGCGCTCCAACACGCAGCCCAAGGTGCGCGCCCACACACACCTACCCACTGTTCTGCTCTGCTTATTTACTCGACCATCCATAAATTACATCACACGTTAAACGATGGGAGGGGATCAAAGAAGTGTGACATTGTGTGACAAGGGGTAGGGAGGGGTCCCATATTTTGTGACTTTTGTGACACTACATTTTTTCAAAACATAACATAATATAACCTGTATGGCTAAAAAATAATAGAAGGATATCATTTTTCCAATGTCAAATTGTAAAATATGTGACATCACACTAGGTAAGAGGGGGGGGGGGGGGGGTTAAAAAAATCATGAAATTCGTGTGACGTAATTTATGGATGGCTCTAACTGCATGTTGGGTGCAATAGAGAAAAGCATGCCCAAAAATCTGCACCTTATTTTTGACGTTACAAAAAATTTAAGTAGATCAACATTTTTCCATGTCTTTTATATATTTTTGTAGCGTTAGCTCTGTTGCACCCAACATGCACTTCGGTCGACTAAATTAGCAGGGCAGTGTTACATAACCACTAAAGGACGGAGGTCTTTGCTTTCCTTATTTTTGATGTAATGGGGATAGGGAAAGGGTGTGGAGATAGGAAAGAGGTGGGAGGGGGGTAGGCTTTAGATGGTTATTACGTGAATACAAATCATTTTACTGCTTATTCGGGTTTTCTAGAAAATTTAGTCGATTTGAACTGATTTGAACACATATTATGACAATCTTGCTTGTCTGCTCGAAAGTGAATTCCATCTTCAGGGATTCCCTAAATATGAATATAGATTCAGTCCCTTAATACAACCTGTATCCAATGTCGTAAAAGACTAAGGGTCATGGAAATATTTGTCATGAGCTAAGGGTTTTTTAGTCCAGTTGGAATGAGCATGGCACTATTTTAAGATATAAGCACATAGCCAATTTTTGGTAGGTAGTATGGGCACCACGAATATGGCATGAATTTGCCTCAACAAAACACTTGTTTCTGAAGTTAGAAAAAATATTAAAATAAATTGTTTTCTTTTTCTTGGGGCCGGTTATATCGAATATGTTTCATACAAAAGTTGTGCACCACCATGCCCTCTACAAATTCAGCGGTATAGCAAAATTACGCGAGATTATTGATTTAGCAGTAAATTGGAATTATGCAACTTTGTCAAGAAAGCATCGAAAAATGATTAATGATACACAATTTGTTAGTCATTCACCCAGATTTATTTTATCGCCTTCAAAGTTTGCTCCTTCAAAAAATATACACTTACGCCAATTATCGAAACATTTTTTAAATGCTTTTTCGGAATGAGTTCTTGCAACGAATTCTCCTTTGTGTTTTATCGAACGAAAATGGGTGCCACGAAGTGGTAACTTGATTTTAGAAAAAAGAAAGAAATTGGCTGGAGTCATGTCTTTTTTTTTTATAGAAGAGGGGGCAAACGAGCAGTAGGTGCACCTGATGGTAAGTGATTACCGCCGCCCATGGACATCCATGATACCAGAGGTCTTGCAGTCGCGTTGCCGGCCTTTTAAGAATTGTTTTTTTAAATCTAATGAATCAAGATGGTTGCTTGATGGTATTTATTATTAAGTTTTTGTTCAAAAATTCGTTTATAATAATGGCCTTGTGGCCCTTGTGCGAAGGCGCATTCTCGTGATGCAAAATACAAGAATTTTCTTTCTATAAATCTGGCCTGCCATTAAAAGTTAACTTTGTTAGAAATGTGCTACTGCAATTTTCATTTTACATTCTATAACAAAATCGTCGTCTGAGGAGCTGTCTAACCGCCCGGCCACGAGAACCGGCAGCGGCGGCGGCGGCGCGGCGGGCGAAGCGAAAATTCGCGCGCGCGGATTTTCAGGCCACGGGAACTTGCGTCTTCCGCCGCAATCAGTATAGTCCAAGAGCAAGATGACTTTTTCAACTTTATCTCGATATTGCTTGGAGGAGACTAGTTTTGTACTTCAACACTTACTATTTGGAAGAGAATATGTAGTACTTGATTTAAATAAGAATCGGAGTATAGTGTAGACGTTGAATTTTACAAGAAGTATGAGAAATATGCACTATATCAAGACAAATTTTTGGAATGAGTGTCGAAACTCGAAACCTTTGATTTATAGTGTTGCCGCTTGATAGCCCATTATCGATAGGGTTTCATTACCTCAATTAGTACAATACTATAAATAAACAGCAATACAATCGATAGCATCGATACTATCGATAGTATTGCTATTTAATATTGCATTAATCACAAGTACTATCGATAGTATCGATACTATCAACACTCTCGATAGTCAACTTTAATACTGACCGATGCTATCGATTGTACAAACTATCGATAGTATCGAATATATAGATAGTCAATGCAATATTGTCTAACAATAATATTTAGATAATAATAGTAATATTTGTAATACAATATAACATAGAATCGATACTTTGTTTTTGTCCAACGATTGATACTATCGACGCTATCGATAGTTTATTTACTTGCAGCGTTCAATACTATCGAAACTATCGACGATATGGCGTTTCTAGATTAAAACTTTTGAATTTTTTTGGCGACACTACTTATATTCTAATGAATATTCAACATATGTTTGTCGAGTGATACAAGTGACGCGGTTGCGTGCAGGAGGCGGCCAAGTCGCAGCTGGCGTTCGTGCGCGTGTACTGCGGCAAGGCGAACACGTGCGTGGTGGGGCAGGCCTCGCTGGGGGCCGCACACGTAGACTCCTCCACCAAGCCCGCCATCATCTTCCGCATCGCCGCGCGCAACGACAAGGGCTACGGGCCCGCCACGCAGGTCAGGTGGCTGCAGGGTGAGTACACACGTGCCTAACAGATAGATAGGCAAACAGACAGACCAACTCATTTATAATATTAGTATTGATAAGTAAATTGTTGTAACTAAATTTGATGCTACTTTTATGTTTAGAGATTTGGCATATATCAAATTCTAATCATAAAAGTAGCATTAAGTTATTTATTTCAGTGTGAAATCATCACCACCGGTAGGTAGTGTAAATCGAACTTTAATAGTCGTTCAGGTTCACCTCGATGGGTGGTAATCCCTATAACGCATTTGCTACTTAAAAATTATTGTTTATTTGAAACCAACATTTTAACGTGTCTATCTTCACACACCATCAAACCTTTAGTTGCTGCTGAGTTTTTCTAGATGGAAAAAACCCAATTACACTAATTTAATACACTAATTGATACGGGAATCGAACCTATGAACTCTTGATCTAGATCTACCTGCCTAACCCTTTAACCAACAAAGAGGATGGATATCATGGGAATATTTCAAGTATTTGTCTTACTATGGGCGTGGTTATATGTAGCAAATTTTACAGATGTATCCATCGCACAGTACAAAAAAGCTACTTGCCCCGTTGGTCATCAGCTATCAAGCAATAAAGGCTTAGGTTCAGTTCTCGACAGGTCTAACAATTGTGTGATAATTGATAAACTGTATATGTGTAGATGTTTGTATATCTTTGTCTGGGTGTTTATTAAATAGGATCGAGCATATTGGGATGGGCTGCAATGAGCCGGGCTGCATCACAAAAATCTGCCCAAAGCGGTTACAGGCATTTTATATGAATTATCGCACATATATATATATATATATATATATGTGCGATAATTCATATAAAATGACGTAGCGAATATTTTACCAATTCAACATATCCAAAACTGAGCCAGATACACTCATAATAAACAGGACTGCTCTTTCCGTATTTAATCATAACGTTGCACTAAACCGAGGTTAGGCCTTACGTGTGACATGTTTGGAGCGGTTGTTGGCTATTAAACTCTGAATGAAAAATTTGGCCGCCTCAAAATCTAGTGTCACAATAAATTGATAATTTCGAAAAAAGCAATGTATTTCATCATTTTTGTAAGAGAAAACTTAATATTTCACTTACTAAACGTCTATTCATAGACTCTTTCAATCATAATATTACTTACTGTATTTAATTGTAAACCACGGATATGTGTGGATTCAGGATGCCGACCATAATAACTAACTAACAACTTAAACTTGACGTGTTTATGCTTAATTATAGAAAATCCTTTCAAACTTATATATTTCATTCTAGTTGTTTTATAAGGATGGGCCATTCTCTTAAAGATAAAGCTTGTATGTGAAAAATGCGTCTTTATTATTACATGATCACAATCGTTAATTTCAGACATAAAATGTAAGACAAAATGTTAGCATTACAGGTTTACAGTTCAAGACTCAATTCGGGAAAAAGTTAGTGTTAATTATTTGTATGGATGTGAGTCTTTAACGTCACAGGCGAGATATATCGGTGGATAATGTTGCAGTGGAATATTGTAACTATTAATGAATCTAATATATATTTTAGTATAACAATTTTTAATACTTATCTATTTCACTGTACATAACAAAATCGTATTATTTCATAGATATTGCAATAATGGTTCGAAGTATGTTTTGCTTTATGTGTCTAATTTTGCTGATTTTATAATAAATAATTTATACATTTGAATTAATAATGCATAGAATTTTAAACGTAATTACAATGTGGACATACTGTCTTTTTGATCATAACCTTCAGTGCTCTGTTTCATGAAAATGGTAATTGAAAGAACATAAGTTCGTTATTCAAGACTTAAAACAGATTGCGCTTTAATCGTTTTAACTCAAACAGTGAGAGTTTATTGATGAACACAGAGGATGTTTTAGACCCTCGACATTCTAAAGTCGTCGCGCACTTGGAGAGCGGTCTAGCGGTCAACGTTCTGCATTCTACATTCTCTAAAAATTATTAAATGGGTCGAAAGCTATCTACACAATAGCAGTCAGAACGTCGCAATCTGACTGCTACCTCTATGACACAGGACTTTGAAGGTAGAACCCTAGACCGCTCGCTGCTTTTCGGTGCCTTATCCACGATAAAACAAATTTGACCGTAGATATGTATTATTACTAATTCTCATTCCGTGAACGTGAAAAAAAATCTCTAATTCAATGTGAAAATAATCGCTTAATAGGACTGTTTAGTTTTAAAACTAGAGTTACGATTTGAAATTTATTTTGGAATACGGATTGACGATAGGTTACAGCTACATTGCAGTACTATAATATCGATCGGTATACCTTGCCTGCGGTAACGTATTAATACAAAGCTACATCGGTTTCAGACATCAAATCAACGGGAGTGAAGCGGGCCGGGGAGGGGAGGTTACCGGGCGCGTCGCCGTCCAAGCAGCCCAAACAACTATTGCACTAGATGCTAAATCGATAGTCTATTTTAATGTATTGATAACAAAGCGAATAATGTGTGCTACGGCACGTTTTATCATAGTACACAATCCTCTAATTTTATATTTTATTTTGTAATATTATGTAAAGCAAGTGAACCCATGTTATGTGAACGATCCAACAGCATTCATGTATAACGTGTAAGTGCTAGAATAATTTGACACCCGTTATTTTGAAGGCAATATGTGACTGATAACATTCGTATGTAAGTATTCAAAACAATAGATTAAGTGCAGAATTTATCTGTTATGTATAATATTCTTACAGAGAATAAATAAGATTTTTAGATAAATTATTCAGTCTTTTTATTTTATTATCTTTTCAATATACGAGAGGTATAAGGATGTTGAGGTGTTGGATATTTTAAAAAAGACATTTCGTTTGGCTTTTAATCCTTAATTACATATTATTGAGTACACTATACATTTGTTGCTATAAAATGCTATCTATTCAAAACTCCGGTAGGCATTCCAAAATAAAATTAAGATACAAATCATTTACATGTAACTTTCGTTTTATAGAAAATTTCCTATATTAAAGATATTTTGCAAGTTTATTATGATATTAAAGCAGTATCACTAAATTTATTATTTGGACAAAGTTAGTTTTATTGTGTCGATATTAGAGCTGCCGGTCACTATCCACGGCTGAACCTTGGTTACTGAAACAAAAAAGAAAAACAATTATTATTTATATGACTACAACTAAGAAAAGCCCATGTTGGTCCGGGCTTCTTATGAAGTATAGACCTTAGTGCCGGGCAACTCGTAAAAGAAGAGTGAAGGCTAAACATTCGTGATTACTAACTGTTAGAGGATGTATTTTCGTACTCCTCCTATATATATTTCTGATTAATTTCGTTGCGTGTTCCAAGACTGCTTAGTTTTTCCTTAGGGCACCCAAAGCTCACAACTCAGTGGTTATCAGGACGGTTGCCGCTGTTGATTCTGGTTTACAGAAGTTACAACTGTGAAAACGAGAGGTGCGCCCATTGCCCAACTTAAACTGTTAAGAGTTCTGTAATGGATCGCTGGCGTTGAATCCTTCTCTTTATTTGTCTTGTCAAAGCATCAGTATTTTTCCTTGTTGTGTTCTAGCGTTAAGGGTAAAGTAGTCGGTAAACTTTTTTTTTATATATCATAAGATAGCAAACAAGCAGATGGGTCTCCTGATGGAAAGAGTCAAACCTCGCCTATAGACACCAAAGATGTTAATGGTGCGTTGTTATCTTGTGGCGAGGTCTAATACCACCGGTGCCGGCTGCCTTACCCTCCAAACCGGAACACGACAGTTACAAGCGCTGACGCTATTCCGGCAGGAATAGGTCAGGCCACCAGACCCGGGCGAGACAATGCAGAACTCTACCACATAGTAGCCACGATGGTAGTGACTCGCGTAGCCAATCAGTCGCCTTTTACGACCTGCCTGACAGAACGGCAGTTAGCAGCCTATCTACATAGAAGCCCGGGACCAACACGGGGGAAAACTAACATAATGCCTTACATTCCTGTCACGCAGATAAGAACCATAATATTAACATCTCTGGCGTTCTTTCCCTTGACTCTTGCTATCCGGAGAGCCGTAAATTTTTTTGCTAATATCTATACTAATATTATAAACATATTTTTTATGTTTGTAACAAATAAAGTCAATCTACTAGAACGATTTAAAACATATTTTATAGTAGGGGAGCCCACGATGCTAAATGGGTAGTTACTCGAGCGTCGTTGGAACCTATTGGATTATGTAGATTAAATTATAGGAAAAATAAAAGGTTATATAAAGTTCATTTTAATGGTGGGGAAAAAAACTACAGATAAAAAAAAATGTTAAAAAAAATCTGTGCCATAGTAACACTAAATCGCGTCAGATTAAGGTATGGCGGATTAATTTCCACCTAAAATTTAGAAAATCTGCCGATTCAAGTGTAGCGTAGGGGAGTGGGAGGGTCACAAAGTTGCAGAGAAAACGTTGTGTTGACATTCTCGATCGCGTCTGAATTCTCTTCTATTATATAGGAAATGATGTAAGAATAACGAAAAAAATATAATCTGACAATTTCCACAAGCTAAAGTTATCTTAATTTTGTTTTTTTCTGCCATAGTTACCCCCCTCTACAGAAAGGGCTTCTATTTGGTGGGGAGCCTTAACAGTATGCGAGGTACCCCCACCTATGTTAATCTGACGCGCTCGAGTAAATACCAAAATCCCCTCTTGGGCTCCCCTACTATTACCAAAGCTACACTATATGGGAGTGGCTTGGGCTACGTTTTTACCCGCCCCATGAAAGAAAAGTAATGATTTTGGGTTACGCGAACGAAGTCACGAGTGCTGTAAAGAAATCCACAAACTAGACTATATCTTACTTATACGGAACAGGGAAAATTTTGTCAAGCAGGTCTATCTAGTATAACTTTCAAGTCGCGTTAGGAGTTGTACTACATCTGTCAGCACCGCATCGCACGAAGTGCGCGTCAGTTGCTGCTGATATTGTGTATTTATGTTGTGGATGAGTGTCTAAGGTCAAGGTCAATCTCTTTTGTGATTACTAATTATTTTCCTAACCAGAAAAACGATATCTTCTTACATTTTATGCTGTGTTTTCTGAAAACTATGGTCAGCTACATTAATTTCGCATCTGTTTACCTAATACTGATCTACTGATAAAGGCATTTTTGTAATGGACATACATTCGTATTGTGTATACATGCGTATTTACTGTTAGTTGTTAATCTTGGAAATCTTGCGTAGGTACTATTTATTTTACAGGGTGTAAGAGACGGTCTATCGATAATCGAAACCATAGATTTGAACCATGACTCTGAGTCGGAAACTGTTGGAAATTTGTGTTGGTATTTCTTTTGACAATAATTTTAACTTTGTTTAATTTGATTTATTTTGATACTCTACAGTGTTTTTTTAGATAGAAGAAATGTAATAATTAGCCTTACCCGGAAATCGAACGCGGGACTTCATGAGCTGAAACTAACCTCTTGACCAATGATGGATTAAATATTTTTTATATTTATTTATTTATCAATTTACAATTCTTCTGGAATGTAGGTAATGCCTACTAGCTATAAGTGGAGTGATGATATACAGAAACTGGCTGGCAGTGGTTGGAATTGAGTGCTGCAAATTGAGCTTATTGGCGTGCCATTGAAGATGGATATGTCCAGCAGTGGAATGATGATTTATGGACTTACATTAGCCTAGGGCTTTTATATTTTTAATGAGGGTTTTAAAAAGGAAACAGTGCTTTCTGGCACTCTATTTCTATACTCTATTTATGTACTCTATTTATATACTCTATTTCTGTCTTCATTCTCAAATTACCGGTCATTTCTCTGACAACGTACGATACTTCGTACGTTGTATAATTTATTATAAAATAAGTTGTTTATAAGCTCCACCTACTGGTGGGGCTTATAAAATGGGTCACAATATATCTACCTTTACCGTAAGAACGGAGAGTCCGTTTATTGATTTTAATTTAGAAAGAAGATTTACCAGTGAAGTAGTCCCAAACAATTTGTACCATCCGATGACGATATTGGAAAGATTAAGGTCTTCTAACATAATTTGGGCCACTCCCATAAACACTTTTTTCCCTTCTATACGACCGTAGTCACCCCACACCGTCACCTGGAAAAAATTAAACTTCATCACACCGATTTCCTAGCGGGGTAGGCAGACTGAACTTAATGCCAATACATGGTCAGATTAACCATGATTTAGCAGTTTTGCCAGCTGGAAAAAATGGTATTGGTGTTAACCGGGAACCCTAGGTTGATGTGCTTTTCTGAGGCATGTGTGTGGATAATATCCTTATCCATCCATCCATACGAATAACGCCCCGTTGGTCGAGTGGGTAGCGACCCTGACTATGCAATCGACGGGGCTTGGGTTTGATCCCCGACGGGGACAAACATTTGTGTGATTAGCATAAATGTTTGTATTTCCGGGTTTGGGTGTTTATTATGTATGTAAAAGTATTTATATATGTATTTCTATGTATTAGCATCGTTGGCTAGCACCCATAACACAAGCAAATAATTTGCTTACTTTGGGGATAATCAGTCAGTGTAAATTGTCCCGTGAATATATATTTATTTATAAATTAGGGACTGCTACTGAGGTTTTAGGCGCACAATTAAAATGCGAGTGGGCAGCCCCTAGTTTTAATCTCTTCGTAATTCTGTACATTAATGTGAAAACCAAAAGCTGAGGATCCATTTTAAAAATATTCCGTGCATAGAAATGTTGATTAGGAAGAGATAAGGCAGTAAGTTTAGCACGTGAAGGTAGTATAGTACCACCAACTTATTTGTTCAGGAGACCAGAGTTATTAACCCCTGGTCTACTGAACAAATAACTGTAAAGATAACGGAACACCAACCAAATACCTTTTATTTTTGAAACCCCATATCGAATATTTACAAATCAACACTGAAATCTATATAAGAACATTTTTTTAAGAAATGTGTAATATAATTGAAACACATTATCCTTAACTAAAGTTTTAATGTGAAGAATGAAATTGTTTTCTGAATGTTTTATATTTCGGTATTATGTCCGACAATTGTATGCGTATATGTGGGGTGTAAATAATTTTTGTTAGAACCCTGATGACTATTCTACGGAACCCCTAGGTTCCGCGGAACCCAGTTTGTGATGCCTACAGTAGAGAAAACCGGGACTATAGTCGTCGTCTTGTGAAATGTTTTGCTGTCGGTCTTTTGTGGTAAAATTATTAAATAGCAGTTCCTAAATGCTTCATTAGCGTCACCATCTAATGAACATATGAGTTGGTGGCGTTACCTACCTACTAGCTCAAATAATGCAAGGAATGGGTTACCGGCAACACTGTAAGTGCTTGTCACTGTTACGTGTCGGTTTGGGGGCAAGATACTAACCTAACATATGCAGTGGCATTAATTCCCGTTGCACGGATTACAACGCACCATTTACATCTTCGAGATCTATAGGAGATGGTTATATTTTTTCAAAAGAAGAGTCACCTTTATATTTGCTATTATGATGAAAAAAAAACGTTTTAATTTCAACAGGCATTAATGGGTTACAACCACAGAAATGGCAACGAGATGTTTCGTTTTAAACATTAAATATATTTATTTACTAGCTGACCCGCGCAGTTTCGCGCGCGAGTATATTAATAAGTCGTTCAAATAGCCTTTAATAAAAATTTCATTCTCTATTTCAGCTCTCCAGTGACTGATTTTTGAATAAAATTAGTCTATGTTTGACCTCGGATTTTCAACTATATCCATGCCAAATTTCATGAAAATCGGTCCAGCGGTTTAGCTGTGAAAGCGTAGCAGACAGACAGACAGACTTTTGCATTTATAATATTAGTATGGATATGGATATTATATACCATCGGAATTTGCCCTAAGTTCTTTTTGTACTGTGGCGTTTTGCTCAGAAGCTGAGTTTTGAGCTTTATAATTAGCAGAGCATAAAGTGTAAAAATTGTTCTGCATTTCAATTTGTTACTCCATATTGACCATGTGCTTTGCTACAGAGCGACAGAGCAATGCTTAAAAATCCTCTGCAATAAAAGTTAAAAATAAAAGTTGCAGACATAGCCAGATGACGCTGGAACGTTGAAGACATTAAATGGGTAACGAACTTCTAGAATTTCAGCCCGCTATTCGTTGAATAAACGATATGACTGTTTTTTTAAAGCATAAGGTAGCAAAGAAGCAGATGGCTCTGCTGATGGAAAGATAAACCACTACCTATAGTCACCAAATATGTTAATGATGCATTGCGTGTAGCGGGATGGAATGCCACATGCATAAGTCTACGCCTACCTTAACCTCCAAAGCGGAACACGACAATGAGAAGCACTGACGCTATTGCGGCAGGAATAGATAAGGTGGTTGTACCAAATACTCGGGCGAGATGTTGCGAAACTCACAACGGTAGTGAGTAGTGACTACTAACACATATAACCTATCGGTCGCCTCTTACGACCTGCCTGGCAGAACGGCGGTCGGTCTATTCTTCAAAGGAGTCCGGACCAACACAGGGGTAATTATTAGTTATTATTATTAGCTTATATTATAGTTATTTTAATTTAGGCCGAGAGTTGCGGCGAAGTTTAAGAAAGTCTATGTCCAACTAAAGATTTCTAGGCAGAGCTCAGCTACATCATAAGCTGGTTACATTATTATATTACTGGTTACGTATTTTGCCGGCTTGCAACTTGTCAGTGCTTGTTATTAACATGTTGTGGTTTAGGGTTACAGTAGCCGCTAATTTATGCAAGAGGCGTAACATTCCTGCACTCGAATGGCGACGCACACACATCGTTGGTGTCTGTAGGTGATGTTTACTTTTACACTAACAGAACCATTAGATACTTGTTTTTTTGCTATATGTATGCTATATATAGGGATTGATTTATATATATATATATATATATACATATATATATATATATATATATATATATATATATATATATATATATATATATATACACACATATATATATATATATATATATATATACACATATATATATATACATATACATATATATATATATACACATATATATATATATATATATATATATATATATATATATATATATATATATATATATATATATATATATATATATAAATCAATCCCTATTTTCCTTGGTCACGACATCACGCCTGAATGGCTGGACCAATTTCGGTATTTTTTTTTGTTGTGTTTATAATTGTATGGAGGTTCTTATAAAAGAAAATATTAAGAAAATTGCGCGGAAAATTAGAAGATTTAAGAATACTTAACCACCATATAAAGTTTAATGCCATTTTGGCTGCGTGGAAGGACAATCCCATAGTCTTATATAAATTACGTGTCACGTTGTTTGTCCGCTATGGATTCCTAATATGTAAGGCAAAACAACGTTTGCCGAGTCAGCTAGTTATAATATAAAAAAGGACACACCTGAAGTGTAGTTATATTAATTATATTTTTACTGAATAACTAATTTTTATGAGGAATATGTCTTTCCATTAGGAGAACCACCTGCCTCTTTTTTATAATCTATAAAATAAATAAATGTAATATAACATTTATTTTATAGAAAAGAGGCCGATGGTTCTTCTGATGGAAAGACATATTTTTCATCTATAGACAACGTAGACGTTAACGGTAAGTAGCTATCCATGTGGCATGTGGTAGTGTTGGTATGCCACGTGTATAAGTTAACCGGCTAACTTACTCTCACTTGAACTCAATAGCGATAAGCACTGACGTTATTGGGCAGAAATGGGTAAGATGGTAGTACCAAATCTTCGGTTTCAAAGAAACAGATGGCACTCCTTATTAAAAGAGAAAATCATCGCTTATTGGCACCAAATATGTCAATAGTGCATGGTGTTTATGTAATAAAATAGTTATAGACCGTGGTCCCAGGGACAAACTTTTTTTTGATTAATAACAAGCTGAATTTTTGTGAGCAACTTCGTTTTGACGAGACGCAAATCTTTTCTATCTTTGAAAAATTTCGAATCGGGTAACTAATAGAGTAATAGAGGCTTCAAATATTTTAATTCGATGAAGGAAAAATATTTTATTCATAAAAATAATTATTTTTTACTTTAATCGCTTTATTATTTAAAAAAAAAAAACACGAAAATACTTTTGTCCTACAAATTCGCTATTTTTTCTGATGAGTCTTCCACTCTAAAGATTCGGAATTATGAGATTTTTAAATTTATATTAATCAATTTAAAGTAATTTTCACACAACAGCTTGTTAATTATTATTATAATTCAAGGGTTACTTTGTCCTATATGTAAAGTGGAAACTTTAGTCCGAGACTCTAAAGTTTTCTTTTTTATCTGTCTTTATTAGTTACCCGATTCGAGATTTTTCGAAGATAGAAAAGATGGGCGTCTCGTCAAAATGAAGCTGTTCACAAAAATTTAACTTGTTATTAATAAAAAAATTTGTTCCTGAGACCAGGGTCTATTATTGATACAAACCTGTAATATACATCCTTTGAAGTTTTCTCTGAAGGTGAGCGTTTGCTGGTAGAGCGGGTCGAGCGTGCGGCGCGCCGTGCTCGTCTTGGCCTTTGCGATGCAGCGCTTGCCGCTCACCAGGTACACCTTCACGTAGGGCGCCGGCAGGGTCCGACTGCCCTGCCTCGCTTGCAAACCCCTCGCTCGGATTACTTCTACCTGCGAAGTATATCATTTACTATATTAAAAACAATCCAAATAACTACCGTGTCCTGATAGCAAGACCTTACTAGATCTCTGTCTGGCTAAGATCATAAGGTTCTTTCTATGAGGAGGTTTTTTTGGGATAAAACATATAATATAAAACAAACAAACTATTTAAGTTTGAAGTAACAAAATGCAAGTAAAAAAAAAGTTTGCCCCCGTATTGGTCCCGGGCTCCTTCGAAGAACAGGCCAACCGCCGTTCTGCTACGCAGGTCGTTTAAAGGCAACCGATTAGCTATGCGAGTCACTACCATCGGGGCTAGTAGGTGGTAGAGTTCTGCATTGTCTCGCCCGGGTCTGGTACCACCGTCTTACCTATTCCTGCGGCAATAGCGTCAGTGCTTGTTACTGTCGTGTTCCGTTTTGGAGGGTAAGGTAGCCGGTAAACTTATGCATTTGGCTTGCTGTTTTAGAGCTCTACATAATTGAAAATTGATTGATTTTGTTACGAATAAAAGACACATACGAAGAAATAAATCATATCTAAATTTGATACCCGAAGAGATTTCGTCCATTCATAGTCGTTAGTATAATTAATAGTTTATACTACGAGTAGATAACAAGATCAAGTGAAATGTTTAAATTTACTCTATTATATATTTTACCTAAAACTAAAATCGAATGACCCTGAAGTTAGCGGACAGCAGACAAAATAAAATTTCAGATAGGGATATCTACAAGCGAAATTAAGTTTTTCGAGTTTACCAAATTATAAATGGTTTGTCGTTGACTTACCTACAGATGATAATAAACAATTTTTTTTTGCTAATAAAAAATGTTTTACATTAAAAATTAAATTTTGGGAAACTCTCACCGTGTTTCCTATCGTTTCATAAATATGAAATTTTCAAATTTAGTTTATTTTTAGATCCAAAAAAGATGATTTCAGTTAGTTTTTTAAATTTTGGCTTAGGTCATTCTGGGACGTATATCTGCGAGTAAAATGATTATTATTAAAAAAAAAAAAGTCACCTTTTCGTCTTTGAAAAATCTAAAGATGATATTTTTTTGATTTTAAATTTGTTAGTCGGATCGTTAGATATCCTTAATTTTTTATTTTTTTGAAAATTTTGGTGCCGGATATCAAAGTAAAAAATAATCAAAATCAAAATTAAAAAACTGTCATGTTTTCATTTTTCCCGAATCTAAAGATGATTGATCTCGGATTTTTTATTTTCTTATTTATTTCTTGAATATTCTTATATTTTGATTTTTTTTAAAATTTTGGTCCGGAATATTAAAATCAAAAATGATGAGAAACACAAAAAAAAAACTTGAACATAGTTACGTATTTACAACTAAAAAATATTTATGTTTTTTGATTCGTTGTTTATATAATTCAAAAGAAAAAATAACGCCACCTGTCAGAAAGAAAATTTTTTGGCGCGACATTTAAACACGCCCCGTACTTATATATTTTTTAAATTAAAAAAAAAATTTTTTTATTCATCCTTTACCTGATATTCTCCGTCAAAATAATTGTAAAAAATTGAAAAATATAAATATTTAATGAACAAATGAAAAAAAAAGATCTGAAAAGAATCATCTTCAGATTTTTTAAAAATGAAAATGAAAAACTTTTTTTTTTGTGTTTCTCATCATTTTTGATTTTAATATTCCGGACCAAAATTTAAAAAAAATCAAAAAATAAGAATATTCAAGAAATAAATAAGAAAATAAAAAATTCGAGATCAATCATCTTTAGATTCGTGAAAAATGAAAACATGACAGTTTTTTAATTTTGATTTTGATTATTTTTTACTTTGATATCCGGCACCAAAATTTTCAAAAAAATAAAAAATTAAGGATATCTAACGATCCGACTAACAAATTTAAAATCAAAAAAATATCATCTTTAGATTTTTCAAAGACGAAAAGGTGACTTTTTTTTTTTAATAATAATCATTTTACTCGCAGATATACGTCCCAGAATGACCTAAGCCAAAATTTAAAAAACTAACTGAAATCATCTTTTTTGGATCTAAAAATAAACTAAATTTGAAAATTTCATATTTATGAAACGATAGGAAACACGGTGAGAGTTTCCCAAAATTTAATTTTTAATGTAAAACATTTTTTATTAGCAAAAAAAAATTGTTTATTATCATCTGTAGGTAAGTCAACGACAAACCATTTATAATTTGGTAAACTCGAAAAACTTAATTTCGCTTGTAGATATCCCTATCTGAAATTTTATTTTGTCTGCTGTCCGCTAACTTCAGGGTCATAAAATCGAACAAGCCAAAATCAATTAATTAAGTTCTCTTGCAATCTCCGTCCAATCTTACGTCTTTGATCCATATGAGTTACTCTAGTTGATAAGTTCATATTAACAAGCCAGTATATATCAACGTTAGTGTAAAATACAATCTGAAGATTATTTTGTTTTGCATCATAAGAAGGAAATAATGTAACATAAACTTACACCACTAGATTCTGAGCTGCCGAATTTATGTCCAACCCGAGGATTAAAATTAGGAGCTCATAATTTGAGCCGAATCAGACAATAGTTAATAAACTAAAACTCGAGGCAATCCAAAGTAAAATTTAATGGGTGGTAGATTCATTCGATTCTACTGCTGATTCTGAACAAACTAGTTTCGGCTTTCGTATTAAGTAAAAGACACCTTGTATAGTTTCATTTATGTGTAATTGAATACAATAACTCATGTTTTAGATCAATTTAGATAGGCATTTACGTGTGTCCTGAAGATACTTTTAAATTGATCAAAATATAATAAAGAACAGTTTAAAAATATAATTATGAGTACTCGTTTTTTCGTAGCTGCCCTGCTACGACGCATGCTACGGGACTAGCAATAACTGCAATTACTAAGATTCATTAATGTGTAAGCGCTTATTGATATAATTGAAATGATTATTATTATGATTTTGGTTCATTGTCATTTATACCAAAATGTCATATTCCTGTATTTTCAATGCGTTTAAAACTTATTTAAAAATTATGAATAAAATGATTCACCTCTAGAAATCCTTTTTGGAAACACATGGATAGTTGTACATCTCCAAGAGTGGTGGAACCTAGAACCTGCCTTCCAACCAGCTGTCCAGGTCCTAGTCCATCGATGAAGTCTGATAATCCTCCTCCTTCTGCTGATCCTGAACCTCTCATGCCAGGTGACCATCTGCGTAAGTGAGATTCTATATATTTATTATTCGTTAAGTGTTAATCGATATAATTCGATTAATACCTAATGAATAAAAATGTATTAATTAAGTGCCATTGTATTTGCTAAGAAATTATAACTGCCGTTATTTAATATATACTTGAATTATTTGTTTAGAAGCTCGTTATGGCTGCTGTATCTAGCTTAGTTCGCGTAATAAATATAACATTTTCTAACCTCTAAACAAATTTGTTACACACGAGTAAAGACGATTGCATAATGTTGGTTGTATTGTAAATGCGATGCAAATTCCGTTTATTTTATAAATGCATGGTTAATAATGTTTTTTAATTAATCACGCTTCAACAGCTGGTTAGATCTAGACAAATTTGATAATAGGACAGTAAACAAGCAGATGGCTTTCTTAATTAAAAGGGTTAATCATTGCCTATAGATACCAAAGATAGT
The DNA here is from genome assembly GCA_036924255.1 of Apodemia mormo. Taxonomy (NCBI): domain Eukaryota; kingdom Metazoa; phylum Arthropoda; class Insecta; order Lepidoptera; family Riodinidae; genus Apodemia; species Apodemia mormo. The sequence goes on from JAUPFN010000001.1 coordinate 23,284,491, forward strand.
AACGGTGCATTGCTATCGTAGCTCGAATATCGTATCGTGCACTCCTAATACACTTATCCGGTACACTAGAACGACTAGCATCGACGCTGTTTTATTACTTTTAGTTCAATAATCAATAAACAAATAATTTTTGAACGCAGTAAATTTGCAGTAACTGACTTCCCATTTCCTATATTTCTGTAACCGTCATCATCATCGCATCAGATCTTCACAAACTTAAAATAGGACTACATGGGAAGTATACTCTCTCAAACAAAATAGAATTTTCAAAATCGGTTCATAAATTCTGAGGTAACAAACATAAAAAAATATACAGCTGAATTTATTACTTCTTTTTTGGCAAGTCGGTCAATTAAATATTACTTTGGAATTCTCATTCTTTATAATAATAAATATTAGGTCGGGGTAAAAGTATTTTCATATTCTTCATACAAAGGAAAATATTTTTAGGTATAATTTTTTATTTATTTATATAAGTAGTAGGGATTCGTTGGTTCCCGACCACCCGGGTCGTTGGGTCTGGATCCCTGTTTCTGTCCCACCTGTGTTTCTGACCCACTTGGTGGTCGGTAAAAACTAAAAAAAAAAAAAAAAAAAAAAAAATTTGGTGTCAAAATGGGGGTTTCCGGGTACGCCCGATCGATTGCAAGCATCCGTTTTTTGATATCTCGCACGGTTGCAAAGTTAGCATTCCTGGCTCTCCTTCGTTATCTAATCACCTCATTATCATTAAGCTCGAACGCCCGTCACACAATCGCACTATTAAAAGCTCATTAGGACGTCTCGCATTGCGTATCACTTGCAACTAATGAATATGGAATAAAATAAATATCATCAAGCTGATTCCCGTGTCGAGAAGGCAGAGCGAGCGTCTTAACGTTCCACTGCGATTCACCTGTTCAGCGGACAAAAGCACGATTATGGCGATCATTCTTAAGCTCGAACGCCCGTCACACAATCGCACTATTAAAAGCTCATTAGGACGTCTCGCATTGCGTATCACTTGCAACTAATGAATATGGAATAAAATAAATATCATCAAGCTGATTCCCGTGTCGAGAAGGCAGAGCGAGCGTCTTAACGTTCCACTGCGATTCACCTGTTCAGCGGACAAAAGCACGATTATGGCGATCATTCTATTATCATTTTAGCAGCCTGTAACGACTTTTACTTGTTTTTTTTTTTTTTTTTTTCATAGTAATTTATATCATTAACATCGTGAGTACTGACTAGTTGGTGAGTTCTGCAACGTCTCGACCGGGTTGAGTACCACCACCTTGACCCATCTTATTACATACATCATCAGTGCTAGTCGCTGTGGTGGTGCTATTATTACTGGGTCTGTGTGCTTATTAAATATATTCCAGTACTTGTATGCATGTAAAAAAGTATCTTCACAGCCATATCCCCGAAGAGGTAGACAGAGGTACAACTAATGCTCCCACGATTAGCCGAAGATACTAAGTTCCACAACGTGATAGGTGACAATCCCGACCCAGGAATCGAACCTAGGACCTCATGTGGCAAGCATCGACACCGCACCATTATGCCGCAGAGGTGATTTGTTTGAATGTATTTATTTAGTGTTGTTGACAAACACCCATATTGCATGATGTCTGGGCTAGCAGGATCGGTCACTTCCGGTATCAAAAGCTTCATATGCTCTTAAGGTATGTGGGTGTTTCGCAATACACAAGTATGAACTTCACTAACGATTCATTGGAATGTTGTATCATAATTGCTAATGCGAATGTGATGAGCAACAAGATTTGTAACAGAACGTGTTCGCTAATGTTAATTGCTTAAAACTTCCTATATAAACCTTGGATGAAAGCACATCTACAATATATCAAATAATTATTTTAACAGAGATAGTGCTACATTATTGTAACGTGTGTGTGTGTGTGTTATTGTGTTCACGTGCTACTTCGATAATATGGATGTAAGTATCTCATTTATTGCTCTTATAATATCTTATATATTAAATATGTGTAATGAATGTAGATATAATATTTTTGTCGTTTCATATTTTTACAATATTATTCATGTATTTCACCGGAGAGGAAAGTATACTTGTATGATGAACGTACACATATTTTTTCAGATTTGGTTAGAAAATAATATTTATACCTACATGCACACACAGAAATGATGTATGTGTTAAATCTATACATATGTGTACTACATGTATACTGAACAGAAATTTTATTCAGTCGTTAAGGCGTGTAAGAACTTGTAACAAATATACACGCACAAACTTTAGATTTATAACATAGTATTAGGATTTTACGTTAGCTATGTCGTAGTGTCTAATATTTGGTATTATGTCCTTTACAGAATTCCTCGAGCATCCTTGAAGAGAACACTTTAAAACATTATTATTATCCACTGTCTGACGACGACGAGTCAGATTTACAATTGACACAGCCATTGAAAATAAAAAGAACACGTAGCAGCAGCAGTTTGGACGACCTATTTGAAAAGCCAGCCAAAAAGAAGAAAAAAATGTCGTCCTGCGTTGGAAGGGCGTCTCGAGATGGTGGAATGGCATACATATCAACCAATACCGACGATGGGGCGCAAGCCACACACTTTGTAAAAATAGAAGTTTACGATCTAAAAAAACTGGCGAGGATACCCCCAACTGATCATTGGAAACATGCAACCACTCGGATTAAATATTATGCGGCAAGTCATAGGCTCAACAAAATCAATGAAGTGATCTATGATATATCTAAGGAAATAGCCGATGCACCTGACGTAAAAAAATATCACTTCGACAAAAATACTTGATATTGTTCTTTCAATGACTGATTTTTTAAGTATGCTATTGTATAAAGTTTCAATGTAATTAGAGATAATAATGTGATTAATACTTGAATACTTAAATAAAGATTTTATTTTTGTTATCCCATTTGTTTTTTTTGTATTCCTATGACATACAGGGTAAAATAATACAACGAAATTTCTTTATCAATTATATTTTATTACAGAAAAAGTATTTAAACAAATTATTTACAATTTTATCATTAATAACAGTATTAGTAGTAAACATATTAGTGAAGTTAAACATACATACTCCATAATATCTGAAATATATAAAAACTAGACAGTAAATTCCACACATAGAACTAAAACAATTTTGAATTACTTTATTATTATAATTCCACTTCTTACAATTTGTTACCAAAAATGACTCATGATAACCAGTTGGCTTTCTCCCGAAAGAATCAAAATATTCCCCAACACCATGTTTATCAATGCATATTGCTACCCAATGAGAACCAGGCTTTGTATCAGGATCTAAATTTGATATAGAATAAAAGGGTAAGCTAACATGTACTGGTATACGATTAGCTGCAAAAACATTAAGCTTTAAGCTACCATTAACCATATCCAGAAACTTTTGGATTTCTATAGAATCCATCATAGGATTTAATTTTTAAAAGCGTCTATTTTTAAAGATATGCTGAATGAAATTGACAGTAAATACACTAGCAATATAATATATAAGTACTATTTCATAAATTAATTAAAATTAAGATTAGCTATTATAATCTATAATAACCTCTCTATTTTTGTTTATTTCTATAACATTATCAAATTCTGCATATACTATACAATTTACTGTTGATGACAAAGTGCCTTCAAACCGTACTTCTATTCTAACACTTCCACGTTTTACTAAATTCCAATGAGTTGTAGAGTTTGCACTTAAGTCTGGAGTCATATCAAAAGCCATTAGACAGTACCCGTTTGCAAAAGCTTCTTTAGATATCGAATTACCTTCATTTAAAAAGTGTATACCGGTCCCAGAGAATAATGTATGATAAACGCTGGTAAAAGCATTGTCGGAAAAATTGGGAGTTAATGTTTTCGGTGGTATTTGCTGTCCATCTACATATACACTAAGCAGATTGAGGTTGTTGTGTTTAAAATCGAAGGGATTCGTTTCGAAACTGCCATTAAATGCTTTATTGCTAACGAATCCTATAATACACCTTTTAGGCATTTGCCCAAGAAATACATTATCAAGAACTTTCCCTTGAACACCAGATGGAATAGTTAATACTTTTACTTCAGCTCTAGCAACTGGGTACTTAGCTGTGGTTGTTGCTAGTACTTTTTCGTGTGCAAGTAATATTGATGGATTGATTCTTGCTTTACGGATTATGAGCGAAGCATTTATTATATTAACTTTGAATTTATTTTCTACTGTGGACGATATGAGATTAAAAGAATCTTTCGAACGAACTAATTTTAACCGCATTTCAATACCATTAACTAAAAATTTCCCTTGATTAAATATATCACCATGTAAATGACCTATCATTTCAATAGTTGAACTCTGCTTTGATAGTTGCTGTCGCTTAGCAAATCCTTCGTTAGTTGCGTCACACGAAGTAAACTTTCCTGGAGTATCTTCATACCATAAACCACAGGTAAGATGGGAAGCTTTCGCTGCTGGACCATAATTTAATAAAGTTTCTATATACGCACGATATGCATATGTGTTATTTGGTGGAGAAACAAGTTTCTGATTTAAATAAATATCCAACTGACTAAAAAGCGAGTGTAGCCAATTATTTACAGGTGCAACATTGGCATCGACAGCTAATCTTGATGAATCAATATTTTCTATTCGTGCACTGATACTAATCATTGTGTGTGATAAGTCAATATATTCATCACCAGCACCAGGTATTAAAAACTCGATAGGGCCATCATCAGTTAGCGATGATATCGGACGATATTGCATCCATTGACCACTCTCTATACTTGTTTGTGTTGTCGGTAAAGCAAAGATATCCAATTCTGATTTCACACATTCACAAGAATTATTGTGTAGGAACGCCATTTTTAATTTCCAAAAATATCTTTTTTATTTTTGAGAGCTCCTTTAAGAGTTCTTCTTTGTTTTGATGTCTTCTTGTGAGTGATAGACTTAAGTCTTTGCCTTTTATTTTTATAACCGGATCCTGCCATTATGGAGTCGAGTTTTTCATCAGCTTTTCTTTTTAAATTAGAAGTAGCGGTTCGGAATCGAGTTTTTATCGATTCATCAAGAGGTTGAGCTCCAACCAAATCACTTAGAAGACCAACTCCAGCGTTTAATGCTTCTTTTCCAAGAACCTTTGCGCCACTTTTTAAAATTGGAAATACTGACCTAAATAAACCCCCTAGAAAACTCCCTATGCCATGTCCACGTTGATATGGTGTTCCTTTATAAATTATACCTACACCAGATCCTGCTTGTGCAGAGTAATAGTGATGATAGGGACATACCATTTTTATATATTTAATGTAATATTAAGAACTTATTTTTTTGAAATGAAGCTTAATACATGAGGTTCCAAATTGAAATGGTACTCTTTCACCAATGCTCGTTCTTATATCAATTTCTATCACATCAAATTCCCTACGTAAAACAGGAAGATAGTGTGCAGGAGAAAATACATTAATTTTGTAGGCTCCATAAATATATTTCGTAGGATCTAATGGAATTATTCTCAGTAAAGATGACATTACATCTCCTATTATCTGTGGATGTACTATATCGGAGTAAATAAATAGTTGTGACGGTAGACCTAAATGTAAGTTTATTGGATACTTACCAATATTCTGCCTAACAAAATTTGTATTGGGTTCGAACCCAAGTTGAAGTGACAATTTGGGGTTAGCTGTTATTCGAGTAATGTTACTTGTCATATTTGTTACGGCGACAAGTCTTGATATTTCATCGTGTTGAAACTTTACTTTCCCATTTAATAAAGGATTTGCATTGAATGCGTTTAAGAAGTTACTAATATTTTCGTAGTTTGTTGCTGGTATATGGGATTTATATTCAACGTTAGCATAATCTGTTTTTGAATCGGGTAAATATACTTTTTTAGAAATGTATACTACATTTTCATGATCCTGTACATTTAACATACTACACGGATAGTGACATTCAACTAGACCGACCACCCATTCTCCTTCTAGCTTAATAGTTTTAGGTAGTTTAGTGAAGAAGTTTGCTGTTGTGTTTTCTGGAAAGTAGCCCATGGAGCTGTTACTAAGTAACGTTAAATAAAAACTATTATCCATTATATTTTCTTTAAATTTGATATAGGAACCCAAGTATTAAATTTATTCGGATAACCTACCCACTTCACAAGCACTTCTTTTCTGATTCCAGAATAACGTGAACCTATTATTTTATCAATTTTAAAATACGATGTGGGGTCATAAGAAACTTTTTGTAATTCATTCTCATAAAATGTACCTACAATTCCCTCGTTTAGAATATCTTTTATGGTATAAATCAATACAGGCTTACGTTTTACCGAGGCCACTATAAAAATTTCATCACTCCAATTAGTCTCATAGCCTTTTTTAAATATATGCTTATATTTAGTAATTCTAACGTAGTCGCCTATACTTAATTTTGGATCCTGATTATTGTGTACCATTATTTTCCCCTGTAATCGTCCTTCGTTGATATTACGCCATACAGTCATTATATTATTAAAATTAACATCAACTGGGCGCATTTTTATAGTCGAATGAAAACTATAATTATAGGAATAGACTAATTCTTGCAATATATCTATGTATCTATATGTATTTTTGTGGGTGAAGTATCGCCACATTTTCGTTTTGAGAGTTCTCTGAAACCTTTCCACTATACTAGCCTTAATATCAGGGTTATTCGTTGTGTAATAATTAATATTCTTATTCATTAAATATTGTCTTACATCTTTTGATACGAATTCGGTTCCCTTATCCGATTGTATGTGACTAGGTGTGGCCTTTGCCTCGCAAAATATGCTCTCAAAACAATTTTTTATTGATTGTGAATTCTTTTTAATTAAGGGTCTAACAAATGCATATTTACTAAATACATCAATAACACACAAAATATAATTATAACCATCATTATATTGACTATACTTTCTCATATCACTTAAATCTACTTGCCAGAGTTCATTTAAGTTTGATAAGATATATCTGTTTCTTGGAAATTTTCTTTTTATAGGTTTATGAAGAGTATAAGTTTCCTGTTTTTGCAGCCATTCTTGAACTTGTTTTCGATTCATTTTACCTTTCATTGCTCTAGTTAATGCATTTACACTACTATATCCCGCCGGATTTGCTATATCATAGTAAGTACTATGTATATCTAATAAGGTGTCCATCTTTCCCAATCTATTTTTCTTCCTGGTTTAGATAATTTCGGTGTATTTAGTTTTGTAGGAGTATTAAGACGAAAATCTTCTACATACAATTCATTCATGAATTTATTTATTTCAGGATTACCAACACATATTAGTGGTACTTTAATATCTTTTAATGCTTTTGCAAACTTTTCCCACCCATCAGGTTTATATTTTAAGGGTCGGAGAGTTATATTTATGAGATCTATTATATTGCTTTGAGGTAAATGTTCTTTGTTGATCACAACAGTACCATCATCATTCCAGGAAATTTTATCGTTATTTTTATAAAGAGTATCTAAAAGAATGCTACCTTTCTTTTTGTAAGTTTTAGGAATAAGTCGTTTCAAATAATCAGCCGTGTAGTGTTTTAGTAATATATCCGGAGATTCCGGTGTCTGTACGTCCTGAACTGGTGATAACTCTTTTACAAATGGAATCATCTGCTTCTCGCTTGTGTTGTCTTTAACTTCTTCAATTGTGATAGGTAACTTTAAAGGTTTTTTATCTTCTTGTATTAAGTGTAAGTATTTCTGTAATTCTTGGAGGTATAATGACCATTTTTCACGATCATCAATTTTACTTTTTAATATTTTTTGCATTTCCTTGTCTAATCTTGACAAAGAATCATCAGAAATATTTTCTCTTTTCTTTAATCGCTCCAATGCGTCTGGTTCAATCAATATCATTTTCTTTGTAGTATCCATTTTGTTTTTATTTATTTATTATGTAATTCAATAATCCACTTAATACTGTGCTAAGAATAATAGGAAGAAAAGCCCCACCTTTCTGTATAATGATTCGCTTTCTTAACCTATGTTTACCCTTCGACACTAGCAAACGCAACAGCTTTTTATATTTCTTTAATTTAGACTTTTCTGTTTCCTTCAATATTATTTTACCATTCAGAACATTATAAATACATTCACAAATACAGTTTATTTCCTCATCGCTACAGACTTTTAATAAGGCTGTACGATGTTTGGGTTTCAGTGTATGTAAAGCTCTTAATAAATCTTGATGTGTCTTCACTCTTTTCGACATAGCTCTACACTGAGAAATTTTAAGGTGTAAAATAGTTTATAAACGGTATCAAAAAACAACTGCACTGCAGAATGTTACCCGAAGACTTAGTGACATCTGCAAGTTTTCCATCAAAAATTTTATAAAGGTTTTCACAAATAAGATCTAATTCATTATCACTGTAAGATTGTATTAAAAGTTTGCGATATTTTGATTTAAAAGTGTATAAAATTTTTCTACTGGACTTTGCAGTAGACGCTGTTTCACCGACACCATTCATCGGATACTATTAAGAATCTCATCGTTCAAATCGTATTTAAATCCTTTTTTCGGTACATACACTATACAATGTTCATTTAAGGGAAATATTTTCGTCTTAAACCGATATGCGTCATTCGTAGCTTGTTTTAAATCTATCATCAAATACCCATGAGGCTCATTAGTAGCATCTCTGTAAGATTCTTCCACGAATTTTGGATTGTCGGGAAACACCTGACGGGCCAAATGTTTTATTTGTGTCCTATCTCGAGGATTTTTGAAATATATGAGATAGCTGGTATTTAGAGAAATATCTCTCTGACCTCTGCCCTGATGGAATAAGTTTTGGGTTATGTAAAATACACTTAAATTTCTGTGGTGGCTTCCTTTCGTGAAGATATCAACTATACGACCATCCGATTCTCTCATAAGATCATCGATAATGAGTAATTGAGGGTGTTTCCCATTAAACATATTCATATCAGGTATTCCTTGGATATATGTCACATCTATTCTATTATAAAGTGGTTGCATTTCATCATAACACCATAATATTTTATCAAACTTGACATCACATATATCTTTTATGTAAGTCAAAAAATTTGAAACAAAGTTAGACTTTCCACATCCACTAGGTCCAGCCACTATCGATGTGAATGGATGAATAAAGTGAATCATTTTTATTCCGTATTATATTAAACGTCTACCTCTTTATAAACAATAATTTATAATGGCATATGAAGAAATAAAACAGAGTCTTTATATACAAATAAATTTATTGCTCAGAACACATTTATACTATACATATTTTTACACAAATTATTTTATTTATTTATTTATTTTATAGAAAGAAACTTATTACTATACAAAGTATGTCATTTCACTTAAGTGCTACGGAGTTTATATTCTTAAAACTACAGTTACAAATATTAAAAATACTTAAAACTACGTTACATTTATTACAAATTACAAACAAAAATATTTACAATTTCTTTAAATTATCTTATTGAATAATGCCCCCATGCGAGGGTGTCTGTTGAATTAGGTATTAAATACCTTTTAGTATCATTAGAAGACAAACAAATCTTATTAATTTTTTGAGTAAAAACTATGTGCTTAATCGATCTGAATCTATACATTTCCGCTAATTTGATTGTGTTATTCATTAAACAGGACTCAAAATCTTTGAATGTTAATTTCTTAGTAACACTCTTATTAACACCCTTAGCTTTAGTTATTAATTTATTATCAACTATCATTGAATACATTTTTGATCGCAACCCAACAAATTCACGAAATATTTGCCCATTATTTTCATCTTTGAAAACCCCGATTTTTTTCTTGTTTATCAGGTTATAATTATAAATATTATTTTCCGGGTAATCTGAAGTATCGAAATATTTTTCTAAATCTGGTTTAATATCACTGTAAAAGTTTTTCGTATATATTTGGTATATTAAACTATCTGTATCAGTATATAGTAATTTTGGGCTTAAAAACTTACTTTTCATATAGGTGTAATGAAAATCAAACATTAAGGTTTTTGAAATATCCAGTATACAAAATCCGAGATATATTGGTTTATTGTATTCAAGTTTTACCTTTTTGAGTTGAACAGCTACTAAGTTTTCGGAAAATATAGAAAGACTATGAAATTCGGGACGTGCAATAAGTGATTGAGCTCCTTGGGTCTTTCCAAGATTTTCCCAATGGGTAAGTAACTTAACATCAACTCTTTTTTCTATGTTTTCCATCGTTTTACCAAATATTGAATTATTCATTAACTTATAGAAATCTTTTTCAAACTCATTTTTTGATAAAGTTCGAAGAGATGTGTTAAGATCTATGTATTGTTTTAACCAAGGACTTTGTCTAAATTTTAAAATTCTATGAACCTTTTTAAGTATTAAGCCCAGTGACAAACACTGTTTAAGATTTCGGTAATGAATTACGTATTTTGTTTTATTATTTAAATTTGTTACTAATTTGGGGTGAATAGATTGGTCTGTGCAAATACGTTCAGGACATAAAGGTAAATCTGAGTGAGTATCATGTAGGTTTTCAGGATATTCCAAATCTACTTCTACTATGTATCCATAATCAGAATCGTCAGAAACATCGAATTTTGTGTTGACATCTACCCATTCAAAGTTATTTATTGGAAGATATTGTGACATTGCCCACCCATATAAATTATTGGCATCCAAATATATCAGATAGGAATCAGGTTGTTCCTTATTATAATCTTCCATGTATTGATTGTTTGCTTTAGCATAGCGATTACTACACTGTGAAATACCACCTCGTATACCTGATTTTAAAAAAGAAATTATCTCAAAGTCTGTTAATAACTCCAATTCCACTTTTGTTAATTTCATCATGGCATCCCAACTTAACCCTGGTGCTGTGTAATAGTGACATGGATCCAAATAGTAAGTAGTTAAACATACATTTCTAAAATTCTCGAATACATCGGTCAGCAATAAAACATCTGTTTTTAAATATAGATCGGAATAATCATCCATATTTTTACATTTAAAATGTTGCCACACGTCCTTTGCATGTTTATAATCTTCATCTGACACATTAGAATCGGACATTGAATTATAAAACCTTTCCTTAGGGGGTAACGTTGTTAAATTTAAAGAATGAAATGATTGCATTTGTTCATACGGATAAATTCCTTTTCGCTTTACACGTACAAAGTCCTCATTATTTGGAAAGTTTTTACGTAATTCAATAAATTGTTCATTATTTAGGTTTTGAGATAATTTTTCTAAACTACTGGACATAAACTTTAAAGAATCTATAAATCGTATACTAATACTACGATTGTTGATCTTTATAGTTTTTGAAAAAGATATGTATTTTTCTTTGTTTTGTGGTATTACTTGAATGTTACCTTCAACTACGTGTAAAGCACGGACTATAAAGTGAGCATCATAATGGCTCATGTTATGTAATATGACTGGTACAAAGTCAGGCGTTACATATTTCTTACCACAAATTGTATGTGCAAAACCTTTAAATTCGCCGGTATATGAATCATACACGGTGAAATCTTCACAATTTAAATCTAAATCACAAACGTAACATTTACTATCATGTGTTGTAAAGTTTACATTTTGTTCAGATAGTGGTTTTGGTGATTTGCGGAAAGTGTTACGTTCTATAATGTTTTCTAAATCCTTAATTAAACTCTGAATAAATACACACTCACAATCATTTCCTTTATAAGATACATATTTTGAAATGCTATCATCATATGAACATTTAATATAATAACCAAAGCTATATACATCATGTTTCTGTACATTTTCTGTGTGTGATGCACATGGATTATTCGAACAACTATAAATTGGCTTTAAAAATGATTCGAAATCTGCATATATTACAAATGGAATTTTTAGTTTTTTGTGATAGCTTTCAAATTTTAACTTATTGCTGTGTGTTAATGTACCAAACCAATCCTTCCTTAAAGCATTTACGGATGGAATTTCCGTACGGATTTGCATACAGTCACTTTTTTGGTGATTCATTAAAGCATCTTTCTTAGTAAAGAATAGTAAACACCCATCGCAAATAAAAATTGCATTGTTTCGATTAGTAACTTGTTTTGACAATAAACGAGATAAGTTTTTAATGTAGCAATAATGATTAGTGTTGCCATGTGTTAATAACAATAAATTTACGTGAACAGGTCTACGTTGTTTTGTATGGTGTAAAGGCCCAACTACGATATTTTTTTTTTCTTTTTTACTGTACTCTAAACCAAAAACATTAATGCTTAGATTATTTAAAATTTCAAATTTTGAAATATCACGTAATTTTACTGGGAATGCTATTTGATTAAATTTTAATTTATTAGAGTGTTGGCTATAAGCAGTGACTCTATCAGAATGGTTTTGTGCAGGATATAAAGCGGAGAGAATTGCCCATTTGAAACAAAGAACATCTGTGTTTTTCACATTAATAACTGCCTTTTTAGAACGTATGTCACGTGGCAGCTCAATAAAAGAACTACCCCGACAGGGATTAAACTTTCCTACATTCAAATCTAATTCGGTCAGGTGTTGAAGGCTCCAACCACTATCTTTCCTTTCAAATTCACTAATCTTATTGGTTAAGATACTATAAACAGATGTAATTAGTTCATTAACATCAGTACTCATACAAACAATATAGTTGGAAGTCTGAAAATCAAATGAATTTTTTAAATCTTTCGTTTGCTGAATAAAACTCCCCCGCAATATAAAATTAACCTTAAATGTAGTAAATTGTTTTATACATTCGGAGAGTAGTTGCACAACACTGTTATTGATTGAAGAAAAATATAATTCCGGGGTTGTAAAATCCTTGGAAGAATTCGTACCTATCCTATATGTTAGTAATCGGTCTTTAAATGCAGTTTCAATTATATCTACGTTTTCCAAGGAGTGTTTCAATTTAAATAAGTTATTTTTATGTAAATGACTATTAACATGATTGGAAAAATACCTTTTTTTTACATTAACGTTGCAAGTAGTACACTTCATCATTTTCACAGTAGATGGTGTACATTCTTGAATCGACGTCTCTATATTATGAAATGTATGATCTTTAGATGTAGATGGTATTGCACCTGGTTCTCCACAACCCACTTGGATGAAAGTACTGAAAATTTATTAATAATTTAGAAACTGCATATAGCGGGTATATAAATAATAATATTTCATATAACAATAAATTGCGTTTACCTTTCAATAGTTTCACACATGTTGTAGAGTTCTGAGTCTAAATATTGAGAGTCAACGAAAGGCTGTGATCTATTTCGGTGACCATGACAAAACTCATCTTCATTGATTCGGCGATGTTTTTCATGATTGCCATTTTGATAATTATCTTCAGATTTACGTTTACATTGAGCTTGTTCCTTCTCTACTTTGCAACATATTTCATATAGTTCAGCATCGTAGCACGAATCATATAGTGACTCAACTAAAGTATCGTTACTTAATTCAAAATATAAACTTTTTATAAAAGACATTTTTACAGTTGGTTGTACGACAACTGCGTTAAAATATACAATAATAGCACTTGTTTAGTGCAACGCTGTTATATATATGGCACCTTTCCACGCCCACTTCATTAACTAAAGACCTTTAAAATTCTTTTAAAATTGTTAACTGATGACTAAAATTAATCACCAATCACATTATTATCTCTAATTACATTGAAACTTTATACAATAGCATACTTAAAAAATCAGTCATTGAAAGAACAATATCAAGTATTTTTGTCGAAGTGATATTTTTTTACGTCAGGTGCATCGGCTATTTCCTTAGATATATCATAGATCACTTCATTGATTTTGTTGAGCCTATGACTTGCCGCATAATATTTAATCCGAGTGGTTGCATGTTTCCAATGATCAGTTGGGGGTATCCTCGCCAGTTTTTTTAGATCGTAAACTTCTATTTTTACAAAGTGTGTGGCTTGCGCCCCATCGTCGGTATTGGTTGATATGTATGCCATTCCACCATCTCGAGACGCCCTTCCAACGCAGGACGACATTTTTTTCTTCTTTTTGGCTGGCTTTTCAAATAGGTCGTCCAAACTGCTGCTGCTACGTGTTCTTTTTATTTTCAATGGCTGTGTCAATTGTAAATCTGACTCGTCGTCGTCAGACAGTGGATAATAATAATGTTTTAAAGTGTTCTCTTCAAGGATGCTCGAGGAATTCTGTAAAGGACATAATACCAAATATTAGACACTACGACATAGCTAACGTAAAATCCTAATACTATGTTATAAATCTAAAGTTTGTGCGTGTATATTTGTTACAAGTTCTTACACGCCTTAACGACTGAATAAAATTTCTGTTCAGTATACATGTAGTACACATATGTATAGATTTAACACATACATCATTTCTGTGTGTGCATGTAGGTATAAATATTATTTTCTAACCAAATCTGAAAAAATATGTGTACGTTCATCATACAAGTATACTTTCCTCTCCGGTGAAATACATGAATAATATTGTAAAAATATGAAACGACAAAAATATTATATCTACATTCATTACACATATTTAATATATAAGATATTATAAGAGCAATAAATGAGATACTTACATCCATATTATCGAAGTAGCACGTGAACACAATAACACACACACACACACGTTACAATAATGTAGCACTATCTCTGTTAAAATAATTATTTGATATATTGTAGATGTGCTTTCATCCAAGGTTTATATAGGAAGTTTTAAGCAATTAACATTAGCGAACACGTTCTGTTACAAATCTTGTTGCTCATCACATTCGCATTAGCAATTATGATACAACATTCCAATGAATCGTTAGTGAAGTTCATACTTGTGTATTGCGAAACACCCACATACCTTAAGAGCATATGAAGCTTTTGATACCGGAAGTGACCGATCCTGCTAGCCCAGACATCATGCAATATGGGTGTTTGTCAACAACACTAAATAAATACATTCAAACAAATCACCTCTGCGGCATAATGGTGCGGTGTCGATGCTTGCCACATGAGGTCCTAGGTTCGATTCCTGGGTCGGGATTGTCACCTATCACGTTGTGGAACTTAGTATCTTCGGCTAATCGTGGGAGCATTAGTTGTACCTCTGTCTACCTCTTCGGGGATATGGCCGTGAAGATACTTTTTTACATGCATACAAGTACTGGAATATATTTAATAAGCACACAGACCCAGTAATAATAGCACCACCACAGCGACTAGCACTGATGATGTATGTAATAAGATGGGTCAAGGTGGTGGTACTCAACCCGGTCGAGACGTTGCAGAACTCACCAACTAGTCAGTACTCACGATGTTAATGATATAAATTACTATGAAAAAAAAAAAAAAAAAAAACAAGTAAAAGTCGTTACAGGCTGCTAAAATGATAATAGAATGATCGCCATAATCGTGCTTTTGTCCGCTGAACAGGTGAATCGCAGTGGAACGTTAAGACGCTCGCTCTGCCTTCTCGACACGGGAATCAGCTTGATGATATTTATTTTATTCCATATTCATTAGTTGCAAGTGATACGCAATGCGAGACGTCCTAATGAGCTTTTAATAGTGCGATTGTGTGACGGGCGTTCGAGCTTAAGAATGATCGCCATAATCGTGCTTTTGTCCGCTGAACAGGTGAATCGCAGTGGAACGTTAAGACGCTCGCTCTGCCTTCTCGACACGGGAATCAGCTTGATGATATTTATTTTATTCCATATTCATTAGTTGCAAGTGATACGCAATGCGAGACGTCCTAATGAGCTTTTAATAGTGCGATTGTGTGACGGGCGTTCGAGCTTAATGATAATGAGGTGATTAGATAACGAAGGAGAGCCAGGAATGCTAACTTTGCAACCGTGCGAGATATCAAAAAACGGATGCTTGCAATCGATCGGGCGTACCCGGAAACCCCCATTTTGACACCAAATTTTTTTTTTTTTTTTTTTTTTTTTAGTTTTTACCGACCACCAAGTGGGTCAGAAACACAGGTGGGACAGAAACAGGGATCCAGACCCAACGACCCGGGTGGTCGGGAACCAACGAATCCCTACTACTTATATATTATGCGCCGTTTTGATCGATGACTTGTAGCCATCTCGTGAGTAGTGTCATGATCCCATTCCTGTAGAAATTTTGAGATATTTAATTTAAAAAAAATTGACAGGTAGTGTTCACAGAATTCTTTTGAGGTTAGCTTTATGCTTCCTAAAGAGTTCTGCAATGACCGAAACAGGTGGAAATCTGACGGAGCAAGGTCAGGAGGATGGACCAACACATCCCAGCCAAGCTCTCTCAATTTATCGGCACGGCTATAGATGAGTGCGGTCTGGCGTTGTCATGGTGGAATACCACGCCCTTTCTATTCACCAGCTCCGGCCGGTTTTTCTCAATAGCTTTTTTTAATCTCATCAGTTGCTGAGGTCAGAATCGTAAGTTTTACCCGGTGGCAAAAGCTCATAGTGGACGATTCCTTTCCAATCCCACCATACACATAGCATCACTTTGTTCCGAGTCAGGCCGGGCTTTGCCACAGTCTGTGGGGCTTGTCCATGCTTCGATCATGATCTTTTTCGCACATTCTTATCGTAAGTCACCCATTTTTCATCACCCGTAATCAACTGTTTAAGAAATGGTTCGGAATTTTTACGTTTCAACAAAGAATTGCAAATGTAAACACGTCAAGTTTTTTCTTGTACCCAGACTTTCGTAAATGACGTAAAACTGTTTTATGATTAACACTCAGTTCTTCAGCAATGTCGTAGCTACTAATATGTCGATCTGGCTCCCCTTTCTCAAAGATGGCACTGGTTTTATCTGTGACAGGGCGTCCAGAGCGAACCTCATCTTTCATACTAAAATTTTCAGACTTGAAACGCTTGAACCACATTTGTGCTACTCTTATTGATACCGCATTAGGTCCGTAAACCGCACAAATTTTATTCGTGGCGTGGCGAATTTCTTCGTCACATATGTACGTTTATTTTGCTTGCTTGAAAAACAATTGAAAAATGGCGGGAACTAGTTTTATTTTTTATTTATTGCATCTTCAGAATGTCACATTTAATGGTATTAAAGCCAGTCAGCTACATTCAATACAGCCAAAGAGGTTTGATTACTAATAATACTTTCAAAATACGAAAATACTTTTGCCCCGACCTATTATATCTATATTTTAACGATTATTATTGTGTCTTATTTCGACATGTAAGTAGGCTCTGGATTATTATGCGGTATTAAATAACAGCAACGGTACTTACCCAGACTTTAAGCTCATTTTCTCAACTTATTAACATAATACAGACTTTACTGTTAATATATGCTTTCCAAAAATGGTACACGGTAAAATTCAATGAAGTACTTTCTTGAAATAATGCTATTTTAAGGCGTTTCATAAATTTAGTATCGTTTGACCTATAAAATTCATAATTTTGTAAATTTGTACAAACGGCATTGTTTCAAGAAATATTGAGGCCGCAATGTATACAAAAGCTGTTGTGCTTTTAATAAAGGTAATAAACATTTTATTAAAAGTCAGTAATGAAAAGGTAGAATAGAATAAATCCTAACTACCGAAGAAACGTTATTTATACAGGTTGAATTATTTATATAAACATTCTAACTTAAAAGAACTAAAAATAGTTTAGGATAACAACATTGATACAATAGTGAAGAAGGGCGGTAGTCTTCAAATGCAACGGATGATTACAGTTAAGAGAAAATTTGAAAGATATTGGATACCTAATACATTCTAATCGGGTATCTAGACTAGATATAAATATATAGAGTAGATACTATCTATGATATTACGTGTGAATATGTTGGATCATGTCATATTGTTATAATATAAAAAGTTGGCATGATGATGTAAATATATGTTGAAAACATTGACTATTAGAAGCTGTAATGACTACAATGCGTAACAACATCTATGAAAACAACGGATGAATTCAAGATTGACGATATTTGTGTGTCCTGTTGTAATTACTTTCATTGGGTATCATTTAAGTACTATTTGTTATTGCTTACTTTAAAACTTATTCCTTGTAAAGTGTTCTAGAATAAAATAAAAAGAACTAAAAGAATTAAGGCAATCTATTTTTTAAATTTAATATAGTTATTTTTATTTAATATTAAAATTAAATTTCTAATTTAAGTCTGCTATTAATCTATATACAAATCGAAATTTCGAAAAAAAATGTAGGGATTATAATTTTTTTAATGTCAGATATGGGCAGCAATATTATCGTTTTAATATTTGAAAGTATTAATTATTATACATTAATATGGATAATTATTAATACTTATAACAATTAATACTAATATTAAACTATTCGACGACCTTCGAGTAGGTATTAATATATCTAATCTACCGCCTCGTTGGTCGAGTCGTTAGGAAAACTGACTGCATTAATGGGGTTCAGGTTCTATTTCCGACAGGGGCAACCATTTATATAATGAGCATAAATATTTGTATATTTTGTATATACAAATATTTATGCTCATTATATATGTAATTTTGTATATAAGTACTTGTTTTGGGTGTTTATTAACCATATTTCTGTATTTATATATTTAGTATCTTCACGCCCATATCCCCGAAGGGGTAGGCAGAGGTACAACAAGTGCACCCACGATTAGCCGAAGATATTTGGTTTTGTAGATATTAGTATCGTTGACTAACACCCATATTACAAGCAAATAATTTGCTTGCTTTGGAGTTAGTTCAATTGGGGTAATTTGTTCGGTGATATTTATTTATTTATTAAAAAATATGAAATGGAGCACTTTTTATATCATAGGATAGCGAATAAGCAGATAGCTCTCTTGATGAAAAGAGACCACTATCTCTTAAATGCATAATGTTAATGGTGCGTTGCTATTGGTGTGGCGGAGATGTAATAATGTGTATCGGCTATATGACAAGAACTGACACTATTGCGATTTGCGACCGCAAAGTATATCATCTTGACGGTTATATATTTTGCAGTCGTAATAGTATAGTTATATTACCAAGACGGTACATAAGTATATCACCTAGTAGTCACAATGGTAGTGACATGTTTGGTCAAGCCTTTTACGAACTGCCAGGCAAGAAAGCATAACGGGATCCAGCCAACTGTAAATATTTAAATCTAATTAAACAATCATTTTATTGTTAAAATAATGTAACTGCGTAGAACAGTAGCAAGATTGATAGTCCTGTCACCTAGCCGGTTATTTTTTATTTACAGCTAAATATACCATTGGTATTTTTGTATTTTTGTTAATTTGTAGGAAAGTTGTCATTGTAAAATAATAGTATTACATATTTCAAATACTAAATTTTAGGAAAATAAATTACTCATAATCTTAAAGTAAGCTTATAGGGTATGCTCTAACATTTTAGTATATGTTTGTAGTTTTTATCAAATTAAACTTCACTATTGGGTTTTTAACTATACCATAGTAATTAGGTACTTATGTGTGTAGGATTATTTACATGCATTTTTAAAAGAATAGTGAAATTTAAACGTGTATGATTCTGTAATAGAAGACAAACAATCCAAATTAATAAAGTGCAAAGATCTGTAGGCATTCAGGCGACATTTAGTTATCAACGTACGTGCATCAGATAACATGTAAAAGCTTCTTGCAAAGTAGATTATCTTCTCGTCTCTTCGCTACGAATAGTTTCCTAATACAATTACCTGTAAGAATAAATTTGAGTGCATTGCCTTCGAAAGAGAATACACAGACGTGCTGAGTAAAGTAAAAACACCAATACAAAACGGCGTCATGCGTACAAGACGAAGGAGTAAAGAGGGTAAAGGAGAAGACGCGAGACATCGATGCATACACAAAGACGACTGTCATAGAGCAGGAGGTGGGCGAGCGAGCGACTTACGAGGATCCCTCCGAGCTAGATATGGAGACGAGGCTGGTGGAGCACACCTCGTGCGAGCGCTGGAAGGTGGTGGTGGAGTGGCCGGCGCGCTTGCGCCGCGCGCCCCGCCCGCCCTCTACAACACACGCGCGCGTCAGCCCACCGCCCACCCCACACACCACACATCTCCTCAGTGACCACTGACCACACAATCTAGTTATCAGCAGTATCGGCAGGAACAGCACTGTCAGTTCATCGCGCTACGGATAGCACTGTGTTATAATGTCAACTTCAATGATAAAATTTGACTTTTATTTTCATTATGTCGTGGTGTGACTTATATTTAGCATCGCGGCTTATTCCCTATGAAATAAATATTGTCTGATATTGTTTAGTTGTAGTACATAAAAATTATAAATAAGTTACTTAGGTATATATTAGTATAGTGACTGATTTTTAACTGTGATTTTTAATGCTCCACTAAATTTTAAATTTATTAAAAAATTAAAACTAGTTTATTAATTACCGTGTCCATAAAATGTAATAAAGTTATGAGTTTTTATTATAATGTAATTTGATACTATGTAATATTTTGTGTTGATTAAATATAATACACATCATTATCTATAAATGTACATCATTTTATTCACTATATAAATTGCTTTTTGACTGTTCACAGAAAGCAGAGGGCAATATCTTTTGCAGCTAGTAAAATATACGCCAAATAACAGAATGCATTACTTAACATTACGTCATCACAAGATTGCACTATTATGGTTACGATAAATTAAAATAATGAAATCTTCGTTTATGGGCTCCAGTAAATTAAATATTTACTTATGATTGCTAAAGTATTTTTAGTATATTATAGTAGTTATAAATATAAAAGAAATAAATACATATTTTAGTTTAGTACGCGAGAAATATAAACAGGCAAAAAATATTTACAAAATTAAAAAAACTAATTAAATATTGCAGGAGTGGAGATGTGAAGCCATCGTCATTTGAGGTTTACACGTTTACGAGATTTATATTTAGGAAGAAATACGTTTTCGTATAGTTGAAATTTTATCTGATCTCGATTATTTTTTTTTTCAATTAACGAGACTGATCTTTTTCTTTACTGATAAATGATAAGATAAAGGTCCTCAAGTGTCAGTAATACGTTCTGAAACCTATCTTCAAAAACAGAGTTCATGTTTTCATTTAAGTCAAAACTATTTTAAGACTTAAATTGCAGCAAAGCCCTTTCAATAAAACCTTTTGTTCTTCTTGTAAAAAGAACAGTTACTCTTTCTTCTTTCCTTGTAGACATTTTGGAGGTAAATATAAATGTATCATCAGTCCAAGATTAAATAAAGCAAGATGGAAATAAAGCCACCGCGGTTTAACGTAGCTATTAAATAGCTATGTTAAACTGTTATAGATTAAATTTAGCCATTCCAAAATTTGTTCTTTTCAAATTAAATTTCTGTTTCACTATTTTTGAAACGGATTTTGACAGATAAAGCCTTCTTTCTACGAAACACAACGCTGTTATAACGTGTGATCGATAAATTTTAAAGTGTTTTTTTATATAAACCTATAGTAATATACATATATGAAGTTTTTCTAGGTATCAAAATTGTTTACATTTTATAACAACAAGCTGTAAACATTTTTTACCGTAGATTTAGGTATTTTTGTCTCAGAATAAACACTATACCCAGAGGTACAACAACACGCTCATGCACATTTGAAACGGGCAAGACAGGGCAAAAGATGTAGTTTTTCCATTTTAAATATTCACGGAGGCGTTTTATTAATTATTTGTGTTGTGTTGTCAATATTTTTTACTTTAGCGTTTTAGCAAGAGCAAAATATGCGAATTTTACGTAAATAATTAATTGATGTAAAATCGACGTACAACTTTTACACCATATATTATTTACAGTGCTTTTAACTTGGTAAATGGATAAAGCATCCAATACACAAAAAGCAATAACTAGCACAGTCATCTCGTTGCGAGTGATAAGCGAGGAGTAAGCCATCATAATTATTTTTATAACATCATTAGTTTTTAAAATACAATTTGAATTAAAAAAAAAAAGAAATATTTTGTAAACGCAGTAAAACTGCAGCAACCAACTTCCCATTTCCTATATCTCTAAAACTCTGCATCAGATTTTCACTAAATTAAAACATTCACATTGCAAGTATACCCTCCCAAACAAAAAGGATCGAAATCGGTTAATAAATGGCCGAGTTCTAAGGTAACAAACGTAAAAAAACACTGCCGAATTGATAACCTCCTTCTTTTCGGGTCGGTTGAAAAGGCAAACAACAAAATAAATTTAACATATCAATTGAGTGTTAATAATAATTGAAAATTAAATTTGCGCAAATCCTAAAGCCATCTGTCAAAAAGCGATTTGTATAATGAGTAGAGATTACAGTACTTCTGTATTAATGCACTTTTATACTAAAAAATATTGCTTTTATAACCCACTCGCTCAAATTACATTTAAGGCTACTTTACCAGTTAAAGCTTTAACAAAACTTTTTAAAAAGCAACATCGCACACAGTTAACGACTGATTCTGGCATGCCACCTATTACATTGAACGTAACTGTCAAATTATGTAGACAGAATATATTAGGTGTCCTGTATCTATCGCTAATAATTAAACTGGACAAATCGCAATGTTGTGATAGATCTACCGCCAAGAGCACTATTGTTTCAATGTCGTCTGCGCGTACGCAGCGAACCTGTCATCATCGTTCTCGCTCGAGGCGGAGGACGTCCGGGACACGCCAATGGCCGTTCGCATCTCCCCTGGCACGACTTCTTCGCTGCGTTGGACAGTAAACGAGTTTTTCCCACGTTTACCGAAACCTAACCTTCTTTTTCTTCCTGTCGATATTGTCATTACGCTTGAATATAATATTATTTTATAATCATAAAAACTGCATACTTCGGTTATTAAAAACCTAAAATATTTAAAATGTGTATGTATATAATAAGCGTTTCAAATATGGCGTTGAATTTACCAGTAGCAGATAATTGTGATGTAGAGTTACTCTTCTTTCCCATGCCAGGACCGAAGTAATCGCGCGGTTCCGCCTTTAAAAGGGCATCGTCGCTTGTAGGTTCCAACTCACTAGTGCCACCAATTGCGGTGTCACTGAGACTGCCATCTTAAAACAAAATGTTTTACTTAAAAATATATACCTTTTAATACTGAATTTTTTCTATGATTGATGAAAGCCTATGAAACTATTTTATATAAAGCTGGATATTTAATGGTTGCATTTATTATATACGATGCTACTATCGGTACTTTTTTGTGCTACGAACGTAACAATCGTAGCACAGAGGTTCTGACAAGCGATTAAAAAGGGCCTACGGCCGTTTCTCACGGAGACATCGAAACGTTGTTTTTGTGTAATTTTCATCGGTATTTTGGTCTAGGCTGCAGTAAGTTGTCCCTATGGCACTCTACTTGAGGTAAAGGGGGCGAATTAATACGAATACACTGTGGCCTGTGTAGCGAAACGTGAAATGTATAATTTTATCGATGTTTTAGTATTTTTCATCGATATCGATATTTAACTGTTGTTGCTTTAGAATCGAAGCGTTTGAGAATGTGTTAATAAAATAAAGGAGATTTAGGAAATTATGTATAGAAAATATATATAAAGTCTGACGAAAGTCGATGTTAGTCGGGATCGTAAACTCACAGTTAAAACTAATGATATAAGTACGAGCAGTTAGCTAAAAATTAAGAATCAATAATAGTTTTGCAAATATTTTTATAGTTGTGATTTGTATAAAGATAACAGTATTTTGATTAACATTATCATTTTTTTGCCTAACTTTACACCCTAATTGATATCATTAATACAAATAATTTTAATATACATATTTAGGATGAATATCAAAGTCATTCAACTATTCTTGGCGATGGGCTGTTTGTTTAGGAAAGGTGCAATAAAATAATTATATAGTAGTTTTAGTTAAAGAACTTGCACATTGCACTAAGAAATATATTATATATGTGTAAGACAATAATTGCTTTTTTCTGATTGAGGACAGATTTTAGTATAGAAATTATTGCAGATACTAATACATAAAAACACATATATGTGTTTCTATGTATTAGTATCGTTGACTAACACCCATAACACAAGCAAATAATTTGCTTACTATGGGGTTAGATCAGTCATTGTAATTTGTCCCCTGAATATTTATTTATTTACTATTTATTATTTTATCGTAGTGCAATAATTTCTATACTAAAATCTGTCCTCAATCAGAAAAAAGCAATTATTGTCTTACACATATATAATATATTTCTTATAAATACTCTGATATATTTAATGAACACCCAAACCTGGAAATACAAACATCTATGCTCATCACACAAATGCTTGTCCCCGTCGGGGATCAAACCCGAGCCCCGTCGATTGCGTAGTCAGGGTCGCTAACCACTCGACCAAAGGGGCGGTCATTGGATTTGGACGGGGGGATTGGATGGAATGTAGGATATTTTTCGTAATTAAGAACAAGCCTTTAATGTGTGTGCTCTGTTGTCACACTAAAATAAAGGATTTTTTTATTCGTTTATTTAACATTTTGTTGCATACCCAAGACAGGGAAACACAAAACATTGTATTTCCCTGTCTTGGGTTATTAGAAATAGGATAATAAGTATTACAATATGATGTTCATCAACAAAATATATTAATAAAACATCTTTAATACACTTTTTGGTGCGTCATTAAAATACTTGATTTTTTTTTTATTTTACTAGCGACCTGCCCACGGTTTTACCCGCGTAGCTTTTGTCCCCGTGGGAATATCGGAAAGATTTATATACTAAAAGCTTCCTCAAGAACCAATCTATCTACTAAAAAAACCGCATCAAAATCCGTTGCGTAGTTTTAAAGATTTAAGCATACATATGGGCATAGGGACAGACAGAGAAAGCGACTTTGTTTTATACTATGTAGTGATTTACATTTAATGTCCTAATGAAAAATTGAACTTAATAATTTTATATTTATGTTAAAATCCTATATCTGTTCATTCATTGACTCCTAGGCGGAATGAAGTTAAATAAATAAATATTCACGGGACAAATTACAATGACTGATCTAACCCCAAAGTAAGCAAATTATTTGCTTGTGTTATGGGTGCTAGTCAACGATACTAATACATAGAAATACATATATAAATACTTTTACATACATAATAAACACCCAAACCCGGAAATACAAACATTTATGCTCATCACACAAATGCTTGTCCCCATCGGGGATCGAACCCGAGGCCCGTTGCTTGCGTAGTCAGGGTCGCTAACCACTCGACCAACGGGACGGTCGAAGTTAACCAACAACCAAATGGTATGTACATATGTATGTGTGTGCCGAACGTATGATAGTGTGTGTAATATTTTTTTATTAATTTATCTTATTTCTAATTCACTTTATATTAAAATATTAGATTTCTGCATTTATTTTCTATATAAACTTTGACTGTGCCAACTTTCATATTACTCAGTCCGCGGAATTTTCGTAAAAAGTGAACAAAGTTTTTGCTTCATGTATTAATGTATCAGAAACGTGGTAACTGGATTAATTCAGAAACGTGGTAACTGGATTAATTGGTAACAGGCATTTATATATTAAGACATAAGCGTTTGCTACGAAAGGGGTTCTAAATTCAGCACGAGTGTAGCATCGGTTAAAAGGTAAAAGTTTGGTAATAAAAATTACCTGCTTTTTCATCTGGAGGCACGTCAGCATTGCTAAGGCTACGGGTGAATTGTCCTCGTCTTGACTCGCGCCTTTCAAGTGGCTGCTGTTGGTTATTGTTGCGTCCGTTTTCACGACCTCCATAGTCATTACTGTTTTCAGTATCCGTTGAACAATCATGTTTAGTATTCGTACATTCATTTTGTTTATTGTCATCGTGTTCCGTGATGCAAGTTTCCTTGTTGAGTAGTTCCGATGAGGTATTTTGTTCATCCACAGATGTCGCCGATAATTCCGTGGGCGAATGTGTTGTTGCATTTTTAGCAGAGAGGAGTTCATCATGTGGCATGTGCATGGCGTTGGACTCAAGCGCATGACGGTGCGAGTCACGGTTGGGGGATGAAAGAGGAAAAGATACAGAATTAGCAATCTTACTGGCACTTTTATCTAATGCTTTATCTAAATGATCAATTGATGTTATATAGTAAAATTTATTTCTAGCATTTTTAGCCTTGACTGGTGTTTTAACTTTTAAGTCTAAACTCATGGGACTGAGTTGGGCAGTGACAGAAAAATATTCTCGAATTATTGGAATTTCGTTAATAGTAACAGTATTTTGTCTTTTGAGATATTTTGGTTCTAACATAACATTTTCAGACTCTAGATTTTGAGATTTATATTTCATTTCAGCATATTTATTTGCATAATTTTTATTATTTATATTTAAGTCAAGTGATAAATATTTTTTTCTCTCAATGTTTTTATAAGAAAAATGTTGATTAATTTTTTCTACAGGTGTATCGACTGTTGATATTTTAGTACATTTGATTTCATTAGTTTTAAAATTATCAGTCGTTATATCAATAGCTGTTTCTGCTATGCTTTCATCACTAGCATAACCATAGTAATTATATTTTTCTTCGCCTTCAGATTTGATACTCTCAATTTCAGTTAAAAAATGAGAGATTAACTCACTTTGATCATCAGTATGATCATTTTCTAGATTGGTATCTTCATATTTTAGTAATTTTTGATTAGAAATGTTAAAACTATCATTACTAGGTTTTCTTTTAAACGACTTAGCTTTATTTAAGACATCTATAGATTTAAGAAAATCAAAATTCTTTATATGTTTGTGATTGAAATCTGATTTTGACGTATAAACTAAATTAGATTTATTGTTTTTATAGATATAGTTGTCATAATTATTATCAGAACTTTCGCAAAAACTAAAACTTTTTCCAAAACTATTGGTGTATTGGTTGGGGGATGTAATAGCAGTATTACTTCTTACAAGTTTATTACGCTCACTTATGAAGGGAGACACCTGAGGGGAAACAATTTCTGCTAGCGAATGAAGGTAATGCAAAGGTCTATGATGTTTCTGCGATTGTAACTGTTCAATATTTATCTTGTCATGTTCAAAAGCGGGGTCATAACAGGACAAAGCTCTGTATGGATTAATGGTGTCCATCCGGCTGTAAATGTATTTAAGTAATGTGTACAGTAAGTATAAGTAAGATATGTATGGGTGAAACATTGGGTAAATTATACTAGAAACTTGTCCTTGCTTCGCATAATTATATATTTTTAAAACAAATTTTACTACAAACAGTTGGCCTTTTTCATGCTCCTTAAAAAGTTTACCACATTACGCACCTCAAAAGTACAAAAGATTGCCTACTGTACAAATTATTATTATATACGTGCAGAAAGTTTCACGTAGATAAAAGTATGAATTTCCAATAAACGGTTAAAATATTTATAGACTTTATTATTTAATGCCTAGTTTTCTAAGCAATTGCAATTCACGGAAATATGATTGCACTAATTTATATAAAAAGACTAAATGTATATGAGCATCTTATTTATTATATCGTAAATCAATCCATTTGTTGCAATTATTGTTACTCCCAGGCGCGATGGTCTTATCAAAGCACGATGATTTTCTGAGAATCTACATTATCTACATGAAACTTTCTGCACGTATATGATAACAATTTGTACAGTAGGTAATCCATGGAAGCTGTAGGATACAGACAACAAAGGCAAAATCTCATGAAAAAGTGGATTCCAATACCCAACAGTGAAAGTGTCCGTTAAATTCTAACATGGGCTTGGTGTACATTAGATTAATTGCAAAATTTCGTCTAAGGTTATATTCTTGTAGGATTTCTAGACCGATCTTATCTAACCCATTTAATTGTTACCAAAAATACATTCATGTTCAATGTTGTACATAGGACTTTTTCATAAGTTTTTGCCTTTGTTGTCTGTATCCTACAGCTTTCAGTAACTTGACTGGTTACGTTCTAGTTCATATGACGTTCCGTATTAGTACCGATCATAGCCTGTAATGCGTCATCTTCATGTTCGTGTAAACTATATACAGTCAAATGATTTTTTTTATAGAATAGGATAGCAAACAAGCAGATGACCCGCTTGATGTAAAGAGCCATT
This sequence comes from Apodemia mormo, assembly GCA_036924255.1. Lineage (NCBI taxonomy): Eukaryota > Metazoa > Arthropoda > Insecta > Lepidoptera > Riodinidae > Apodemia > Apodemia mormo. The sequence goes on from JAUPFN010000001.1 coordinate 23,312,558, forward strand.
TATTGCCTATAGACATCAAAGATGGTGCGTTGTTATCCGTGTGGCGGGATGGCAATGCCACACGTATAAGTTTACCGGCTACCTTACCTTCCAAACCAGATCACAATATGACAAGCATTTTTATTCGTGTGGTATTGTTCTATTTATGTAAGCTGCTCTTTGTGTCTCTGAAACAGCCTTAAAGAAAGACGTCGTTGCTGTGCCAGAAGACTATGTTTTAACAGATGAAACTAAGACAGTCAGCCAACAGCCAACTTCATTTCCTTTAAGCAGCTCACTTTAGATCATATATTTCGCAACATGAGCGCCATTCTGCCTCCCTTATTTGATGCTATTCGTGGATACTTTTTGAGTTGCAAAGCTGTATGATGACCTAGCTCATCTCTACTCATAGGAAAAAAGTTATGGGCACGCGTGGCTGATACGCTAGTGAAGTGAGACGTATAGCACAACAAACGTCCCACGACAGTATGAATTTGGCTCTGTATTGCTTCATTATTTTACTTGTTGTGCAGTTTTAAGAAGCGTAGCGTAGCGTGACGTTGATATAATAGGCAAGGAAGGATAAAGGAGGAGAGTGTAGTAAACTTTTTAAAAACAGCACGGTATAATAAATATACATTGGGATTTTTAAGACGAGGGTCACCAAAATTCTCAGAAGCCAGCATCGCATTGATACCTAACATTTTGTGTTGCGAATGTCCATGGGCAGTGGTGACTTCTTTCTATTACTTGGCCCACTCGCTCGTAAACCTGCAGATACTATAAAAACAGCGATTCCAGTTTTAAGCTTTCACTTCTGTCGGTAGGACCAAAATCTGCCTTTTTGCAAGTTATATCTACTTAACAGGCTTCAAGTTGTAATGAAATAGGAAAGATGTATGTGATGGTATATGAGTTAGAAAGCAAATTGCAGTGTCACCTAAGCATCCTAGTGGGCCTAGGGCGCTCGGACTGCGTGCTGAAGGCGCTGGAGGTGACGGAGGCGACGGACTCGCGGTCCGAGTCCGCGGCGGCCGCGTCCGGCGACAGCCGCCGCCGCGGCGCCCACCCTCCGCCGCGCCCCGCTAGCTCCGAGTCCGATAGACCCGCGTAGTGACGCTCCCATCCTGACCACCATCACACTCGTAAGCACTACCGATACTGCAGCCCTCATATTAAGCGCACACTTAAGCTTGACCAAGTGTTTTCACCAACCAAAAGCATATGCGGGAAAACCATTAGCATCTTTGTTATCATATATTTATATATTCTTTTTATATAGAAGATATTAACTATAGATAGACAGAGAGACATGCGAATGTAAATTTACAATATTATAATAATAATATAAATTATATTATAATATAAATGCGAATTTACAATATTATTATGAATGGATACCACGACAAACGTTTTCTCGTCGCAGACATAAGTTACTCATGTAGCTAAGCCAATGTCGCCCTGAGGAGACATCCATAACATACCATCGATATGTAAGTTACGACATACTTACGTTCAATTAATTGGTGCTTAATCATAGTTGCTCTAAATTTTCATTATAATTACGATAATACGATTAAAACAATAATGTCTCAACAAAGTGTCAAATTCGATATACCTACAGTGACAGTACTGTGGGAAGATAAAACATCTACTGACAAGTAAACGTGACTATTTTCTCTTCTTTTGCAGTATTACGTCGAATGACATGTCCACCACGGTAACAAGTAGAGATAAAGTCTTCTATTAAGAGAGAACAGATCAACAACATTTTGTCACATGACTTATCCTAAGCAGGGTGGACATTTTTTGAAAAAATACTATGGGTAATATTTAAGTCTTTGTAAGAAATATATTTACATGATTATAACTCAGTTAAAGTATTTTTAAAATTCGAAAATATGTTTCTTCTCGCAAATCTGAGAAAAAAATGAACTACGAGTAGAACAAATTGAAATGGAAAAAATCAAAACATTAATTAACATTTACTTGACCTATTAATCTCCTTAAATTTACTTTTTAAGCCATAAGGTGCTGGTTTGCTTATTTACATGCAATGTGGAATTATATAAGAAACTAATTAGTTGTCTAAGATGTGATTAAATCCATTTTTGGGAAGTTGTAAAAAACAAGTCTGCCAATATCTGAGTATGAACACAGTGAGTAGTTATATGAAACTGTTCACAAAATTATTTCACTGTTATTACTTCGCTGTTAATGTTTTTATTATGTAACACCATAAATAGCAATAAACAAATAAGTAAATTATTATCATTTAAATACCTATTATATGCACACGTAGCATTAAAAGCAATCTATGACGTAAATGGCAATATTTGTAAGAAAATTTTTGACATCTGTCTCAAATAAGGTGAAAACACATCATTTATGAAAAAATATAATGTTTTTACAATATATAATTATATTTTAAACTATGAAACAAATAAAAGTTTATGTAACGATGACACATTTTAAAGATACGTTTATTGAATCAGTAGCTAATATTTAAGTTGAATAATTTTTGTTACATAATATATTGCCAGCTTATAAGTCGCTAAGCTACACAACTATTAATTCTCTAATATTCACACTATGTCCTAACATTGGATAAAGCATTTATGGACGAGAACAAGTATCATAGGGTATCCACAATTTATGAGTTGTGTTAGTACGTGACAGACGCACGAGTAGGTATCTAAATAATGGAACGACCTTGTGTTTACACTGCGTGAAAATCAAAGTAAGCTTAAAATAATGTATAAGTTGCTTACACAAGTCCATATAGAGAATTCATCCAAAGCCTCCAAGCATTTGTAAGTAAGGTCGTTAATCATAAGACTATCAAATCAGCAATCTAGATTGATTAAAATTTTGTACGTAATCTTTTTTAGCATTACCAGCCATTAATTTTTCCCTGTAGATCACTGTGTCTAGAGCTTCCTTTTGTATTTTAGTTATATTTTTTTCTTATTATACCTTCAATTCAACAGAATACTCATACAATCAATAACCCAAATTATTCTGACAATTTTTTTAGGTATTATAAAAAAAAACGGAAATGTATTAATAAGGCATCAAACATTATAAATGTGATCATTAGCTTAGAAGTAACGTAGCAAAACTAAGAAAGGCCAATCAACTTAACGTACGTCTATCTCGCGCTATTCGTCACGATTCAGATAAGTTTAACACGAAGCAATATGAAATGTATATGTATGTCGCTGTATATGTCTGGCAGGGAATCACATGTCAGTAGAGGACATCGTAGGTCAATGGATGTTCGACTCGATTTCAAGGTGGCACACTTAGCTGAATCGTAGAGTAACTGTGGAAGTGTCAGTGAGGGTATGGATGTATAGACCTTGGGGCGTGCTGCGGTAGGTGAGTGTGGCGCCAATGTGATGCGGGGCGATCCACTTACGTTCCTCCAAATCCGCAGACACTTGCGCCCGCGTGGTCCTCTGGGAACTCTGCTGCGAATATTTCACATGTTTTGAATCATCGTACAACAGAATTATACTACTGAATAGATGCCTAAATGAAAATTAATTTAAATGTTGAAATTTTTAACACTTAATATCACTTCACTTGGTAAAACTATATCTCAATGTGTAATATCATAATTGAAAAGACACTTTTACCATTTTAACCGTTTCATTTACTAACAATAATCGGATTTGCGGTTTAACACATCATCAGGGACGCAGGGTAAGTGAAACGTTCTACTTTCATAAATTAAATAAATATAGGATTAGTAAATAAAACGAGTAAAACAGTACAAGTGCCTTTAAAAGTATTTAATAAATTAGAGGATTCAAATGTTTCAAAAAATATTTTAAGAAGTTTTGTTTCAAAACAACTTTTCCAAACCAAAAGTTTTATAATATTTTGAATCCTTATGAATAATCATGATTCAAGACTGAAATAACTCTAGAATCGTTGATGTTGGCATTACTATTGAGTTCATGCGATTTATGTTTGATTTATATTTCGCTCTGTGATAATTAGGATGAACATGAAATTCAATATGAACAATAATATACAATAATGCAAATAAATATTTTAATTTCATTTCAAATAAAACTAGAATAATTTGCATAAGTATTTATTGGATTTTTTGTATCATAAGATAGTTTCACGGAAAAGCCATCTGCTGGCTTTTCCGTGGAAAGAGACTTCTTCGCATGCACACATTAAAGATTTAAACGATGTCTGTTTTATATCATAAGATAGCAAACAAACAGATGGGTCTCCAGATGGAAAGAGTTACCCATCGCCTAAAGACACCAAATGTGTTAATGGTGCGTTGCTATCTTGTGGCGAGGTCTAATGCGACATGTATTAGTTCACCGGCTACCTTATCGGCTATCGGCGTTTTGGTCCGGGCTCCTTTGAAGAATAGACCAACTGCCGTTCTGCCAAGCAGGTCGTAAGAGGCGAGTGATTGGCTATATGTGTCATTACTGTCGTGACTATTAGGTGGTTGAGTTACGCAATGTCTCGACCGGGTATTTTGTACCACCACCTTAGCTATTCCTGCCGTAATTGCATCAATGTTTGTCATTGTCGTGTTCCGGTTTGGAGGGTAAATTAGCCGGTTGACTCAGGTATGAATGTGGGATTGCCATTCCGCCACACAGCAACGCGCCGGTAACATCTTTGGTGCCTATAGCCATGGTTACTCTTTCCATCAGGAGAGCCATCTGTTTGTTTGCTATCTTATGATATTAAAAAAAGTGGCTGACACTGATGTTATTGCGTAAGAAATAGATAAAATGGTGATACTAAATCCATGCAAGACATTTCAGAACTATACCACTCTTGGTCCGTATAAACTGTGTAATTAAGAGGAAGATAATATTTCCGTTTACATCATAAAATGTTTTTGAATCTGGGATAAAATATTTAAGCTAATAAAAATATTTAGATTGCTATTAGCTGCAGTGTGCAGTATAAGAGTTTTTGGTGAAATTCGTGGAATAACCAAATTTTTCCGGGACAAAAAGTATTATACGTGCTATTCCAGGTCATCGTCTACCTGTTTGCTAAATTTCATTCAAATCCGTTCAGTAGTTTTTGCGTGATTGAGTAACAAACTTCCATCTATCCAAAAATCCGAACTTGAATCATCAGGGCGAGCGAAGCGAGCCCTACACTAGGCGACTTTCTATGCACTTTTGTGGTACATTTTACTGGAAAAGTATCGCACTTTTAAGTTTGAGCTTTGACGTGGTAGTTTAAATTCATGTCGAGATATGTTCTATCATTAAAATACCATTTTATAAACATTAAAAAAAATACAACATACATGCTGTTTTAGAATTTTATTACTACTAACGCCATCTATTATAAAACTAACGAATTAAAATGCTACAAAGCTTCACTATTCGACGATCTATGCCCTTTTGTGGTACATTTTACTGAAAAAATATCGCACTTTTAGGTTTGAACTTTGGTTTGGTAGTGTTAATTCATTTAATTCATTTTCATTGTCTCCATTTCAATACAATATTAATCTATGAATATACTTGTACTTTTTGACTTCCCGCTACGTATGTAGATAAGGAAGTTACTGATTTAGAAAGTAAGTAAAGTAAGTAAGTAAAGTAAGTATTTTCTTGCTGTTTTTGTGACTTAGCAATTGAGACATTTCAATATTTCTTAGAACTGAAAAAATCTATGCTTATAGTTTTTCCTCTTTTGAGCTTAAAATACCTTAATTTAGCGGGAAGTTGCAGGAATGGCCTGCAAGGTCAACCGTTTACAATTTTTTCACAATATGATTACTGTGAAACAGTATAAGGGTATTAATTGATTAATATTGTATTGAGATCAATTTCCAATCTTAGCCCAAAGGTAAAAAGCTAAAAAAATGTGTTTTTCTTTATAAGATCAACTTTCTTTTTTAATACCCATTTTTCTTTGAAAACTCTTTTACAAGAAAGTTACCATAAATATAAATTGATTTCTATCAATATTAAACTTTAAGGGCGAAGTGGTGGCGCGAGATGGATCTTGAGTTGCTACATATTATAGGTAGACTGTACTATATTATAGGTAGACCAGAAAATATGGTGTAAAATATGTAGATAACCTTAATATTTGTTCTGTGTAGATAACATTGATAATTACAGAAATCGTGTTTTTAATAAATTAAGAATATTTTAAAGATTTTTTCTTGTAAAGTACTAAAAAAATTTAGTCTTAGAAACATGTTTTTCTTTATTTTGGTTTTATTTTGCTGCGCCCCCCTAGACCAAAGCCTGACGACACCTTTGATGCGAATATAATGTTTGGGTGAAAATACGCTGGATTTTTTTAGGTAAGATAATTATAAATAAAGTCCATACATTAAAAGACGTAATTCTCATAAAAATACTTTCCTAACAACTAGGTAGTGGCCGTGTTTCCGTAGTAATTTTTTTATAAAAATATGTTGACATGTCAAAATAACTTGTAAAAAGTTTTATTGAATAAAGTACTTCTGATTTCTGATTTGCACTTTGCGAACTGAACTTTGCGAGCCCTTACAAAGCTCTGCTTTTTGCTAGTTATATAAATTGAATTTGCACTAGCTTCACACCAGATGCCATATGTCATGATCCTTGCAAATTTGTCTGGCTTCATCCACATTCGATCATTACTCTCTTCATATAAACACATATTTCGCCGGTTGCGAAAAATCTTGACACTATTCGCATTGTGTAAATATTTATTTATTTATTTATTTATTTATTTATTTATTATTATACAGTTGCATTACATAATATTTTTCACTTTACGTGCATAAGACGATTTACATAATATTATGTACCTTGTCAGGCGCAGCAACTGGAATGGCAATGGGGTAGCAACTTCTTATTAGAGTGATTTGTCTTCCAAATATTCTTTGACAGAGTAATAGGCTTTTCCAATTAAAAGTTTATTTATACTATTTTTGAATTTATTATAGTTATATTCGCTTTTCAGATTTTCTGGTAATTTATTATATACTTTTACGGACATGGGGTATGGCCCGGAACTATGTAACTTTAACTTCGATGTTATTTGATATAAATTATTTTTTGAACGTGATTTGTTAACCTTTTATCTACCATTTTTATATATTTTAAACAAATACTAGGTTTTTTTCATCTTATTGTATTGAAATCTACCGCTTAAGGCTGTTGTATGTGATAAATAGTGTTAGGGTAATTTAATTTGCAGTCTTTTTATATCATAAGGTAGCAAACAAGCACATGGGTCTCCTGGTGAAAAGAGTCAACTATCGCCAGACACCAAAGATGTTAATGGTGCATTGTTATCTTGGGGCGAGGTCTAATGCCACATGCATAAGTTTACCGACTTTCTTACGCTCCAAATCGGAACACGACAGTGACAAACACTGATGCTATTGCGGCAAGAATAGGTAAGGCGGTGGTACCGGACCCGGTCAACCAATGCAGAACTCTACCGCCTAGTCTTTCGCGAACACTAGCTCGTTTTATGGTCAGTGAAGCTCTCTTTAAGTCTTCTGTGGGTGATTCGGTTGCGAAGTGAACCGTGCGTTAGGTAAGTAGGTACGTGTGTGAAAGTAATGGATTATTTTCTCTCATATGTTTTTAAATATTTCGAGATTTGATCTCTAAGAAAGAATATGTGTGAATTTATTTTACGTATGTATTATGAATGTACTAGTTCTCGGTTTATACCATGTTTTGTTGGTATTTTTATGAAAATTAATTGACCTTTATTTTTTTGAGTTGTAGATTTTGCCTGAATTTATAGTAGTCTAAGATAGTAGAGACAGAAAGACCTTGACCGAGCTGGAATTTGTCATTAAATATATTACAAATAGGTTGACTACAAAATTTCAGTTCACATTTATTTTTAAATATTGAACTGGTTCGGTTCAATAGACAAATTCCATACCAATCGCAAGTATGTATGTAAAAAAAAATCCCGTTACAACTCTTGGGCAGGCAGGTTATAAACAGGTAAATCGATAATAGTAATCTGCCTATCTAAGATTTGTGACGGGAAAAAATAGTCAACGTCACGTTTGCATATTCTATAGGCTTTTCATATTTTCAATTGGTATGGAATTCGTCTATTAATCAAACCAGTGAAAAAAAATAATTGCATTGCAAAAAAAACCATTTGCAATATTGGCATATTTAATTGTAAATAAAGTACTTTTCATCTATTGATCAGCTCGGTGAAGATCGTTTTTTAGTGGGATCCTTTACTATAAGTTCTGTTAGTAGTTTAGAAACAGTGATGTGCGGGTGGACGGTACCTGGTGCGGTATCTGCGGCAGCTGGCGTTTCTTGGGGCTGGTGGTGGGCGTGGCGGTGGCGGAGCGCGACTGGAAGCGCGGCGCGTACGCGTGCGTCGGCAGCCGCCCCGCCTCCCCGCGCTCGCCGCGCTCCCCGCGCTCGCCCTCGCTCACTGCAACCACACACCCCATCTGCTACCTCACTCTCGCCACACACGTCCTACCCGACAACACACACTAGCTATACAAATGTCACTTGCACTTTCACTTACTTTTGGACTTTAAAGACATCAACATTTCAATGCTTAAAAAATTAAATTCCACTAAAATAGCTTACGAAGAAAATAGCTGATTGATATAGCATGCAACTTTATTGTGCGAGAAAATATTGCATCTACGATGCATAGTAAGATATTGAAATGATTAGCGTGCTCGTAGGTAGAGGACTAGGTTGGAAAATGCGTGAAATCAAAATGATCGAAAGGTAAAGAGTAAGGTGGTAGTAAAGTGGTCATGATCGCGAATGGTGTCGCGACGTGTTCCGTGCGGGGTCAGGCCACGACTTCGACCCGATCGGATCGGATCCAGCGACGACGGTAGACGATCGTATCGTAACTATTTACACTTTCAAAGTTTTGAAAGTATAAAGCTAATTACAAGAAAGAACATTTAGATACAAAATAGTATGACATACATTTATATTTATCATCACTCAGTTTACAATCAATGGCTGTCGGATACGCACTTTGGTTATAACAGATACGCTGCAGTTATATCTGTACTGTAACAATATTTTATTAATGGTTTGGTACATTTGTGATCACATCTCAATTAATATTTACAGTGAATTAGTTTGTTATAGATAAAAGTAGAACGATTGTTTGACATAGTATCAGATAGTATTGCAACGTGAGGTCGTGCAACCATGCACAATAACAATGTACAGTCTGTCTGTCGGTCGACGGTGGTGTGGTGTGGTGACCTGTGTAGCGCGCGCCGGGGACTGCCGGGGGCGACAGCGAGCGCCGCGGGGACACGCTGCGCCCGCCCGCCGCAGACTGCGATCGCGCCACATATCCACTCTGCAGGAGGAAACACAACACGCTGGCTAATTACATTTTAAATTACACAATGCCTAACTGTTAAAACACCGCTTCATTTATATCAATATATCATTTAAAAAGCGCAATTATTCACGTATCGTACCATAGCTCACTCTATAGCGCAGTACATGCGCCGAGCACACGGTATTAAATTATCTTACGATATGACTTCTTCTGTACTAACAGATCTTCTTTCTCTTCGTTTTTTTATTTGTAATAAAATAACATCTTCACGCAAGTACCTTTGCAGGGAAGACAGAATGATCGGACTTTAGATAAAGGCAATCGACGTCATATCACTACATAGTATAAAACAAAGTCGCATTCTTTGTCTGTCCCTATATCCCTATGTCCCTATGTATGCTTAAATCTTTTAAACCACGCAACGAATTATGATGCGGTTTTTTTTGATAGGTAGAACGGTTAAAGAGGAAGGTTTATATGTATAATAACATTCAATATAGAGTCGAGAAATACTGCAATTTTTGAGTTTTCTGATGTCATGTCGTAAATATTTATATTTATTTTTCGCTTACATTGCAAACGCTGGCTAAACCCTACGAGATTTATCAAAATAAGGTACTAAGTATTTGTACACCTTGAAAAGGTCTACAGAAAACTCCGCGATGGTATATGTCTATCTCTTATGGATAACACACAATAGCATTTTTTTGTCATTTACTTTTTACGAGAAATAATGGCTTTTTTCAAAGCAATTTTAAGCAATACAGCACTAATCCTTATCCAATTAAATACCTTAAGTATATTGCTGATTTAATATAGATCAATATGGCCGTTTACAGCATATAATTTAAATGAATATTTTCGAAGATATTACAGATTTAATTTAAAATGCAGGGGCATAGCGGTTGCGGGGTTACCGGCCGGTCGGCGGCGCGCGCGGCATGTTCTGAAACCGCTGGGAAACGTGTTAATTTTCAGATAAATAAATCGACGGGTCCCAAGAACAAAATCGTATCTACAAAATTACCAAATTACAATATGTTTGTTTGTGAGAGTACATTGCAGATAAGATGATGTTCACTTGAGTATTTCCACAAAAAAGACCAATAAATATAAAAAGTATATTGTAGCTTTATGCGTGTTTAATGCGAATTTTATTATAAAACCAATTTAGTCTGATCTCTCCATAAGATTTTGTTCTTGGAACCCGTCGGACTTCAGCTGAAAATCTAAATTTAGTACATTCTTTTTTTTAAACTAAATATCACCATATAAAAATCATGTGGATGATTAGAAATAGTATTAACAAATTATTTGTTTTAGAGATTTTTAGCCTGTTTTCAGAATTTTATATGATCAAGTAAAGTACATTCTATCAAGTAATAAGTTAGCACATTCCCTAGATAATATTTTCAGGTATATCGTATAATGTTTGTAAAATTGTTATTTAATAACCAATGTAAAAAAACGTGATTTAGCAAACCAGTTTTTAATATCCCACTACGTATGTAGATAAGGAAGATACTGATTTTACCTCGATTTTCGAAAATCGAGTTTTCACCAGATGTCCACGTTTTGAGGTCCTAGGAATCTTTTCCGACTATTTTCACGATGACGTCAGTATGTCTGTATGTACGTATGTGTGTGTGTGTGTGTGTGTGTGGGTATGTGTGTATGTGTGTATGTAAACATGTCATAACTTTTGTACGGCTAGACCGATCTAACGCGGTTGATGGCATTCGATTGGATTCCGCTTAACTTAGATTTCCTGAAAATTTGCACCGATTCGGTCTAGAAGATTTTGAGAAATTTTGAAAAAACACCAAAAAAAAATTTGAAAAAACACCAAAAGAAATAGTATTTTTTAATATAACTTCCAGATTTATGTAACGAGTACAAAAAATAATCAGTTCTATTCCTCAAAAAAATTCGTCTAATACATAAATTGCATCAAAATCGGTTTATCCGTTTGAGAGTAATCGTTTACGAAAAATTTTGAAGAAAGTGTTTTTTCGACATAGCTTCAAAATTTTTCAACCAATAATTTTTTGGTGTTCTACGATATTTTAGTACTAAAAAAACTACGTCAAATGCCGTTTCAAAAATCAAAATCGAATCTAATTCTCAAAACTTATAGCTTTTCAAATTTAAAATTACGTTGTTCTTAGGAAACTTACTTATTTTTTAAATAACTTTCAACTTTCAAGTTAATTTACCGATTGACTTAAAAATATTATCAGCTTTTGTTCTTTAAAAACTGCGTCAAATACCGTTAATTTAATCAAAATCGGTCAATTTGTTTGGGATTTATCAATGAAGAAAATTAAAAATAAAATGTTTTTAGACATAACACCGAAATGTTTCAACCTATCGATTATTTAGCTAAAACAATATTTTAGATCTCAAAAATTGAGTTGAATGCCACCATCGTTTTCAAATATACAGCTTTTCAAAAATTAATAATTCTGCCATTTTTAACAAAATTGAACTGAAAAATCTATGCTTATAATTTTTACTCTTTTGCGCTTAAAATACCTTTATTTAGTGAGAAGTTTCAGGGATGGCCCGCAGGGTCAACCACTTACACATTTTTTCGCCTTAATAAATCGCAGGGTCAAACCTTCAGCGTTGCAGGCTTAGATTTGAGCGTTGACTGTTTTTCACATGCTCAACTTATATGTCGCTCTTTCAAGAGTAAGCTCTAAAGAAAACATGTTAATATTGTCTAATAACAAGAAAGCTGTGAACGTTGTTAATAAAGATATTTTGTAATATATTAATGGAAAAAGTAAAATAAATAGGTAAAAATGTAAAAACTAAAAATGTAGTACCTATATGAATTTAGATGTTCCAAAGATAGCAGGAAATCTTCATGGTATAGCGAAAGGGGAATTGTTTGCGGGCCACGGGCAGTAACGAATAAATCAAAACTACTGCATTGATTTTAATCATTTTTTTTTACTGTGTGACATAGGCTGTATATTTTATACCCGTGCGAAGCCGGGGCGGGCCGCTAGTATTATAAGAAAGCAAACAAGAAGATGGGTCTCCTGATGGAGTTGAGAGATGGAGAGAAGAGAGAGAGTCATCCATCACCTATACACACCAAAGGTGTGGTGTGTTGCTAACTTGTGGCGAGGTATAATGCCACATGTATGAGTTTACCGGCTACCTTATACTCCAAACCGGAACACGACAGTAACAAGCACTGACGCTATTGCCGCAGGAATATATATATATATATATATATACTAGCGGCCCGCCCTGGCTTCGCACAGGTATAAAATATATAGCCTATGTCAAAATATAAATAACTTTCAAGTTAATTTACCGATTGACTTACAAATATTATCAGCTTTTGTTCTTTAAAAACTGCGTCAAATACCGTTAATTTAATCAAAATCGGTCAATTTGTTTGGAATTTATCAATGAGAAAATTAAAAATAAAATGTTTTTTGACATAGCATCGAAATTTTTCAACCTATCGATTATTTAGCTAAAACAATATTTTAGATCTCAAAAATTGAGTTGAATGCTATCATCGTTTTCAAATATACAGCTTTTCAAAAATTAATAATACTGCCATTTTTAACAAAATAGATGTTTGAACTGAAAAATCTATGCTTATATTTTTTACTCTTTTGAGTTTAAAATACCTTAGTTTAGTGAGAAGTTTCATGGATGGCCCGTAGGGTCAACCATTTACACATTTTTTCCCGTTTGTCCCGATGCCTCGCCTTAATAAATCGCAGGGTCAAACCTTCAACGTTGCAGACTTCGATTTGAGCGTTGACTGTTTTTCACATGGCAAACTATATATCGCTCTATCAAGAGTAACCTCTAAAGAAAACATGTTTATATTGTCTAATGGCAAGAAAGCTGTGAACGTTGTAAAAAAACATTCTGTAATATATTAATTGTAAAAATAAAAGAAATAGGTAAAAATGTAAAAACTAAAAATGTAGTACCTGTATGAATTTAGATATTCTAAAGACAGCAGGAAACATTCATAGTATGGGTAAAGGGGAATTGTTTTACTCCAAATTTAACGCGTGCGGGCCATGAGCAGTAATGAATAAATCAAAACTACTGGATCGATTTTAATCATTTTTTTCACTGAGTGACACAGGCTATATATTTTATACCTCTGCGATGCCGGGGCGGGCCGCTAGTTACATGATAGAATGTACTTGACTTGATCATATAAAATTCCGAAAACAGGCTAAAAAAATCGCTAAAACAAATAATTTGTTAATACTATTTCTAATCATCCGCATGATTTTATATAGTGATATTTAGTTAAAAAAATGTACTAAATTTTGGTTTTCAGTTGAAGTCCTATATTTATTTATCCGAAAATTAACACGTTTCCCAGCGGTTTCAGAACATACTGCGAGCGCCGCCGACCGGCGCAACCGCTATGCCTTTGCATTTTAAATCTGTAATATCTTCGAAAATACTCATTTAAATTACATGCTGTAAACGGCCATATTAATCTATATTAAATCCACAATATATTTAAGGTATTTAATTGGATAAGGATTAGTGCTGTATTGCTTAAAATTGCTTCGAAAAAAGCCATTATTTCTCGTAAAAAGTAAATGACAAAAAAATGCTATTGTGGGTTATCCATAAGAGATAGACATATACCATCGCGGAGTTTTCTGTAGACCTTTTCAAGGTGTACAAATGCTTAGTACATCATTTTGATAAATCTCGTAGGGTTTAGCCTGCGTTTGCAATGTAAGCGGAAAAATATAATTATTTACGACATGACATCAGAAAACTCAAAAATTGCAGTATTTCTCGACTCTATATTGAATGTTGTTATACACATAAACCTTCCTCTTTAACCACTCTATCTATCAAAAAAAACCGCATCATAATCCGTTGCGTGGTTTTAAAGATTTAAGCATACATAGGGACATACAAAGAATGCGACTTTGTTTTATAATATGTAGTGATATATATATATATATATATATATATATATATATATATATATATATATATATATATATATATATATATATATATATATATATATATATATATATATATATTTCTAAAAAACTTAATTATATATATAATAATGAACGGGCTACAAGTAGTTTGAGATTATTTAGTCTACTCTACATTCAACCAAAAAGTCGTTATAGGTATGCTACGCCATGCCGTAGCAAACATTATTAAGTCGTAGCAAGTATCATTATACATTTTTATTGTTTCCTATCACCTGATTTAGAATAAAAGTTTTCTGTTATATTTTTAATTTAATGTATATTGTCAACGTAAAGTTGTAAAATCCGTTAGTTTATAATATACCTATGGAGTTTATAATTTAATTAGGTTAGGTTAGTACTTTGTATTACTACGGTAGATTTTATTAGATTGTAATCTAACGGTATTTACCATGTACGGAAAAAATAAGAAAACATATAATTTTTAAGTTTTAGTTATAATGACAATTCCTTTTTTGTGACAAATGCAACATTTGCGTTTTTTCTTATTCTCACGCCCCGCAATTTAAAGCGCACATTGCTCGGACTCATCGTGCCCGCTGAGCTCCCGAACCTGTCGTCTATTTTGCGCAGTATGTAGCGCATTATACATTGCTAATTTCATGTAGTTCCTTAAATCTTACTATATTTTTTAGAGTAAGCACTGTAGAGTATTGGAATAAATCAAAATATACAAAGTTAAGGTAAAAAAAACCTCACACAAATTTCTAACTGTTTTCCTTTCAGAATTATGGTCCAAATCCACGGTTTCAACTTCGGTAGACCGTCACACGTTGTATATGTTTGAAAATTTTTAAGGGTTTTATTCTTAACCATTTATATTACGGCCATAAGCAGTTAAGGAATTCGGAATAATAATATATATTTTCCATATGACATAACTAAATTTTAAGCACATAAGAAAAAAGCAGAGCTTTGTAAGGGCTCGCAAAGTTATACTATCTAGTAATATTGTTAGGTAAGTATGTTTATGATTTTTTTTATAATTATTTAACCTAAAAAAGCCAGCGTATTTTCAGCCACACATTATATTTGCATTAAAGACATCGTCGGGCTTTGGTCTAGGGGCGCAGGAAAACAAAACCAAAATAAAAAAAACATGTTTCTAAAACTAAATTTTTTAAGTACCTACTTACAAAAAAGTCTTTAAAGATTTCTTGATTATTTGAAACACTTATTGAAAATACGATTTTTATAATTATCAATGTTATCTACACAGAACAAATATAAAGGTTATCTACATATTTTCTGGTCTGCCTTATCAAGTTTGGATTCCGAGTACCTATCTATAATATATAGCAACTCAAGATCCATCTCGTGCCACCACTTCGCTCTTGAAGTCTAATATTGATAGAAATGAATATTTATTTATGCTAACTTTCTTGTAAAAGAGTTTTCAAGAAAAAATGGGAATTAAAAATGAAAGTTGATCTTATAAAAAAAAACACATTTTTAACATTTCACTAAAATAATTGATTATAATTTTTTAAATCGGGAAGTTCCTGGTTTCACATCGATTTTCGAAATCAAAATCAAAAAATGCTTCTTTAAATAAACCTTCAAAATTTTTAGAAAATATTGAATTTAACGCAGGCACGAAGAATTGACGGTAGAAACCCAGTGAATAAAGTTTTCGAATTTTTCTCTCCGAGAAACCCTCGGAATTAGATTCCAGATTTAGGCAAATGAAAAAATCTGTTTTTTTTCAGTGTTCTGATAAAAACAACGTTGTCCGGGATTCGAAAAGTAAGCGGTTGGCGATAGGCTGGCCACCTATCACATCGTGGGACTTAAGTATCTTCGGCTAGTCGTGAATGCACACGTTGTACCTCTGCCTACCTCTTCGGGGATACGGGCGTGAATATACCTTTTTTTAGCTTTTTACCCTCGGGTTAAGATGTGAAATTGATCTCAATAAAATATTAATCAATACACATGTAGTTTCACATTAATCATAATATTATAATTCAAGTGTATTAATAGATTAATATTGTATTAAAGTGGAGTTTTACCAAGTGCCGACGGTGAAAAGGGTATAAATTGATGTTCTAGCACTTTTCTGTAGTGTATATTTCATTAGAATTTCCCTACAGCTTTATGTCATACAAGATTCTTCCCGTATGACATGATGCAGTGGAAGTATCTAAAATACACGGTTCTTGCAATATCGACATCAGTTAGGTAACTGTCTTATTTTTTAATTGCATAAGCTACTGAATCTATCGTGTCTGTGTCTATTTTATAACTTATTTATGTGCGGTCCCATTGATTTTTCGATAGATGTCGACGTTTTGAGTTCCGATGATGATATCAGTATGTCTGTACGTATGTACCTATGTGATTAACCCGCAGTTATTGTTGACTAAAAAAATGTGTTTTTTTCGCCATTACTTTACTTTTCGCAATATAGTTTTGGACTTATTTTTAAATTCCAACTTTATTTTTAAATTCCTCTAATTTTTTATTTGTTTAGAGTTTCTCTAAGGTTCTATTTCTAGGTAAAATTGCTCTATTTTAAAGTGATAACAGTTTTGCGAAATATAACATACGTACATATATATCTTCATGCCAGATCCCTTACGTGGTCGGCGGAGAGAACCGACTGCCATATATCACAATCCTTGCGGATTTGTCTCGCTTCTTCCACATCATACAAATGCGCCGGTTGCGAAGACTCTTGACCTACTTTCGGACAATGTTCGATCAATCTGATCGTGGTACGTCAGTCTTGATCTTCCCTGGTACCTACATCCTTCCACATTCGCATTGTATATCTGTTTTGTTAACCTTTTACCTACTATTCTTTCTACATGTCCAAACCAACGGAGAAAGAAACTGTTGGTGTAAACACCAACACTTTCTTTCAAGCGTAACCTCTCTCTCACTTCAATATTACGAACCCGGTCCGCGAGTGTTACGCGACATATATTTCATAGCTTTCATACCCACTGACATACCCAACTCTCACTTTCATATAATATCGTTCGTATACGCACATGATTATGCAAGGCAAGACGGGTACCCTGACTTTAAAAAAAAAACCTAAGTTAACAATCAGTGTCTCAAAAACATCCTCTAAAAATGGGCACACAATTTAAAATTGTGCGCTCACTTCAAATTCTCGCTCGTATTACTGCCCGCACGTCAAAGATTTTTACACGCTTTTTATTAGCTTCACCTGTATGTTTGTATGTTTGTATGTTTGTTTGTAACCGACTTCTTTGGGCGCGATTTTGACCCACTTTAAACGGCCAGATTTCGTTCAAACTTTGTAGATTTATCGAGGACCGATGACAATACACTATTTTGATAAAATTATTCCATTTTTAACCGACTTCAAAAAAAAGGAGGAGGTTCTCAATTCGGCTGGTATATTTTTTTTATGTATGTACACCGATTTCTCCGAGGTTTCTGAACCGAATTACGTGATTCTTTTTTGTGTTTGATGCGGAATACTTTCGAATTGGTCCCATAAAAATTTGATTCAGGTAGGTCCAGTAGTTTTTGTTTTATGAGCATTTTTTTATTTATTGTACCTATCTCGATGTCTGAAATCAAATCTCGCAAGTAAATTTGATCCACTTCCCGGTTACCGATTGAGCTGGAATTTTATATACGTATGTTAATTGAATGACAATGAAACCTTATTATGACATGGAGCTGATCTGATGAATCTGAATCGGAAGGTGACCACAGGAACTTAATAATTAAATGGTTAAAAATCGGTTAATAACAAGACTATTGAGTTTGAACTCATTTGATTCATGTTGACGAGCACTTTGGTGCTTGGTGGTGACTAGGATCATGCAGGGTCCGATGATGTAGCTAGAAGATGGTCATAGGAGCTCAGCAATTAAATGACACAACTCTATCGAATTAGCGTTGACGAGCACTTTGGTGCTTGGTGCTAACTAGGATCCTGCAGGGTTCGATGATGAAGCCAGAAGGTGACCATAGGAGCTCAGCAATTAAATAACACAACTCTATCGAGTTTGGGCTCGTTTGATTCGTGTTGACGAGCACTTTGGTGCGGGTGGAAACTAGTTATAAAAGGAACTACTCTTAACAAAAGTCTTTGTTCTACGTCTGTCAAGTCGGTCAGTTCAAGAGGTAAAGATATAACTTCCATGTTGTTCCAGTAGACCTGAGAAGGAACTTTTCTTTTTTTTATGGTAGTCGAGCAAAAAAAAAAATCAAAACGTGCTTTAACTAATGACGTCTGTTGTTTTGGATATAATAATTTCTTACAGATTGTACATGGTACTTCAGTATATTGATTTATGGTGGTTATAAAATTACGCTCAGTAATTGAACGAAGTCTTTGTGACGTCTGACGCGCTACCGCTAGGCGGTTCTCACGTGGCTGAGCAGATTCGATTGCTGTACGGTTTCGTGTCACTACTAATCCACGAGCTCTCTGCCCGGTGGACTCCTTAGCTAAACGTTCCTCAATGAGACCGATTCTATGAGACTTCTGCTCGGCAGACTCGTTCGCTAGTAGTTCTCTCGCTAGTCGCTAGTTCACTAGTTCGCTCAATAATGAGATCAACTCTAATAGCTCTCTGCTCAAAAGACTCATTCGCTAGACGCTCTTGGATCTTACCGAGTCTACTTCTACCAAGGCTGGGCCAAAGCGGGTTTACAAGCATGGGCCAGAGATAGACAGCATTGCGCCAAGCATGGCCCATATCTGGCCCCGTCGTATTGTCCTGTATG
Source organism: Apodemia mormo (assembly GCA_036924255.1). NCBI lineage: Eukaryota > Metazoa > Arthropoda > Insecta > Lepidoptera > Riodinidae > Apodemia > Apodemia mormo. The sequence continues at coordinate 23,331,601 of JAUPFN010000001.1, forward strand.
GGAGTACGACAGGAACGCCTTGCACACTTACACACACACACACACACACACACATATACACACACACACACACATATGTCTATAAGCGTGTAAGTAGTTCCGTGCTTCTACCGCGGCACTCGACTAGGTATGCGCATTAGAGTTTGCAACAGCGTCTGCGCATATAACTTAGATTTCACGAGCCACGAAGAGTCCGCCACCGTCTCTGTGACTGAGTTTAATTGACTGAGTAAAAAAACAAAAAAAAAAACAAAATAAATGTACATAATATTTATAGATATAGATATATCACCATCCATGTTAATTTTACATGGACATATATAGATATACAGTCTTGTAGTTTTCGTTTTTTATTAATTGTAGTTAAACGACACTGAGTTTATTAGCCATTCGCATTCGATGATCTACAATTGCCGATTAGAATTAAAAAAAATAACTCAAATAATTGATTTTTTCATAAGTTACAGTGTTTCCGGAGTTTCATACATGACGGACAGGAAATTTTTTGACGTATTTTCATATTTTTTTCCGTTTCTATTGCACTAAATTAATTTTTAGCAAGTATAGAATTAATCTCCATTAAATTATCTCGACAATAGTATACAAAATATCTTGATTCCGTTAACTAACAAGGCTATAATACTAAAAATACTTGCCAAAATCTTCAAAAAAAAAAGAGTCTTTGCAACCGGCGTGTGTGTATGAAAAGAGTGATGAATGTGGAGGAAGCGAGACAAGCCTGCAAGGATCGTAATGTATGGCACTCGGTTCTCTTTGCCTACGTCGTAAGGGATCTGGCGTGAAGATATGTATATATGAAAAAAAATTTTCGATCGTAAAGCACTCTCTGATGCTTCGCATCATGAGTCGTGCAATAGTTTAAAATTAAAAAACAAGTTATTATAAATAAACCAAACTAAAAAGTAGAAAATAAATAATAGTTTAAAAAAACTAAAAAACACGCTTTTTATAGAAAACCGAACTAAAAAATAGAAAATAAATTTTAATAAATTTAAATTAAGAATAGTGTTAAAAATTTCAATAATTATAAATTAATAATAGTGTGAATAAAAAAAAATAATTTTATTTAAAAAAAGCGTGGGGTGTTTTTTAAGATATTACCGGAATGATAATCACTCTACTCATGTGTCAATAAAATATTTATAACTATTGACACCATGCACCCCACGCTTTTTACACGCTTTTTTTACACGCTTTTTATTAGCTTCACCTGTATGTTTGTATGTTTGTTTGTATGTTTGTTTGTAACCGACTTCTTTGGGCGCGATTTTGACCCACTTTAAACGGCCAGATTTCGTTCAAACTTTGTAGATTTATCGAGGACCGATGACAATACACTAATTTGATAAAATTATTCCATTTTTAACCGACTTCAAAAAAAGGAGGAGGTTCTCAATTCGGCTGGTATATTTTTTTTATGTATGTACACCGATTTCTCTGAGGTTTCTGAACCGAATTACGTGATTCTTTTTTTGTTTGATGCGGAATAGTTTCGAATTGGTCCCATAAAAATTTGATTCAGGTAGGCCCAGTAGTTTTTGTTTTATGAGCATTTTTTTATTTATTGTACCTATCTCGATGTCTGAAATCAATCTCGCAAGTAAATTTGATCCAATTCCCGGTTATCGATTGAGCTGAATTTTGTATACGTATATTAATTGAATGACAATGAAACCTTATTATGACATGGAGCTGATCTGATGAATCTGAATCGGAAGGTGACCACAGGAACTTAATAATTAAATGGTTAAAAATCGGTTAATAACAAGACTATTGAGTTTGGACTCATTTGATTCATGTTGACGAGCACTTTGGTGCTTGGTGGTGACTAGGATCCTGCAGGGTCCGATGATGTAGCTAGAAGATGGTCATAGGAGCTCAGCAATTAAATGACACAACTCTATCGAATTAGCGTTGACGAGCACTTTGGTGCTTGGTGCTAACTAGGATCCTGCAGGGTTCGATGATGAAGCCAGAAGGTGACCATAGGAGCTCAGCAATTAAATAACACAACTGTATTGAGTTTGGGTTCGTTTGATTCGTGTTGACGAGCACTTTGGTGCGGGTGGAAACTAGTTATAAAAGGAAGTACTCTTAACAAAAGTGTTTGTTCTACGTCTGTCAAGTCGGTCAGTTCAAGAGGTAAAGATATAACTTCCATGTTGTTCCAGTAGGCCTGAGAAGGAACTTTTCTTTTTTTATGGTAGTCGAGCAAAAAAAAACCAAAACGTGCTTTAACTAATGACGTCTGTTGTTTTGGATATAATAATTTCTTACAGATTGTACATGGTACTTCAGCATATTGATTTATGGTGGTTATAAAATTACGCTCAGTAATTGAACGAAGTCTTTGTGACGTCTGACGCGCTACCGCTAGGCGGTTCTCACGTGGCTGAGCAGATTCGATTGCTGTACGGTTTCGCATCACTACTAATCCACGAGCTCTCTGCTCGGCGGACTCCTTAGGTAAACGCTCCTCAATAAGACCAATTGTATGAGCCTTCTGCTCGGCAGACTCGTTCGCTAGTAGTTCTCTCGCTAGTCGCTAGTTCGCTAGTTCGCTCAATAATGAGATCAACTCTAATAGCTCTCTGCTCAAAAGACTCATTCGCTAGACGTCCTTGGATCTTACCGAGTCTACTTCTACCAAGGCTGGGCCAAAGCGGGTTTACAAGCATGGGCCAGAGATAGACAGCATTGCGCCAAGCATGGCTCATATCTGGCCCCGTCGTATTGTCCTGTATGGAAGTACGATAGGAACGCCTTGCACACTTACACACACACACACACACACACACATATGTCTATAATCGTATAAGCAGTTCCGTGCTTCTACCGCGGCACTCAACTAGGTATGCGCATTAGATTTTGTAACAGTGTCTGTGCATATAACTTAGATTTCACGAGCTTAATTGACTGAGTAAAAAAACAAAAAAAAAAAAACAAAATAAATGTACATAATATTTATAGATATAGATATATCACCATCCACCGCCCCGTTGGTCGAGTGGTTAGTGACCCTAATTACGCAATCGACGAGGCTCGGGTTCGATCCCCGACGGGGACAAGCATTTGTGTGATGAGCATAAATGTTTGTATTTCCGGGTTTGGGTGTTTATTAAATATATTCTAGTATTTATATATGTATTTCTATGTATTAGTATCGTTGACTAACACCCATAACACAAGCAAATAATTTGCTTACTTTGGGGTTAGATCAGTAAGTGTAATTTGTCCCGTGAATATTTATTTATTTATTTATGTTAATTTTACATGGATATATATAGATATATAATCTTGTAGTTTTTGTTTTTTATTAATTGTAGTTAAACGACACTGAATTTATTAGCCATTCGCATTCGATGATCTACAATTGCCGATTAGAATTAAAAAAAAATAACTCAAATAATTGATTTTTTCATAAGTTACAGTGTTTCCGGAGTTTCATACATGACGGACAGGAAATTTTTGACCTATTTTCATATTTTTTTCCGTTTCTATTACACTAAATTAATTTTTAGCAAGTATAGAATTAATCTCCATTAAATTATCTCGACAATAGTATGCAAAATTTCTTGATTCCGTTAACTAACAAGGCTATAATACTAAAAATAGTTGCCAAAATAAGGCGAAAAAAATTTCCGAAGGTGGCATCAAGAGTCTTCGCAACCGGCGTGTGTGTATGAAAAGAGTGATGAATGTGGAGGAAGCGAGACAAGCCTGCAAGGATCGTGATGTATGGCACTCGGTTCTCTCTGCCTACCCCGTAAGGGATCTGGCGTGAAGATATATATATATAAAAAAAAATTCGATCGTAAAGCACTCTTTGATGCTTCGCATCATGAGTCGTGCAATAGTTTAAAATTAAAAAAACAAGCTATTATAAATAAATCAAACTAAAAAGTAGAAAATAAATAATAGTTTTAAAAAACTAAAAAACACGCTTTTTATAGAAATCCGAACTAAAAAATAGAAAATAAATTTTAATAAATTTAAATTAAGAATAGTGTTAAAAATTTCAATAATTATAAATTAATAATAGTGTGAATAAAAAAATAATTTTATTTTAAAAAAAGCGTGGGGTGCTTTTTAAGATATTACCGAAATGATAATCACTCTACTCATATGTGTCAATAAAATATTTATAACTATTGACACCATGCACCCCACGCTTTTTTTTAAATAAAATTATTTTTTTTATTCACACTATTATTAATTTATAATTATTGAAATTTTTAACACTATTCTTAATTTAAATTTATTAAAATTTATTTTCTATTTTTTAGTTCGGATTTCTATAAAAAGCGTGTTTTTTAGTTTTTTTAAACTATTATTTATTAATAGTAATATTGAATACCTTTCATAGTTGTTAACCGACTGCCAAAAGAGAAGAGGACATCAACAATTTGAAAATGTTTGTTTATTGATTACTATACTATTTGTACAAAAATATAAAATAACAATATTCTAGTCTTTGATTGTACATGTATGAACATAATAGTGATTCTTATGATGACCTTTGGAGATATCTTACGAAACTTAATATAACAATAGTAAATCATAAGTAACAACGAATTTTGTTCTGTTTACAGGTGTTGTTGACAACGCTTTCGTAAGTAGAAGAAACAGTTGAATTTAGAACGTCCTTTTTTAAATTTAATAATTTAATTTTAATAGAACGTTGTTTTTTGATTGTGGATATCTTACACTATGCATATTATAAATGTTAAAGTTTGTATGTTTAGATGTTTGACACTCAATCACGTAAAAATAGTTGAACCAATTTAGGTTTTGACTCAGATATAAAATGACCTGCAATAGTACATTGAATACTTTTTATCCAGGAAAACACATTTTTTAAGAAGATATATGCTTCTCCAAAAGACATAAAACGTATTATTAAAACGGCTTCTTCGTGTTATAAGTAATCTTCGTTAGCCATTTTTTTAATTTTCCAGGTGGTTTTGTATCTTAGTTCGAATTTAATAATATTTTTTGAAGGTTAAGCCCTGGTAGCTTAATGACCCTAAAATTGGAAATAGTTACATTGAAGATTGGAAACTTAGTACTGCTCTACCTGTAAAATATTACTTAGTACCTATACTAATAGTTAACTGTATTAATATGTTACCCATGATAATTTTTGATATAACTTACTGATTGAAATGCCGAACAATGGTGATAATACTACAAATATTAAGGGCAAGGCAAGGCAATATTAAGGGCATTTATAATTAGCCTCGATGTAGCTAAGGCCTTTGATAGGGCTTAGCATCTAGCACTTCTATCAAAACTGCTATCTTACCTACAAATGGGGATCGTCTGCTTTTCGGAAGACCGCAACATGATATTCATAATCACAGGTCAACAGTGGTTTTGGTGCCAAGAAGCTGTAATATTTTTTTAACTTAGGACCTTTTACTAATTACATGTATAGCAAAAAATTTGATTTCCTACGTGTAGTTTTCTAGATATTGATTTTTAAAGAAAAATAAATATTTTCATCAAAAACAGCATTTATTACATTGTTAGGTACACAAAAACTTTCTTTTTCGCGACTTTCGCGAATGAGGCGTAGTAGAACAATCACGTTGTATCCCCCAGCAGTAGTTAGCCATCATGTGCTGATCCCGTCGGCCTTGGTACCTTTCTTCCACGGTTTTTAGGTCCTGGTGAAACCGCTCACCTTGTTCTTCACTATAGGATCCCAGATTCTCTGGGAATTGATCGAGATGACTGTGGAGATAGTGCACTTTGATGGACATGTTACACCCTAAGTTTTTAAAATTATTTATCATGTTGTTAACAATTTCAGTGTAGTTACTTGACTTGTTATTTCCCAGAAAGTTCTTAGTAACTTCAACAAACGAAGTCCACGCAAGTAGTTCCAAACTGGTCATTGAACTTATGGAATCAGTATCTTTTACTAACGTTCTTATTTGTGGGCCATCTAAAACACCCCCATTTATCTTTTCTATGCTCAGATTAGGGAATTTTTTAATTATATAGAAAAAACTTTGCCCATTTTTATTTAATGCCTTTACAAATTGTTTCATTAAACCTAGCTTAATATGTAAGGGGGGCAATATGATCATAGTTTCTTCACACGATGTTTTGCGGGTAAAACAATTTGTTGGAACAGGTACTTCCTCCGAATGTGGCAAAGGTCTTCTAGCCGACTGTAAGTCTGGATAAATCATTTTTTTCACATTAACTCCACGTAAATCAACACAGCAGAAATCGAAGTGATTTTTTGATTCTCTCCATTGCATAGGCACTCCGAACCTCATACGCCTTCTTTTACCATTGAATCCACGGTTTGTTTTCCTTTTCAACTTCCAACTTAAAGTAAGAAACATAAGCGCTGTTTACAAAATTTGTCGTAGGTTTCCTGAATTTTTTTTACCGTGTATTCCCCACAAATGTAACAAAACACATTTGGCTCATTGAGACAACTTCTTCGAGACGAAGACATGATAATAAAATGAATTAATTTACAGATAAGTACTAATAAGTGCTCACAAATGTACTAATTATATCAAAATTAAAAAAGTAAAGGTAGTTACATATCTACACGTAGGAAAAAATAAATAAAAATATTTTAAGTGTTGCCAATGCATACATAAAACAAAACTAAAAACGATATCTCAGCACCAACTTTTTTTTTTAAATTTGTAGACCTGTGATAATTGCCAGTGTATGCTTCAAGGCAAAAATAATTAACACTGATGTCCCTTAAAGTACAGATTCTGCACATCAGTGATATACTGGCAAATAACAGCACTATTTGTTGAGACGGCAACGAGATATGCTCTATATACTGGCCGTTTGAACTTGGCGGGCTCAGGTAGGTGAGATTCGAAATAGTTTTGTGTCTGAAATTGAGACACCTCTGGAACAGTTGTTAGAGCGAGCAAACCCTCACATGTCTTCTGATGTATTATCCACCAAAAAATCCCTCTATCAAGGCTCCACTATTCAGGAAAATCTTCCTCAGTATCTCTGATCGCATTAACATTTAAGGTGTTGAAATGGCAAAGGTCGTCCAGTTCCATAATCATTTGCAGAGTAAAGTGATAAAGTTGATTTCAAAGAAACTAGGGGTATTGAATCGTGCCAGACGACACTTCACGCCTGGCCATTTGCAAATTTTTACGCTTTACTAAACGCAAAGTACACAGAGTATTTTTCGAACCTCAGTACCAAATTCTTCAATTTGATAAAATTCAACTTAGACTAATAGAGCTTGTATATAACCCAGCTTTTACCAGTGGTCTTGAACCACATAGTTTCCAGAAAGACATTGAATATCTATGTGTATTCAACTTACTGTATAATGGGAAGTATTTTGGTGAGCTGTTTAATTTGGTGTCGGCATACACGTGGAATTTGTCTTACGCCGTAGTGACAGATTATAATCCAGTTTAATTTGACTGTACCTTTTTTATACAAACAGACAAACTCTGGATCAGCTTACCTCACTCAGTTTTTCCGAGTAGCTTTGATATTGAAATTTTTAAGACGAGGGTCAATAAAAATTTCAGAAGCCGGCATCACATTAGCAACTAACCTTTTGTGTTTCAAAGTCGCTCGTATGCCTGCAGATGCTATCACTAAACAAAAGTTCGTTTTCATAATTTTGCAAAAAAAAAAAAATACTAATAATAAAATAATAACAAAAAACTGAAATCTAATTCAAAAAGAGACTCTATGACAAGCTAAATTTATTTCAATGTAAGTAATGTCTTTCCTACTATGTGTTTTCTAAGTCTGAAGAAAAGTCATGTCTGGTATCTAGTAGGAATCTATGAACTTAACGTAGTCATAGTCACCATTGCAGTAAATTTCCTATTTCAGTATCTTCTAAACCTATTAGACTATGCAAACTAAATGTATCGATATCAAGCGTCAAATATTACATGGCTATACACCCTCAGTTTGCAGATATTTTTAGGTTCTGTGTAATAGAACCAATAACCTACAGTGAAATATAAATAAATTATTTTAACGGTCATTATTTGTTTTATTTATTTATAAATGTTCTACGCAAAAACAGATATTTTATCAGATTTTTTTTTAACATAAATTTTACGAACCCTTAAAATACTACTTAGTAAAATACTTGTCGCCTCTGTGGTCTAGTAGCTTAGCGTTGGCGTTGACTACATGAGATCTCGGGTTCGATTCCCGGGTCGCACACATTTAAAAAGGTGTTTTTTCAGTTTTCTGAGAAACACAAAGTTGCCCGGGATTGGAAAGTGCCCCGTTGGCGATAGGCTTGCCATCTATCACATTTGTGGAACCAAGTATCTTCGGCTAATCGTGGGTGCACTTGTTGTACCTCTGCGTACTCCTTCGGGGATATGGGCGTGAAGATACTTAAAATACTACCTAAGCTATACATAAAAATATAGTCGACTCCACTTCTTATGCATTGCCCTACCGGTTAACGTCAGGAAAAAATTTTTTTGCTTTTTGTTCATCGCTTTTTAAAAACAACTAAAAATCTTGTGCTTATGGTTGAATATGCAAAAACATTTTTTTGCCATAACTATAAACTTTTTAGAATAATTAGCGACAGATTTGAGTGTCAGTTTTGTTCGGGACTGTGTATCTTGGATATTTTATATCCATGATTAAATAAGATATTTTTGCATTCTTTCTAATTGGTGGAACACGAGATCTGTTATAATTATATAAGCTCGCCTGTCCTGTAACAGTGTTCAAGTCAGAAAAATTCATTTCATTTCATTTCACGTGATTACTATTATAGTATAGGTCTCACCCTTTCTCTGGCCATGCCAGCAGTTCGCACCCTGCCCGCAGGAGACATGTCTCGTCTGCTATACCGTGTACCATCGATCTATAACATAATAAAAATAATTTGAGAGGTCTTTTGAACGCCCGCCCGGTTGGAACGGAATTCTTCTTGCTATATCTGAGACTGTGACTGTGGCTTAAACGAGACTTAACGGACGATTAATTTGTATGAAAATTTCGATACATGACCAGGGAGCAAGACCCCCGTGGTGTAATAATAACCCTTGATTATATATATTTATTTATGATAATAAATTATTCTCAAAAGTGATGGCAAGCTAAGACGATTTGAATCGGTCAATGTGAATGCCTATGTGAATCGGTCGGTTTTTGGTGTCGTTTATTTGTTACACGTTTTTTGGTCTAGTCCTTCAGCCCCCAAATGGTAACGTGCGATAAGGAACTCCGTTCCAACAATTGTTATAATAAACAGTTACATATTTTTCAAATTAGGATTATGAAGTTATTTTATATTTTCAGGCGTTGCTTTGCGGAAATCCATAAGTCATCATCTGTCTCATTAAGGTAATTTAATTTACTGCCTTACGGTAAAACGTAGTGATTGCATACTTGTTGCCTTATAGAGTCTCCGTATGTATATCTCACATGCCTATATATTGCAGAAGTCCCGTATAAGAGTCCATGAAATGTTGCAAATTAAATTACCTTATTAAGTCATGTAGGACAAATGGACAGTAAGGAGGACAAAACAGGTGGCAAATGCGCAGTAAGGTTTAGCTGATGGTATGTGGTCATAACTACAGGTGTGCATAAAATGTTGTAAAATAAATTACCTTATTCAGTAGAGTCATGTAGTCATGAGTATGTTGAAAACCACAGGACAAAGTGATAGTAAGGAAGAGAAAAGAAGCTCATATCCCGAAAGAAATAGGCTGAGTTGGAACTAGTTTTGCACGGATTTCAAGTCCCATGTTACGACAAGTGGCTGACGGGTACATATCCAGCACAAAACAAATATGTACAGAAGTCAAAATCATGTATGTACTTCTCTTTTCATTTTTACGCTCGGTGGTTTGCGCCAGGGTTATCAACTCTGGCTTTTGCAATTAAAATTGGTAGTGGCACTCGTATCTAGGTGTTTGATTTATTGTTGAGAGTGAGATAGGGTGAACGTAAATATAAACCAATAACAAATAAAATATTTTAATGCTGTTGTTTAACCTATTACAAATATTTTGCACAAAAAACTTCACTGACGCGTGTCTCAAGCGAGTGGCACTTGTGCTTGCATCATTCCCGAACATTCCGAGATATCGTGGCCGTGACAGTTGTCTATGTATGCATTGCTCGAACATCCTTTGAATGTAGATCGACTTATGTACTTTTTGTTTTGTGTATCCAGTCTCGAGCAAGTTATGTTTTCCAGAAAAAAACTAAAAAACCTAAATACAACGAACTTTTCGATTTGGAATTCGAACCCGAGATACAGCATGTGTATTTTTGAAGCGTTTTATTTTTAAATGAGAAAAGATGTGGCATGGTGTAAAAAACAATACAAACTAAAATACCTATTAGTTGTAGAGATGTTGAACAATTCAATTTAACATGAGGTTATTTATTCTAAATTCGAATATGAAATTTGGTTTTGCAGTTTTACGGTTTTTAAATTATTTATTGCGTTTGCATTTACTACTTCCCCTCGTGGTCTAGTGGTCAGCCTCTTCTTTGCAAAGATCATATATATGGTCCTGAATATGATAAACATATTGCCGATCGGACTTAAAATATTATTGTGATTTTTTAAGAAAAAGCCACAGTATCAGATCAGAATCAGGTGACATTCTGTCAGCACCCCGGAGTCTCTAAATCTGTTGGTCTCGGATACCTCAATAAATAAAGCGATAGTCATTAGGATACCCAATTCGTTACTTTTAATTGGTGGTTTTAATCATTAATGAAATATTATTTTCAACCCATTACATCGTAGATCAAATTTATTGCAACTTCGGTGGTAATAATTGGTTCATGCTGTAGACCGTAACGTTTCGGATATACTGTTCGGTTGTTCGGTAATTTAATAAAATCTCGCTGATGTTCTTGTGGAGTAGGCAGCGAGTACCGAACATGGGCAGACGTTTCGGTTCACCAATATTCACCGGTTTTTCCCTTGAAGAGACGAGTGATAACCCTAATCGTAGGATTTTACTGACCTTATAACGAGTATCGAATGTTTTTTGTGATAACCAAGACCGACAGTTAAAGTGTACATCCGAAGCGCTGAGATGTCATCACATCACCACAAGACTCCGAGCTGCTTCTAGGAGTTTTTTTACAAGGAAACTGGAGACCTCATGAGTAGGATAAATACTAGACCACGAGGCATGACAAAACATAACACTTTTTCCCGATTCAGCATCCCATGAGTGGGAACAACCACTAGAGCACGAGGCGTGATAAAACATACCTAGCACTTATCCAACCCGGGATCTCATGAGTAGGATAACCACTATGCCACAAGGTATGACAAAAAAGTAACAATTTTCAAAAGTAGAAAACACTTATTTGACCTATATTATGAAAAATCTTATAACCACAGTGTGGAAGTTCAAGAATATGTAAAAAAGTATTTCAAAATTTTTAAAAGAGCATGTAATACAGCAAAAGCCCTTCACGTAAAAATTATTATTAAACAATCCACAAACAAAATAAAATTGCTTGGAATATTATTAATAGTGAAACTGGTAAAATCAAAAATTTTAATAATGTCTTCCAATTGAAATCTGATGGAATCAACGTAGAGGGAGATTGGAGATTGCAACAGAGTTTGAAAAATTTTTCACCGGTGCTGCGGTCTTAACAACTCAAAACCTCAGTTCATCAGTTAGTACTGCTGAATCATTACTGAAGCAATGTGTAACCAAGTGCGATAAAACTTTTGAATTTTCATTCATTGATACCAAAGATATCTTAAATGCCTTTAAAACATTGGAACCGAAAAAAACCTTAGATTTATGGGGACATTCTGTTAGAATCATTGCTTCGGTAATAAATGTTATCGCACCATATTTAGCTGTAATATTTAATTGTTCTGTAACACATGGTGTTTTTCCTGACTTAATGAAATTCAGCAAAGTTATTCCAATTTTCAAGTCTGGCTCTAAATGTGATCCCTCTAATTTTCGGCCTATCTCGGTTTTGCCAACCCTAAGTAAAATATTTGAAAAAATTATACTAGACCAAATACTTAGACATTTTGATAAATTTAGATTATTTCATAATAAACCATTCGGTTTTAAGAAGGGTCGCTAAACCATAGATGCTGGTGTCGAATTACTCAAAAACGTTTAAAAGCCTGGGAGAATTCGCAGGATGCCCTTGGAGTGTTCTGTGATTTGTCTAAGGCATTTGTCTGTGTCGATCATAACATTTTAATCAGGAAGTTACACCATTATGGAGTTCGAAATAAAGCTCTCGATCTTCTGTTTTTTTACTTAAATGAAAGAATTCAGAGGGTTGATATAAATGGTAAAATGTCCCCTAGTGCTGTTGTAACCATGGGTGTCCCGCAAGGCTCCTTACTTGGTCCATTTCTGTTTCTGATATACATAAATGACTTGCCTTACTACGTAGGGGATAAGCATGGAATCGTACTGTTTGCGGATGACACTTCACTTTTATTCAAACTGAAAAGACGAATTGGTGAGTATGACGAAGTAAATAATGCGATTTCAAAAGTTGTACACTGGTTCAGTACGAATAATCTTTTACTAAATGGTAACAAAACTAAGTGTGTTAAAATTTTCATTGCCTAATGTTAGGCATGTAGATACCAGCGTACAACTGGATGGAAACAATCTGGATCTGGTGGGTACCACTGTGTTTTTAGGTATTACTTTAGATAAGAAATTACAATGTGGACGGCACATTAATAATTTAGCAAATAGACTTGGTTCGGCTGCTTATGCAGTTAAAAAAATGAGACAGTTAACTGATGTCGACACAGCAAGAATTGTATACTTTAGTTACTTCCACAGCATTATGTCATATGGAATTTTTCACGGGGAAATTCTGCTGAAATAAATACTATATTTGTATTGCAGAAAAGTGCTATTAGGGCAATTTACAATTTTAACCCGAGGGTTTCCCTAAGAGAAAAATTCAAAGAAATCAATATTCTGTTATATCCTAATATATATTTGAGAACTTGATGTACGTTCGTAAAAATATTTGCTTTTTTAAAAAAATGGTGACGTACACTCACTTAATACAAGGAACAAAAACAATCTTGTTGTGCATGCATCTCGTCTCCACAGAATAAGTAACTCTTTTATGGGGCAATGTATACACTTTTACAATAAACTTCCCGAAACTATAAGAGATTTATAAAGTTTTTATAAAGTTTATAAATTTTTTTAAATATAAGAGACCAGTCAATAAATTTAAAAAATGTATTAAAACAAAACTGTGTAAAAAAGGATATTATAAAATCTCAGATTATTTAGAAGACAAAAAAGCCTGAGATTAATTGCTCCTCATACCGATCTCATATATATTTTTTGTAATATTGTGATATTGTATAAAAATAGATGATATGAAAAAAAAGACAAGCCCGCTGAGTTACTTCCGCCGGATCTTCTCCGTGTATGGCCGCGTTTCCGACCCGGTAGTAGTTTTTAAAAAAAAATGTTGACGTGTCAAAATAACTTTCAACAAGTTTTATTGAATAAAGTATTTCTGATTTTCTGATTTCTCGACCCGGCATCTGATAAGTAGGATAACCACTAGGCCACATGGCATAACAAAAAAATTACACTTATGCACGACCCGGTACGTGATGAGTAAGATAACCACTCAGACCACAAACAATGACAATAACATAACATTTTTGCCCGACCTCCCGGGTTGGGCTAAAGTGTTGAGTGAGTGATTCGTTAATAGACCACGAGGAATGTAAAAACATAATACTTTTGCGCAACCCAAACCTCATGAGTAGCATAACCACTAGACTACGAGATATGACAAAAACGTATCACTTTTCTCTGATTCGGGACCTCATGAGTAGGATATAACCACTATGCCACGAGGCATAACAAAAACATAACACTTTTGCCAGTTCGAAAATCTTATTAATGGGACAGTAACTAGACCCCGAGGCATGTTTTTTTAACACTTTTACTCGACTTGGGACCTCATGAGTAGGCTAAACCACGAATACTGAAAAAAATAGTTAAATGCGGCAATAGATCTCCGTTCCAACCTCCACCTATCTTTCCAGTCGCCAAACCGAAAGCAGTGCTTATCCACACACATTTAATAGAAGAATATCAAAGAAATATTTATCAGGATTAAAATGATATAAAATCTATCGCCTCTGTGGTCTAAAGGAACGGTATCGGTGTTGATCACATGAAGTCCTTGGTTCGATTCGAGGGTCTGGCAACTTACAAAATGTGTATTTTCAATTTTTGTGATTAAAACTATGTTGCCCGGGATTGAATAAGTGCCCGATTGGCGATAGGCTGTCCACCTATCACATTGTGGGACTTTAGTATCTTCGACTAATCGTGGATGCACTGATTGTACTTCTGTCTACCTCTTCGGGGATACGGACGTGAAGATACTTCATAAAATCTATACATAAAATCTTACTAAGGTTTGGATAATCGGCTTTACCTTTTGTTGCCAGTAATAGCGTCAGTGTTTGTCATTGTGTTGTTCCGGTCTTAGGGTCAGGTAAATTTAAACATAAAAAGCATGCAGTCTTACCATCCCATCAAATGAATAACTACGCACCGTTAATATTTTGTTGACTGTTATCCGTAGGCAATGGTTGTCTATATCAGGAGAGTCATCCGTTTGTTTGCCATTCTATATTATAAAAAATACAACTTATACGAATATACTTAAATACGAATCTACTCGTATATATTAATACGTAAAGAAAATACTTTGGACTCCTTTTTAAGACAATTGCGCGAACGGTGGAGAAGGAAATTTCGCAAAAATAAAGTTTACATTGCGGGGCACTGCTGAAACCTAATATATTTAAATTAAAAAAAATAAAGAAGTGCATTAAATTATGAAAATAAACTTTACACACACTACATTCACGTGACATACATGATAACATACACATACTAGCTGACCCGGCAAACGTTGTTTTGCTGTATAAATTATTGAATTAAAAAATAGGGGTTGATCGTAGAGGGTTGAAAATTCAGGGTTGTATATATTTTTGATGCTCAATATGCTCACAAAATTTCATGAGAATCGGTCAAGCTGTTTCGGAGGAGTTCGGGAACGAACATTGTGACACGAGAATTTTATACCTATATAAGATGTAGGTATACTATTTACGCCTAATGTCAGTTATCAAACGTAAAAGAGATTTTATTGTTTATTCTGTGGTCGAATTTCGGCCACAGTCGATCTCTAGTATAATTAAATATTTTTCATCTTAATTACAATCATATAAAGTATCACAAATTATATCTATCACTAGAAGAAAATATATGATATTTTGCCGGTAAATTGCGAGATGAGTGTATACATATATCCCGTATCATCACAACTGGACATGTATTCAAAAATACCCCTGTATCCCGCACTAAAATGTCAAGTGTTTGGTAAATGCCACACGTTATATTTTCCTGGCATTTATGGGAACCGTTTGACCTTTCGACTACTTTAATTAGCCGAGTCATGTGTTTGATCGACAGTTTGTTGGCAGAGTGCGAATTTCTAAATATTGTGATGAAAAATAATTGTTTTTTTTTGTCACTATAATTTTACTATAATAGTTTAGTGGTTATTTTATGGGTGATACTTCAAAAATGTGTTCTCCGAGTAATTTCCATGGTATTTTTGAAATCGCTTAATTAAACTAAATTACACATTTTAAGAGTTTATGCAAATATAAAACTTTACCTAAGAAAGATATAGAACATTTTCAGCCCATGGAAATTACATTATAGACCACAGAAATGACCCAGCAGGTAAATATCGTATCACATATGAAAATAAGATTAGATAAAAGTTATTTGGGCTACAATGAACGGCTGTAATATGCATTAAAACGATATTGGCCCAAATTTTTAGCGACTCCTGTTTTATGAGTTTCTTCTCTCCCCTAAATGTAACGCTTAGCATATTGTTCTTATTGGAAATAATAGTTTATACCTACAACTTCTAATATTACGAGTATTATCAATACTTTAAACGTGAAACTGACGTGAAACTTGTGCTTAAGTTAATAGCGTGCTTAAAAATCAATTTAAAACATGAAAATTTTTCAAAATGTTTCATTGAAAATTGCCTTTTTTTATTTTTATTTTATTGATTGAACACACTCTTTTTGGGGTTACGAAGTAAACTAAGAACCCTTATAGTTTCGCTATGTCCATCCGTCCATCCGTCTGCCCCTCCGCCCGTCCGCAGTCTAACTCAGAAATCATTAGTACTAGAAATCTGTAATTTGATACGAATATTCATAATAGTCACAGCAACAAAGTGGTAACATATTATTATTACATTGAATAATATTTTTTGGGTAAATAATAGCTCCTGTTCGTGTAAAGTAGGGAAGTTAATTTTATTTCTCGTGCACCCCAGAATGTGGAGTATCGTTAGATAGGTTTTTAAATATTGTATGTGATAACAATTTTTCGACTAAGAGACTCGTTTGCGAAATAATAAGCTTTAAAATGCTAATTTTTGTTAGAGTCAAGTATCCCCTCCTCTGCCAGCTAAACGGTTGTTTTCGGTTGACAAAATCATGATCCTCATCGCCTTTACCGACATGTTAACGATTATCGACTATTTCTAACGATAACCGGAACCGACAGCTTTACGTACTCATCCGAGGCACGGCATTGGTAATCACCACTTTACCATACTCCGAGCTGCTACTGAGGTTTAAGACTTTCGAGAAAACCTGGAAAAACCTTAATACTTTTGGGATCGAACTCTGGACCACGAGGCAGTCTAAATGATAATGAGCTTTGGTTTAGCAGATTTAAATAAAAAAGAAAATAACTGACAAACAATTTTCATCACTTAATCTGGTGATCGCATGAATTACAGTATAAACATTGAATATTTCATTTTATTTATTGCAAATAAAATGTAATAAAGTAATTTCTATGGGTTTTATGTAATTTTCATGGTGTTTTATTACACCATGGAAATCACTAAAAAGCATATATTTTGAAATTTCTCGCCATTGGAAAGATATAAGCTGCTAGTTTGTTATTAGCTATTTACATTTGGGAGTAAGGTAAAACACCTCAATATCTGTTTACTAAAAATAGTACGATTACATTCTAAAAATGTGACATGGAAATTCCTGAAAATTGATAATCAAAAATTGAAAGATTGGAGAACTTACTCTTGCACCGAAATGGAGGGAATCAGGGCCACGACAACTTGACCCATAAGCAGCAGAATAACTGCAGAATCATAAAAATCAATCCTGATACGACTAGACCTCGCCAGTTCATAGTAGTGTCCATCGCAAAAAGCGAAGCTAAAATTTTGCCACATGTGTGTTACATACTTATACTCATAAAATAAAAACTTTCACTACAATGGGATGGAAAATTTGATCAGAATATAAAGTAACTTGTATTTTTCAATTTTGTGTATAAATCTGATTAAAAGCGTAAGTGAATTAAAAAATATCTGCGATTGATCAGAAGACGGCGCACGTGTTACGCGTCAAAACGTGCAAAATTAACAAGATTTGAGGTGTTGAGGGTAAATAACTCCTATATGAATGGTTATTACATAATAAAATCTATATGACACGATGCATATAAAATGTATAATCAATGTTATAGTAGATTTATCCAACATTATTTGTTTATATAAGAGATAAGAGACTGTTACGCTCAAACATTGTACTCTCGAGCCCTTATTCGATTCAGAACATAAGAATCCGGATTCGATACCCAAGTTGAGCTAACTAAAATTGGGTGTTTTCTATGTAGTAATCTTAGTAACATACCGGAGATTGGTGCTCCGGTAAAACACCCATGATGTGGCTACATTATCACCCTACGGTAAAGATTGCGTTATTGCGATGTCTGTGGTCAAGCTTTTGCTAAATCGTGAATCTTCGGGGTTCGGTCACTTTTCTACTAAGTGACTAAGTTCATCACGCTTTAACATTGGTGCGCACTGCACGTTTAGGCGTGATAGACTACTGCTGACGTCGTAGCACAGCAATACTTCGTTCATGTGCTACGACGAACTATATGACGCTATATAGTTCGGCGTAACCCAGGAACGAAGTATTGCTGTGCTACGACACACCACGAATCTTCATACGACAGTGTGGCCCTGAAATATTAGTTGTTGGTCCCTGTTTTTGTAAATAATAATAAGTAAATAGTCGTTGAAATATCAAATACAGCGATAGGCAACACCCTACAGTCAAAATTGGCAAGCTCTGGTAGCTTGAAGGGTCGAACCAGCGTAGTAATTTATAGTATACTAGCTTACCCGGCAAACGTTTGCCATACAAATTATTTGTATTGAATATTTTGGTGGGTTACTTTTGGGGATAATTGAGATAAAAACTATCGTACCTATATGTAAGACGAAACAGCCGATATGTACAAAATTACGTACTACTAGTATCAAATTACCCCGTTGAGCTATCACAGCTGCGAGAGCTTTTTCACGCAATTCAAAGTTCCGTTGATCGAGTAGTTACTGACTGAATACGCAATAGATAGGGCTCAAATTATTTTCCTAACCGAAACAATAATTTGTGTAATAAGTATAGATGTTTGTGTATTTATGACTTGAGGTGTAAATTAAATATATTTAAGTATAAAAAAAGTATCTTCACGCTCTTTTTCATATCCCCGAAGGGGTAGGCAGAGGTACAACAAGTGCACCCACGATTAGGTAGCCGAAGATACTTGGTCCCACAAATGTGATTGGTGGCAAGCCTATCGCCAACCGGGCACTTTCCGATCCCGGGCAACTTTGTGTTTCTCAGAAAACTGAAAAAACACTTTTTTTTAATGTGCCCGACCCGGGAATCGAACCCCGGACCTCATGTGGTCAATGCCAACGCTGGACCACCAGACCACAGAGACCACTGATATTTAAGTATAAATTATATAATATGTATTTCTATATTTTAGTGTAACAGATTAACTAGCTGACCCGCGCAGCTTTGCCCGCGAGTATATTAACATGTCATCGATATAGATTTTCATACAAACTTTCATCTCCTATCTTAGCTCCTGAGAGTTTTATTTTTGTAAAAAAATTACCTATGTTTGTCGCCGGATCTTTAAGGAAATCGGTTTAGCGGTATCACAGTGAAAGAGTAATAAATAGGCAGGCCGACAGATAGACAGTCAGACTTTGGCATTTATAATATAAGCTTATACCAAGCTATCAATTTTCTTACTTTGAGAACAAATAAATTTGTGAAAATTTTCCAATAATACTTACTTAATTTTTAATGACGGTTAAGATTAATTACATAGTCCGACAACAACATATCCTAAGATAGCGTCAATGAGTAACGAAGAGGTGTTTGAGCAGAATCAATAATCTGCCATTCTGTTAGGCAGTTTGTAAAAGGGAAAGGTTATCTTTACAGATCACTACCATCGTGACTAGTTGGTAGAGGTCTGCAACGTTTCGCAGGGTTCTGGTATCATATGCCTTACCTATTCTTTCTGCAGTAGCGTCAAAGCTTGTTATTGTTTGTAGGGTAAGATAGCCGGTAATATTATGCACGTAACATTACCATCTCATTACACGTATAGCAACAAACCATTATCATATTTAGTGTGTTTACACAATGGTTATCTCTTTCCATCAGCAGAACCATCAGTTTGTTTCCTACGAGTATTTCATGATATAAAAAAATCAGAAGCAGTCATTTACTGAATATATAATACACAATTTTACGAACACAGTATAGTTGTAGATGTACCATAATAAATCTTAGCATGTTGATGACGCAGACGCGCTTACGCGAAACCATATAATTTCTCTTACTAAATATCGTCTAAGCGGCTTAAAAACTTTTTACTTCAAAAAATATTGTGTGTAGGTAGCGGTAGATTGAGTGTGTGTAGAGGTAGGTAAGGTAGCAGTATACTGACGTCGTGCGCCGGCGGCGGGCTGGAGCTGGAGGCGAGGCTGGAGAGCGAGTGGTGGCGGCGCAGGTCGCACTCGCTGGGCGTGTCCGAGTCCGACAGCCGCGACGTCGACGTCGACGGCGGCGACAGGTGCTCGCCCTCCGCCTCCTCCTCGCGGTACCGCTGCAACAACACACACAATTTAATATACAAGGGCTTTATTGATGACAAGTAACGTCCGGAATTCGACCACGTGGATTTACATTTGAGTTTAATTTTTTTTGCATAGATCCCCAAATTGCCTAAGTCACTCATTACAAAATCAAATATCCGTTATTGTAAATCCCATCACAATTAATCTAGTCATTTTGGAGATAGACAGAGTATTTTATTTAATTAAACTTTTTACAAGTGATTTTGACACGTCAACATATTTTTTAAAAACTACTACTGGATCGGAAACGCGGTCACACGTTGACGTGCAACATACATATCTATACATACATATATATATATATATATATATATATATATATATATATATATATATATATATATATATATATATATATATATATATATATATACATGTATGTATAGATATGTATGTATACATATATATATATATATATATATATATATATATATATATATATATATATATATATATATATATATATATATATATATATATATATATAGATATGTATGTATACATATATATTAGGGTGGAGTGAAAAAAAAAATTTTTTTTTTCTTCTTAGCCTGGGGGTCAAACTTGTAGCTTATAAAAAACAAAAATTTTTGAAAAAAAAATAAAATTTTTTACTCAACATCTTGAGGCAGCCCACTCATTTTTAAAATTAATTACGAGTAAAAATATTTGGTTGCAAAAAAAAAAAAATTTTTGTCTTTTAATGTCTTAAAACATCCAAGAATTGGCAATTATGATCATTTCCAACTCAAATTTTATTCTAGTGCCCTAACGAGGAATGTTACTTTTTTGGATTTTTTTAAATATTAAAACAATAGTCACAAAAATTTTTTTTAACTTGTGATTTTTAATTGGCATAAAAGAGGATATTTTGAAGTTTTTAGAACGCTTTTAAAAATTTTTTTTGCAACCAAATATTTTTACTCGTAATTAATTTTAAAAATGAGTGGGCTGCCTCAAGATGTTGAGTAAAAAATTTTATTTTTTTTTCAAAAATTTTTGTTTTTTATAAGCTACAAATTTGACCCCCAGGCTAAGAAGAAAAAAAAATTTTTTTTTTTCACTCCACCCTAATATATATATATATATATATATATATATATATATATATATATATATATATATATATATATATATATATATATATATATATATATATATATATATACATTCATACATAAACTAGGTGGTTGAGTTATGCAACCTCTCTTTATTATATCATTAGATAGCAAACGAGAAAATGGCTCTGCTCTGTAATGGAGGGAGAAACTGTCGACTTTAAACACCAACGATATTAAAGGGAACGGCACGTTGCAGGATGGATATGCCACATGCATAAGTCCTATTCTTCAAACCGAGACACGACAATGATAGACATTGACGCTATTGCGGCAAGAATAAGTAAGGCGGTGACACTAAATACCCGGTCGAGACGTTGCGGCACTCTACCACCTAGTATTTACGATGGCAGTGACACGTATAGCAAATCGGTCGCCTTTCACAACCTTTCTGGTAGAACGGCAGTTGGTCTATTCTTCTAAGGAGCCCGAACCAACACGAGGCAGATCAGTTGTAAATATCGTTTAACCATTTACAAACAAATGAACTAACAATAAAAAAAAAACCATACGTGTACTTACATTATAACTAGATGAATCTTCGTGATGCTTTAGAATATACCAATTTGGTTCGTGATTCATAATAATGCTATCTAGGTCTAAGAGTACTTCCCCGAGGAAATCATTTGGGCCGAATCTGTTCAAGTCCCAAACTGTTACCTGTAGCAAAGGATAATAATTATACATTTTTACATCATTAAAAAAAAGATCGGCCAAAATTTATAATAGGAATTATATATTGAATTGAAAGTGCGTTTTAAATATTATTAAGTAGTAAGATTTTTAAAAGACAATTTTAAAATATCCTACTAAATTCACGAATTGGATTCACCGAGTCTGGTGAATGAAATCTGTAATGCTGGCAGTGTATTATTTTACGTTTACCTATAATTACGACAGTCACTATTATCTAATCTGTCGCTTTTAATTTGGTTGAAGACACTAAAATATTTTACTTTGAATTTTGCATAATTTAAATTGTATCCATGCGTTTTGTTTGCTGTGTCAGTTAAAAATAAAATCTTGAATTAAAAAAAAAAATTGTTACATAAATCTAACATATTATCGATTCTCTGAGAATTTGGCCGGACCTTTAAAAGTAACCCTGTATAACTTATTAAAATTGATTAACATTGTCTTGTATTTTTTTTGTCGAATAACAGTTCAGAAAAAGTAACATTAACTTTAAGTGAAAGAAACACAGTTAGCCCTAGTTTACTAGCACAATAAAACTGTTTACTAATAGATTCTACACATTTTAAATACCCCTTCTTACGTAGCATGTGTGAAGTAGCTTTAGTCACGTATGCATTTGCTATCAGATAATTTATTTTAGTACAATTCGATATGTAAAAAATTACGTATTCCATATTTTTATCTTATAGAAAACAGACAAATATCAAAATCAATGTATTTTTCATATACCTATCTGGTAAAAAAACTGCACCATACAGCCTGTTGCAAAAGTTGCATTACATAATTACACAAAAGTATAATAATTGCCGGTTGGCTTTTGGTTTGTTGGTTGGCTGTAAAAATATATATTTTTTAAAGATATGCTCACGTTTTGTATTGTACTTTTTAACAAAATTCGTTTAATGTATTATTTTATGTTGTTCTGTTTAGTTACAATAAAGAATTGTATAAATAAACGAACAAAAATTAATGTTTTTTAATGTATCTGCAAGCATACGAGCGAGTGGGCCACCTGATGGAGAGCGGTTACCACTGGACACTGCCTATGGACATTTGCAATAAAAAAAGTTAGTTGCCAATGGGATGCCGGTTTCTGAAAACTTGGTTAATCTTCTTAAAAATCCCAATTGCAAAGCTACTCAAAAAACTGTGTGAGGTAAGCTATTCCAAAGTTTGACTGTTCGTATAAGACGACCACACCAATCGAACATTTGTAAATGACGTGCCGTCAATATGGACTACATTATTTTATCATACAACTTACTGTAATTTATTTCCGATTTAAAATCGTCTATAATTAAGTTCCCTGAATAAATATTACTTACACTCGCGTAGAGTGAGGTAGTGTTCGTTTCTCCTGAAGATGCTTCGGTTTCGAAGTGAAACGTGCGTTGAGTACGTACATGAATTGTGTGCTTTTGTGATTGGTGCCGGCGTGGTCGTGGTTGTAAAAGTGTGGTGGATGTGGGTGGATGAGTGTGCCGCTGGGGTCTTCGTTTGATCGGAACCATCGGTGAGTCCTATCCATTTATTAAACCGACGTCTCTCTTTTCGGTACCATCACGGAGGATACATAGAATAATAGTTCGCGGATAATAGCAAATTTAATTAATTTCACCTTTTAATGACTAATATTAACAATTGCACTTGCCAAAGAGCTCTACAAAACTCTTATTTTCATCTCTCTATTTTTTTGCTCAAATTAACCTTTACAGACACGGGTTTTCACGGGTCAACAACATTATAGTTAGAATGGGATAGAAACGCTGCCACGTATATACGAAACCGCGTTTCTATCCCATTATCTCGCACATATATGTCGCTAAATAAAAGAGACCTAATTCAAAAATCTCAAATATAAGTTTGATACGCTGTTGACCTTATTTTAACGCCCTCTTTACGTCAAGAAACATTTTAAAAAGGAGTGTTTAGCTGCTCCCACAGTTTTCGGTCTCTTTTATACTAGCGATTTATTTTTACATTTTTGCTATAACACAGACGCATCCATTATTCGCAACATCGTTAACAACGGTTCGTTTGACTTAAAAGTGACCTATTAGTGAATCAGTCTATTTATCACTAAAAATAGAGGTAAGTCATTATATTGTCGATCAGACTTAAATCTTAATAGACTTTACGAACATGGTTTAAATTTGTAAATAAAAAGACTTAAAATAAATTTGATCTTGTTGCTTTTGAAAATTTTAAGCACAATTTTGTATTAAATAAATCTAAAACAACAATAACAACTTTGATATTTTTTTATATACAAAATCAAAAGTGTTTGGACAAATTTTTAATTTCATTTAAGCCTTCAACTACATACCCTAACTTTAAAAAAATGTGTGCGCTGCTATTCGCATCTGTAAAAATTTTATGATCAAAAATGCACGCGAAGTCCCTGTTGCGAAACGTTTTTTGTCATTTCCCAAAAAACTGGTTTTTGAGTTAGGTCTCTTTTATTTTAAGCGTGCGATGTATATAATATATATGTCATGATATCTCGTTTTTATATATGTATTTTTATATATGTATTGGAAAAGTTAACTACACACGTGTCACAAGTTGATGTTTGTGTGTGTGTGTGTGTGTGTGTGTGTGTGTGTGTCTCAATTGCTGTTATTTGCTAATTCAATATGAATTAACATTAAATTGCTGTTATTTGTTAATTCATATTGAATTAGCAAATAACAGCAATTGAATCTCATTGGTGGAGTGGTTAGCGAACTTAAACACGAATCGATGGGGCTTGGGTTCGATTCCCAACAGGGATAAACATTTCTGTGATGAGCATAGATTTCTAGATCTGGGCGTGTATTATGTATGAAACATTATTTATATATGTATTTCTATGTATTAGTATCGTTGACTAACACCCATAACACAAGCAAATAATTTGCTTACTTTGATCAATTTGTGCAATTTGTCCAGCGATATTATTATTTATCTATGATCAAAAGTAATTCTTACCTCTAGAGTTCGTTTTTTGATGTCAGTAATTCTTATCCCACAATATACAAATGTTTGGTTCCACCGTGGTTCTAATGTGTTTGCCAAGGTTTTGGTTCTGCGTTTGCTCTTTTCGCTTTTGTCCGGCAGTAAGAATATTTTCGAGTATGGACACCGCGGGGAGCCGTCGGCCCTGGGACTGAGGCCGCTGGCGGACACCACGGTCACCAGTAACTGTAGGGCAGCCACGTCGAAGTACACTTTTAACTGTAAAAAATAGCCAAGTTATTTTTATACAAACTTAAAATAACCATCATCACGCAAGCTTTCTACACGGTAATCACAATATGGCAAAATTTAATTAATGCTCAGGTTCAACACGACTCACCGATTATTCGGCTGACAAATTGGATAGTGATCTGCGATGCCACATTTGCCACTGTATATACCATCGTTTTTTATGTACGATTTGCAGTTTCTCGCGGTATATATTCCGTATAGGTTGCGATCGCACCGGAAAATTGATATAAAATATAGCCTATGTCACCCAAAAATAATATTATAGCTTTCTACTGATAAACAAGCAAACAAACTTTAACTCTTTGTAATATTAGATAAAATTGTATTGAAGAATAGATAACTGGGAATAACAACGTTACGTGCTTTCTTGAGGCATGGCGTTGTTAATACATTACCAACAATACCAACTGATAGATACAGAGTTTTTGCTAGATGAAAATTCAGTAACACTTTGTCTGACCCCGAAATCGACCCATGGACCTCATGATCTGATCAAAGGAGACGAACAACTGGATGAACAAAACAATTCCCGTCTAGGTTCGGACCCTAATAAAAAACAATAGCTCATTATTGTGCACCAAAAATATATGGCGTCATATAAGTAAGAAAAACAATTTCCGTACATGTAAAATACATTTACATGCAAGATATATAAGACATACAAGATTGTTTTTTTAATGATAAAGACGGCTTTATCACTAAGAAAACAATTTCCTCCTTAAAGAATGAATATCCATTTTCTGCCAGCCTGGTGGTGCAACGCCTCCATAGTGTTATATAACTTTACAACAGCTCGACTTGTTGTTTTTTTATTTAATGTTTTTTGATTATTTATAGATTAATTAGTCATTCTTCTAAGTTGTATAAATTGATAGTCTAGTCAAGTTTGTGTCTAGGGTACCTTCTAAGTGTTATATATATATATATATATATATATATATATATATATATATATATATATATATATATATATATATATATATATATATATATATATGTATATAATTTTTTTTGCAAATTTGTTAAAAAATCAAACTAGTATTCCAAACACCTCGGATGAATAATATAATATAATAATATACATAGTTCCATGCCAAACCATATACATAGTTATAATGATATTACCTGTATTCGACCGGTGACATTTGTGTTATAGTGATTGTGCCGAGCTCTTCTCCTCGTGTGGACATCAGGAGAACCCGGTGATGTCACCAAAACACTCGGCTTTTCGCAACCACCCATTATTTCTGTGTAGACTTCTGGCCAAATATAAAATAAGTTTAATTTCTTTTATAATTAAAAAGCATTAAAATTGCAATTTGCGACTACCCGAAATACTTTCAAACAAAAACCTAAATAAATAACCTATTAACTAAAAAGGCAAAACTTATATTCACAGATCATATGAATACTCCTAAATACATATATGCTTAAACCATAAGTCCTTAATAAAAAACCTATTCCTAAGTGTCTTTACAAAATTTAAAAACTCAATTAGAGGTAGGTATATATAGCTATTGTATAAAAAATATAAATACGAAAGATCGTATGTGTATTTATATCATAAGATAGCAAACAAGCAGTTGGCTCTCCTGATGAAAAGAGACAACCCTTGCCCATAAACACCAGAGATGTTAATGATATCTATACTATTATAAAACATAGCAATGCATATAATTAAAATCAAAATGCATTGCTATCCTTGTAGCGGGGAGTTTGTGCCACATGCATAAATTTACCAGCTACCTTACTCTCCAAACCGGAACACTACAATGAAAAATACTGACGCTATTGTGGCAATAGGTTAGGCAGTGGTATCAGACCTGGGTAGACTCTACCACCTCGTAAATGTCTGTTTTTGTTACCTCTTCACGCTGAAACGGCTAGATGGATTTGGATTAAAAATTGTATAACATACCGTTTTGCAAGATTTTACAAAATAGGTTCCTTTTTTATATCTGATGATAGCAAAAAATCTGATGGCTCTCCAAAGAGACAAAAAACGTTAATGGCGCGTGGTAATCGGTGGAGCGGGATGCTCTAATTCTGCCAGCTATTTTATTTTCCAACTGGAACACGGTAGCGACAAGCATTGATCCTTTTGCAGCAGGAATGTACTGTGTTGTAACTAAACCCGGGCTAGACGTTGCGAAGCTCTACCATATCCGGTAGTTACGATGGTAGTGACATGTTTAGCCAATCGATCGCCTTTAGTATGGCAGATTTTTTATTCTTAAAATTTGGCCCCAACCAATACGACAACTTTTATCCTGACAAAATACATTGTTCCCTCTATAATCAAGCAACGGGCTGTGGGAGTAACTAGTTTTAAAAATGCAAGCTCGGACGATAGAACATTCAATTAACTTACAAACCCTCACTTGCCTATGTAAGCGTTGTTAACATATTCGGATGTAATATTTGTGGTCGATAATATAGTGCTGGAACAAGCGGATGAGTTTGTACATCTTGGATGTGCTTTTAGCAGGGATGGAAAGTTCACCGCTGATGTCAAAAGAAGAGTGTATACAGGGAACAGAGTGAATGGAGCGTTAGGAAGATTACTTAAATCACAGTTTTAAGTCAGGTTGCCCCTCTTGCCCAGCATAATTATGTGCTTATCCCAACGCTATTGTATGAAAATGCGAGTCGTGTATGTCAGAAAGGGCATGAAAGTAAAATCAACGCGGTCCTGATCTGAGATCGCTACGAAAAATATGTGGCGTAACCGGTGTCTTTGTATAAAGAGAGTAATGAATGTGGAGGAAGCGAGACAAGCTTGCAAGGATCGTGATGTATGGCACTCGGTTCTGTAAGCCTACCCCGTAAGGGATCTGGCGTAAAGATATGTATTAACATACCTCATACCATCAAGAAAGCCATACTTTTGTTTGCTATATTATGCGGTGAAAAATGTAGGTCACTGTATTTCTTTAAAGTGCCTAAGTATTGCTTATAGTACTTTTCGTAGCCCTGCAAAAATTGACGTATTATGACTTGAACTACGGCCACATGAGAGTGTGATTTAAATCTCGTAAACATGCGTGTGTACCTTTATGAGCACGCCAGGGCTGAGCTGACGTACGCGATGGTGCAAGTGGACGAGACACCACAAGCTCCACATGAGAGTCGTGCTTGCTATTTGCGACTATGGCTGCCACTTCTTCCGCGCTTCTGCCTTGGAGTGGCATTCCATTCCATTGAAGTACTTCATCACCTTTGTAAAAATGTTTAGCATTTATCAAATGACCCACACAATGATTGAATGAATTTCGTGTTAAAATTTTCTCCGAATATGATGACATTCAAGATGCGTATCATATCTAGCAAGTTTCCATTTTCTAACATACAAGCAATCAGGAAGCCAGTACTCATTCTTTGTAAGTTAGACGTTTAGTACCTGAACTATATTTAATAGAATAATTTAAACACAGTATAACTCTCTCTGGATCAGATCTACACCAAATTTATTTGGACCAAATTGGAGTATATCTTCCCAAACAAAAGAATATTTTTCCTAATCAGTTTTGGCGTCTCTGAGTAAACAGGGAATATTTTTTATATCATTAGACAGCAAACAAGCAGATGGGTCTTCTGATGAAAAGAGAAACAATCGCTTACAAATACCAAAGATGTTAATTAAGCGTTGCTATTTTTGGTGCGGGATAGCAATGCCACATGCATTGAGCTCAATACAATCAAAAATATACCTAAGCATAGTGTTTTGACCTACATTAGTTCAAAAGTATATTGCGAATGACTCTATTTTAATTTCTAAAAAGCTGTGGCTTTCAAAATCAATCGGTTAAAAAATCTTAAAGTTGTTTAAGAAAAAGAGCTGAATATATTTTGGAATCAAGCGGAAATTTTAGTCTGAATTTATTTAAAAAAAATATTGTTTGGGCAACTTTCTTTTGAGGTTTTTTAAATTTCTCAAAATCTACAAAACCGAATCAGTGTCCTCAAAACGTGAAGATCTGATGAAAATACGATTTTTAAAAATCGGAGTCAGGCAGGAAATCCGTAAAAATTACCACCTGCTTTTTTTGAAATCAGTTTAAAAAATAGCAGATAATATTACATGCACACAGTATGTAACGTCTATAATGCATTTTCAGTAACGGCATGTGTCGGATCACTTCTAGGGATGAAGTTAGAAACGCTTCAATTCCAATTTACCCCACTTTTAGGTCTTTTCCTTTAATAACAGGAAATGGTTACAAAAATGTAACCACTTCCAAACTAAAAAGGTTTAGCAAATTTACGCAAATATCTCCTATATATTAATACGTGATATAAAAACTTTGTTCTCCTTTTTCCGACAGTTACGCGAACGGTGGAGTGTAAAAGAACAAGGGTGGGTCTATACCTGGCTACTAAAAATAAGAGAAAAAAAGATACAATTATTTAAATAGAACCTTTATTTGAGTCATTTTATATCTTGTCTATGTTTTCTTCTTTGACAAGTTTTCTT
Source organism: Apodemia mormo (assembly GCA_036924255.1). Classification (NCBI taxonomy): domain Eukaryota; kingdom Metazoa; phylum Arthropoda; class Insecta; order Lepidoptera; family Riodinidae; genus Apodemia; species Apodemia mormo. Next base: position 23,361,262 of record JAUPFN010000001.1, read on the forward strand.
ATTCTAAGGTTGTCTTTAATATACACTATTCCAAATGTTGCCATTTTAAATTAGCCAAGATAATTATTTTGTAGATTTTTGCCCTACCACTGCTTTGTCTTGCTTTAAATATTTCATTCTTTAACAGAAAAGTTTAAATAGTATATTAAAAAACTTAATATTTAAATAATATAAAATTTTTGTATTTTATATTTACCTCAAAATATTTAAAGCGTAAAAAATCTAATGGCTTGATAAAACGATTTATTTGAAATATTCTAGCATTAATATTAATTCCAAAACCTTCAAGTTATCAAAGGCGTTGCAAATTTCTTTCAGATATTTTCTTGAATGACAACTCGCCATTTCATTGGCACAGTTAAAGATTAAATTGCGGAGGACTGCAAAAACCCAATATTTTTGAATAGTATGAATTAGAAATACATTAAATTGATAAAAATAAACATTACATACAGTACATTCATGTGATATACATTATAATATAGACACATGTATACTATTTTCTTTACGGCCAAAATCAGTTTCCAAACTTAAAAGAGGTTTTATTGTTTATTCTAGTAGATCGCTAGTATTTAAATAATGATGAAAAATGATTACCAAAATGTAGTAAGTAATATTAAAATGTATAAAAAAGGGTGTTTGTGTACAGGTCTCGGCCCTAGTTCTCCGGCTGGGAAGAGCAAGATTATCGTTCATCGCTCTTTGGACATTTTCATCATTTACAAACAACGCTCTACTTAGCCACGTTTTCCTGGTACGAAAATTTTTACAGCACCTTTTGAGAACCTCTAGGTAGAGGTTTTCAAAAGGTACTGTCAAAATTTTGTTATTCGCTCTAAATTCTATTTCGGAATTCGCGTTTTAGCGCCGCTTGACACTTAGCGCTTAAAGTGACCGCTCTTCTCGCTCTAGACCGACACTGTTTGTATATATGAAATCGGTAAACTTATTTGAACAATCATCGTGTAACTTAGCATACATATTTATTTTTTCGTGGAGAAGGTTTTTGTGCTATACCCACTGTTGTAGCTCGTCGCCAGATGGCGCTGCAGCTATCTGGGGTCGAGTTACAACAACGATTGCGGTACAAAACCTTCTCCATGAAAAATATACATAATTATGGTAAAGGAGAATGATAAGTGTAAATACAGTTTTCGCCTAGAATCCAGCGTATGTTGTTAGATGGTTGTCATTTTACGATTAATTAGTAGGTAAGTTCTTCTGAAATGTAAATTGTATGATAGTAATTTTTTAAATGCTATAATTCATAAAAATCCAACATTGATTATGATAACTTGAATTTGGTCAAATGGTAAAATTATTATATTCAATTTTTAACCATTGACGTCGTAATATATCGGCAACATGAATTGTATAAATGTTTCTGTATCTAACTTCACGAAATTATTTAATTTTTAAATTCTGTCTTTGAGTTTAGCATGGAACCTGAGTATTTTAGCCATTTCATATTTACAAACATACATTTTTATTTTTATATTTTAGATGACAACTACATTATAGCCTTTGTAATACACATGTAACTCGACGAAATTAATTTTTTCGGTACTTTGGGTTTTGGTTATAATGACAAAATTTGATTACCAAAATAAATGGGAGTAAGAGACCTTAGGTCCCAAAAATTTAAAAGTTTGGCTTAATTATAATAAACTAATATTTCATTTGTACAATGCAATGGCTCTTTGGACCTATATATCTATAATGCGTAGCTGAATGAGATTTTCTACCTACTTAAAGATTGAGTTACGTTATTCAACCCTAACCTTCCACATATATTATAAATTATTTTCCCTTACCTATTTTAAGCTGCCCTTCTAAGTCCGCAATGGAACCTTTTTTCACTTTTTCAACAATAGCACCACGTGTTCCATCTGCGAGTATCTTCCCTCCAACCACTTTCAGGCCGAGTATCGCTGCAGATGAATGAGAACTACCCTCCACTACACTCTTTCGTAGCACCATATGCCCCACCATTCGAGTTCCATCCGCTGATACTTGCCAGCTCAGTGGGAACTGTTCATTAAGATATTTAGTTAAGAAAATAAAATAAAAATAATAATTTTATATACATAGCTACACTGGCAAGAGGCGTGTCGCGAGTAAGAAGGTGCACATTCAGTACCTAAAGACCACTCATGCCTGCCAATGCTATCATGCCAAACAGCCAAACAGAAGGACGAATAAAACACGAACATTCTTATCTAAAACAATAGCACCTATATTTCCAAATTCTTCTACTTGCCGATTATAATCAATGTTTATGCTACAGTGATTTGAATGAAAATATAAATCAACGATCTACATTATTGTTTGGTAGTGTTATTTAATATATCTAAATTAATACGGGATTTCGATTAGTTTTGAGTTAAAACAAAGAAAGCTTATACCGTTATTAAGTATGCAGTAAAGATAATACCTTAGGGCAGTCGCCCCTGTTCGAATCTTCACTGGATGTGAATGTGCTAGAGGTATCGATGCCAGAGTCTTTAGTAGCAGAATCCTGGCTAGTCTGCCTTTCAGGCTCCCAGCGTAATGAGGCCCAGTCGTGGGGTGCACCAGAAGCATCACGACCGCCTCGAGGAAAAGTAGCCGCCCCTTCGTGTCCGTCGAACCGGACCGTTTTTTTTCTCCTCTCAGTGAAGCGTCTATTGTCAGAGGAGTCTTCCCACAGATATGCACTCTTATAAACGGCGCGGTCAGAGCGAGGGCCTTCGTCCGGAGCATAAGGTCGCAAGTATGCGCCCTCACTGTCGTCGCGGGCGCGCCATCGATAGTCAGTGACAGAGTCGAAGCTCCGTCCAGTAGTTGGCGCATTTCTTGTCGTATCGAATGCGCTGCGCACCTCTGGTATGTAAGAGGCCGGTGAATGGTTAGTCAAATTGTAATAATTGTTTGCAGCCACGCTGGTGCTACGCAGATGTGAATGCCGTAGGGATGACGCCTCAACTTGGCCTAAGGATAATATCGTATCAATAGTAGTAATCCGATTAGAATTGAGACCGTCACGACTAGCGCGCCCGTACGCGCCCGGAACCAAATTTTGAACAAAATTTAACTATCAAGTGGCTCCGTCAATTTCACGTCGTTAAGAAAATTTTACGATTCTTGGCGTTAAAGAAGTAGTCGCAATTGAAGCAGTGATCTCGCACAAGCGGAAAGAATGTGTGACAATTCATCAAGTCAAACAACAAACAACAGTAAAATAATAAAGACAACCACAGTATCTAAAAAAATTGTAATTGTATCACTTCTTTTCGCCCAATCATGCGTTGCTTGAACCATTATATGAAATTATTATTAAACACAAATTATATATAAATATTCATTGTTAATAATACGTAGAATAAAAAGTGAAACAAAAAATGCATAATTAATATTTCAAGCAAGAAATGTAGGTTATGTGTTAAAAAATTATAATAAAAAGAAATCGTCAAAAATTTAAACAAAGCTCCGAGAAATCATGCTACAAAATGGCCGAGTGGAATTTATATCATAAAGGATTTAAAGGTTTGGTTCAAGCAGGAGGTATTCAGATAGATGTACATATTTTTTTTTATAAAGTATTCACATAAAATTCTTAGATTTACATATTGTACATCTATCTCGACGACTTAGTGAATACACTGTGTTATTAGAAACGAATAGTCAGAGATCTAAAAAGATGAACAGCGATCATAGTTAGCCGACCAGAGAAGTAATTTAACAGACGGTTAACGAACAATAACAAACTGAAACATCTAACGTCAGCACATTTTACAACGCATTTCTCCCGTAATACGCCCTCTCACCGATAAGAATTTTCTCATTTTGTCATCTAATAACGCTTGTCGCTGGTTTCTGGTGCCACCGGGATTGCTCCTATCTCTATTACCTGCGAACAGTTGAGCGTGGTGAGGCTTCAGATAACGCGGCGTGGAACCGGGCGTGTAACGGGGACGCGCAAGACGTTCGGAACATTAAACATAAAACGTATGATTAATGCACCATTGGTGGTTTTCAAATTATTGTCAGGTATCTTTACCTGAAAAAGATAACTGTTTGAAAAAAGAACGTAGGACTAATATTGATCACTCGGTACTTACACGTTTCATACACACTACATGAACAGACATGATATAAATTGAAAACACAAAATATGTTTATGTACCTATAGACAAGTTTAGGTGCTCTACACTATTTAATGAAACATAATGTATTTGTAATATGCATTCGTTTGTCAATTTATTTCCCCTGAAACAACAAAATTACTACATCCACTAGTAGAATCATTACCTCGCACGGAACACCTTAACTTTATCACTGCAAAGATGCAGATATATGTAATTCGAATTGATATAATGTGCATGTAATGGGAATCCTGGATACTAATTATATATTGTAAAAAATGCGTACTGTGTTGTGTAGCTGTGTGTTGTGATACAAACAAAAGTTGATGGACAGGATTGTGATGACACATTGGGACGGGACAGAAACGGGAGAGCGTGCTTACTCACCACGGTCGCGATACTCGTCGTTTTCGTCGGAAACACATTCCGGTACTTCGTCGTCGGAGGAGGATGATCGGGGTGGTAATGGAGGATGAGTGCCTTGCATATGTGGTAACGGCAGTAGTTGCACAGGTGCGGGTGGTAGAGGTGCATTCGTATCCTCAACGCCGTATGCCGCTTTTTGCCTTGGATGCACAAGATGTGGATGTGTTCGAGCGAGTCCTTCTAATTCTCCATAGCACCGTGTTTCTTGTTGACTATACTGTCGACGTAAAGCACTTCCTGATCTTTGAAGAGGTAGATTTTCTTTCTCTGCAGCACTATGCGCTCTCTCTAACTTTGGTCTTTTATCAAAAGAACCATCAACTTGCGATGGCAGGCCGCGCATGTCGGCTTCCATACGCCATAACACAGAGTCGTGACCGGTGCTTTTATGAATCCATTGTCCAGTTTTTGATAACAGTTCTTGTTTTTTGCGACATAGTATGCATACCCATATAACCTGTAAGTGAATGCTATCCTAAATATACATTAAAATGGTGAACATGCACTTACGAAAATGATTGGTATACGTTAATTGGCTGCACTATATATATATATATATATATATATATATATATATATATATATATATATATATATATATATATATATATATATATATATATATATATATATATATATATATATATATATATATATATATATATATGTATATATATATATATATATATATATATATATTGTTACGCTCATTCGTGTAAAAATCGTTGTATTTTCTTGTATTATTATATATATTTGCGATAGCCCCCTTGTAACTTAACATATTTTAATAAGAAAATAAAACATACGATATAATTTAACCCAAAACAAAAAAATAAAAAAAAGTAAAAGAACATCATACTCTATATTAAATTGAGATTCAAAATCAAAACAAAGTTGTCATCCTGCTTAAATTTGACTCTATAGGCAATCACTAAAAGTGATATGAAATCAAAGAATAGTTTAACTATCATACATTCTTTTCATATGCTAAAATATTATTTTCACGCTTTTATTACAAAAAATTGCACACAATCTCTAGACACTGTTTTTTTTTACATTCTGGCCGTCTATGACGTATATGATATATTGTAGTGCAATGGCGTGAATCGTGGCTGTGAGAAAATAGGCTTTAAAAGTTTGAAATTAGCAAAAGCATGAAAACTGCTTAGTGCTTGAGCAACACTTACCTTATTCGAACGAAGTGTGACTTTTCCTCCACATCGTGCACAACACCTGACACGACAGTAGTGGCAAGAGTGACCAACACCGTCAGCGAATTTTGTTTTCAAACATATGTGACAAGTCGCAGCAAGCTCCTCCCCAGCAGCTCTATGCAATTCATTTCTTGCACGAATAGTCTGCTCAAGAACCTTAACTTCGTCTTGTTTGCGCCTGTAAGATAATTACTATGTTTTAATCTCCTTCTTTGATTGCAAAGGAAGGAAACTAATATAATATGTAATAACAATCTTGATGAGTAGAGTTGTAGATTTATATTGGATGAGGATGAGTAGAGTTGTAGATTTATATTGGATGAGACACAAAGTTGGTATGAATTGTGTTTGTATTATGTACTAGCTGTTGCTCGCGACTCCGTCCGCGCGGACTTTGTTTACTCCGCACAGCTCCTTCCCCGTAGGTGATAGCGTGATAAAATGTAGCCTATATGTTGACCCGACCTGTTAGTAATATTCTTGCAAAATTTGAAGTAAATCCATGCAGTACTTTTTGAGTTTACACCGGACATACCACGAAATAAAGAAAACAAGGGGAAGTGAAGAGTGGGCGTGCCGCGTGCGTCACTATTATGCGCTTTTACTCTAAATTGCCTTAGTGATACCATATCATTAGGAGATAGTCGTCGTGCGAAAATCTATTATACACTGAATTATGCCGTATTGTGCCATCCTTGAATGCAGAAATGATAGTAGAATACAGATGATTAAAAATGGAGATATTTCATATCATTCGAAAGTACAATTTTCATTTTATTTTAATTAAATTCCTGATTTAATATAATCTCTAATGATATAATAGAAAGTCAAGCTAAAATCAGCCGTACACCTTACATATAAAGTTCATTTTAGGTTGACCTAATTTTTCTAGAAAGATATACGTAATGACAGTCATTACGTATATCGTTCTAGAAAGTTCTCTACTCAAATATGATCAACTGAAAACTACGGAAAAATCAATGCTGCCATCTATTGTAGAATAGCGAAACTATTACGATCTTAAGTTTCACTATTGTACAAATAGATGAGTCTATTTTGAATAGACTACAAAAGGACGTAAATACTCTTTTTTTTTGTAGCAAAATAAAATTTATTGTAACGCAGTTTAGTATATTTTTAAATGTTCTGTTTGTGTGTTTCGGATTATTGTTGCTTAAAATGAAAACGACCAATGAAACAATGTTTGCATTAGTAGTTTATATGCAATAATGCTTATTTTATGTGTGAGTGTGGCGATCGCGGTCCTGATACAAATGTTTGTACTTGCCAATTCCGTTGTTTTCTTTATTTCGTGGGACATACATATAGACAGACAAAAATTCTAAACTATATTTTTGGCTTCGATATCGATTGTACATCAGGCCCCAAGTATTCTTTTAAATAAATAATCAATGTACAGTTTTGACTTTCCTACGATTTTATTATATGTGTAGATTGTAAGCTAAATATAATCTATATTTTTTTCGTCTTAGATTTTTTAAAATCATTTTTACATCAGCTATTCGTATGACCGCAACGCCCCGGCTTGTTATAGGCATTCTGGGGCACACTGTATTTACACCCAGAAATACAGAGTTATGATATTAATGGCCAATTGCACTAACATTGTCTTAGCTTAGGACAATCCTAAATAGTATGCTGTCACATTATTTTCATTTAAGACAGTATACTATTTAAGACTGTCCTAAGTTAAGACAATGTTAGTGCAATTGGCCATTACTGATGTAATAAAATCATTCCAGAGGTATTCCTTAAGCCTTAGTTTTTTATTCAATACGATAAAATAGCGAAATATGGCATATTCCAATTTTTACAATATATTTAAAAGCGTTTGACATTTACATACATTTGCTCTTATGAGCGGCTACACACTTTGCGCCCAACACCGTGTCTATTAGTATTTATGTAGTCTGTACTCTGTGATTATGTATATCATCGTGAGTGAAATAATAAAAACTGAAATAATAATGCACTTTGAGACGTATCCTTGGATAAAGGTTAAATTACTGGGTTGAATAAAAGTGCCTTGAAGACAGAAATAGCTATACCTTGTCGTGTGATTTCAAACAATGTAGGTGAATTACGGCGTGCATTTTTTTATATCATAAGATAGCAAACAAGCAAATGGGTCTCCAGATGGAAAGAGCCAACCATTGGCTATAGACACCAAAGGTGTTAATGGTGCGTTGCTACCTTGTGGCGAGGTTAATGCCACATGCATAAGTTTACCGGCTACCTTACACTCCAAACCAAAACACGACAGTGACTAGCAATGACGCTATTGCGGCAGGAATAGGTAAGGCGGTGGTACCAGACCGGTCAAGCCGATGCAGAACTCTACCACCGAGTTTGCATTTTTTTTTTCATACACTTTAAGTGGTCTAACCAGCCCGGCTGTTAGACCGTCCGCCGTTTCAGAAACGCAAATTAATTTTAACAAGCAATGAAATGTGTTTAACAGATCCATTGCTTCTAAAAATGATGTTAAATACAGATTAATTGCTTGTTAAAATTGATTTGCGTTAGGGTAACCGGCCGTAAGACTATCTTCCTATAGTTGCCTATCAAAATATGAAACTAAATTAGTAGCGGATAACCGGGGCGCGCTACTAGGTATGCATTTTTTAATTTCCCGCTACGTATGTAGTTAAGGAAGTTACTGATTTTGCCCCGATTTTCGAAAATCGAGTTTTGACAGATCTCCACGTTTTGAGATCCTAGGAACCTTTTCCGATTATTTTCACCGTGACGTCAGTATGTCTGTATGTATGTTTATTTGTGTATGTGTGTGTGGATGTGTGCATCTCTCTCTTTCTGTATGTGTGTGTGTGTGTGTGAGAGAGAGTGTGTGTGTAAACATCTCATAACTATTGAATGGCTGAACCGATCGAAACGCGGTTGAAGGCATTCGATTGTATTTTGCTCAACTTAGATTTCTTGAAAGTTTTAACCAAGTCGGCCAAGAAATTTTGAAAAAAAACCCAAAAAGAATTTTGGCAATACAGTATATTTTTTAATATAACTTCTAAATTAATGTACCGACTGAATACAAAAGCTAATCAGCTCTAGTCCTCAAAAAAAATTCGTCTTATGCATAAATTGCATCAAAATCGGTTTATCTGTTTAGGAGTAATCGTCGACGAAAAATTTCGAAAAAAGTGTTTTTTCGACATAACTTTGAAATTTTATAATCAATCATTTTTTGGTATTTTACGATATTTTAGTACTAAAAAAACTACGTGGGAAGCCGTTTCAAAAATCAAAATCGAATCTAATTTTCAAAAGTTACATATTAAAATTACGTTGTTTTTAGCAAACCTGCTATATTTTGGAAATAATTTTCAGGTTAATAAATCGATTTATTTAAAAATCATATCAACTTTTCTTTAAAAATGGGGTCAAATACCGTTAATTGGATCAAAATCTGTAATTTTTTTGAAACTTATCAATGACGAAAACTTTTGAAAAAAAATTTTTTTTGATATTTTGATGCTTCGAAATTTTTTAACCTATCAATTATTTTGTTAAAGCAATATTATAGATCTCAAAAATTGAGTTGAATACCATTCGAAAACACAACTGAAACTGGCCGCCAGAAGTTTCGGCGGATATAGAGAACATGTCTGACGTTGACCAAAACCCCTTAATTTAAAAAAATAAAAAATAGATACAAACGTGCCGAATTCAGTATATTATCGTGAATTTAAGGCTGTATCAAATAAAATAGTTTAACTGTCCCAAAAAAAAAAATTCCAAAGACATTACGAGTTTGTTGGAGAAAGAAATGATACTTACTTGATGATTAATTGCAAAAGTTAATACAAGTGTACAATTGAGGGATTCTTTTTAAATTCACATTAATTTCATGAAATGTTGGAATGTCAAAAAAAAATTGATCGATTGTCGACGTTAAAGGGGTCAGGAAAGAAATCTATTTAGCCGCAGAGGATTAATTGAAATAGAACTTCCAGTCGTTCCGAGGAACTAATTGGGAAAAAATATCTAAGATTGGGCCTTTAGAATTAATTGCGAGGGTAATTCCGGGCGTATAATTTTGGGACTTTTTCCGATTCGACATCAATTTTAGAGATAGTATGTATCTAAAAAAAATAACTCCACTAATTGTCAATGATAATTGGACTATCGAGTGAAAACTAAAGAGGCCCAAGGAGTTAATCGGAATAAAAATTCTAGGCGTAAAATTTTGGGACTGATTTATGTTTGACATCAGTTATTAGGGTCGTTTACATCTTAAAAAAATTATTTCATTAATTGTCAACGATCTAGGGAGCCACAAAAAAATATCTAAGATTTGGGCCTTCACAATTAATTGCGAGGGAAATTCCGGGCGTATAATTTTGGGACTTTTTTGCCTTGGCATTAATTTTAAAGATAGTATGTATCTAAAAAAAAATACTTTATCAATTGTCAATAACAATTGAAGTCTCAAGCGAAAACTAAAGAGACCCGAGAAATTAATCGAAATAGAAATTCGAGGCGTAAAATTTTGGGACTTATTTGTAATTGATATGAATTATTGAGGTCGTTTACATCTTAAAAAAATTATTTCATCAATTGTCAGTAATATGGGGAGCCACAAAAAAATATCTACGTGTAGGCCTTCAGAATTAATTGCGAGGGAAATTCCGGACGTATAATTTTGGGACTTTTTCCGACTCGACATTAATTTTAAAGATAGTATGTATCCAAAAAGAATTACTTAATTAATTGTCAAGGACAATTGGAGTCTCGAGCAAAAACTAAAGAGGCCCAAGGAATTAATCGAAATAGAAATTCGAGGAGTGAAATTTTGGGACTAATTTATGTTTGACATAAGTTATTGGGGTCGTTTACATCTTAAAAAAATTATTTCATCAATTGTCAACGATCTAGGGAGCCACAAAAAAATATCTAAGATTGGGCCTTCACAATTAATTGCGAGGGAAATTCCGGGCGTACAATTTTGGAACTTTTTTCGACTTGACATTAATTTTAAAGATAGTATGTATCTAAAAAAAATTACTTTATCAATTGTCAATCACAATTGGAGTCTCGAGGGAAAACTAAAGAGGCCCAAGGGATTAATCGAAATAGAAATTCGAGGCGTGAAATTTTGGGACTTATTTGTGTTTGACATGAATTAGTGGGGTCGTTTACATCTTAAAAAAATTATTTCATCAATTGTCAACGATCTATACACCCGAAATTACCCTCGCAATTCATTCTATAGGCCGAATCTTTGATATTTTTTCCTGGCTCCCTCTATCGTCGAAAATAAATGAAGTAATTTTTTTAGGATGTAAATTACTGCAACAATTGATGTTAACCACAAAAAAGTCCCAAAATTTTACGCCTAGAATTACTAATTTAATTAATTCTTTGGACCCCTTTAGTTCTTGCTCTAGAGTCAAATTGTGATTGACAATTAAAAAAGTAATTTTTTTTAGATACATACTATCTTTAAAATTAATGTCAAGGCAAAAAAGTCCCAAAATTATACGCCCGGAATTTCCCTCGCAATTAATTGTGAAGGCCCAATCTTAGATATTTTTTTGTGGCTCCCTAGATCGTTGACAATTGATGAAATAATTTTTTTAAGATGTAAACGACCCTAATAACTGATGTCAAACATAAATCAGTCCCAAAATTTTACGCCTAGAATTTTTATTCCGATTAACTCCTTGGGCCTCTTTAGTTTTCACTCGATAGTCCAATTATCATTGACAATTAGTGGAGTTATTTTTTTTAGATACATACTATCTCTAAAATTGATGTCGAATCGGAAAAAGTCCCAAAATTATACGCCCGGAATTACCCTCGCAATTAATTCTAAAGGCCCAAATCTTAGATATTTTTTCCCAATTAGTTCCTCGGAACGACTGGAAGTTCTATTTCAATTAATCCTCTGCGGCTAAATAGATTTCTTTCCTGACCCCTTTAACGTCGACAATCGATCAATTTTTTTTTTGACATTCCAACATTTCATGAAATTAATGTGAATTTAAAAAGAATCCCTCAATTGTACACTTGTATTAACTTTTGCAATTAATCATCAAGTAAGTATCATTTCTTTCTCCAACAAACTCGTAATGTCTTTGGAATATTTTTTTTTTGGGACAGTTAAACTATTTTATTTGATACAGCCTTAAATTCACGATAATATACTGAATTCGGCACGTTTGTATCTATTTTTTATTTTTTTAAATTAAGGGGTTTTGGTCAACGTCAGACATGTTCTCTATATCCGCCGAAACTTCTGGCGGCCAGTTTCAGTTGTGTCATTCGAAACATCAAAATCGATCGTCGTTTCCAAAATATCTTTCTTTCCTTTTCCAAGCTTTCCAAAAATCTTAATGCTGCTATTTTTAACAAAGTTTTTACACATTTTAAGCTCATTTTGAGCTTAAAATACCTTAATTCAGGGGGAAGTTTCAGGGATGGCCTGCAGGGCCGACCGTTTACAAATTTTTTGTTTCATACTCTTTTCATGGTCTAAAACTATCTTCCGATCATTGCTTATTAAAATATGAATCCAGTGCAGTTTATCATTATCGTTAAAGAACTGTAAAGCGGTAATATGCACGTTGCTAACGGCAAAATAACTCCACTGTCAATAGTATTGCAAATAGTACCTCTCAACTGACATTGCAGTGTCACTTAAAATTTTAAGTAAGGGCCTAGTCAACGAAGTTAGGACGCCTTTTTCTGGGCGTAAGACCTAAATCCAACCTAACAAACCTAGTTCTGTTTCATATTTATATAACAAGTCGAGTAACGACTAACCTGTGTCTAATTCGGACCATATACAAATATGACGCAAATTAGGCACTTTATGTCGACCCACAGTGAAAATTCCAGCTACCACGATGTGTGTCGCGAACTACATCGCGACAACCGCTTATAACATTAGTGGTCAATTAACTGCGGCCCGCAAATGATATTCGTGATGCCCGCGACAAATCAAACAAGAATATTGTAACATTCCTTAAATCTTTTCCTTCTTAATTCACTTAAATTCCTTCCCTAAATTCTTTAATTTTATGCTACAGTTACTTTTTATTTCATTCGCCTAAAGGTTACGAAGCTACGATACTCCTTCATAACCACGAAGGGTAATATCGTCATATAATTAGTCATAGTTCTGTAATGAAACAAGACAAATTATCATACGTATATACTACGTCATTCAATACTCGTATCAAAATATGACGCGTACATGAAGTTTTTAAACATATGTACTCGGATAAATAATAGTTTGCTATTATAGTTGATGATTGATGAATGGATAAGTAACGAACTGCCAGTTACCCACGGTGTCCCCCAAGGCAGTATTTTAGGTCCTACTTTATTTTTAATTTTTATTGATGGTCTTTGCCGGACAAAATTTTGCAAATGGTAAGAGTGTTACTTACGCCGATAATACTGCCTTGTTATTCTATGGTGACACATGGAACAAAGCATTCCATTATGCGCAACAAGGTTTTAATCTTGCTAGTAGGTGGTTATGACACAACAAATTAGCACTAAACACTTCTAAAACAAAATACATAACATTCACCATAAACAATAATAACTTGCCTTGTAATTCAGCCTATCGTTTAACAAAAGATCTTTATAAAAACTGCAAAGTACTTACAATCACATTAACAAAGATTTCACTGTGTCTGGATATTACACGCACACCCCTTTTCATTGATATTCCGTATACCTGTATTCACTTAATATATTCCGAAAGTATTTGATTGATATGTTCCGAAAGCACATTTCATTGTATGTACTTCTTGATATATAATTCCATCTCGAGGTGAGGGCCTGGTGATCTGTCATCACAGGGTATCCTAGTGCAGACACCAGTCTCCCACAATTCATAGTTTTAGTTTTTACTATTATATATTACTACTTTATTATATATTACTATTATATATTATACTAGTAAAATAAAACTTATTGTACCTAACGATTGTGAGAGAAATAAATAAATATATTATTATTATTAGTTATTGTTTATCATAATTATATTATTGTTTGTATGTCGTGGGCCGCACAAATATCACGTGCGGACCACAATTTGACGACCACTGAAGTGACGCGTGAGAAACCAGTTTACCACTAGGTGGCGCTGTACAAATCACATACAAATTCCTAGTAAACTCGAAACGCGAATGGAAACGCGCTCACGATCGAATGCGAAAAGAAAAACTCACACTTAGCACTCTGAACTCTTTCCCGAATAGAGTTCCGCGATATAGACCGTGGTCCCAGGAACATTATGATTTTTGATTAATATCAAGCCGAATTTTTGTAAACGGCTTCGTTTTGACGAGATCTTTTCTCTCTTCGAAAAATCTTGAAATAATAAAGTCAACTTCGAATCCTTTTAGTTTCACTAAGTTCGTCTGTCCGTCCGCAGCATAGCTCAGAGATTCTTTGTATTAGACAACTGTAATTTACATAGATTGGGAAGGAAACATATGAGCAAACGTTCCTACACTGTAGAAAATGTCATACATTTGTAGATATATTATGAAAAAATAGAAATAAACCATGTACTATTTTATCGTACCGAATGAGATGAAAAGTTTTAAAAATTATATTTGAAGTGATTTTATTTCATCGGTAAGTAGTATAAATATAACTCGTTTGTCAACATAGCTTGCGTACACACAGAAATACACTGTGTGTACGCAAGCTACGTTGACAAACTTAGAAATTATCTTGTATCTATTTATAATTAACTAGCTGATCCGCGCAGCTTCGCCCGCGAGTATATATTAATAAGTCGTCCAAATAGCTTTTAATAAAAATTTCATCCCTCCTATTTCAGCCCTCCAGGGACTGATTTTTGAAAAAAAAAGCCTATGTTTGACCCCGGATCTTCAACTATATGCATGCCAAATTTCATGAAAATCGGTCCAGCGGTTTAGCCGTGAAAGCGTAACAGACAGACAAACAGACAGACTTTCGTATTTATAATATTAGTATGGAAGTATGGATTACGGCAATTTGGCATGAACATATTAATAGTATACATGTGAGTCACGCCGACAAAGTGGTAAAATAAAGTCATGAAAATTTTGATTTTTAGGTTACCTTCTCTACACGTAAAGTGGAGATGCTTACTTTTTTTATAATATTTTATTATTTTTTAGAATAGGTTTCCAAAAACAGTTATTCGATTAAGGTAGTTAGATTAAGTACTTTATAGTAGCAGTCTATACATGTATATTAAGCTAACGGCTAATTAATAGGCTTTACAAGTTTACGAGTTTTAGTCGACCAATTTATAAAAAGTACTTGAAAAAGTTTTTATACATAGTGAACTTGCGAATTGCAATGCGGATATACCTGTCATTAGCGTTAAATGGGTTATTTTTTATAGAAACAATACAAAGCGTCCTTAGTCGGTTATTTTTGTTATGGGTGACTACGGAACCTTACATTGCACGTGACCCAACACACACTTGGCCGATTTTTTATCTTATATATAAAATTCTCGTGTCACAATGTTCGTTCCCGTACTCCACCGAAACGGCTTGACCGATTCTCATGAAATTTTGTAAGCATATTGAGTAGGTCTGAGAATCGGCTAACATATATTTTTCATACCCCTAAATGCTAAGGGTAGTCCATCCCAAAAATTTTTATTTTATTTTTTTGATAAAATTTTTTGTTTTTATTTTTTATGATACAGTATTAAAAAATATATACAACCCTTAATTATCAAACCCCTGCGATCAACCACTATTTTTAATTCAATAATTTATATGGCAAAACAACGTTTGCCGGGTCAGCTAGTTTTTTATATAGATTTGTTTTTTTATATTTAATGTATCGCCATACCGTTTATCCGATTGGAGTGAAACTGCTAAACTTATTGCTTGCACTTCCATGTAGATTATAGACAGTAAAATAAAACAAGATAACAGCTGGCGTGTCGTAGGCACTAGAAAGAGCAATGCGACGGTTGCTACTCGTTGTCATTAATATATTTTGTACTCAAAATCTAGCTATATTCTACAAAAATTACTATGTTAATATAAGTAATCAATAAATTGAAAATATAAAAGCCATTGCGCCGTAATTTTAATACCGCATGTTATCTCAGTTCGGATTATCAGATCGGGTGGGCACTTGTATTAAAGAGGGTTCCTATTGATATCACCGAGCAAACTTCATTGCTTATAGAACGACTAAAAATGTGTTGAAGTATTTTTGACATTTATAAAAGTGTTTGTGTTGGGGTATTTTTACATTTTCCTGAAAAGATTATTAAATCCATACTAATATTATAAAAAAACAATTGACAAATCATTTCCCGCCAACTGTTTTTTTTATTACTAAGAAGGTTGCAACGTTTTAAAAATATAACATTCGAAATTCAAATAGTTCCGATTAGCTAGAAGTGCAAAACTTTTAGTGTGCCCCATGTACAATCGATATCGAAGCCAAAAATATAGTTTCTAGAATTTTTGTCTGTTTGTCTGTATGTATGTCCGTGGTAAACTCAAAAAGTACTGCATGGATTTACTTCAAATTTTGCATGAATATTACTAACAGGTCGGGTCAACATATAAGCAACATGTCACGCTGTCACCTACGGGGGAGGAGCTGTGCGGAGTAAACGAAGTCCAAGCGGACGAAGTTGCGGGCAACAGCTAGTATATAATAAAACAGCAAACAAGCAGTTGGGTCTCCTTCTGGGTAGAGACGATCATCACCTATAGACACTAAATATGTTAATAGAGTGTCTCTATTCGTGTGGTGGGGTGTTAACGCCACATCCACACAGGTTTAGCGGATACCTTAGCCACCAAACCGGAGCGTTGAAGTTACAAGCACTGACCCTATTGCGGTAGGGAATGAGGCGGTGGAACCAGACCCGGGCGAGATGTTGCAGAACGTCGAAATAACATGTTCCGAAAATGTTCCGAAGTACCGAAAATGAGTTTATTATTCTTGTTTTGATGTTAAGGAAAGCATTCAACGTAAAGCGTAGTACTCCGCTTAAGCTATGCTAGATAACTGAACGGTTGAGCATACATACATATTTTTCGCCAATCCTGCAATTTTTCGTTAATTTTGACGATTACAACAATACTACAATTACAACGATTTTTATGAAAATTCCAATCCTCTAAGTTTTTCACACACAATTGCATGGCTTAGAAAAACAAAAGGTAATAGGAATTGTGTATCACACACTGTCACTAATTTGTTTCGCTGTATCTAATTACTGTTTGTAATTTTGAGGAATTGTGTGCTCTTGGTCCTGTTTGCTGTTTTATTTGCTAACTAGCTGTTGCCCGCGACTTCGTTCGCGCGGACTTTGTTTATTCCGCACAGCGCTTCCTCCGTAGGTGATAGCGTGATAATATGTAGCCTATACGTTGACCCGACCTGTTAGTAATATTCATGCAAAATTTGAAGTAAATCCATGCAGTTCTTTTTGAGTTTACGCCGGACATACATACAGACAAACAGATAAAAATTCTAAAAATTATATTTTTGGCTTCGATATCAATTGTAGATCACGCCCAAGTATTCTTTAAAAAAAACATTAAATGTTTTTTAAAGAATACTTGGGGCGTTTTGACTTTACTACGATTTTATTATATGTATAGATACTATGGACATTGAACGTCAATGACGGATGATATCTACACACGCCACAACTATGACCAAATACACCACAGGCTCACCGCCTATAAAAACTTGTTCAAGTACACTTTATAAGTTAGTCAACTATTACTCAAAAACTTTTAAAACTTTCTAAGGCGGGATAGATTTCTTTTAATTTCATTATAATTACTACTACTGTAAATTTTTCCGACCCCAAAACCAACCGTTTAGCTGGCAGAGGAGGAGGGGGATACTTGACTCTAACAAAAATTAGCATTGTAAAGCTTAATATTTCACAAACGAGTCCCTTAATCCAAAAAATTTTTTTCACAAACTTTCAATATTTTTTTAGAACTTATCCAATGATACCCGTGCACGTCGCACGACCAAAAAAATCTTCATTTATTTAAAGAGGAGCTACCCTAAAATAATATTTTTCAATATTTTATGTTACTGATTTGTTACCGTGACTAATATGTATATTAATGTCAAATTACAGCTTTCTAGTACTAAGGATCTCTGAGCTAGACTGTGGACGGACGGCAGACAGACGAACGGAAGGACGTAGCGAAACTATAAGGTACATGGGGTACACCAAAAGTTTTGAACTTCTGGCTAATCGGGACTATTTGAATTTCGAATGTTATATTTACCTTCTTAGTAATAAAAAAAAAACAATTGGCGGGAAATGATTTGTCAATTTTTTTAAATCACACATCAAAGTTCTACGTACGCAACGAAAATGGAATTAAGTCGAAAAGATTTTAGAGCGATGATTTTTTATGATTTCACAAGTTCTCTTTCTCCGCAAGACTGTGCCGCTCGTCTTCAAAATACTTTTGGGAGAGATGTACCTTGTTTGAGCACCGTGAGGCGATGGTTTCCTGAATTTGAGTGAGGTCGAGTTTCTTTACATGACGAATTTCGTGAAGGGCGGCCTTCAACTGCCGTCAACGAAAATAATGTGGCTAATGTTATTACCTATGAGACAATTCGAGGACTATTGGGGATTGGTATGAGCCAAATTCAGAAAATTTTACACGAAGAATTGAAAGTTCGGAAACTTTGTTGTCGTTGGATCCATCAAGAACTGACAGCGGAGCAGAAGCGGGCTTGCGTGGAATGGTGCTCACAGATGCTACTGAAGTACGACCACGGACATTCTAATGCTGTTTATGACATTGTCACAGGAGACGAAACGTGGATTTATTGTTTTGAACCCGAAAAAAAAACAGCAATCTTGTGAATGGGTGTTTGAAAATGAGAACAGGCCAACAAAAGTGAGACAGGGGAGAAACGATGGTAAAAAAATGATCGCGTTTTTTTTCTCAGCTACCTAGTACCAGCTAGGGTACCATCTGTACAATTCCACTTGAAGATCAAAAGAGTGTTAATGCCGAGTGGTATTCTACCATTTGTTTACCCAGAGTGTTAGAAAAAGTTCGCGAAAGACGACCCAAAAGCCGCATTTTCCTACACCATGATAACGCTTCTTCATATACGGCCAACAAAACAAAGTCATTTTTAGCTTCCGAAAAAGTACATCTCGTCACTCATTCTGCGCATAGCCCCGACCTAGCACCCTGTGATTTCTGTATTTTCCTCAAAATTAAAGATTTGATGAGAGGTTTTACTTTTTACCAACTCTGAAGAGGCAGTGATAGCGTTCAATCAGAACGTAGAAAACATGCCTTCAGATCTGTGGTCCTCCTGTTTTAAAAAATGGTTCGATCGCATGAAAAAATGTTTGAAATGTAAAAGAGATTATTTTGAAAATCAATAAACATAATATTTTGGTTATAACATGTTGTTTTTTTAAGTAACGCAAAACTTATAGTGTGACCTACGTATAAGGATCACTCAGTTGAGACGATCGAGAAAATTTTCAAGAAAAGATTTTCATTTTCTCTTAAGCCAGTAGGATTTTAAACACGATCATGGTTTCACAAATTTTCCCAGAAGCATAATTTATAATAAAAACGATAATGTTTCATACTTTTTCAGTATAAGGTGGTGTTTTAAAATATCACTCAACTGAACATAGTGCATTCTGAGTGATCCATATAAACCGTTCTAAATCTTAAACGTGGCCTTGAAACGAATCGAAAATTTGTTTAGCAGCTTTAATAAATTCTTTACAACTATTTCAAATGTAAATTATAAACACATAGGTAGTAAGTATATTCTTGGATACGCGTTATGGCTTATTCTTCGGGTGTCCAGATTAAGTGATCCAATTAAGCAGTTCTAACTTTCTTTGTTTAGGTTTCACAATTTTATACCTTAGTTTTCACAGTTATTTCCTAAATCCTCTCATAATTTGGTTGTGGTCGGATGAGGTTTTTGAAAAGATCTCTCAGTCCACACGCACGTTCCTAGTTTACTTCCAAATCTTAAAAAATATAGAGTGTATTCAATCAACAAAATCAAAATAAAAACAATTTTCAATGAAAAATTTTGAAAAATTTGGAAGTTTTACTTTTAAGCACGCTACTAACTTAAGTACAAGTACTCACATTTGAAGTTTTGTTAATACTCGGTATATTGGAAATGGTAGGTATTATTTCAAGTAAGAAAAACATGCCAAGCCCTAAGTTTAGCGGAGAGGAGACACAAAAAAAAAGATTCGCTGACAAAATGGGGAGAAAATTAAACACCCGCGAATTTAAGAAAACAAAAACTTTAAATGAAGATATTATTATTTATCATAATCCAGAGAAATATTTAGGTGTTGCTTTTACTACAGAAAAGAAATTTGTTAATTATTAAGATTATTATTACTTTCATTTTACCTTTGAGTTCTTTTGTAAGTTTTTCAAATAAAGCTACTTTTGCGTAATATCGGTTTAATGCATATTACAGTTGTTCATAATACCCCAAAGAACTTTAATCTAATCTTATTTTCATATCTGATATGGTGTTTAGCAATATTTTACCTGCTAGTTCATTTTTGTGGTCTATAATGTAATTTCCATGACCAGCTAATATTCTATATTTTTTTAAAGACAAGTATAGTCCATTACGTGTACATTTTTCATATGTTCTTTGAATTTGCATAACTCTTGAAATGTTTGTGTAATTCACTTTAATTTAGCGATTTTAAAAATACTATGGAAATTACACGAAGGACACATTTTTGAAGAATCACCCAAAACTATACCTACCAAAACACAAAGTATTACCTCTACATTTCTTTAAAACAACGTTTGTTTCGTAAAGGATTGTTACTTCTACGTTGCATGTTCTGATTTTTTTTAAACTTCTATTTCTTTTTCGGAAATTGGTCTCAATAAATACAGTCTACGTTATCTCATGGACAATATTGACAACTTTCAACTTACGGTGCTTTATTCTACTCATAAAAGTTTCTAAGCTCCAGCAACCCGCCATGTAGCCTACTGCGTGCTTACTTATTTGTGAATCCCATGAAAACAATAGAATGAAACGGTGCTTTGTATAGGCCTTATTTAATAAAATTGAATTAAATAAGTCAACTAGAAATAAATCCACCAACCATTTCATTTCAAGAATAAAAATGGTAACGTATTGATATTGATTGGTACGTTAATAATGCCAAAGGAAACACAATATTTCAACTTAATAATAAAATAGTTGATAAAAAATAAGGCGCTGTAAATCCAATTTTAAGTATTCGTCATTTTTGATCTGACCTAGGATCTTTTAGGTTCAGTAGAACCATCCGACTAAACCGCTTTCCACAAAGCTAGAACTTTTTTAATATTATTTTACTACCGGGCAATTAGGAAAATACCGTTCTGGCCTTGCGGTTGCTTCTTTTATAATTTAAAAAATGTAAATTACAATATATTATAAAGTATGCCTTTCCATACCTAGTATTGTAGCCTTGTGCAAGCAGGTTATGAATGTTTTTTTTTTACATTTTTAAAATTTTAAAAGGTGGCGAGGCAACCTCAAGGCGCCTACCTGCTAGAATTTTTTTTTTTAAATTTCCTGGTAGTAAAATAATATTTAAAAAAGTTCTAGCTTTGTGGGAAGCTGGTTAGTCGGATAGTTGTACTGAACCTAAAAGATCCTCGGTCACATCAAAAATGACGAATAAAAATTGTATTTACAGCGCCTTATTTTTTATCAACTATTATAAAGCTAAAATATTGTGTTTCCTTTGGTATTATTAACGTAACAATCAATATGTTACCATTTTTATTCTTGAAATTAAATGGATGATAGATTTACATTTGACATATTTAATTAAATTTTATTAAATAAGGCCTATACAAAACATCGTTTCATTCTATTGTTTTCGTGGGATTCACAAAAAATCAAGCACGTAGTAGGCATGTAGCCTACTGCGTGCTTAATTTTTTTGTACGTGCGGCAGCGGCGGGCGGGCGGAGCTTACTTTTATGAGTAGAATCTAAACTGTGAGATGAAAGTTGTCATTGTCCTTGAGATAACGTAGACTGTATTTATTGACACCAATTTCCGTAAACGAAATAGAAGTTTAAAAAAAAATCAGAACATGCAACGTAAAAGGAACAATCCTTTACTAAACGAAACGTTGTTCGTTGTCGTCGTCGTCGTTCAGTAGTGCTTAGACTATTTTGTCTATATTGACACAGCGTACTTGATAGATGAGGTATACGAATAGTTTTTCAAAGTAGACGCTAGACGTGAAGTTTTATTGGAAGGAATCATAAAAATGAAGAAAACAAAATATTTGCATAATGCATTGATTTTCAAATTGATATTCATGTTCTCAGTATAATAAATAATAATTGCTAATGCTATTTATTGTTTACGTGCTGGTTATTTCTTTATGTCTGAATAGCTGGCTGGTTAATGGTGCGTTGCCATCTGTGTGGTGGTGATGGGATGCAAAATGTAGAGTTTATTGGCTATCTTATCCTACAAATCAGAACACAATAGCAACAAACACTGACGCTATTGCGACAGGAATAGCTAAGGACAAACTAAACTAAATCCTGTCGGGACGTTGCAGAACTCTAACACCTAGTAAGTAGATAGTCAAGATGTTAGTGACAAGTATAAGCCTTCTCTCGCATTTAACGAGATGCCTAGTATTAAGGTAGTTGATTTTATATTCTTATAAAGGGGCCCGAATCAATAGGGACATCGCGTAACAAACACAAAAAATATAGTCGAGTTGAGAACCTCCTCCTTTTAAGCTGGTAAAAGAGGACGTTTTCTCTGCACATTTTTCTAGTGTATTTTGCCCGATATTTTTATTGAAGCGTGGACAACAAAAAAAGATTCAAAAATAAATTATAAAACGAAAAAGAAATTATAAGGACGATAGATAAATATACTAATACTATAATGACTAAGTATTACAAAATACGTAAGTCGAGTCAGTATAAGAAACAACTACAAATACCATTCTTTGTTTTCATAAGTGATTTATTTCAGTATGAAATTTTACAAAGATTAAAAATAATGATTAATACTTAATGGACCGTAATAATTTGGATTATAATTCTGAAATACTTTTTAGCTTTCTATCTTTAATATTGTAAGCAAATAGCGTAGGTGTACTCATTTAGTTTTGTGCTATGCAGGTCAGAAAGTAGGTCACTAAAATATCTTACTGCATCCACGCTCAGACTCGTACCATCTATTTAAATTAAACAGGCGGAAAATCACTCCTACTTACAAATTTTTTGTTAAATTTTAACGTTCTTAATCAATTTATCTCTTCTTTTCTGATCTTGGCTCTTGATTTTTCTTTTATTGGACATTTTGTAAAACTGGTCTTATTAAAAGCATTATTAAAAAACATTTCATTGATGTAAAACTACCAAAAATTTGCATGTAATAAATTAAATGAAGATTTTATAATTAAATTAATGTTATATTTATGTAATATGCCATGCATAATTGCATATATTTGCGTCATTTCATTTGCACTGCGTGTTTGGAATATTGGAACTATGATATGGATCGTGGAACTACTTTAATACTTTATTGTATAACACGATCATCAATTATTTTGTTGTTGTTCACATTTAACTTAAATATTATAAGAACAAACAATATATGTGTTTTGAAGAGGACCTGTTACCATTTTGAAGTAAAGGATATTTGACCACATACCTTCGTAGCTTGGCTAACGCCAGTCATAATGAGGCAAATATTTATTTTGGCTTATCCAGGCTTTATTGATTATATTCTACGGACATATTTTGAGAGCCACAATTGCAGTTAGATAAAAAGCACACGCAAAACACTGCCACATATCATGGTGCATTAGGTTCAAAGTGCAGACGCAGAGGACAGGAGAGAGCGGAAAGCGGGCGCGGGCCGGGGCACACCTCATAATCTCGTGTTCGCGCTGCTCCTCCTGGCGCTGCCGCATGATGACCCCCTCGATGATGGCGCGCTCCTCTGGTGTGAGGTGCGACAGGTCGGGCATGTCGTCCATGGCGGGCGGCCGGCGCGAGCGGTGCGCGGGCCCGCCGCGTGCTGCGGTGCTGTGCCGCGCGACGCCTGCCGCGCTCCTCGCCCGGAGGTTTATTTAATAATGCCGGCCAAGCCAATAGCGCGCGACACTGCTCTGACGTCAGACGACTTATTGATCCTCCACCCTCTCCGTACTAACGCGCCGCCGCACGCCCTTCTTATTCCAATGCGTGCGCTTATCTTGGCAATAGGCCTTAGTGTATATAAATATCTGTTTCGTTTCCAAGTAATCATTAAGCTGACTACACGGCTAATAGCATCGTCTACAACTCAGTTCTAAATAGGTTACGGTTTATTTGGTAATTTTAATCACAGTCCTGAGGTGGTGGTGTACATTCGCCTGGAAGATGGTTGGTCTCGTCGTTATGAAACAGGGTTTTGACACCATCTCGCCACGGGTATTTCTTAAAGCGCAAACGCATATATTCATAGTCACGACATTCGCCCTTCGGAGGAGGATGATGTCCACTGACGATATACGTCTGTATTGCTATTAATCCCAACATGAGAAAGGATATGTACTTGAATTTCTTCCAGGTATCTTTTCCGTGAACATAACGAGGCACGCATGGGTTAGGTGGAATTATGGTTTGGCGACAGCTTTTTGGTGGACAAGGTATTTCACAGTTTGGTGTATTGGGTGGACAGCCGCAGCCCGGTGGTGGTTGCCGTGGTGGACAGCATAAGCTGTATAGTCTTTTACATTCGATTTTTGATACATAATTTACGTAATATCCTACATTAGCCATTGTTAATTTGTTATAGTTTATTTTTTGAAAAAATTACATTGTTTTTGTGTGTTTTTTAGTTTTTTAGATTTGATGTGACATAATTGAAAAATTATTTGAAATCATTGTTTGAAGGATATTAGTTTTCTTTATTGAAAAGAAGTTTAAAGCTGCCAGATGTGTAAGAACATTTAAACTTTAAAAAAAGAAAATTTAATATTTTATTGCTACGCGATCACAGAAAACATAATATATAGCCGTGACGATGGTTTATGTGAAAGAGGCTGCATTAACCTAGGTATAAATAAAATTAGTGAAAGCAAAAATTAATCTATACATATAATAAAATCGTAGAAAAGTCAAAACTGTAGGTAGGTACATTGAATATTTTTTTAAAAGAATACTTGGGGCGTGATCTACAATCGATATCGAAGCCAAAAATATAGTTTTTAGAATTTCTTTCTGTTTGTCTGTTTGTCTGTATGTATGTCCGGGGTAAACTCAAAAAGTACTGCACAGATTTACTTCAAATTTTGTATGAATATTACTAATAGGTCGGGTCAACATATAGGCTACATATTATCACGCTATCACCTACGGGGGAGGGGCAGTGCGGAATAAACGAACTCCGCGCGGACGAAGTCGCTGGCAACAGCTAGTAATAAATATATTAAGTTTTTTAAACGTTAATATTTACTATATTATCGATTTAGATATATGAGATGTTCATATACCATTATAATACTATAATTTTCAGATAGGTTATGGTATCTAGTAAATAATGGTTAATTTTTAATATCTACTGTAAGTCATCCCACTATGATAATAATCAGTAACACTGAAACTATAGTAAAAAATGGCACGGGAACATGAGTAATAAATATACTCATGTACGGGAACATGAGTATCTATACATATAATAAAATCGTAAGAAAGTCTATACATATAATAAAATCGTAGGAAAGTCAAAACTGTACATTAAATATTTTTTAAAAAGAATACTTGGGGCGTGATGTACAATCGATATCGAAGCCAAAAATATAGTTTTTAGAATTTTTGTCTATTTGTGTTAATAAAAAAAGTGTTTTTTCAGTTTTCTGAGAAACACAAAGTTGCCCGGGATTGGAAAGTGCCCGGTTGGCGATAGGCTTGCCACCTATCACATTTGTGGGACCAAGTATCTTCGGCTAATCGTGGGTGCACTTGTTGTACCTCTGCCTACCCCTTCGGGGATATGGGCGTGAAGATACTTTGTCTATTTGTCTGTTTGTCTGTATGTATGTCCGGGGTAATCTCAAAAAGTACTCCATGGATTTACTTCAAATTTTGCATGAATATTACTAAGAGGTCGGGTCAACATATAGGCTACATATTATCACGCTATCACCTACGGGGGAGGAGCAGTGCGGATCTAGCAATTAGAATAATAATATATTTTTTTAAATAGGTCTTTCTTCGTTAGAATTTTTTTGCACACCTTACCATCATTTATGAAGTTTTTGCATAACGTGGAGCTATATGTCACTCTGACAGTCCTATTCTCAGTTGGAACATTCCCCGTATTGGTTCCGGGCTCCTTTGAAGAATAGACCAACTGCCGTTCTGCCAGGCAGGTCGTAAAAGGCGACCGATTGGCTATGCGAGTCACTACCATCGTAGCTACTAGGTGGGAGAGCTCTGCATTGTCTCGCCCAGGTCAGGTACCACCGCCTTACCTATTCCTGCCGCAATAGCGTCAATGCTTGTCGCTGTCGTGTTCCGATTTGGAGGGTAAGGTAGCCGGTAAACTTATGCATATGGCATTAGACCTCACCACAAGATAGCAACTCACCATTAACGTCTTTGGTGTCTATAGGCAATGGTTGACTCTTTCTATCAGGACACCCATCTGCTTGTTTGCTATCTTTAATATAAAAAAGTAATAAATGAAAACAGTACTAAAGCAATAACATGGCAGTCATGGTATAAATACGGAACCAAAATTAACAATAGTGTAGCAGATAAGAGCAAATGGGCACAAAGTCGGCCTGGTCATATATACCTACCTAGTTAGCATCTATAGTAGTCTGTGCTACCAAGTCATGTTGGCGTTTGCCAGCCGGGGCCCTCGGAAAATCACTTCATTCATATCGTCATACTACGTCATTCAACTTGTCTTTTCACTTTGAATAGAAGTGAAGTGTCATCCGCAAACAACATGATTAGGTACATGCTTTTCCCCTACGTAATAAGGTAATTAAGTCATATAAAAGAGAAACAAAAATGGACAAAGACTGGAGCCTTGTGTAAAAAGTATTTTATCTACCAGTATTCAGTTTTTGCCTCTGGGCTTGTAGGACCTTGAGCCTATCCGGCCCAGTCCGACCTTAGTAGTAGCCCAAGTAGCACGTTAAGCTGTATATAGGCTGCATTTAGGTTCATTTTTAAACTTAAATCTGTATACTAAGCCGTACAAAGGCTATAGACGCGCTTCTACAGCCGATATAACACCAAAAAGGGCCCCAAGTTATACAGCTTATTGCGTTATGTAGGCTGCACAATAGCTATACAAGCTGTTATAAACTGTACAATGGCTGTTATTTGGTGTATAAAGAAACTATAACACTAAGGATACTCTCTTGTAACTGTCTTGTACAGCTAAGCGTTAAATAGGCTGCACAATAGCTGTACAAGCTGTTATAGGCTGTACAAAGGCTGTTATTCGGTGTATAAAGAAACTATAACACTAAATATACTCTCTCGTACAGCTAAATATGTTCTTAATAGGTGTTTGAAAATGATAAAAAGTAACAATCTGTTTTTGATATTGTATAACATTAATTATATCACTATCTGCAGACGCCATAATTAAAAATATATTAATAAACGATAAATTCTTGGACTTGGAGCAGTATTGAACGGTGTATTCAAAGTGCAAATTCTAAATGATCGTGAAGTCCTGTATGATTTCCCTCAAAATATTCACGCGCCAACGAAATAATCAAGATAACACAAATAAAATCATTGCAAAATACGGTAAGTGTTTGTGTGTAAGGTTAGAATATACAAGTATTTATGGTACAATATTGTATATAAAGGCATAATGATTATAATATAAGTTGCTTGTCACGATATAGCTATAGCTATTGCTAAATATATATTTTATTTAACAATATATTTCTTTAATGTTGTTTTTAATACACAATAATGGCGACGCTTTGTTATACAGCCTAAAGTGTATTTGCAGGGTGATATACTGCAAATAGCTGTACTGAATCTCCTTTTTATTCTATTATACCGCTATTGGCTTTTAATTACCGTCCAAATACACTTTAGGCTGTACTAAGTCCCTATATAAATCTATTATACAGTCATTGGCTTTTAATCACTTAACTTATGTTTAGAGATGCGTACAAAAATTGAAGAACCCTAAATACAAAACATATATCACTTGATTTCGCTATTGTGATGTATTGATGTCGGTCGTTTGACTTTACAACTAAACCAACTTTAACAATAATTTAACAATAACTATAACTTATGGGATATGTATTTCAATCATGTTTTACTTTATTTTTCAGGGAAATATGCCTTATAAAATAATAAAAACAATTGAGAGAAGCCAAAACTGTATTTGCATCGTATCCAGTTTGTGGGAGGATAAAGGTGAATTATAATGGCCAAGAAAACAAAATGATACAACTAAGTTGATCAAGAAAGAAAAATCTAGCCCTTTAAAAATTGGTTTATCACAAAAATATTTTTAAGAAGAATACGTTATTTCGTTTTTGTGATTTAATATCATTAGTTTTTCAAAGAGAAGCACATACTCTCTTGCCTGTAATTGTATCTAAGTATATAATATTTTTAAAATGATTGTAAGTATACATATATACGGTGTGTTGCAAAAGTGGTACAGTAAGCCGAAAGGGAGTGACTCAGGGGGTCATTCTTAACAACTTTTGTTTAACGACTTTCGGAAATTCGCGAAAAAAATATTGATTCTCCATAGAAACTTTGTTGGTCACGTGACTTTTCACAATGGAAAAACAAAATTGTTTTTCGCGAATTTTCACAAATCGTTGAACAAAAGTTGTTCAGAATGACCCTCTGAGTCACCCCTTTCGACTTACTATACCGCTTTTGTAACACTCCGTATAGTAGCAAGTTAAAAATAAAAAAAATATATATTTTTTCTCAGTGTAATGATTTTTATTTCTCTTTTTAACTCTTTTTTATATATTCTTTGAAGAATAGACCAATTGCCTATCTGCCAGACAGGTCGTAAAAGGCGACCAATGGGCAATGCGAGTCACTTCCATCGTGGTTACTTGGTGATAGAGTTTTGCATTGGCTCGACCGGGTCTGGTATCACCGCCTTATCTATTCCTGCTGCAAAGCGTCAGTGCTAGTCACTGTCATGTTCCGGTTTTGAGGGCAAGGTGGCCGGTAAACTTATGCATGTGGCATTAGACCTCGCCACAAGATAACAACGCACCATTAACATTTTTGCTGCCTATAGGCGATAGTTGACTCTTTCCATCAGGAGACCCATCTGCTTGTTTGCTGTCTTATGACATTAAAAAAAATTAAAATATTATAAATTACCAACCAAGTAACCTTAATGAAGAAGATAAGCCTAAAAAATAATAAATTCGATAACCTACAATCACTTTTTAATGTTTTTGTTACGGAACCCTTTTCCTTCAACATTAATAAAAATGACGATTGTAGGTTACCTGATTTAGTAATTTTTAAGCTTTATCTTCATCACAATTACTAGGTTGGTAATTTATAATATTTAAATATTCCTTTTCAATCTTCCTCTTGATTTTTTCCACATGATATCAACGATGCAGATATAAAAACAGCAAATAACAAAATCAGTAATACAGCCTTGAGCTGCACTACAGCTGTATATGCAGATTTTTTAACACCATTGGCTGCATAACAGTCTACAATTACGCCATAAATATTAGCTGTAGAACGGTGATTGCATCTCCCATTTTACAGAAATAAGCGTTGAGTGATACTATAATAACACTTAAAGCTGTAATAAATTCCCGTGCTAAACATAATACAGCTAATGTACAGCTTTAAGTATTAAAATAAGCCTAATGAGTTACAAAATACTTAAAGTTGTACGGTAGTGTATTAATATTCAGATATAACGCCTAAAGCTTACGCGAAATTCTAAGAAAGGCCTTGTACAGAATTAGGCTGTATAAAAACTCATAAAGGTCTTTTATACCGATAAAAGCATCTATTTACACCATTGTACAGCTGCAATAGAACTTTAAGTAATATATGAGCTGCTTTATGGGTATAAAACATGCTTGATTGCTGCTTGGGAGATAAGTAGACATAATTGTGAGCTTTTAAAAATTACCGTCAGCCGCAAATCTTTTGGCACATTATTGCGCAGGAGAAACATTGTTATCTGTGCATGACATAAACGAA
Organism: Apodemia mormo; assembly: GCA_036924255.1. NCBI lineage: Eukaryota > Metazoa > Arthropoda > Insecta > Lepidoptera > Riodinidae > Apodemia > Apodemia mormo. The sequence goes on from JAUPFN010000001.1 coordinate 23,391,292, forward strand.
CCATTTTAAAAAATCTTATCCATTATAGGGACCTACATGTTGGACATAGGTATTTCGGTACCTATGCGTTCCAACTGAGAATAAGATCGCGCTTGTTATCAACTTCATATCACAATTATTATGAAAATAGTAATAGTAGAAAAAAAAAATAGTAGAAAACATCAGTCAAGCTGTTCATCTATATACCTATATAAAAAATTGGTAAAGTGCGTGTCTGGCCACGCGCAATGTAGGGTTCCGAAGCTGTCCATCACAATAATTCAGACTAATAAGAGACCCTTTATTGATTCATACTATAAATAGTACCTGGTTGAACATTACTCGGTATTTTGTTTTTGGTAAAAACGACGTTTTCTAAAAATAAAACCTGGCTAGATCGATTTATCGCCCCCGAAACCCCTGCATACTAAATATCATGAAAATCGGTGGAGCCGTTCCCGAGATTCAGATTATATATCAGCATCAGATTATATATCTTTTTCAGACGATTATTTATCTATTTCAGGCGGATCCCTATTTTTTCTCGTATTAAATATAGCCTATGTTCATCAGGGATCATGTAGGATTCTAATTATAACTTTTTTTTTAAATCGGTCCAGTAGATTCGGAGCCTATTCAATTTAAACAATCAAATCTTTCCTCTTTATTATATTAGTGTAGATTAATACATGTTAAATTAGACTGGCGGATAATGCCAACATGCATTAAGTTCGCCTTTTGTCCGAAAATGTATATTTTTGGCGACTCTATGGTCTAGTGCTTCGGTGTCAGTGTTGACCGCATGAGGTCCTGGATTCGATTTCTTGGTTGGGCAATTCAAAATGTGTTTTTTAAATTTTCTGTTAAAAATAATGTTGCCCGGTTAGCGATAGACATGCCACCTATCACATATTATTTTATTTTTATCTTATTTAATCTAGCTATTTAATTTACGATTAAATTAAGATAAATCTAGCTATTAATCTTAATTTAATCGTGGGTATAATTTTTGTACCTCTGTCTTCGGGGATATGGGCGTGAAGATACTTTTTTGTATACAATAAATAAATAAATAATAAATAAAGTTAAAATAAATAAATAATGCCATCTGTTATTATTGCGTATCATTAACAGGATTAACAGATATTATCTTGTTTGACCTGTTATAACCACATATAGAGGTCATAACCCAAGACTAGTCAGAACTCAGAAATAAATAAAATTAACAATACAAGCATAAAGACATCGACGTATCCATTCTAATGTTATAAATACGAAAGTAATACTGTCTGTCTGTCTCTTCTTGACGCCTAAACCTCTGAACCGATTAGAATGATATTGGTACAAACTACAAAAATATACACTACAAGGATAGTATTTAATCCAGAAATCCTACGGGAGCGGGAATTATACGAACTAAGAAACTAGCTGCATGCAGCATGCAGCCCGCTGCGTTATAAAAGTTTTTGGTGAATCTAGCGGGATCACCTAATTTTTCAGAAAGTAGCCTATGTGCTATTCCAGGTCACGATCTACCTGTGTGCCAAATTTCATTCACATTCGTTCAGTAGCTTTGCGTGATTGAGTAACAAACATTAATCCCTCCAACATTAAAACTTTCGTATTTATAATAGGTAGGAACTAGCTGCTGCGTGTAGCCCGCTACATTATAAAAGTTTTTGGCGAATCCCGCGGGATCACCTAATTTTCCGGGGAAAAAATAGCGTATGTGCTATTCCAGGTCTACCTATGTGCCAAATTTCATTCAAATCCGTTCAGTAGTTTATGCGTGATTGAGTAACAAACATCCATCCATCCAAACATCCAAACTTTTGCAATTATAATAGATATTGCTGCATTATAAAAGTTTTTGGCGAATCCCACGGGATCACCTAATTTCTCCAGGATAAAAAGTAGTCTATGTTCCATTCGATTTCCATCCGTATTTGTTTAGTAGTTTTTTCGTGATAGAGTATCAAATATCCATCCATCCAAACTTTCAATCTTTCGAATTTATAATCCATACTTCCATACTATCCATACTATCTATACTAATATTATAAATGCGAAAGTAACTCTGTCTGTCTGTCTGTGTATCTGTCTGTCTGTCTGTTACGCTTTTACGGCCAAACCACTGAACCGATTGGATAAAATTTGGTACAAATATAGTTTGAGACCCAAGAAAGGACATAGGATCGTTCTTATCCCGGAAATCCCACGCGAACGGGAACTATGCGGGTTTTTATTTTAGAATTTTTTCCACGCGAACGAAGTCGCGGGCACAGCTAGTATTTATATAAAATACAGATTTCACCACGCGTACATAGTCTCGAGCACAGCTAGTCGTTCATAAATTGCGATGCCTAATTATGATAGACCGACACTTCACTCGAAATTGTAAACTAAGGTAAAATCCCCACGAGTGGTGACCTATGTTCCGAATATTCTAATTCTACAGATATATTATCAAACTAGCTGTGCCCGCGACTTCGTCCGCGTGGGAGTTTTTTTAAAGTAGCCTTAGTTACTTATTCCATCAGCTATCTACCAGTGAAAGTCCCGTCAAAGTCCGTCCAGCTATTTCAGAGATTAGCCGGAACAAATAGACAGATAGATAGACAAAAATCGTAAAAAGTATTTATACATCCATGTGCATTTAGTTAAAACTGGTTGTTTTAATATTACAATCAGACACTCCAATTTTATTTATTTATATAGATGTACAGAATAAAAAGGAGCCTAAGTTACTCCTTATTACATCGGCTATCTACCAGTGAAAGTCCCGTCAAAATCTGGCCAGCCGTTCCAGAGATTAGTTGGAACAAACAGACAGACAGACAGACTAAACTCGTGAAAAGTGTTATTTTGGTATATATACTGGGTATACATCCAGATGCATTTAGTTAAAACCGGTTATTTTAATATTACAGACACTCCAATTTTACGTATTTGTATATAAGATGTGTAGATTTATTTGTATACATGTATAGATAAGAAAGAAGCCTGAGTTACTCCTTATTACATCAGCTATCTACTAGTGAAAGTCCCGTCAAATTCGGTTCAGCCGTTCCAGAGATTACTCAGAACAAACAGACAGACTAAAACCGTATTTTTTTTATTTTGGTATATCATTATAATATGTACCGTGTAATGTGTATACATCCAGATGCATTCAGTTAAAACCGGTTATTTTAATATTACAAACAGACAATCCAATTTTATTTATTTGTGTCGATGTATAGATAAAAAATTAGTAAGTTACTCCTTATTACATCAGCTATCTAACAGAGAAAGTCCCGTCAAAATCGGTCCAACCGTTCCAAAGATTAGCCAAAATAAACAGACAAAAATCGTATAAAGTGTTATTTTGGAATGTGTATTGCATTATAATCATGTTTTATATCCATAGGCATTTATATATAGGCAATAGGCAATACCGGATATTTTAACATATTAACTTATTTGTATATCTATAGATCAGTGATTCCCAAAGTGGTCTATGACAACCTGCAAGGGGTCTACGTCAGCGAAAAAAAATTTGGAGGTCCATGAAATGAAAATGGAGGTCCACGATAGTGGATCTCAACACACACTGATAGTACATATTTACTTACATCATACTATCTTATAATATCAAAACATATACATTATTTATAAAAGTACGTAAAAGTACAAGAGGACATTTTTCCATTAATATCAACCCTCTGAATTCTTTCATTTAAGTAAGAAACCAAAAGATCGAGAGCTTTATTTCGAACTCCATAATTGTGTAACATCCTGATTAAAATGTTATGATCGACACAGTCAAAGTCAAAATGTCTAAGCATTTGGTCTGGTATAATTTTTTCAAATATTACTTACTATATATTTTTTTTACTTAGGGTTGGCAAAACCGAGATAGGCCGAAAATTAGAGGGATCACATTTAGAGCCAGACTTGAAAATTGGAATAACTTTGCTGAATTTAATTAATTTAATTTAATTTTCAACTTTGGTTCGTACATCGAATCTAAAGCCCAAGTTGCCTCAAAAAAGCTTGGTATTCTGGCGAAGGTGAGACAGTATTTCAGTCCGGGATAGTTGCTCAACCTTTATAAAGCACAAGTCCGTTCGTGCATGGAATACTGCTCTCACCTCTGGGATGGGTCCGCTAAATACCAGCTGGAGACACTTGAGGCCATCGAGAGGCGTGCCAAGAGGCTCATAAACGACGATGATCTGGTAGGCAAAAAACTCCAGAGCCTAGCTCATCGCCGCAGAGTGGCTAGTTTATCGGTTTTTTATCGAATACACTTTGGAGAGTGCGCTGCGGAATTGCACGACTTAATTCCGCCATCCCCGTTTTCTAGGCATCGTTATATGGTGGACGTTCCACGTACCCGGACAAAGCGGTTCGACTCAACATTCTTCATTCGAACCGCAAAGGACTGGAACATGCTTCCTGAGTCTGTGTTCCCGGACGTAGTACAATCTGGAGATCTTCAAGAGAAGAGTGAACAGGTACCTTCTAGGGAAGCGCGTTCCATCTTAGGCCTCATCTTAGCTTACCATCAGGCGAGATCGAGGTCAAGCGCTTACCTATCGATAATAAAAAATTAAAAAAAAATTAAGTCAGGAAAAACACCATGTGTTACAGAACAATGAAATATTACAGCTAAATATGGTGCAATAACATTTATTACTGAAGCAATGATTCTAACAGAATGTCCCCATAAATCTAAGGTTTTTTCGGTTCCAATGCTTTAAAGGCATTTAAGATATCTTTGGTATTAATAAATGGAAATTCAAAAGTTTTATCGCACTTGGTTACACATTGCTTCAGTAATGATTCAGCAGTACTAAGTCCGGGGGTGGCGCACGCCCCTTCGGCCGCACGTGCAAGGAACACAATGTCGGCCTCGTTGGTCGTTCGCGGGGAAAGGCCGTGTGGTGTCTCGTCCGGTTGGTGGCCAGCTACCTGCCGGCTCTGGTCCACCGCGGCAGCGCGATGCGCAGAGCGATCGCGCGCTTCTACAGCGGTCCGCCGCGGTTGGGCCCCGGCAGGTGTCGGGGAACGTGGGGTGTCAAATCCAGGTGGTACCTCAACGGGTTGCATATCCATGATGCCTCCGGAGGCACGAGAGCGCGATCGTTCGTGCTATGAGCCCTGTGAGGGTCCTGGTGCGTCCTCGCCTTCAATTTCCAGGTGGAAGTCAAGGGAGTCAGACGGCGTCGGACCTGCTGCGATCTACACGGTGACCATTGCTGGCCATCGGGTTTCACGGAGCAAGATTGTCCCCTCACCAACGGTTAAATTCAAATATAAATTTTAAAAATAAATTTATTGAATATATTATTTTATTATTTTTAGGTCCGCGCAGCTTATTGAAATGTCCACTCGCCTCGAGATTCGAGACTGTCCACAGAGACTGTCCACAACATAAAAAAGTTTGGGGAACTCTGCTATAGATGAACTGTCACCTATGTAATAGCGTGATTTATTTTTGTGCAACGCCAACAATGAAGATGTATTCTGCATATAATTTTTTTTTAAATTTGTAATACAACATTTTATAAGATGGTCGACTATTACTCGTAAACTTGTAAAACCTACTTTACCGTGATAGTTTTCCTTTAAAATTCATTATATTTACTAACTAGTTTTTTGCCAGCGACTTCGTCCGCGCGGATTTCGTTTACTCTGCACAGCTTCTCCTCCGTAGGTGATAGCGTGATAATATGTAGCCTATATGTTGACCCGACCTGTTAGTAATATTCATGCAAATTTTGAAGGATATCCATGAAGTACTTTTTGAGTTTACCCCGGACATACATACAGACAAACAGACAAAAACTCTAAAAACTAAAAAAATATTTAAAAAAAATATTCAATGTACAGTTTTGACTTTCCTACGATTTTATTATATGTAAAGATACCATGATTTTCCACCCCCAAAACCAACCGTTTAGCCTGCAGAGGGGGGGGACACTTAACCCGAACAAAAATTCGCACTTAAAAGCTTAATATTTTACAAACGAATACCTTAATCGAAAACTTGTTTTTACAAATTCACAATATTTTTTAAAAACCTATCTAACGATATCCCATACGATGGGGTACGTGAGAAAAAAAATTATCAACCCCACTTTACATGTAGGGGAGCTACCCTCAAAAAAATATTTTTCAATATTTTATGGTACCACTTTGGTGATGTTACTAGTATGTATATACGTGTTAAATTACAGCTTTCTAATGCTGAGGATCTCTGAGCAATCGTGTGGACGGACGGACGGACGGACATAGCGAAACTATAAGGGTTCCTAGTTTACTTCGGAAACCTAAAAAGTCGTGTTAGTTACAGCACTTATAAGTCAAGAACGACGGGGCCAATTTTGTTGCGATTTTTGTGTTGTTTTTGCCCAGAATAGTCTAAAAAGTATTAAGGCGCCCCTAGATGTACAATAATATTGCGCAATACTTTTATTGTACAATAATATTGAATACCCCCTTGATATTCCAAACGTTCAATAAATTCACTCAATAAAATTGACAAACCAGTCTCATCAATATTTTCGTGCGAGCAACATGACTGCCGACGAGGTTACCATGACCTGATGGCAATCTAAATAGGTAAAATATGTACCAATTAGTATGAAAATATTTTTTAAAAGTATTTCATTGTTACCTATTTTTTTTGCACACCTTACTCATCACTTATGAAGTTTTTGCAAAATGCGGAGCAATATGTCATCGTGACAGTCCTATTCTCAGTTGAAATGCAGTTAATGAGTTGACACTTGTGACTTGATGGCGATGTGACTTGATCTCTGAGTAAGGAACTTATGGAGATTAACAAAACTACAAATGGAGTTTCACCAAGTGCTGACGATAAATAGCTACATACCTACGAAAAAAAACGTGCATACGGTCTACGCAACGAATAATGGCGGATTACATATTCCGTGTGGTACTCCATCAGAAGAATATTATTGTTCTATGCTTTTGTATTTTACCATAAATAGTATATACTTATCTATAAAACTATCCTTAAAGCTTATTGATTTCGTAATAAAGTCCACTTTGACATTATCTTAGTTACAATGGGTTTTTATGGTTCCATACATTGATATAAAAAACCCTAGATGCACAGTCCCGAACAAAACTGACACTCAAAAGTGTCCCTAATTTCTTTTAAGTAGTTATAGATATGACAAAAACATATGTCTTTGCATATCCAACCTTAAGTGCTAGACTTATAGTTGTTTTTACAAAGCAATGAACGAAAATAAATAAAATTGACAGTGACGCGGCCGACGCGATTCTATTTGAAATGAGTGCACAATTTAAAATTGTGCACTCATTTTTGGAGGACGTTTTTGACACACTGATTGTGTATCTTGGGTTTTTTATATCAATGGTTCCATACTCAAAAGGTAAAATGGGACTCTATTACTAAGACTCATTGATATAAAATACCCAAGATACAAAGTTCCGAACAAAACTGACACTCAAAACTGTCGCTAATTCAGTCAATTTTTGACTTAAGTTATCCGGTAGGACAAGGCACATGTGGAGTCGAATATAAATATTTTTATGCATTGAGGTAGTATTTTAAGGGTTTGTAAAATTTACATTAAAAAAAATCTTGTCGAAAATCTGATTTTGCGTAGAACATTTATATATCAATAAAACAAATAATGACCATTAAAATAATTTATTTATATTTCAAACGTTATATAGGTTACTGGTTTTATTACACAGAACCTACACATATATGCAAACTGTGGGTTTATAGCCATGTAGTATTTGACGCTTGATATTGATACATTTAGTTTGCATAGTCTAATAGATTTAGAATATAATGAAATAGGAAATTTTAGCAATGGTGACTATGACTACGTTATAAAGTTCATAGATTCTTACATGATAACAGACACGATTTTTTTTCAGACTTATTAATGTAATGTATCGACAACACTTACTGGAAACGCATTAATTTCCTGGAAATAAGTTTAGCTTGTCGTAGAATTCTCGTTTTGAATTAGATTTCAGTTTTTCTGTTTTTTTTTTGCAGTATTATGTAAACGAACATTTGTTTAGTTATAGTATCTGCAGACGTACGAGCGAATACTGCCCATAGACATTTGAAATACAATAGGTTAGTTGTTAATGCGATGTCGGCTTCTAAAAATTTTATTGACACTCGTATAAAAAATTCCAATAAAACAATTTAGAGCTAAAACATTGTGTTTATGTTATTCGGAAGATCAAACTCGTTGATGATTTTGAAAAAATATACATCTTTTCAAATACTGAATAACTAAGTATCATTAAAAAAAACTTTGGATTTTTGAACTTTTTAATTCAATAGTCTATGCTTAGGCATAGTTTTTTTTCTTTGAGGTTAAAATACTTAAATTTAGCGGGAAGTTTCAGGTGGCCTGTAGGGTCAACCAGCTCACAGATTTTTTTAATATAGTTACATTAGTTGGTTACATAGGTGTGTTACATACACAGAAATCCTAATAGATACGTATATTTAGTTTGAAGTATAGTTTAGTACATATAATATTATTTCCAAACACGAAATAAAGAAAACAACGGAATTGGCAAGTACAAACATTTGTATCAGGACCGCGATCGCCAAACTCACACATAAAATAAGCATTATTGCATATAAACTACTAATGCAAACATTGTTTCATTGGTCGTTTTCATTTTAAGCAACAATAATCCGAAACACACAAACAGAACATTTAAAAATATACCAAACTGCGTTACAATAAATTTTATTTTGCTACAAAAGAAAAAAGAGTATTTACGTCCTTTTGTAGTCTATTTAAAATAGACTCATCTATTTGTACAATAGTGAAACTTAAGATCGTAATAGTTTCGCTATTCTACAATAGATGGCAGCATTGATTTTTCCGTAGTTTTCAGTTGATCATATTTGAGTAGAGAACTTTCTAGAACGATATACGTAATGACTGTCATTACGCATATCTTTCTAGAAAAATTAGGTCAACCTAAAATGAACTTTATATGTAAGGTGTATGGCTGATTTTAGCTTGACTTTCTATTATATCATTAGAGATTATATTAAATCAGGAATTTAATTAAAATAAAATGAAAATTGTACTTTTGAATGATATGAAATATCTCCATTTTTAATCATCTGTATTCTACTATCATTTCTGCATTCAAGGATGGCACAATACGGCATAATTCAGTGTATAATAGATTTTCGCACGACGACTATCTCCTAATGATATGGTAAGTATCACTAAGGCAATTTAGAGTAAAAGCGCATAATAGTGACGCACGCGGCACGCCCACTCTTCACTTCCCCTTGTTTTCTTTATTTCGTGTTGCCAAAGGTAATTTTAGATTAGATATTTCCTGTTAATTATAAATTTCTTTTATAATTACGTTAGTTTTTTTCGATAGGTGTGTTACTAATAGGTATTTTTAGTTTGAGGTATAGTTAGTTATGATATTAGGTATAGAAAATTTTGAAGTTATAGGAAGTTCAGGTCTTACGTATTTTACTTACATTTTAATAACAAAAATGTCGTATATAAATAATTAAGATGAATATGTAAATATTATTTTTAACGTACTAGCGGCCCACCCGGCAATGTAGAGATTTTAAATAAAATAAAGAAAGGTTAAATAAGTTCTAAAGTAAATATGCGCGAGCAAAGCCGCGGGTAACAGCTAGTATGCAAATAAAACAACTCGTATATATAAACAGTCACTTAAAATTTATACGAGACTAGCTGCAGATCTCTGCATTAGGATAAAAGTATTCTATGTGCTGTTCCAGGTCATCTTATATCCGAGTCCAAATCCAAATTGGTACAGCCATTTTTTACGTGATTGATTATCAAATATCCAAACATACAAACTTTAACATTTATAATATGTATAGTATAAGATATCCGCAATCAAAAACAACATTTTATTAAAAATAAATTATTAAATAAAAAAATAAACATTCTTAATGCAATCTGTGCCTTCCATTTAAGAAATCGTTATCAACAACACGTGTAAAAAGAACAAAATTCGATGCTACTTATGATTTCCTATTGTTATATTAAAAGTTTCGTAATATATCTCCAAAGTTCATCGTAAGAATCACAATTATATATTGTTATTTTATATTCGTACAAATAAATTAAAAAAATAATCACCTAACTTGGTCCTCAAAATAAGTAATCAATATGATCAATCATTTTAAAATCGTCAAATTGATGTCCTCTTCTCTTTTGGCAGTTGGTTAACAACTATAAAAGATATTCAAAATTATTATTGAAAAAATTTAATCTTATTAAAAAAAATATAACTTATTAATGAAAAAAAAAATCGACTCCACTAATAATAACATGATCAATTTGTATTATTCGACTAAATTAAAAGGAGGTTGTAATGCACTGTCCTTTTACTGAAAAAGTGACCACTGAAATTTTGTCGTATTATATTTGGAGCGTCGAGTACATTTTTAAGACAAATAAAATGAAAATCATACATTACACCCTATATTTAGTAATATAAACGACAAAAATAATTCGATAAACTCTTATACTTACCGCAAATACAATATCTTATATTTTTTTAACGTTCATGACGTTGTATTTTACAATTTATCAGAGAACAATTCTGTATTTTTGACGCGCGGGCAGTGACGTGAGCGACGGCCTTCTATTTGAAGTGAGTGCACAATTTTAAATTGTGCACTCATTCTTAGAGGACGTTTTTGAGACACTGATTGTGTATCTTGGGTTTTTATATATCAATGCTAAGATTCAGTTTCAGTAGCAGTAGATAATTGTGACGATACTATCGTACTACTACAACTATTACTGAATTATATTAAAATTATAAACGATTATATTTTAGCCTGTTTAGTAGTCCACAGAGTATATTTATGGTTTACACAAGGAATTTACATTCTACCCGGAATGTCCACACACGCTTCAAAATCGTTCCGAAGAGTACCACGACGTGGGTGGAGTGTGTCTCTTTCTACTAAATAAAGCGCCAATCGCCATATTTAAGTGCGGCCATGCGTAGTTTGCAAATTACTACTAAGTAATTCTACGAATTTGAGAAACAGTTTTTGCATTTCATAAGTAATTACGTAATAATTAAAATAAGCACATTTTAGAACTCACTATGTTAATTACAATACATTTTATGCTAATTTATTTATCGACGTGTATGAATAAAAAGGATTTAATGATTACTGAATACGTAAAAATCTACCATCTAGATAGTTTTATATACACTGGCAATTGCAAGAAAGGGACAACATCCACTCTTGTCATTGTCTTGCTCAGAACGTTTTTCGCCTCTGTTATGTAAGAAACAAATTTCAACTTTATTTGTTACGAAATAAAGTACATTTTTATTTTTCAGATATTGCTCGTGACTTCCCGTAAAATGTTGTCAATAAAGCAAAACTATTGCGTATAGAATTGGCTTGTTTTCTTTGCGTATGTTAGACAAAGACGCCATTATGTTTATTATTTCGTCTTCTAAACTATTACATACCTAAGTATAGACCAAGGAAGTTATATTCTACCCGGAATGCTTACACGCGCTTCAAAATCGTTCCGAAGAGTACCACGACATGAATGGAGTGTGTCTCTACTCTTGTTACTAAATAAAGCGCCAATCGCCATATATAAGTGTGGCCATGCGTAGTTTGCAAATTACTACTAAGTAATTCTACTAATTTAAGAAATAGTTTTTGCATTGCATTAGTAATTACGTAATAATTAAAATAAGCACATTTAAGAACTCACTGTGTTAATTACAATACATTTTATGCTAATGTATCTATCGACGTGTATGAATAAAAAGGATTTAACGAGTAACGAATATATAAAAATCTACCATCCGCAAGTTTTATTTACACTGGCAATTGCAAGAAAGGGACAACATCCACTCAAGTCGTTGTCTTGCTCAGAACGTTTTTCCCCTCTGTTATGTAAGAAACAAATGTCAACTTTATTGGGATAGAAATAAAGTACATTTTTATTTTTCAAATATTGCTTTGTAGTGATTCCAGTTATCGTATATAAGTTCCTTGGTATAGACATTGTAACATTTCCATTAGTTTCCTTTACATTGTTCCTTTATCAGAGGACTTGATAGGTATATGGCATATGCTTGACAATTGACATCACAGAACATGATTGACATATATGAGGTACAAGAGCTCAAATACTATTTGTCAAAGAGAAAATTAATATAGCTATTTGTTTACTTTTGTTTTCATAACTTTGTTTTATTTATATTTCACTATTTGAAAAATGGATATCATGTCTGTTGTCAAATCACGAGAGATAAGGATAAGTGATAAACAATAACACGACTGTACTATTTCCTATAATCTATGATGATGATTTCGGCTACGATAAGTACGATAATATATTATATTATAATGAAGACTAAAACTTATAACAGTGAATACTCTTTCTGTGTCAGATAAACATATTTACTTAAAATATATTTTTCTGTTGTCAAAATGTGGGTCTGTGTCTTCTACTGTAAGTTAATGTAAAATTTTATTTTTTGCGACTTATGAAAGGAAATCATCATGAATTAGGCCTTAGCCAATGTTTGGCCCCTCTATATGCATCTGTGACAAAATACTGCATAATTATGACCATACCGTTTACCAGGTATACTATAAACTAAAAACTTGCAAGGACTGCTAGGTTAGTACTGAATAGTGGAACAGTGATTCCTGAAGTAGTCCTATAGGTATACATTTTTATATTCTTTAGTAATCTGGTGAAGCTATGGAATTACAATACTCCTAGCAGCAGTATAGAAATGAAATAATTACAATCAAAAAGTATTTTTATTTTTTTAAATGATTACAGCATTCTTACACAATAGTCTGCAAACTTAATAATCCTATACAACATACATAGATGGATAAATTAAATTAAAAATTTATAAATAATTACTGTTTCTTTTTAGCTCTTCTGCTTGTTCAGTTAGTTATAACTACTAGTATGGACGCAAAAGATATTTCATCAACCGTTGCCAAGTTTTCAGCAACATTTTGTAATGTGAGTCACATTTTTAATTTTAATGAAAAAAATAAATCAAAGATCATATTGTTGGGATTTTGAATTTGTACATGTTAATGTTAATCGTAAAATGTTTCAGGAGCTAGATAAAAATAGAAGTGTAGTGTCGTCACCTTTATCTGCTGAATATTTATTGGATTTGTTGATTCTAGGAACAACATAATCTAATATTATATTATATAATATAATCTAATATTCAGTGATAGGTATGGCATCCTATTATTTTTAAAGTAATATATTCGATAATAGCGTTACAAGAATTTCAACGTAATATAACATCTCTACTAAATATGAATATACTTAGATGATAAATCTTCACGTCATAAAAAATAAGAAACTTTTTATTTATTAATTACAACTTAGGCAAGAATCAATTCGCACGCGGTCAGTTCAAGTTGCAAACTGTGATTAAAAATAGTTGCATTTTGCTTCGCTTTCTTGTTTTGATTTTTTCTCCTTCATAGAGTGAATTAGAATGCATTTATCTAGCCGAATTTAAATGACCGTTGAATTCGTGACATCTCATTGCGGCGTTTTAGGGTATTGCATCCAAGGCAGGTATTACTTAATTTGTTTGTAAATTTTATGTTTAAGTTTCAATTTAATGCAATTAGGTCATTGATATAAAAAACCCAAGATACACAATCAGTGTGTCAAAATCGTCCTCCAAAAATGAGTGCACAATTTTAAATTGTGCACTCATTTCAAATAGAATCGCGTCGGCCGCGTCACTGTCAATTTTATTTATTTTCGTACATTGCTTTGTAAAAACAACTATAAGTCTTGTACTTAAGGTTGGATATGCAAAGACATATGTTTTTGCCATATCTATAACTACTTAAAAGAAATTAGGGACACTTTTGAGTGACAGTTTTGTTCGGGACTGTGCATCTAGGGTTTTTTATATCAATGAATTAGGTCATATAAGAAAGTGGCCATGTAAACAAACTTTGATTGAAATTTAATCACAAGTGTTGTGGTGGAAAAATCTTATGGATAAGATTACTGCGCATGCGCGGAAAGAATTAGTTAGCGTTGGATAAAAAGTTTATAATTAAAGAGTAATTAAGGTCCAGCAGATATATTTTTTTAATAATGAACAGTTGAGAGATAGATCCAAAGTATGAAAATAAAATAAAAATAAAAAACAGCTCACAATTGAAAGAGCAAACATAAATAATTAAAAAAATCTTAAAACTTAAAACTTAAGAGTCAATTATTGAAAATTAAAAAAAAACTAAAAATGTACAAAAAAATTTTTTCTTGCACAGTTAAGAATAGTTAACCAACTAGCAAAATAAATAAATTTCCCCCGCCAACTAAAGACACAACAGTATAATAAACACAGTAAAACAGCTTCATTCAGAGCGTCCGAATCGCCGCACGCACACAGACGTGTCGTTTACACTCCCGCTAACCTATCTTGGCCACAGAACATCTACCGCAGATCTTGGCACGACAAAACCTCGAAGCGTCACGCCGCGTTGGGCGCCGTTGAAATTTGTCATTTCTTTGTCGTTGATTGTGTTTGTCATTACTTACTTTTAAATTTAATTGAGCTGCTTATAAATTTTTGATATCATTACAATTACACATTCTTTTTTAAATATTTTTAAAAAAACTTGTACACTTGTACCTACGTACGCACGAATAGAATAGAATATATTTTTATTCAAAATGAGTATATAAAATACATTTTTGGACGTCAAAACTATTATGACAAAAAAAACGTATCGACGACGACAATATCATAGAAAAAAAGAAATAATGTAAATACATTATCTTATACCTTAAATTATTTAAAATTCTGAATTATTACAATAGAAACGTATAAAACTTCACGTTACAAGTTATACTACTTTGGCATTACAAGATAAAAATCCTTCTAAAAATGTTATCCGTTGCGTTATGTCCCGATTACACTTTGATTAGAGCGAGTGCGAGTGCTTAATGCAGGTGCTTAGTATTAACCAAAAAACACGTTTAGACAGCATAAAAAAGTGAATAGACACTGATTACTAATCAATCGCACCAATCAACGGCTTTCAAATCAATCACTCGCACTCGTTTTAATCAAAGGGTAATCGGGGTCCTATCCTATCTTTGTAGAGAAACACAGGGATCGGCCGAAATTCGTATTATATTCGGTTTAACCGAATTTTGACAGCTTGTACCGAACTTCAACATTCATCCGTAGTTCGGTTTAAATGTCGAACATTCAGCATTAGAAAAAGGACTTTGCACTATATTGACTAAAATCTACATTAATATTATAAAGAGGGAAGATTTGTTTTTTTTTTGTATTTTTATAATATGTATCGAATAAATTCAGAAAAAGAAAGTTTATTTGTAAAATTTTTTCACCCTTAGAAATATATTAAATCATCTCCGAGTAAAATAGGCTATATTATTTAGGCAAAATAAAAAATGCAGATCCCTGATCAAGATCCCGAGCTATGACCGGCCGGCTAAACGCCACGCGGAGGAGCGCGGTGTGCGGGCGGGGTACATTTAGCAATATTTAAGTAAATTCGTAAATAAGTCACGTTACGCTCTCGAGGAAGCACACCATAATTGAACCGAAATTCGCCCAATTTATTTATTTTCACTGAATGTTCGACCGAAGTTCGAATTCCATTCAAACCACATTCGGTCCATCTCTACTAATAATAGAAAAAAGGTATTTCATATATTGAAAGAAAGTTTTATTATAACGAATTATCTAGTTAAATTTTTTTAAGTATCATAAAATAAGTAGGTATTTGTACAAACTTGAAATATGTAGAAAAACTTTAAAAACTTTTTTTTTATAGTAGTGGGGCCAAACGAGCAGGTGGTGCACCTAATGGTAAGTGATCACCGCCGCCCATGAACATCTGCAATACCGGGGGTCTTGCAGCTGCGTTGCCGGCCTTTTAAGAATGAAAAAGCTTGTTTTATTGAAGGTCCCTAAGTCGTATTCGTCCGAAAACACCCCCGAGGGTAATTGATTCAACAAAAGAGTATTGCGGGGCAAAAAGGCAAAAGCGCACGGTTGTGGATTTCCAGGTATCGACGTGGTGAGAATGGAACTTTAAATTTTGACGCGATGTCTGATGATGGAATTTAGCGGCAGGAATTAGTCAGAACAACTCGTCGGAACACTCCCCATGATAAATACGGTAAAAGATGCAGAGCGAACCTACATCTCTGCGTAACGCAAAAAGTCAAGCTGATTAGAAATAGCCTGGTCGTCGACGATTCGAACCGCTCTACGTTAAATGCGATCAAGAGGAAGAAGCTAGTACTGAGGAGCTCCGGCCCAGAGGTGAGAATAGTACTCCATGTGAAGTCGAATTTGGGCCTTGTAAAGTTGGAGGCAATGGGCTGGCATGAAAGCAAGACCAAGCTTTTAGAGGCTAGTTTAGCCTTTCCTTCCAAATGACCGCGGAACTGAACGTTATTGGATGTTGTCGACTCCCAGAATTCCAATACTGGCTGAGGCTGTCAGAAGGGTGTTCTCGAACCGAGGTGATGCGACAAAGGATGTTTTTTTTTTGGCGATGAACGCACAAAGCTGCGTCTTTTTGGGTTAAATATAACAAGGTTTTGATGACTTTATTCTGAGACATGGGATAATCGATTCTCGAGTTCAGACACGAGCTTGTTCCGGCCCTCTTCGACGTGTTCCCGAGAAATACCGCTAAGGCCGGAGTATGTAGTATCACCTGTACTATCGTCCGCATAGCAATGTATGTTACTAATTCGCAACATATCATTGATATGCAGAAGAAACAGTGTCGGTGATAGCAAGCAGCCTTGGGCAACACCAGCATTGACAGGTTTGAAGTCGGAGCATGCACCGTCGACTACGACCTTGATGCTCCGATCAGCCAAAAAACTGCATAATTTCTCGGGAAGCCCATAGGAAGGCAGCTTCGAGAGAAGCGCTTTATGCCATACCCAATCGAAGGCCTTCGCCATGTCTAAACTAACTGCCAATGTCTCCCCCTTGGACTCAATTGCCTCTACCCAACGATGCGTCAGGTATACTAGAAGATCACCAACTGAACGGCCACGACGGAAACCGTACTGACGGTTGCTAATCAGCTGGTGCTCCTCTAAATACTTCAGGAGCTGACAGTTTATAAGTGTCTCCATGAATTTGGAGAACAAGAAGGTTATGGCTATTGGCCGATAGTTGGATGGATTAGAGCGATTTCCTTTTTTAGAGATGGGATGCACTAAAGCTGTTTTCCATGAATTCAGTACCACGCCGAGTGAATAGGAGAGCCAGAATAGTTGCGTTAATACTGACGCCAACTCTGGAGCACATACTTTAAGCACAATCGGAGGGATGCCATCAGGCCCACTCGACTTGTGGATGTCCAAGGAAAGTGGTGCTTTACGCACAGAAGACTGCTGGAACTGTGGTTCTGGCATAGAACCATCACACTGCAGGATGGTAGGCGGTGTGCTTCCTTGGCACGAGCAAAGAACGAGCCTAAAAGATCGGCTTTCTCCTTTGCGGTATGGGCCATAGAGTCATCGTCTCTGTTCAAGATTGGAAATGAAGGCTGGGAGAAGAAAAGAGACCAGAACGCACGAGTGCCCGAAGGAAGGCGAACTAATTTCTCACCAATTCTGCCAATGTGTTCCGCTTTCGCCTTGTTCTTTTGAATAACCTCGAGGAAGAGTTGTACTCCTTTCGTGATGCGCTAGTTTTTAAATTACGAGATGCAGATGCAGCAGCCCAAGCTCGTTAGTATTCCTGCTTTCGGCGTAAAGCCGCTTTGCAGTGGCGACCAAACCAAGGCTGAGACTTGCCACCGATGGCCACCGCAGAAGACGGAATGAAAAGTTCCATGCCCTGCAGCACCACATCAGCAACAGAAACAGCGACAGCATTCGGATCATCCAGCGTGAAGCACAAACGCCCCCATGGGTAGGATGCAAAGAAAGTCCGGATCCCGTACCAATCTGCTGACTTATAATGCCAATCGCGACGATAGCCTGCAGAGGGAGGCCGTGATGGGCGCGTGACTGGCACTTTGCTCCGGATCAGGTAGTGGTCCGCCGCGTCAAGTAGAGCGTCCACCGATACCTGATAACGGTCCGGGTGAAAGGTCAGCAGGAGATCCAACAGTGAAGGCGAATGGCCATCCACATCGGGAACTCGCGTAGGTGAGGTTACCAATTGTGTAAGACCATACGTCAAGGCAAAATCGTGAACCGACCTCCCCGCATGATCGGTGGCGCGAGAACATAGCCATTTGGCATGGTGGACATTAAAATCGCCCAAGATCACGATCTCTGCGAAAGGGGTCTGCTCTAACCGCCCGGCCACAGCTACCCGCGGCGCGACCTGCGACGCGTAATGCGGCGCGGTGAGTCGCGCGACCATCTGGGTATGCCACAGCTCGACTTGTTGCGACCACGGCGGCGTGCCGCTCTGAGCTGTCACACCTATACTAGCTAGTACCAGGGTCGGATTTTGTTATACCATTTTTACTATATTCTTTTGAAGCGTAGTATATATTATCGTAACGTTAGGATTGTACGCAAAAATACCATTAATGTTGATACTTACATATATTACCTTATCATTAATCCCTCCATTCAGGATTTTTGAAATTATATTTCTTTAGGCGCGTAATATTTCTTTAGGCAGCGAGTGAAATTTTAAGATGCACGCACATTACCGTAACGTAAAAGTTACAGGTTGTCCGCTGAATTGCTCATTAAGTCCCGAAATCCTTGACTATCCTTTTCCAGCCCTTTTATTATTTTAATGTAATTAAGTATTTACATGCAATTAAAATCTATCAGGAATAAGAAATCAGAAGTACTTTATTCAATAAAACTTTTTACAAGTTATTTTGACACGTCAACATATTTTTTAAAAGCTACTACCGGATCGGAAACGCGGCCACTATTTTTAATAGTACGCGCTATTTTTAAGTAGACGCCAAAGAAGTATAACTTCTCACCCACGAATATAAGTACACGCACTCATTTTTTTTAACGTATGGCAACGTAGACTTTTTCCGTGCAATTTTTAGAAACTATGATCGTTTTTGATGTAGTGGGCTGTAGAAAGAATGTATTTTTTATTAATATGAGTGAGATGAATGTATAGAAAATGCTGTAAAGTTTTTTGATTAAGTTTAAGTTTCGGTGTATATACTAAATTAAGTTTAATATTATTTTAAGTATAATATTAAAATAATATGTCAATAACCAATTATTTATTTAATCAATAAATCAGCATACTAACTCTAAATTAAAATTTAAAAAAACCGACACTTTTTTTATCGTCAGCCCACCATTTTACTTCAGTTTCCTAATAATTTTAAGCGCAAAACGTAAGAGGAGCTGATGATCTTCGAAAGAGGATCCTGCAGCATAAAGTTAAAGGTAACCATGACCTGTGGTTCCTTACTCAATGAGCTTGAGCTGTTTTATTGCCAAGCTCCCTAAGTCTCCAGCTCCTTCATGTAACTCTATCAAACCATGTGAATCTTCTAGCAATAAAGACTATATCAGCCCAATTTCAAGTGTCCACTTTCCAGTCCCATCGTTATATTTTAAAAAACATTCAGCATCTAAGTGTTTGCCAAAACAAATCGAAGTAGCCTACACTCAGTGGCTTTTAACTGATCAAGCTTAGAAGATCACATGGACTTCCTTCCGCTCTATCATCAGTTACTGGAAACTATCCTATTCCACATTCCTTAAAATAAAAAATCAAACGAGTCCAAAATTTATCGTGTTGCTCAATTCTAATTAAAAGTTTTGATAACCTCCTTCCTGTTTCATCATAAGACCCTGTAAATCATTTAGTACCTGGGTATTTGTCAAAACAGAACAACTGAGTCCAATCTAAATGGGTTTTTCTTGTTTAGTTTATAACTTACCATGGCCACCTTCGAGTTTGATCGTTAAATCCTAAGTCATGATGAGCATCAGATCCTAGAAATCGTCCAGCATCAAAATGTTTGTCAGTACATGACAATTGAGCGCTAACTCAATAAACTTACCTTGTTGAGTTTAGAAGTTTGTTATCTAAGCATTTTGCATCTGGATGTGAGAAGTTTCTATATTACTTTTTTTGGCTCCATCTTCAGAGTCTCCTAATAATGAAAAATATCTTATTGCAACGAAACGAACGACTTCAAACTCTACTATCTTAACACTTTCTAATTACAATAACACTCTAGCGGCTCCATGTTCCATTTCTCGTCATTATGAGTACTAATTAAACTTAGTACGTATAGCAACAAAACCAATGACCCAAAACTTGGTTGCCTCGTCAAAACTCTACATCTGAGAGTTCTAGTCCCTATACCCAGGCTACATCATGATATTAGCTGGATACATTGATATAAAATACCAAGATACAAAGTTCCGAACAAAACTGACCCTCAAAACTGTCGCTAATTCAGTCTAAAAAGTTTATAGTTATGGCACAAACGTGTTTTTGCATATTCAACCTTAAACGCAAGATTTAAAGTCATTTTTAAAAAACAATGTACAAAAAGCAATAAAATTTTTGACTTAAGTTAGCCGGTAGGACAAGGCATATGTGGAGTCGAATGTAAATATTTTTATGCATTGAGGTAGTATTTTAAGGGTTTGTAAAATTTACGTAAAAAAAATCTTGTCGAAAATCTGATTTTGCGTAGAACATTTATATATCAATAAAACAAATAATGACTTTATGTTTCAAACGTTATAGGTAGGTTATTGGTTCTATTACACAGAACCTACACATATAAGCAAACTGTGGGTTTATAGCCATGTAGTATTTGACGCTTGATATTGATACATTTAGTTTGCATAGTCTAATAGATTTAGAATATACTGAAATAGGAAAACTGCAATGGTGACTATGACTACGTTATAAAGTTCATAGATTCTTACATGATAACAGACACGATTTTTTTTCAGACTTATTATGTAATGTATCGACAACACTTACTGGAAACGCATTAATTTCCTAGAAATAAGTTCAGCTTTTCGTAGAATTCTCGTTTTGAATTAGATTTCAGTTTTTCTGTTTTTTTTTTTGCAGTATTATGTAAACGAACATTTGTTTAGTTATAGTATCTGCAGACGTACGAGCGAATACTGCCCATAGACATTTGAAATACAATAGGTTAGTTGTTAATGCGATGTCGGCTTCTAAAAATTTTATTGACACTCGTATAAAAAATTCCAATAAAACAATTTTGAGCTAAAAAATTGTGTTCAATGTTATTCGAAAGATCAAACTCGTTGACGATTTTGAAAAAATATACATCTTTTCAAATACTGAATAACTATCATTTAAAAAAAACTTCGGATTTTTAAACTTTTTTAATTCAATAGTCTATGCTTAGGCATAGTTTTTTTCTTTGAGGTTAAAATACTTAAATTTAGCGGGAAGTTTCAGGTGGCCTGTAGGGTCAACCAGCTCACAGATTTTTTTAATATAGTTACATTAGTTGGTTACATAGGTGTGTTACATACACAGAAATCCTAATAGATACGTATATTTAGTTTGGATTATAGTTTAGTACATATAATATTATTGCCAAAGGTAATTTTAGATTAGATATTTCCTGTTAATTATAAAATTCTTTTATAATCACGTTAGTTTTTTCGATAGGTGTGTTACTATAGAGCGCACGGAACTAGTTGGCCGCGCCTTAGGTATGTGAACGGTGGGGCGGAGAGGCAGGGGCGCTGCTGTCATTACTCAGTGCGGCACCGTACTTTGCGACGGCAACACGCGTTGAAAGTTCCGGCTAGTTTAGACAAAACGCACATAAGATTGCAATAGCGAGATGAGTCCGCCGATAAAAAGACAATCTAAGGAAATAATATTTAAAGTGCATACATTTTTTAGTAAACGGAAAGCCGATGTCAATAGTTTAGAATATAAAACTGATGCGAATATACATAAACTAGTAGCAGAAGCAACAGGGATATCAGAACGAAGTGTTAGGAGAGTGATTGCTGAAAGTAAAAAATCGTTGCAAAATACAGGGGAAGCAAGATTTAGTTCTCCACGTAGACCAAAAGAAATAAAAAAAGAAATACAAGTTGATGACTTTGATTTAGCAGTGATAAGAAGAAAAATAAATCAGTTTTATACGGTAGAGAAAAAAATTCCAAGTCTACGAAAACTAAATGCTGTGTTAAAAGAGTAAATGCTGTGTAAAACACTTTTGCACAAACTGGGATATTCATTTAAAAAATGTAAATCGAAGAGATGCCTTTTAATAGAGAGACCAAATATTGTTGAATGGCGAGTGAAATATATGAGGGCTATAAGAAAATTCAGAGAAGACAAACGAAATATATTCTTTTTGGACGAAACTTACGTTAGCCAAAGTCACAATGTCCAAAAATGTTGGCAATCTTCGTCGGAGCCTGGAATTTATACAGATATAGGCAAAGGAAGGCGTTTGATAATAGTTCACGCTGGTAGCCGGAACGGGTTAGTTGACGATGCTTTGCTAATTTTTAAATCAGATTCAAAAACGGGGGATTATCATGGAGACATGAACTCTACAAATTTTTACAACTGGGTTGATCAAAAATTAATACCTAAACTTCCACCTAACTCAGTCATAGTTATGGATAATGCTGCCTATCATTGTGTGCAAGTTGAGAAGAAACCGACTATGTCCAGTTTGAAAATTAATATGCAGAACTGGTTGCAAAATCATAATGTAACATTTTCTCCCACGATGATCAAAGCTGAACTCCTGAGGTTGATTAATGCGACCCAATCAGAAAAAATATTCAAGATTGACGAACTTCTGAAAGCTGCAGGTCATACTGTTCTCAGACTACCTCCATATCATCCAGACCTCAACCCGATCGAGCTTGTGTGGGCAAATATTAAAAATTGCCTGGCCAGAGATCACATTAATGCTACATTGGACGAGAAAATGACAATACTAACAAGGCTATTTTCCGAATTCTCTGCCGAACAATGGCAAAAATGCGATGACCACGTACAAAAAAATGAACAGGAATACTGGAATCATGATATGAAATTTGATACTATGATGGACCAAATCATTATAAGTTTACAAGATGATTCTGAATCAAGTTCAGAGAGTTCAGAATCAAGTGATTCTGAGAATTGAGTTTGTTTGTTTGTTTGAACGTGGTAATCCCAAAAACTACTAAACCGATTTGAATAATTCTGATTTTTATTATATAATACACATATTTAATACACATCCATAACTCATCATTATCTCGTTTCGTGGTCATTTGGAGGCAAAAGCAAAGCTCCTTCCTCTTGAACGCATTCAACGCAGAGTGTCTTCAATGCCGATCACGATAAACGTATACTGATGACTCAGCCTGAACTAAATACTTTTCGTAACTTCCACTGACACGTGTTTACTACCAAATTACTGAACTAACATTACAAAGTTCAATTTGTATTTTATTTATTCTTTTCAATAAATGAAAAAATATTGTTCACGATATCTTCAGATTGGTCATCACTGTCTAAGCTCATGTGCATTGCGAGCAGTTGACAACCCGCCCCCTTACCCCTGTCACCACCTAAGGCGCGGCCAACTAGTTCCGCGCGCACTATAATAGGTATTTTTAGTTTGAGGTATAGTTAGTTATGATATTAGGTATAGAAAATTTTGAAGTTATAGGAAGTTCAGGTCTTACGTTTTTTACTTACATTTTAATAACAAAAATGTCGTATATATATAATTAAGATGAATATGTAAATATTATTTTTAACGTACTAGCGGCCCACCCGGCAATGTACTGATAATACATGATATATGATATTTAATAAAATAAAGAAAGGTTAAATAAGTTCTAAAGTAAATATGCGCGAGCAAAGCCGCGGGTAACAGCAAGTATGTATGCAAATAAAACAACTCGTACATATAAACAGTCACTTAAAATTTATACGAGACTAGCTGCAGATCTGCATTAGGATAAAAGTATTCTATGTGCTGTTCCAGGTCATCTTATATCCGAGTCCAAATCCAAATTGGTACAGCCATTTTTTACGTGATTGATTATCAAATATCCAAACATACAAACTTTAACATTTATAATATGTATAGTATAAGATATCCGCAATCAAAAACAACATTTTATTAAAAATAAATTATTAAATCAAAAAATAAACATTCTTAATGCAACCTGTGCCTTCCATTTAAGAAATCGTTATCAACAACACGTGTAAAAAGAACAAAATTCGATGCTACTTATGATTTCCTATTGTTATATTAAAAGTGTCGTAATATATGTCCAAAGTTCTTCGTAAGAATCACAATTATATGTTGTTATTTTATATTCGTACAAATAGAATAAAAAGAATCACCTAACTTGGTCCTCAAAATAAGTAATCAATATAATCAAACATTTTAAAATCGTCAAATTGATGTCCTCTTCTCTTTTGGCAGTTGGTTAACAACTATAAAAGGTATTCAAAATTATTAATGAAAAAAATTAATCTTATTAAAAAAAAAATAATTTATTAATGAAAAAAATCGACTCCACTAATAATAACAGGATCAATTTGTATTATTCGACTAAATTAAAAGGAGGTTGTAATACACTGTCCTTTTACTGAAAAAGTGACCATTGAAATTTTGTCGTATTGTATTTGGAGCGTCGAGTACATTTTTAAGACAAATAAAATGAAAATCATACATTACATCCTATATTTAGTAATATAAACGACAAAAATAAATCGATAAACTCTTATACTTACCGAAAATACAATATCTTATATTTTTTTAACGTTCATGATGTTGTATTTTACAATTTATCAGAGAACAATTCTGTATTTTTGACGCGCGGGCAGTGACGTGAGCGACAGGCTTCTATTTGAAGTGAGTGCACAATTTTAAATTGTGCACTCATTCTTAGAGGACGTTTTTGAGACACTGATTGTGTATCTTGGGTTTTCATATATCAATGGCTGGATAGTACCATAATATTGCATTGTCATTGAAATTACAAAAGTTTGCCAAGTTTCAGTACAAATAAATATCAGGAAGTCGATAAATATGGTTTGCAATATTTAGAAAATCTTTTACTTAAATACAAATATTGCTAGTTAAATAAAAGCTCATATCTTCGAATGAAGATATTGTAGCATCAGGTCTTGGTCACCATGTCATTTCAATATAATTGAAGTAATAAAGTACAAAATTTAGCATCGATAAAGCCTTTGCAAGTTGCTTAATTCCTTTCATCAAGTAGAAAAGAGATGGTGAGCTTTCAAGGGCTGCACAGATTCTATTGAATCATAGCTAAGAACCATCTCACAAAATAGGGCTTTCAAGTAAAAAAATCGCAACTAAATCGGACCACCCGCCAGGGCGCTACGATGCACGGACAGATACAAAGACACACCTCTGAAACTTATAACAACCTTCGTTTTTGCGTCGGACGCTAAAAATTGTAGTAATAATTTTAATAAAATAAAGTAGGTATCTACATAATTTCCGTTGGTAATAATTTTGTGTTATTCTAACCCTGGCTTACAAGTGAATAAAACAAAAGTACTCTTGTTTTATCCGCTCATCACACCACGCGGCCGGTCGCGCGTTTTTCCGCGCCGCAATTCGCGTCGCCGGTAGCTGTGGCATACTTCATACATTTTCTTACATTTGTTTTCGCTCGCCGCGCCGCAATTCGCGTCGCCGGTCGCGCCGCGCGAGCTGTGGCCGGGCCGTAACACGGAATCTACATTTGTAAATGCCCAACGAGCCGGTCAACTTCAGTATTCCCGCTGTGGGCCCTGAATAAGCACGCTTAGCTGTCTACTCTACCGAGGCGCCGGTAACAGATATCTTCTCTGACGTATGCGCACACACCAGCCCGCGATAAAAAGGAATGTTCCAGTTTGAACCCCGGATAGGAGAGGTAGGAAGTATCAGCCGGAGAAGATATCTGTGTCTCGGTCAAGAAGAGCAAAGCTGGCTTCGCCGTCTCGACATGTTAGTGGACGGCATTCAGGTTGGAATGAAGCCCCCTGATATTACAGAAATCCACAGTAAGCGTGGTAGGGGGTGCCATGGCTTTCTTGCTCTGTTTGCCCCAGACAGAATTAGAATTGCCTATGAACGCAATTTTGCAAAACTAGTGTTGACTAGCTAATTTCATAATGTCGGAGTTTCGAAAACACGGCCGACCCATGTTACTGTATATTATTCTAATGTGCGATAGAGGTCACTTGTCAGTGACATGAAACTGTCTAATACTTCATGGTCAGTAAATTACCAATGACGTCTATAATAGTAACAACAGCGGTCAGTGCAATTTGGTATTTGTCTGTGCCAGTGTTGCCAATTTAACGACTTTATCGCCAGAAATGACAACTTTTGGCGTAACAATGACAAGAAAAATGTTTTGACGACAAAAAATATTTATGGACTTAACTGGCGACTTTTAAGATGCGAATAAAAATATTTTAAACGGTGAATATTTTTAGTTAACTTATAAAAAAATAAATTGATGAAACATGATTGAATCAAATATTTTTCCCTAGCTTTGGAAAGCACTATCAATAAGCATCTATTGTTAAAATTTAAATGATTACACCGGATATTTGTATATTAGACGTATGAATACCTAAGACAAGAATAAACTTTTGAATTTCGCGCTCAGCGCTTTATCAGATATTGTAACTTCTTAGATTTATATAGCAATTAGTGCAGCTTACTGCGGACTACAGCTGAAATAGACTCACTGACTGTAGAGAGCAATAATATACTGACTATAAAATAATGTGTAGTACGTTACTACTAGTGTTTTATCGTTAATAGGTTGTCGATTTTCAATAGTCAAACTTTATGGCACTTGTGACGGGTCGACAATTTTATAAATGCTATCAAATCATATTGGAATTTCTACTTTTTAGCTAAAAACTTTTTTGAAGTTTGACAATAAAACACATAAATTGCTCGCCCATGCTTTATTAGTTATGTAAAAAATCTTGTAAAGCGTTACTAATCTTTTGTGTACGTCCCACAATAAATTCAGTTTTAAAAGACTCTTGCGACATGTTAAAATATATTAAGTCTGGCGACTCAGATCTGTTAGGGTTGACAGCACTGAACTTACTGGGCTTGTCAATTGTCATTTGAATTTTCATTTTGACATTGACATAATGTATTAATGTTCTTTTACCAAAAAGTAAATTAATGTTTACAAACATTCAATTTTTATTTTTTATGGTTTTATATATATTATATTTAATGTAATAAATTTGCGTCGTGTATTCTATTTTTTCATGATTTTTGATACGTAGCATTTATTGGCGATATACGAATGAAATAATAACAGTTCTGTTTTCAGCATACCAATTGCTACGAATAGTAGTATTGAGTACATCTGTAAGATTTCATCTGATAATAATATCGGTTCCTAGCTTAAGTAAATTAAAATAAATATCCTACTCTTTAAAATTTTGTAATTAGTTGTATAAACTCGTTGATATTCATTGTTATATTTGCATATTGAGTGAACCTGAAGAGTTTAAAATAAAAGCTTTTTCCTCTTTGCTGAAGAGAATCACAGGCCAAAGCATAGCCAATACTTGGTCAATTATGACTATGACATCATCGTACCGGCATTCGTAGATAGAGATGTGATAAACGGCTTTTGATTATTAACACGTTTAAACGTTTTGCTTATACTTTTAAGCGTGCTTATAAAAGCGCTTTTCGTTTAAACGCTTTTTTAAACAAAAGTTGTTGATCGTTGAGAAGGTCGATTATAAAACGAAAATTTTAGTGAATTAGTGGCGACCGATAAAGCCGAGAGCTAAAAAAAGCGTTCAATGTTTTATGTTTTTGTTAGTGTTATTACTTATTACTAGCTTATAGAAATGACGTGTTATCAAATACAATACAATTTATTATACAATACTAGCTGACCCGACAAACGTTGTTTTGCCATATAAATTATTGAATTAAAAAATAGGGGTTGATGATAAAAGGGTGAATATTAGGGTTTTATGTATTTTTAATGCTATTTTATAAAAAATAAAAATAAAAAAATTTGTCCTAAAAATAAAAAAACAATGTTAGGAGTGGACAACCCTTATCACTTAGGGGTATAAAAAATAAACAGTAGCTGATTTTCAGACCTACTGAATATGCATATAAAATTTCATAAAAATCGGTCAAGCCGTTTCGGAGGAGTATGGTAAATAACATTTTAATACGAGAATTTTATATATAAGATACTTTATTAATCAATCAACTTCCCTTCGTACTTTTTAGGCTTAGGACTATCTGAAATAAATAGTAACACAATATACACTTTTTTATCCATAACCTAATTTCAATAATTAATATAAACAAAATTACTTTGAGTAAAGGAATCCCTTTACAAATTTTCAAAGTAATTTGAAAATTTCAAACGTGTCATGTTCGTACGCGCGCTAAGTTAAATAAACAATTGATGAACGCGTCGAATTTCTTCAACAACGAAAAGCGTACTAGAATTTGAAAAAACGTAAGTTGTTAATTCGTTGTAAAAAGTACTAAGCAACCAAAAAACGGAGCGTTGTCAGTCCGACACAAATATTGCGTAAACAAGTAGAAAATAATTTAGCCGCTTAATACGATAACCAAACCAAATTGTTATCGTTTCTTATGGGAATAGTAATAAGGTTGTTAATCCAATAAAATGAAAAATTATATTGAGTCTTATAAGGTTCTTTATTCTATTTTATTTTGAATTTTAACGTTATTGAAATAAGGTTACTTTTTGTCAATCACGCTAATATGGTATTTAAATTTTTGTTTCTTAAACATCAACGTTTAAACGAAAACAGCTTAAATCCGTAAGCGCGCTTATTGGCTTATTTTGAAAAGCCTAATTTTTTAAGCCTATATCGTTTAAACCACAGATTACTTATGGTTTAAACGCCCACGACTATTCATAGATATTACATGCTATAGTAATGCTCATTGGCGGCACTCGCCACTCGGCATTCGTATTGAATTCGTATACGGTGACCGTTTGTAGAACTGTGTATAACTCAGTTTGCTATTCAAAAGTATAAATTTTGCGAATATCAC
The DNA here is from genome assembly GCA_036924255.1 of Apodemia mormo. Classification (NCBI taxonomy): domain Eukaryota; kingdom Metazoa; phylum Arthropoda; class Insecta; order Lepidoptera; family Riodinidae; genus Apodemia; species Apodemia mormo. Next base: position 23,420,414 of record JAUPFN010000001.1, read on the forward strand.
TTTTAAATACTATTTTTTCTTAACTTTTTCCGTTTATACAATCAGTGAGACCTATTAATATGGACGCGAAAACACTTTCATCAGCCATCGCTAAGTTTTCGGCAAAATTCTGTAATGTGAGTCATGCTTTAATGCTTATTGGTAACTAAGATATGTTTATAAATATAATACATATATTTATATATACACCACTTTAAGAGTTTTTGGGGTTGATTACATGCTAGTTTGGAAAAATAGGTATAAAAAAATCTAGGCATTTCCGTTTTTGTAAGGGGAAGCCAACCCCTATCCAACTTATCCAAAAATCCATAATATAATGTAATGCCAACACTGGTTTATCTTCATACACACACACATTTTTTGTTTTTCTTTAAAAATATAGTCAGTATGTCTGTATGTTTATGCAGCAGGGTTTGAAGTTATAAATATCATTGATAATCTTTGCTAATTCTCAAAGTAATTTCTTTTTGTAAGTATATAATATTTTTTTGATAAGCATATTTGAAAATATTTCCCACTTTGATGACTTTGACTCTTCTTAATTCACGTACTCACCATCCTTTTTAGTTAATGCAGTAGAGATAATGCTTCATCCATTAATTTAATTAACTAAGTAGTTGATTAACATCCCATGTATTAGTTTGCAAGTTTTAGCCATGAAATTATTAATCTTTTACCTTGATTATAAAATGTCTACAATTTATTTACTAAACTACTTGTTTCTAAGGTAAATATTGATATGAATACAAGTTAAAAAATATGTTTTGCTTATTACTGTTTGACAATGATTATGACTATTCATAGAAATAATGGTAGCCGTATAAGATATCTAGAACCACAAAATGTTGAAGTTTTTTTGAGATCAATCTGATGAAAAGTTTACTTATGAAAATTGGAGTGGGCTCTCAAAAACTTTAATAAAGAAATCTAAATAGATTTTTTTAAATAACTTTTAAATATTAATACCAAATTAGTTATTGATTCCTACATCTAATCTCATACCAACTTATTTTTTAATTGTAGTGATATTTTTGAACCTGAAAATTAAGCTCCCTATTAATCAACTTATTACAAAGTCATATTTAAAAATTACACACGAACCACTGAAACATTCAAACTGATTTCTAAAATTACTATAACTTTAGCGTAATAATGTGGAAAAATAATACCAAATTGTAAAATAAGTTTCATACTTTAAAAAGTCTTTTAAAAAGTTCAAAATAAACAGTGTGATTGTTACATCTATATCTATACAATTAAATAAAATTGGAGTGTCTGTTTGTAATATTAAGATAATCGCTTTTTACAAAATGTGTATGGATGTATACATGGTACATACATATATCAAAATAACATTTTTCAAATTTTTAGTCTGTCTGTCTGTTTGTTCTGGCTAATCTCTGAAATGGCTGGACCGATTTTGACAGGCTTTCACGGGCAGATAGCTGATGTAATAAAGAGTAATATAGGCTATTTTTATTTTTAAAAAAGTCGCTGCCACAGCTAGATTTGAATAAAAACTTATACAAATGACTGGAGCAAATTGAACCAAAGAAAAACTTAAAATACTGAATTGCTACACAAGAAGTAGGAGTAAAACTTGCCTCCAGATTAGCACAATTGTAAATTGCAAGGCATCAAGATTGTGAAATATTGAATTCTTAAATACATAATTTAGTAATTTACTTACTTATTATGTTATGTATGAAGTTGTTATTATATGAAAAAATTATAACTCGAGCCGCTAGGGCGACAGATGCCTCTCCCTGCCTAGCCTTGGCGATGCCCTTGTAGACAGAACAAGACATGATGATTATCAAGAAAACTGAAAACACAAAACAAATTGCTCAAAATAAGATTTGAACTCAGGGTTGTATAAAAGCTTGTAAGGCCAGTAAGTCCAGATGTAATCAACTGGGGTGTAGAAATAATAACACATTCATTGTAATTAATTATTATGAGTAAGTTATATTTATTTAATTAAATATTTTAATTTTAATAAATTCTTTCAGGAGCTTGATAAAAGCACAAGTGTGGTTTCATCCCCTTTATCTGCTGAATATGTATTGGCACTGTTGACTCTGGCAACCACAGAACCAGCACATTCACAATTGTTAAGCTCTCTTGGAATTGAAAGTGATGACTCAGTAAGTTACTATTTTTAGTATGCTGCAGTATGCAGCCCGCTGCATTAAAAAAGTTTTTGGCGAATCTTGTGGGATTACGTATTTTTTTCAGGATAAAAAGTAGCCTATGTGCTATGCTATTCCAGGTCATCATCTACCTGTGTGCCAAATTTAATTCAAATTCGTTCAGTAGTTTTTGTGTGATTGAGTAACAAACATCCATCCATTCATCCATCCAATCATCCTAATTTTCGCATTTATAATATTAATATAGATTGAAATTTGTATTTATTCATTTTAAAAAGATATGATTGGAGTGACAGTCAGATAAAAGAATATAAAAGAAAAATAAATCAATTTAATTTAGACTATTCTGCAATGAGTTTGTGGAATGGAGCTTTTTTATATCATAGCATAGCCAAAAAAGAGATGGCTAACCTGATGGAAAGAGATAAACATCACTAATAGATACCAAAGATGTTAATAGTGCATTGCTGTTCATGTGGCAAGATAATAATGCCACCTGCTATATGCGCAATTGCAGTAGGAAAAGGTAAGGTAATCCGAAAGAAGATAATGATTAATGATTCAGTTAAAATCCAAAATCTAAGGAGACATTGTGGTGCTTTCCCAGCAATGACACATTTGGCCAATTATTCATGCTTTACAAACTAACAGGTAACAGGTGGTCAAATTTTTATAAGACTTCTGGGTTACTACAAAGTATTACTAAATTAGAATATATCAAATTCAAATTCTTGTATATGATCACATTGGTATTGATACCAATTATAACAAACTGGAAGCAAGAAGAAGAAAAGAAATTTGGAAGTGATAGCCATCAATAGTTGCTGCTTGATTTTAAAAAGAATAAATAGAAACATTTGTGTAAAATAATGACAATATATTTAACATCAATCATGCTAGAAGTATTGACCGAGTGATATTGTTGTAATTATAATAAGGATATTTTAGACTTCACAGGCGCTTTGGCTTTGGCTCAACAGTTTTTCTATAGTAAATTTGCATCATATTTATTGCATGAATAAATAGTTTTGATAGTAAATAATAATTAAAAGTTAGTCATATATGATAAGTCGTATTATATTTAAATATACCTACATATTAAGTGTGATTAATTGATACATTCTGTCTTATTTATCTTCTGTGTAAATTTGCCCAAAGGCACACAGATAAAAACATATAAATATAAATTGGTTACAGTACCTACTAATTCTTAGTTTATATAATGTATTTATTTGAATAAAGGCTATTATTGTTACATTATTATATGTTGCCGGACCGATTTTGACGGGACTTTCACTGGCAGATAGCTGATGTAATAATGAGTAACTTAGGCTATTTTTATTTTTAAAAAAGTCACTGGCACAGCTAGATTTGAGTAAAAACTTATACAAATGACTGGAGCAAATTAGAGGCGCTGACTATGTAATCAATGGGGCTTGGGTTCAATTCCCGATGGGGACAAGCATTTGTGTGATGAGCATAAATATTTGCACTTTGTGTTTCTGGGTTTGAGTGTTTATTAAATATATTTCAGTATTTATATTATGTATTCTATGTATTAGTATCATTGACTAACATCCATAATGCAAGCAAATAATTTGCTTACTTTGAAGTTAGATCAGTAAGTGTAATTTGTCCCATGAATATTATTATTAAAATTTATTTTTTTAAACATGTGTGTATTAAAATATACAATGGTCAATATAGTTGAAGATCCGAACCTGAATTGACCTTCACCGGGCTGATAATAGAATGAAAGGTATTTTAAATAAAGTATCTTCACGCCTATATCCCCGGAGAGGTAGGCAGAGGTACAACCAGTGCACCCACGATTAGCCCAATATACTATGTCCCACAATGTGATAGGTGGCAAGCCTATCGCCATCTGGGCACTTTTCAATCCCCGGAATGAAAAAGTCCCCGCTTGGCAATAGGCTTGCCACCTAACACAATTGTGGGACATAGTAACTTCAGAGTGTTTTTATCATCGTGGGTGCACTGGTTGTACCCATGTCTACCTCTTTGGGGATACGGATGTGAAGAAATTTTTAAAATAAATATGGATAAATATTGACATTGAAACAATCACAATCCGCTTTAAATTAACTTGTTTAAAATGTTTGATATTGTTTATTCTTAGATAAGATCCTCATTTTCATCTGTATCATCAAGATTGAAAGCAATTAAAGGTGTGACTTTGGATGTTGCAAATAAGGTGTACATAAAGGATGGTGCTTATGAATTGAATGCTCAACTTAAAGAAGATGCAATTAAGGTTTTTGATGCTGCCCTTGAAAAAATCAACTTTGGTAATTCAGATGCAGCAAGCATTATAAACAAATGGGTAAATAATTAATTTACATTCTAAGCTTTTTTACATACTTACTACATCAGTTCCCAGGCAGTTTAAAACATGATAAACTAAATATACCCTTATTTTTTTTTATAGTATAGAATAGTCAAAAAGCATATTGCTCTCCTGCTGGAAAGAGATAACCATCGCCTGTAGACACTAAACATGTTTACAGTGGCAAATTTAACCATAGGCCCGTGACGCACTGGCGTAGGGCAGCATATTTCTCGGAGTGGCAAAATTTATAAATTGTTTAATATCAGTAATCATGATGTTATTCGCCTCTGTGGTCTAGTAGACCGGTGTTGGTGTTGATCACTGAGGTCCCGGGTTCGATTTACTGGTCGGGCAATTCAAAAAAATGTGCTTTTCAGTCAAGGATTGGATAAGTGCCCGGTTAGCAATAGGTTTGCCACCTATCACGTTGTGGAACTGAGTGTCTTTGGCTAATTGTCGGTGCACTGGTTGTACCTCTGCCTTTTTTTTGCGGGAATATGGTCGTGAAGATACCTTCTTATCAATAATCAGTTCCCAGAAAGCAAAAAAACCGACATATCAATCGTCGCCTAGGGTGGCATTAAACGTAAATCTGTCACTGCATGTTAATAGTGCAAACATATTAAGCCATGTCACATGCGTAATTTTACCGGCTTGTGACTACCTTACCCTCCAAATCAAATTACGACATTTGTACTGGCCTGTCCAACATTGATGTTATTGCAAAAAGATGAATTTAGTCAAATATCAAACCTGGTCAAGTCGTTGCGAAACTCTTCTACCTAGTAGTGACGAGGGTAGTGACATTTTATGTCAGTCGCTCACCTCTTATGAACTGCCATAGAATGGTAAATGCTCTATTCTTTAAAGGGTCCCCGGGCCAACAGAGTTTTAATGTGATCATCACTTTACCCATACTAACAAATTTTCATCGTAAGTCTTCAATCTCTGCCAATGGATTCACATGATAGGAAGATAGTTACATTTATCCAAACATGTATTTTCTAGGGAGGTTGTTACTTTTATATTTTTTATGACAGGTTGAAAGCAAGACAAACAATAAGATCAAAGACCTCTTGACGTCAGACAGCCTAAGTGATGACACACGCGTCGTTCTCGTCAATGCACTGTATTTCAAGGTAAGAACCCTAATAATAATTAATCATAAATTTGGTCACAAGGTAACCTACTTACTTGTAAATATGCTGAAAGCTGAGTTCAAATTACACCATTGTGTTGTACTGGTATTACATATTTTTGTCACAATTGATGTCTCAGTCTTGACTTTGAAAATTTGAAAATTCCTTGGATAATTATATAACAAGAAAAGTTAAAGGCTTTTCTGATATATTGTGAATTTTTAGAAAGCGTTTGACTAAGTTGCGACAAAGAACTTGTCGGATATTTTACCCAGTTATGGGAAGATGGGGTCTCTGCTGAAAGAAAGATTTAGTTTATTTGCATGAATACGAGTGTTAAAAGTTGTACAAATTAATGTATACCAACCAACATATTCTACAAAATTTGGTGTAGAAATATTAAAACATTTGACTATTTTATATATCTGCATTTAATAAGAATAACTTTAAAATGCATATTTTTTTTTACAATTACACAGTAAATAAATAAATATAGAAATAAATATTCAGGGGATAAATTACACTTACTGATCTAACCTCAAAGTAAGAAAATTATTTGCTTGTGTTATGCGTGTTAGTCAATAATACTAATACATAGAAATACTTATATAAATACTAGAATATATGTAATAAACACCCAAACCCAGAAATACAAACATTGATGCTCATCACACAAATGCTTGTCCCCGTCGGGGATCAAACCCGAACCCCATCGATTGTGTAGTTAGGGTCACTAACCACTCGACAAACGGGGCGATCCAACAATAAAAGAATTATGTATTAGATTAATATTTTATTTTATTAGCAAAATATCTATTCACATTATAGTAAGATTCCTTTAGTTAGTAGTTAATGCTGTTAGCGGAATTTATTAAAGAGGTAAAAATTTAAGACTTAGTAATATGATTATACTAGCTGACCCGTGCGAAGATTTTGCACGGCGCCATCTAGCGTTTTTCAAGTATAAAACTCTATTAAGATGTTTAAGTATCACCCACAGATAGCGCTCTGGTCGATTGTTATAAAAATTATATTTAATTATTTTTTAGGCGATAGCCTTGCCACCTGTCACATTGTGGGACCAAGTATCTTCGTGGGTACACTTGTTATACCTCTGCCTACTTCTTCGGGGATACAGGCGTGAAAATACCTTTTTTTTAAATTTTTTATTAACAAAAAGTTTTTTTCGATTTTTTTCATGTTCATTCGCTCAAAGTAGAAAACATAAGCTCTAACAGGGTATTTTTTTTTTTTTTTGGTGAAGTAATTAAAGAGATCGAGCCACTTCAGGAAAAACACCTTTTAGAATTAATGTATATGATGATCATCAGTAATATGATATTAATTGCAATACCATAGGCATTATTTTTAAAACTATCAAGTCTTTTCCTAGTCACATGCAGTTTCTCACTGTTTAATATGTGTTTTAAATGTTCTGTGTTCTAAAATATGTGTTTCCTAATACTTTAGAAATTATTTTAAACAAATGATGATTTTGTTATAAATACATACGCATATCGCTAAAATATAAAAACAAGATAATGGTAGTGTTTTAAGAGTTTTAAAAGGTGGCTTTACAAGAATATAGTTGATACACATTACACATTGCACACATATATTTTTAATTTTATTACACTAATTTCGTTGAGGTTTACTGTGTGGTTAAGCAATAGGTTAATTTTATTATATTTTTATTATTTACTTATGACCATTAACTATCATGTCTTTCAATATGTACAATATTTTACCAGTCAGCCTGTATATGCATGTATGTAAAAGTTATCTGGCAAGATATTAGTTGTAGTGTTATTAGTGTTATTAGTTAGTATATGTATGCTGGGAATTTATAAACTAAAAAATAACCATAACCTCTCAAACAAGAAATTGGACTTGTATAATGATCTTTCGGTGCTTAGTATTTTTTCGTAAATGTGTACTTTTGTGTATTCAATATTGGAAAAGTTAACAATTTTATATTTTTATTTTATTGCTTTTGACGTAGGTATTGAATGTAGGTGCGGTATTTATTTTAATTATATAAAATAAAATGTAGATTTATTCCACAGGGAACCTGGAAGGACCAATTTAATTCCAGGTTTACACGGGACAGGCCTTTCTACATTACAAAAGAGAGAACCGTAGATGTACCCATGATGTACAGGGAGGGTGATTACAAGTACGGCCAGAGCGCGGAACTCGAAGCTCAGGTATAAATAGATTAGATAAATAAACTTATATCTGTTGGTAATGCTGGAATGTTGCCAGATTATCGATTTTCATTCAAAAGCTGGGAATAATATATATTATTCTAAGGCTTTCATAGACGACCGACGACGTACCTTAGGTACATACGTATAAAATATCGTTTAGTATACGTAATAAAATACGTATTAAATATAGTATATACTAATTTGCGTAATAAAATTGACCTGTGGCACTCGGAGACTGCCGCGGTAAAGCTATTGCATAGCATTTTTTATCAACTTATGCAATTACAATTATATATTTATTTTATTTATGCAGTATTTTTTTTTTCTTTGTTTTTTTTTCTTTGATGTTAATTCAAGTTACACTTTGAGCGTGGTGACCGATAAAAAAACATTTTTTTTCTTTTATTAAATAAATAAGATGTTAATATTGTTCAAAATATTTTTATTATCTTTCAATACATGTCGGTTTTTCAGGAATATTTAATAAATGCACTTTGTTTATTCATATTTAAAACACTTTGTACACAAATTATACGAGTACAGATATTCACTGTTGTACGTAGATGATAAATACCTATACACCTATATACTTTCTCACAAACAGCTGATTACGGTAGTTTTCCAATACAACCAATGCCATCTAAAGGCGGGTTGCTGAACTAAAGAGACAAGCGTGATATTTCAAAAAGTCATTAAAAGTTCTGGTATTTATCGATAGATGGAAAAACTAAAAAGTATCACCGCTGTGCCGGTCAGAGTGGGGGGTGTTAGGTTTTTTCGTTACGGAATTTCTGGATTCGGTCTCCACGCTCAAGGCCCGCGATAGAAGCTATGCAATAGCTTAAAAACTCCGATACGTACGGACATACCGGTGATTGTTATTTTTTTCGTTCTAAAATTGCTAGTAAAGTTACAAGTTCCTACTTTTTACATATTACAAGACTATTTTGCATTGCTAATCTCCTTTATAGCTTTACGTATCAGAAGTTAAAGCAGTGACAAATGAATAATGATATATTAACATATTTACAGATGCATTTAAGCTTTAAGTTAACTAGGCAACTTTGCATATGTTATATTTTAAGCTAATCGTTTATCTAATATTTAATCACAATTGAAACAATGATTGCTAACAACGTCTATTTATAATCTATGTTAATATCTGTCTTTCTGTTCTTTTTTATGGCAAAACTTTCGATAAAATTTGGCACAGATTGTTAAAGGCCTGGTGTCAAACATAGGCTACTTTTATCAAAAATGAACCTCTTTGTGGTTCATATGGGATGAAATTTCGTATTAAAGGTTATTTTATGGTCATGTTACTCGTCGCAGGCGAAGTTGTGCGGATCAGCTAGAGCTGTTCACTTTTGAATTTTATCGTTTTCGTGGCAGAGTATCATAAGCCTCATTTTCAATAGTGGACGTAATAGGTTTGAATGTTTCGCGCCATCTTCTTAAACCTTAAATGGAAACATCTGGACTATTCAGTGGTGAGGTGAAGGGCTGAATGAGATTTTTTTATTGTAAGAATAAGTTATTATGAAATGTATTTTAAGGTTTAGTGTTCGGAATTTGAATTCGAGTTTTCTATTACACTTGACGCGTAATTGTTCCTTATCACCACTAATGCGAACACTACAAAGAACCCAGATCGCGACAAAAGTCGATCGTCTACAATGCACTTAGCAATTTGTATTATAAGTGCTGTTTATTTGATTTGGTTCTTTCCCACAAAGTTTAGTTTTGCCGTTAGAGTATTTTGAGCTATATGATGTAATATCAAATAGAAAAATGTAAGATAAAAAAAAATGTTATAAGTATATAAGTATTTCGTTTTTCGTTATAAAATAAAGTCACAGTATGTTTTTCATAAATTCAACAACATACTATGACTTCATTTCAGAAGAATTTAAAGTAATCGTTTTAAAATTGTTTTTAGTTTGTGCGAGTAAACATTTGCAGTATGAATTAGAAGCGAGGTTTTTTTAAATATCCTAGTATAGGTTTAAACTCCTTTTGAAGAATAGGAAACCTGACGTTCTGTCAGGTAGTTCGTAAAGGCGAACAATTCAAAGTGTCACTACCAAATTATATTTTGATGGTAGAGTTCCTAATGTTTGATGATCCAGTCATACAGACGGCAACGCACAATTAAAATCTCTTGTCTCAAAACGTTGGTCTGAGTTTGATTCCTGCATTTGATATTTCGGTTCCATCGCTTGTTACTACTAATACTTGCTACTAGCTGTTGCTCGCGACTTCGTCCGCGCGGACTTCGTTTACTCCGCACAGCTCCTACCCCGTAGGTGATGGCGTGATAATATGTAGCCTATATGTTCACCCGACTTGTTAGTAATGTTCATGCAAAATTCGAAGTAAATCCATGCAGAACTTTTTGAGTTTACTCCGGACATACAGACAAACAGACAGAAATTCTAAAAACTATATTTTTGGCTTCGATATCAATTGTAGATCACGCCCCAAGTATTCTTAAAAATATTCAATGTACAGTTTTGACTTTATTACGATTTTATTTTATGTATAGATAACTGAGATATATCAACAGCTTTACATGCACTTAGAGGCACAGAATGCTAGCTAATAAACGGGTTGGTATGCCTCCCCTTGAAGAATGGACCATCTGCCGTTCTGCCAGGCAGTTCGTAAAAGGCGAACGATTGGCTATACGAGTTACTGCCGTCGTGGCTACTAGCTGGTAGAGTTCTGCATTGTTTCATCCGGGTCTGGTACCACCGTCTTACCTATTTCAGTTGCAATAGCGTCAGATCTGGTCACTGTCTTGTTCTGGTTGGGAAAGTAAATTACCCGGTAAACTTATACATGTGGCATTAAGACCCCGTCAAAAAGGTAGCAACGCACCATTAACATCTTTGGTGTATATAGGCGATCGTTGACTTTTTCCATCAGGAGACCCATCTGCTTATTTGTTTTAATATGGTATTAAAAATATATAAAACCATCAACAGACTCTGGTTTGCTATCGAGATTTTTTGAGGTGAAACTTAAGCAATGATAGGCGATGATGGTTATCTCAGTTTTTGCTATCCTTTATCAAAAAGTAGAAAATATATTTATTGCTTTTTGGGTAGATTGTGGATTCTTGCTTGGGTTAGTTTTCTGGATGGCTCTCGATATTTGAGTTATCGAGTTTTTGGTGAATACCACGGGAAAAACTATGCTATTCAAGGTCATTGTGGCGCCGCTGGTCCGTACCGCCGAAGGGTCATAGTGATGGAACCAGCGGGCCAGCTTCTTGTCAGGTGACGTCATATGTGTGGAGGTTGATGACGTCACACAAAGACAAGGAATGGGGAAAGGAAGATCTTCCCGACCAGGCAAGGTGTACTGCCTGGGGACCGAAGTCCATTTGAGAAGCGTTGAAACTTGTATATAGTGTTACAAGATAAATAATTGTGATACCGCGATTCAGGACTTTTATTTTGAATTTCATTTTTCCATTTGTTATTGATTTTTGTCCATTTTTTATTATTTTTTCTTGTAGCGTTTGTGATTGTTTGAGCTACCGTCATCATCTACATAGCCGTTGTGCGTGATTTAGTAACAACATCATACATCCAAATTTTCGCATTTATAATATTACTTAATATATGTTGATGTACGTATGGGATGTACGTGTGTGTAGTGTGTGAAAGAAATTACATTTATTAAAAAAAACGTAGATATTGAAATTGTTTACAAATGTAATATCTATTTTCAATAAGTGTATTTATTATATTAAACTAAGTAGAGTAAAATAATGAGGGTTTGGACATAAATCATATTTACGATTACTGACAACTATTTAAATATTTTGAATAGTCTACCTGAGTACACTGTAAGGGTTTTACTGAAGTTATTTTTCAACATCATTGTTGTATAATTAGAATACAAAATAAATGTAAGCTATGTCGTTAAAGTCTTATCTTTGTGGTTAAGTGTGACTAATTGCTACATTCTATCTATATCCTACTATTTTTAACTTCCCGCTACGTATGTAGATAACGAAGTTACTGCTTTTGCCCCGATTTTCGAAAATCGAGTTTTCACCTGATCTCTACGTTTTGAGGTTCTAGGAACCTTTTCCGACTATTTACATGATGACGTCAGTATGTATGTATGTGTGTGTGTTTGTGTGTGTGTGTGTGTGTGTGTGTGTGTGTGTGTATGTATGTAAACATCTCATCTCTCATAACTTTTGACAACAATTGAAACGCTGTTGATGGCATTCGATTGGATTTCACTCAACTGAGACTTCCTGAAAATTTGATCAAGGGAGGCCCAGTAGATTTTGGAAAAATTTTGAAAAAACTCCAAATTTTTTTTGCTAAAACAGTATTTTTTTAATATAACTTCTAGATTTATGTACCGATTGAGGATAAAAACTAATCAGCTCTATTCTTAAAAAAATACGTCTAATGCATAAATTGCACCAAAGTCGGTTTATCCGTTCAGGAGTAATCATTGACGAAAAATTTTGAAAAAAGTGTTTTTTCGACATAACTTCGAATTTTTTCAACCAATCATTATTTAGTATTCTACGATATTTTAGTACTACAAAAACTACGTCAAATTCTGTTTCAAAAATAAAAATGAATCTATTTTGCAAAAGTTAGAGCTTTTCAAATGTTAAAATTGCGTTTTTTTTAGCAAATTTACTTAATATTTTTGAAATAACTCAGGCTAATACACCAATTGACTTAAATGTTTTATCAGCTTTTCTATTTTATGAACTTTGTCAAATACCGTTAATTGCATCAAAATCAGTCAATTTGCTTAGGATTTATCAATGACGAAAATTTTTGAAAAAATGTTCGTTGATATTGCTTTGAAATTTTTTATCTATCAATTATTATTTAGCTAATGTAATATTTTAGATCTCAAAAACTGAGTTGAATGCCATTCGAAAGATCATACCGATCATCGTTTCAAAAATATACAGCTTTTCAAAAATCTATATACTGCCATTTTTATCAAAATAGATATTTGAACTGAAAAAATCAATGCTTATAGTTTTTAGTCTTTTGAGTTTAAAATATCTTTATTTAGCGAGAAGTTTCAGGGTGACCTGCAGGCAGTGGCAGGGCTGACAAAATGCCACAGGCCCCCGACCCAAGAGGGCCACGGCCGAAAAGGCCGCGAGCTCAAAAATATTTTTTTATATTGTACGTGTAATTGACTACACTAATAATCTCGAAGTTTATTAAAATTAAAGTGAGTACAACGTGACGATTTTTACTGATAGTATCCCATCAAAAGAATTTGCCACGGGCCCCGGATGGTATAGTTACGCCACTGCCTGCAGGGTCAACCGTTTACACATTTTTTTAATTCCAACCATAAGAGTATGTAAAGAAGGAATGATTGATTGTTCTCTTACTGATTTTAATGTATGAGCACGCATAAATTTTCATCGGTTTAATATTTTATTAAAAATATTAACTTACGCCAACGATTTGCAGTGAAGTTTGAGCAGACCCAATCATAGCAGATTACATCGCTGAACGAAGATAATCTTCGGTATAACTTCATAGGATCATAACATAGGGTTGGGACAGTAATAAATGTTCTCTCTTTATTGTTCCATATATTCTACATAATACCTTACAGTTGCTGCAAATACCTTACGTAGGTGAAGAGGCAAGCATGCTCATTGTTCTGCCGAACGAAATCGATGGCTTAGATGGTGTGCTCGAAAAACTGGCCGGCGGCTACGACCTTTTGTCGGAAATTGACAACATCCATCAAATCAAAGTGCAAGTGACCATTCCTAAATTCAAGATTGAAACTGAAATTGACCTCAAGACGTTGCTACCCAAGGTAACTAACTCATATGTATTATTTCCGAATGGTTTCAGTGCGGCAACTACATGTGCTGATAACGTTTATGCGCCCTCAGGGGCCCCTATTCAAGTAACAAAATTTTAATCGAATCGAAGCGTTAAGGACTCTTACATATTTTCTTGCTCAATATGCTGCGTCATAGCATGGAGTTACGTTGTATTGCATTTATGTATGTAGGATTCCTAAACGCTTCGATTCGATTCAAGTGCTTGTGAGATGAGAATATCATTTTGAGGCTGTTTCTGCTTAATACACTATAAGATGTTTTTTTTTAATTTATTTTTTATTATTACTCAACATTTAGCTAATAAGCAAATTGTTTTCCTGATGGAAAAATACAACCTTCGCCTATAGACACCAAAGATGGTAATGGTGCCTTGCTATTCTTGTGGCGAGATCTTAATGCCACGTGCATAAATTTACCGGCTATTTTACCGTCTAAACCAGAACACGACAGTAACTATTACTGACGCTATTGTGGCCTGTCACAATAGATAAGACCCGAGGCAGTGCAGAACTCTACCATCTAGTAGCCAAGACTCGCATAGCCTATCGCTCGCATCTTACGAACTACCTGGCAGAACCGCAGATGGTCTGTTCACTGGGTTACTGGCTGTTTGTTATTCCTTCAAGGTGATGATATCTTAGCACCATACCGTAGACTGATAGATAAGTATGTTAGTCAATGGTCTCACATAAATTCGAGAATTATAAAACTATATTATAATTGTTCCTTTGCGGAGTATTTCTGCCTTAAACTAACCCCAGTATTTCAGTCGGCTAGCGATATGAATTATGACGCTTATCGCCACATTTGTCAACTATTAAAGCTTTTATTGACTATAACTGAAATCAACAGCTTTACTAGTTTTTCCAAAATAGTGGGACAGTTTATTTTCTTTATTTATTTTATTTTTTTATCAAAAGATAGCAAACAAACAGATGGGTCTTCTGATGGAAAGAGTCAACCATCACCTATAGACATCAAAGTGTTAATGGTGTATTGCTATCTTGTGGCGAGATCTAATGCCAGATGCATAAGTTTACCGGCTATCTTACCCTCCAAACCGGAACACGACAGTGACAAGCACTGACGCTATTGCGGCAGGAATAGGTAAGGCGGTGGTACCAGAACCGGGCGAGACAATGCAGAACTCTACCACCTAGTAGCCACGATGGTAGTGACTCGCATAGCCAATTGGTCGATTTTTACGACCTGTCTGGCAGAACGGCAGTTTGCCTATTCTCCAAAGGAACCCGGGACCAACACTAACACCATCACCAGACTCCTGGTTACTACTGAAAAACTCAGTGAAATGTTATTTACGAGTAGTTCCACGTGTTGGATAGGGCTCTCTTTGAAGTATAGACCATTTAACATAACATGCTAGGCAGTTTTTATGAGGCAAAGGACTGGATAAATGGGTCAATACCATCGTGACAACTAGAAGAGTTCCGCAACGTCTCACCTGGGCTTAGTACCACCGCTCTACTTACCCGTAAGGAAAAGCACCAAAGCTTGTCACTGTCGTGTTTCGGTTTGGAGGGTAAGGCCACCGGTATTTATATTACTTATACGTGTAGCATTACCACCCCGCCACTCGGATTGCAATAAACCATTAACATATACAGGCAATGGTTTTCTCTTTCCATCAGAATGACCATCTGATTCTTTGCTATTCTATGATATAAAAAATCAACGACTAGGAACCAGATAATCTTAGTCTGGACCTGATGACCTGAGCTGAATATACTAACTACTATTTCAATGAAGAAGATATGTGAAAATTAAAACGAATTAGATTATAAGTGTTGTTGGAAGTGCATATTATAAAAGTGGATAACGTGCTCATTTATTTTAATATCAATTAATACATTTATACAGAATTAGTTGTATTTCTGTAATGTTTATCGGTCTTGCACAAATAATGTTAATTATTATCTATGATTAATCACCGCCTGGCTATTTGAAACGATAAGATAGCTATTTCAAGTAATGGTGGGCGTAAATACCTATTGTAATGTCATTTGGTTAACGCATGAAAAAATGGTTTATAACTATAATGAATAATAGCTGACGTTAATTATCAATAACTAGTCGTTTAATGCGGGAAAATTGGGAATAAAATGTAGCCTGTCACTAAGGTAGATTTCTATTGATAAAAGAATTTTCGAAATGGTTCCTTAGTTTCAGAGATGATTTATTATATAAAAAACTTTCAAAATACGAGCTTAAACAAGAAATACGATCGTTAAGTAACTTTCTAGGTCGCCACGAGTAAACATCTTTTTAGTTACTTGAAAACGCCGCAAATGTGAATACGAATTTTTACGAATGTTCGGCTCCACAAACCTTAGCATCACAGAAGCTCGACTCGACAAGCTTGAGCCCATTTAAATTTTATGCATTTGCTTCGTTTTCGGTTTGCGTAAATTACCACGTCTTTTGAGTTTCGAGCTAAATTTGAATGGCTTCCTATTTATGCTGAAATGTCCGAAAAATGAAAAATAATTAAGAAGAAAGAAAGAAAAAAGAAAGAAAGAAAATATTAAATTAAAATCCTCTATCGTATGAATTTCAAGTATAAATTCGCTTTTATGTATTTCTGAATAAATATTGCACATTCTTTCTTTGCTGGATGAAACAAACTAGGGAATTTAATAGATTCAGGCGTTACTTTTCCTAAATCCATAATTTAATGGAGAAACTATGGTATTTAATTTGCAAATTTTCCGCGAAAAGTTATATGGAACTGCTTGATGCAACAGAAATGAAAGATAGTGTAAGGAGTAGGGCAAATTTATCCAAAGCCTGAAATTATAGAAGACCACAGCGGCACAATAGTCCACCCAATTCCACGACACTTTCTTCCACGTCAGGAGCAAAGGCAGTAACACACAAGTTATGTACTCAACGCACCTTTCACTTCGCAACTGAAGCATCTTCAGGAGAGTCGAATAGCACTTCACTCTATGAAGGGTGAAGCATTAATGCTTCGGATGCATATATCGCCTAATTAATGCTTCAGGAGAGTCGAATAGCACTTCACTCTATAAAAGGTGAAGCTGCCAGGCAGGTCGTAAAAGCGACCGATTGGCTATACGAGTCATTCACATCGTGGCTACTAGGTGGTAGAGTTCTGAATTATCTCGCCCGGGTCTGGTACCACCGCCTTACCTATTCCTGTCGCAATAACGCCAGTGCTTGTCACTGTCGTGTTCCGGTTTGGAGGGTAAGGTAGCCGGTAAACTTATGCATGTGACATAAGACCTCTCCACAAGATAGCAACGCACCATTAACACCTTTGGTGTCTATAGGCGATGGTTGACTCTTTCCATCAGGAGACCCATCTGCTTGTTTGCTATCTTATACTATAATTTAAAAAAAATAGAGTATATATAATAAGTGCTATTCGACTCCCCTGAAGATGCTTCGGTTGCGAAGTGAAACGTGCGTTGAGTACGTAACTTGTGTGTTTACTGCCTTTGCTTCTATCGTGGAAGAAAGTGTCGTGGAAGTGAGTGGACTATTGTGCCGTTGTGGTCTTCTATAATTTCAGGCTTTGGATAAGTTTCTGTTCTCACTCTACCGCTCTGCGTTCACTCTACCGCCATAAAACTTCCTACCTATCGACACTAAGCTTTTATTGGTACAATTATCTGCCGATAATTGATTATGCGGATGTGTGTTGTTCGGACCCTTAACAAGAGCTGCCTGCTCAACCATTGCATACGTTTCTTGTATTGTCTTCGCAAATACGATCACGTATCCCAATTCCGTTCTAAATTAAAATGGCTTCCAATTCGTCAATGTAGACAGTTGCGTATGCTATGCACTCTCTTTTCTGTATTATATGACCCAGCAGGTCCGCATTACCTTAAGTCAAAATTCAAATTTCAGAACACAACACATTCTCGCAATCTTCGCTCAAGCACCATCCCTACTCTTCAAGTCCCTTTTTGTCGTACCGAATTCGTCTCTTGATCATTTGTATCCCAATCTGTAAGATTCTGGAATGCTCTTCCGGTTGAACTTAGAAATAGTCCCTCCAAATTCTCCTTTAAACATTCTGTTAAAAATATCTTTTGAATTAACATTATTAGTCATTATTTTATTTTATTTATGTATTTAATCGTCGTATTTATACTTATTTCCCTATTATAAATTAATATATGTAATATGGATATCTATTATGTTATTTATTTAGGTATGTATGTGTATATATGTGTATATATAATAAGTATATTTTATATATGTGTATTTTATGTTTATATAATGTTTTGAGTTTTTCTAGTATTACCAGCAGTAATTGTTACTAAATTTTATTAATTAACTTTTCATGCACCCCTTTAAATGAAATGTTCTCTTATTAGTTTGGGTTGACTGGTAGAGAATGCCATGTAGCATTAAGTCCACCTTTGTATTCAATTGTGCATAAATTTTTAAATAAATAAGTATGCCCTACTTCTTACACTACCTTTAATTTCTGTTGCATCACAGCAGTTCTATATATCATTTCGCGGAAAATTTGCAAATTAAATACCATAATTTCTCCTTCAAACTAGGGAATGCAATCCCGTAAGAGATTTTGAATCCTGGCATCTGCGCGACCGGACATTTTCAATCCCACGGGATGCTGGTATTTACTGGATTCTGCGTGGTTAACAAGATTTTGCAAATAGTTTATGAACAAGTTCAACCTTTGAAGTAACTTATCAGAAAGTCCTTGTTTCAGAACAAAGCAAATTTTAAGAATCAAAAGTTTTACTAATGTTTTTTAGACATTTTTTTTTAAGTTAGAAGATTTTCAAAGTAAAGAATGAAATATTGGAAATGGAGCCGCCATATATTAGAAATTTTGAAATTTAAAATTTCAGCTTGGCATCAGCGCTATTTTCGACCGTGGCAACTCCGGCATAACCAAACTATTAGATAACGACGAAAGTCTGTACGTATCTAAGGCAGTCCAAAAGGCGTTCATTGAAGTCAATGAAGAGGGTGCTGAAGCGGCCGCCGCTACAGGTATGTCCACGCAAAATATTCCTAGTAAATACATAATATATAGATAGCAGGTCAACTCTCGCCCCCCTATATAAATAACCACAAAACTTAGTTAAACTGTTGTTCTAGCATTTTCTATGGAAAGAATGAAAATTCTTTACAAAATACCTGTATCGTTACTGGCCTAAGAGCCTTCTCAGCTTCACAGGGCGCGCAAGCTTAAAGAATATGTCGATATAATGAGCTCGTTCGGCTGAACCAAGACCTTAGTAAACTTAGTAAGTTAATTAGAGGAAAAATTTTGCTCAGTGCTTTAACTAACTTACTTAGCATACTGAGGACTTAGTTTGACCCAACAGACCCAAATCTGCTACCTAGTGTTCTAACTAGAATTTTGTATCAAAATGATTAACATGGTAACTCGCATTACAAGTGAGTATAAACGAGGAAATGTCACTAACAATATAAGCACCGCGACCGTGATAATGTAATAATCTGACCTATTCTCTATATATTACTTTGGCTATATGATTCCTGGTGTTGTTACAAAATAGATTTTGGGAAATTCTATAATACTGTTAAATAAAAACTAAAGCTTAACTTTTGGTGAAACTCTAATTCATAATAGGTATAGTTTTGTGCAACACTTATATAATAAAAGATAACATTAAATAAATTATCTAAAGGCCTCTCAAAATTAATAGATAAGAATAGATCTGTCGGGCAGCTTGTAAGAGACTTGAGAGAGACACCACCCGCCCAACTCCCAGCTAATAATGACATTTTAGATTTTTGATAAAAATCTCATTAAAACCTCCCCGGGGATCGAACATGGTACCTTATGATCTGAGCCTGAATAGGCTAATCTCTAAATACACGGTAGTCCTTGTAGAATCTAAAAAACCGCCTTGCTTGCTAAAAAAATTAAAACTGTTAGTCCAGGGTATGACTTATTATCTGAGAAATATTATAGAATCGCCTATTATCCATAATTTTTTAAGTTTTTTACCTATAACTATCTTATTTATTTGTGTATTAAAATGCATGGTCTTTGGAAATAAAATAATTACTGCTTCTGGATTTTATTAATGTCTGACTTCCAAACTCTTGGTAGTGCATTTCTGCTTGTTCCAAACACCAAAAATAATTTTCTTATCTATAAGTGCCTTTTTACTTAATAAATAAATCGTTTGCTTGCTTTGCTTGGTTGATTTGTTACTAACATACACAAATACACTAAAATACTAAAAAGATATTTGTCTTAAGTTATTTACATCGATATTCGATATTTTGTTAAAGTTTACGTTTAATTTTTCATGCCTTAACTAAAAAATAGCAAATAAAGTGTATTTTATGTAATATGTTATCGCGCTTGCTACATAAGGAATATTGTCCTTGCACAATTTCAACGTCGCGAGTATGTTATTGATAAGGTAGCCGGTAAATTTATACATGTGGCATTTAAGACCTCGTCACAAGATAGCAACGCACCATTAACACCTTTGGTGTCTATAGACGATGGGTGATTCTTTCCATCAGGAGACATATCTGCCTGTTTGCTATCTTATGTCTATAAACTCTTGTGGACTCCACCATGTTTCTAGGTTTACCTCTAAATAAAATTACAATAAGTTATCAAATAAATTTAGTTTGGCAGGTTTTGTAGTTAAAATAGGTTCCCATATAAAAGAGAAAATCCCTAAAAATGGTAGCACTGCTTGAAACTTTTTTATTGACTTTATTGATAGTTGACACTTATTCATTTGACAATTGGAAAATGGATGTCAATACTGTAAGAAATATACTTTAGTTAATTCCACCACACGATTTCATATATGGGACCTTTTGGTAGGGAAATTCTGTTCAAATAGAAGCTATATATGTTTTGCAGATAAAGCTATAAAGACGAACCAATAATCTTTACCCTAGTGTTTCCCTGAGAGAAAAATTCAAAGAAATTAATATTGTAACCTGTAAAAATAATATGTCCACAGTAGAAACATTTCTTAGTTAAAAAAAGTGATATTGTACACTCACTAAATACAAGGAACAAAAACAATCTTGTGGAGCATGCATCTCGTCTACATAGAATACGTTACTTGCTACAGTTAAACTGTAGGATGGTATAAAAAATCTATTATATACCAGTAAACAAATAAAAAATGTGTTAAAACAAAACTGTGTAGTAATGAGTAATGTAAAATCTTAAATTATTAAGAAGATAAGAATATCTGGAATTAGTTATTACCAAATTCTATGCTTTAAACTAGTAATTCATACATTTAATTGTTTCTCCAAAACAGCTCTATCGATTTTGATGAAATGTTGTAATAAGATTGTCTTTTATCGTGCTATAAAAATTATGTAATGTAATAATAATAATATAAGACAAGACAATCTCGCTAAGTTTCTTCCGCCGGATC
Source organism: Apodemia mormo (assembly GCA_036924255.1). Classification (NCBI taxonomy): domain Eukaryota; kingdom Metazoa; phylum Arthropoda; class Insecta; order Lepidoptera; family Riodinidae; genus Apodemia; species Apodemia mormo. The sequence goes on from JAUPFN010000001.1 coordinate 23,441,553, forward strand.
AACTCAGTGTAGGGCCGCATTTTGATTTGATAGTAATTCTGTAAATGTCAACTCGTCAAAAGCACCTGTAAAAGTTAATTTGAATAAATTAAAGATCGATTTAAATCCTGAATAACCAAAACATCTACTTTCACATGGAAATGAGCGTGATGTATTTATTTACTTAAACCTGCCTATTGATTTTTCGCATGTGAAATTTAAGTTTCATTTCCTGCAAAAACTTCAAGTTCTAAATCGTATAATAATTTATACGCGTTCTTTGTAATTGTATCTATATAAATTAAATACAGATGTATAATATTTACTTCAACCTTCACTTTTCATATTGAAAGCAGGGATAACAAAAATTAAGGTTGGGCACACCAACTACGCTAGTGTGCGTGGCTGGATCACTGTAATTACACAAGTGACACTCGTTGATATTTCACAAAGCAGATTTTTCTGAGGACATTTTTAAATGTCAGTCGCTTAGGAATACTCTCTATCTTTCTCTCTCTCCCTCTCTCTCTCTCTCTATATATATATATACATACATATATATATATATATATATATATATATATATATATATATATATATATATATATATATATATATATATATATATATAGCAAATGGGTTTCCTGATGAAAAGAGTCAACCATCACCTATAGACACCAAAGGTGTTAATGGTGCGTTGCTATCTTGTGGCGAGGTCTTATGCCACATGCATAAGTTTACCGGCTACCTTACTCTCCAAACCGGACCACGACAGTGCCAAGCACTGACGCTATTGCGGTAGGAATAGTTAACGGTGGTACCACACCCGGGCGAAACAATGCAGAACTCTATTACCTAGTAGCCACGATGTTAGTTACTCGTATAGCCAATCGGTCGCTTTTTACGACCTGCCTGGTAGAACGGCAGTTGGCCTATTCTTCAAAGAAGCCTGGGACCAACACGATATATACTCATATATATCAACGCACCTTTCATCAGGAAACCCATCTGTTTAATATCTATATAAATATTTAAAAAAAAAACTTTGTCCGTAACGAGGTAAAAAATATGCTCTTTTTTAGAAGTCGGTTACAAACGACAAAAAATGTTCTATAGAAAATATTTTCATACTCATATTTCTTTTACTTTCTTTAATCCTGGAGTAAAGTTATATTTTCTTTTTCTTCCACCACAATAACGGTGATCGGAATCTTTTCGTCCCATCGTTATTATTGCTAAAATAATACAACAACGTAAGTAGTAACCCTTATAAATATATAAAACAAGTTGCTATTCCATTAAAAGTCAAAACTAAAATACTTACTTTTCAGTATCAAAACGTTGAGGTCCGTTATACTTATACAGCCTGTCCCATTTATCGTGGATCAAACGAATCAGGGTGATAGATGAGGTGATTTCCAATAAAAAATCTTTCTACAGCATGGTCATAACTTAATTGCATAAAAAGTTATGGTCATTTTTGTTTTTTTTAAATAAATTACCAATTTTTGTACAATTTAACGAATACAGAAAAAAGTTGATAAAAAACAACAAAACAAAAGGTGCTGTATTATGACTAGATAATGTATCATCACAAAAAAAAATGAATTGCAGCTCTGGGTGCCAAATTTAAAAAGCAATTCATTTTTTCTTGTCAATTTTGAAGGATTACAAAAAATTACTACTTTCTTTGAGAACAACCTGTGAAAAAAAAATGTACTACAGAAAAGTGACCCTGTATCAAAAAAACTTGCTGATTTAATGCTGATTAAAATGAGGTATAACACTTTACTATTTGATTTTTATTTCAGGTTTTATGCGAGTTTTTTTCATGTCAAGGGGCAAATTTGTTAGAAAGGAAAATTTAAATAAAAATTATGTAGGTAATTAAAAAACCATATTGAAATAAAAGAACAAGAATTATGAGTTGATAATTTTATTAAATACTTTTTTTACATTAAATGTTCAAAATTTCTACCTCTAACTATTATGCATAGTCTGCACCGCCTAATAAAATTGGCACGTAATCGTCTGAAGGCACGTCTGTTATTCATGATTTGTACTTTTGCAGTCTCGAGCTTTTGTCGTAATTCTTGTTCAGTGTTGTTCTCTCTTTGATATACCACTTCTTTGAAATAGCCCCAAATAAAAAAATCTAATGGATTAAGGTCGGGCGACCGGGGTGGCCACGCAATAGCTCCGCCTCGACCAATCCACCGGTTGGGGAAGCGCTCATTTAAGTGTTGTCGTACTTCACGAGCATAATGAGGCGGGGCACCGTCCTGTTGCAGCCACATTTCTTCCCTTACTTCTTCCGGAACTTCAGCTTCGTTGAGTATTGGGTTCAAATTATTTTCTAAAAAATTTAAATACGCAGCACCGTTTAGCCTTGGTGGCATTTCGTGTAGCACCATCTTCTGGTCAATGATACCAGCCCACATGTTTATGCCAAACTGATGCTGGAATCGATCATTTCTGGTGATATGTGGGTTCACTCTGGAGTAATAGTGTAAATTATGAATGTTAAAAATTCCCATTCTTCTAAAACTCGACTCATCCGACCATAACACTTTATTGAAAAACTGCGGATCTTCTCTGTGTAGTCTTAACATCTCTCTACAAAATCTCACTCTTGGTTCATAGTCAGCTGGCATCAAAGCTTGAACTCTTTTCACGTGGTAGGCATGATATCCTTGTCTTTTAATAATACGCTGCACCACCGAACGCGAGATCCCGAGATTTCGTGATATTTGGCGTTGGCTAATACCGGGGTCCAATCTTAACTCTCGCAGTATTCGCTCTTCATTGTCAAATCGTATCACTGGTCTACCTGCTCTCGGAGCATGCGTACCGGGTAAGACTCCCTCCATGTACGCATTATGCACGCGCAAAAAGACCCTGTAGTCTGGGAAACGGTCTCGGTTAGGATACCGTTGTCGATATTCTCTAGCAGCAGCCCGAGCATTGCCGTCGCAGAAGCCATAAAGGTAATGCATTTCTGCATACTCCCTTTGGGTGTATTCTCTCCTCGCAGCAGCCATCTTCCGTTTATCTAGCCAATCCGTAACGATAACAAAGTCCGGTTCACACAGCGTAGGTCACAGGTAGGCAATCAATCACACAAGTCCAATAACAAAGCGTAGGTCACAGGTAGGCAATCAATCACACAAGTCCAATAACAAAGCGTAGGTCACAGGTAGGCAATCTAAGACAAGTCCAATAACGATGCGTAGGTCAAAGATAGGTAAGGTTACAATGCAGAATACGTGTGCGTAGTCACAGGCAGAAAGCGAGTTACTAACAATTAACAAATAAAGACGCTCACGCAACTCCCCCGGGCCGTCCCCCGGCCCCGCTCCACCCGGAATTCTTCTACCTGAACACGCTACCTGATTACGTCACGCTAAGACAGGCGTTCTGACCTTTTTTCGACAAAGGATTCAAATGGCTAGTGTGAAAGAGCGGCAGTTTCTTAATTATGACGCTTTTTCGATGATGGATTAAAGTTATAAAATTCAATAGTTGGTGTGAAAAAGTTTCTGTTCGTTTCATAAATCTTAGGTGTGAGAAGTACAAAGCAGTTCTTGCAATCCAACGTACAAAAAACTTGCCGTTTATGATAAACTAAAAATTTGTTTTGAAAAAGACAAGTTTATCAAAATTTGCACTTAGTCATAAAAAAACTCACATAAATCCAGAACTAAAAATCAAATAGTAAAGTGTTATACCTCATTTTAATCAGCATTAAATCAGCAAGTTTTTTTGATACAGGGTCACTTTTCTGTAGTACATTTTTTTTTCACAGGTTGTTCTCAAAGAAAGTAGTAATTTTTTGTAATCCTTCAAAATTGACAAGAAAAAATGAATTGCTTTTTAAATTTGGCACCCAGAGCTGCAATTCATTTTTTTTTTGTGATGATACATTATCTAGTCATAATACAGCACCTTTTGTTTTGTTGTTTTTTATCAACTTTTTTCTGTATTCGTTAAATTGTACAAAAATTGGTAATTTATTTAAAAAAAACAAAAATGACCATAACTTTTTATGCAATTAAGTTATGACCATGCTGTAGAAAGATTTTTTATTGGAAATCACCTCATCTATCACCCTGATTCGTTTGATCCACGATAAATGGGACAGGCTGTATATTCTGTCGCAATTTACGTGCGGGAAGCGCGGATAAAATAACATAGGTCCAACTTCAACAAGAGCTCGCGCGGTACTAATTTTGGCAAACCGACGTAGCGGATTTTGTACTATTTTATAGTATTCACTTTTATTTATTATTGAAATAAAAATTAAATAAATATTATTTAAGCGACTTATTTTTGAATAAGAATAGAATATAGTTTTATTCTATGCCAATTTCGATAGGAAAATGTTATTATTTGATAACAAAAAACGCAGTCAATGTTTCGTTAATTTTCGTTTAAATAGGCATATTTGCTTAATTAATTAGATATAGTTATAGATCTTTTAGGAAAAAAGTAATCCATTCAGGCACAGTAGTTGAATATTTCTGGTAATTAATTATTTTTTCTAATTAAGTTTGTTGATTCTAGTAGTAGCAATACCTTTTGGAAAAATAGCTTCCTTGCGTAATTATCGAAACTTAATTTCGGAGAACAGTTATTATAAGAAATACAATTTATCATTGCAAAATCTGTTTCATTGAGGCAACATTTAAAAGATTAGACTATTTAATGGTATCATTTAATTAAATAAAAGTACCTTATTATATGAAAAATTAGGAGCTAGAAAATTTGATTTCTCGTCAAAAGTTTGTCTAAAGTGTAAACTGCCTCTTAATATTGGGATGTAAATAAAAATAACTCGATAAAATTTCAATTTATTATAAGCAATGAAAATATATAGTAATGTGTAAATAAATAATGCCTATAAAAATTCTTAACATACATAGAATATATGGTAATTTCTACATTTTTTAATATTTGCACACCATATAATGGTAGAATATGCTGGTATCTTTGTTCATTTTAATAACTTGTAACACCCATATTCTTGCAAATAAATACATTTCATTTCGGAGCCTAAATTAAACACCTTACTCAAATATTTTCCGATTCCAACGGTATTACAAACATATAGTTCAAACTGATAACTTAATTTTTTTGAAGACTGTTATAAGTGCCCGATAATTTTCACCAAGGAGATTTGTATTAAAATTAGCCGACAATTCAAAAAAACGTTTAGGAATAAATATTACATTTAATCTATATATAACAATTTTCGAATCCTTATTAGTTAGATCCGTTTAATAGATTCTATTACTTTTTTAAATACCTAATTAAATATATTTGTTATATTTCTTGCCCTTAATCGGACTTTAAGTCTTAAAAATATATTTACATTTTATCCAATTTAATTTGATACTGTGATTTAAGACTATTGAAACTTTTGAAATTAAGCAATGAAATATTATCCTATGAAATATAATGAAGTAGATATTATACCAAATTTCATTATGATCGGAACAAAAACACTCACACAAAGGTATAGTCGAATATATAATATGCATATTAACGGCACCAATCTCGTCTCTACACTTTCGCATGCTTGGACAATAATTGTGTAAAATTATATAAATTTATTATGTTTAAAAATCCATTTTGCATCACAAAAATTCAACCGAACCATTGCTTTTTGTAAATAACTATAATATTAATGTCTACATTTACTGACGACAGATTGTTTGCAATTAATAAAAATAGATTTAATCAGCCAGATTGCAGATTTTATGTGTCTATAATTATTTATTAAAACGTTTTAGGGATAGGTTAGCATCCTAGAGCTGTATTCTAGAACATGTTTCATTATTTTATTACAGCGATGGGCATCATGATGTATTGTGCTATGGTAGCCGAGGAACCGGTGCCCAAATTTGTTGCTGATCGTCCCTTCTTAGCTGTTATTGCTGTCCACGACACTTTGTATTTTATGGCGACTCAGCGTGGAATATGAAATGTAAAACTTTCAATGAGTAATATCGTAATACTAGTTGACCCGGTAAACTGTGTTTTGCCATACAAATTACTTGGTACTTGAGGGGGAGTATAATAAAATCTATCCTATCTTTTAATTTGGACCAAACCGGTTTGAATCGGTTCGGTAGTTTCAGAGTCCGACGCGGCCAAACAACGTGACACGTAATTTATATATATATTAAGATTTTAAATTGCATTTTATATCAAGGTTTTTATCAATATATGAATGCAGTTGCCCAAGTTAAAAAAATAAAGAGATTAGGGAAAATTAAAAAATACAAACTAAACCGGCATATATTTTCGACATTAAATGACGCGTGTATTAGAGAAATGTTAGAAGACTTTTTATTCATTGCTATTTTATAAAAGGACTAGCAGTTACTCGCGACTTCGTTCGCGTGACCAATAATCATTACTTCCCTTTTATTAATCAGGTAAAATTTAGTCTCTGTCACTCCTGTATAATATAGCTTTCTAAAGGTGAAAGAAATTTTAAAATCGGTTGAGTTATTTTTAAATTTTAATCGTAACTCCCAACCTTTTTTGAATGCAACCTCTTAATTTATAGTTTATACATAGAAATTACAAATTATTCTGATAATTATCATTACCATTAAGCAAACACAGTGATAGAGTTTTTAAAAAATTTTGTCGTCAGCTATTCGACTCTTATTTATATTTTATTTCGATTTAATCCCTCTTCTTCATCCACGTTGGTGTGTATATTGTATTGCATATTGTAAGATATCTCTGCATGACTTGTCTATTCGTGTTTATTCATCATTTTTTTGCTTCTATTTCTTCTTTTCCAAATCAGCTATTTATTGTCTTAGTGTTCAAACTACTAAATAGCAATAACAGCTTCAGGTAAATGTCTACACAAAACTAATAAGTTAAAATAATTTGCCTGTTTAATTTAAAAACGCATTAACCGTGCCTGCCTTCTATTGTATAGGGTGTAGGTATTTAGTAGAATATTATTTGATTTTTTTCATTACAGCCATGGGCATAATGATGTGTTGCGCTATTCGAATTGTGGATCCGGTCCGCAAATTCGTAGCTGACCGTCCCTTCGTAGCTATTATTATGGCCGACAAAACTTTATATTTTATGGTGACTCAACGTGGTATTTAAAAGGGGACTGACTTCCAGTATTTAAATTATAATTTTAGCTTAAACTATTTACTAAAATCTTTGTTGTATCTTACTGATTAAATGTCAATAAATAAGTGATGTTTGTTAATAAGTTTTATCGCGTCGTTTTAAGCTGTTCTATTTTCCGTAGACTTAGAATATGAATTTTCGTTACAGTGGTAGCCTTAATCGAGTGTTTCTTAAGTCATAACAGGACGCCAGTAATTGAATTTACTGTGGACCGCTCTTTCTTGGCTGTTATTGTCGTAGATAGAACGTTTTATTTCATGGCTACTCAACGTGGTGCTTAAGATGATTTGCTGTTGGTTAATGTATAATATATTAATATTTGAGTAGCTTAAACTTAGTGGTATGCGAGGCTACTATTACGGTAATATTAATAAAACGTAAATCGGACCTTGCTTAATAGATTCAGGCGTTATTTTGCGGAAATCCATAATTTAAAGAAGAAATTGTGGTATTTAATTTGCAAAATTAAATTAAAAACGCGCGTTGAGTACATAATTTGTGTGTTTGTTTTTTTACACACATTTAAAATGTGTGAACCTTTGCTTCTGACGTGGAAGAAAGTGTGGTGAAAGTAGGTGGATTATTGTGCCGCTGTGGTCTCCTCTAACTTTACCTTACATAAGTTTGCCCCATTCCTTACGCTACCTTTCGTTTCAGTTGCATCACAACAGTTCCATATGAGGTTTCGCAGAAATTTTGCAAACTAAATACCACAATTTCTTCTTGCAATTTAGACCATCTAGTTTATCTTCGCACCGGTTCTATATCTGAACTAAATTACACAAAAAAGAATCTCTTTTCGCTTATTTATAGAGTACAATTTAATTACGTCACATTTTGTTAATATTCTTTAGACATCATATACATATTTTATGTGAACCATAGTCCTTCTATTTAATCGTGCTATAATTGTGAAAGCGGTGACACAGTTTATTGCCAAACGTCTGCTCTTGGGTGGTATTTTTAACAACAACACTTTCTTATTTATAGCAATTCAATTCGCCATTTGAGATGTGATGGCATCTATGCATACTTAATACCTACTCGACAATTTACTGTGCAATGAATTTACCATAAAGTAGTTTTTACACATAAACTTTGCTGCAATTTTAGGTAATACAAAGTAGGTATTATGTTTAAAATATTGTTATTATGGTATACTTGAGAAGAAAATTTTGCAACAATATAGGTTTTGAAGTTATAAAATATTAAAAATTGGAACATTTTATTCCTCAGAAATTGAGTTTGTCAAAATATTTAATGTATTTTTATTATATACCTATATGATATTTTTTTGTATAAAATATTAAATTAAGTATCCTTTGAGTTTTAATTTTATTATATTTTGAAATAGGAGTACCTCTCCTATATATCACTTATTTGGTTATAGAAAGTTTTGAAGGGACTTTTATGTTTGCATGAAATATAAGCAGAGAGCTTCACTTTTTCTTGACTTCTTGTCGATGAGTCTCTTCAGTAAGTTCCCAATACATTGAAAAGGTTTTCGATCATAATGTTAGCTCCTAATTTAATATTTTCTTTACTATATTAATCTTTGATGATTCGCACAAAAAAACGCGTATACTCACGTTTCTTTTTAATCAAGTTTTATGAAAAGTTTTCCTCTAAAATGGTGACAAATGAGCGCTCTAAATATTATTCTATAAGACTGAAAAATAATCTTATAATAACTTACAGGTGTGGGTATCTTTATGAAATTTTGTATTTTATTTGTTCGTCTTACCATTTATGTCATATTGACAATATACTAATCACAGCAACTCTGCCACATGCAAACAATCCTATCTGACTTTTGTGTTGCTTTTGGTATATACATATATGTATATTTGAGAGTATGCACACAACTACAGTTAGCGTTGACTTTCTTAAATCGCGCTAACTATGCGCTTGCATATTGTAAGAATTTAAATGATATTTTAAGGCAATGTTAACAAATTGCATATCACATGTCTAAATGTCGTTATTTGCATACTCTCGTAGAAACATCATATTGTGATATTATCTTTAATTTTGTGTAACAGAAACCGCGTGCGCTTTGTGTATTGGGTAGTATGTATTTGGGATGTGTGTGGTGTCTATAAAACGGCTTGTGTTGGGGTTAGCGGGCGCAGTGCGCAAGCGGCGCGCGGCCCCGCAGGCGGTTACGTTCGCGGCGGACCGGCCGGCGCTGTGGCTCGTGCTCGCGACGCACGTGCCCGTGTTCGCGCTCGTGCCGCGCCCTCAACCCTCTCCCAACGCCGCGCACGACGAACTCTGAGAAACTCTACATTCTGAACCCGACGCGCCAAAACTTCCGCGTGTAACAAATCCATGTTGAACTACAAACGAGATAAGTCACCATGAAGCGTTAATGCAACTGTAGATCTATAATACTTTTACAAAATATATGTCTAACGGTTTAATAAGATGAAAACTGTTGATCGTTAAATGTACACTGCAATTGCGTTCCTTGTCAGGATTAAGTTATTTTAACGAGTCGCTTTGTTTGTTTTCATCTCTAAAATCTGTACAGATAATAAATTTATGTCTCTAGGAATCACATCAATATTAATAAATTATGTTACATTTTCTTGTGCCTTAAAAACAGCTAAAATATATTTTAGGTTCCTCATAAAATCTTATACTAATGTTGTATTGACTGACAAAATGACAAGACTCGTGTGCGTGAAAATCCTGAGCCAATTGTAAAATAGCCGCCCCTGTACAGGCATGGTGATGCTGATGCGGTGCGCACCCATAGCGGAGCCATTCCAAGCAGACCGCCCCTTCTTCTATGTGCTCTCCGACAACAATCGCACGCCCTTCTTCGTCGGATGCTATCGTGGTGTTTGAATTGCTACATATGTTTAGTTTTAATAAATATTTTGTTAAAACCACAAGTAGCTTTGTATTCTGTGTTAGAGAAAACTTTAAAAATTTAACAAAGAAAAGTGTTTTTCTGTCGTGTCAAAAATGTTTCTTTGTTAAGTTTTTATAACTTTGTTTTTTGCTATACCTATAAAATAAGTTTCATAATTAATTTAATTATAATTTTTTGGGAAGATGTTAATAATAGCTTGCCATGTTTTGTCCATGTTGCATATATAGGTAGATGTCTTCGCATTAAATGTTCGCACTTGGTTCTAACAGCTATTTAAATATGATGGTACCTTTAATTACAGCGATGGGCATCATGGCGTTATGCGCTATGGTTGAAATGGAACCGGTGCCTCAGTTTACAGCTGATCATCCTTTCCTGGCTGTTATTGTAGTCGACGACACTCTCTATTTCATGGCGACTGAACGCGGTCTTTAAGCTGAAACATTTAAAGATGTTGGCATTTTTTTAAGTTTACTCATGTATAGTTGACGAAATATTGTTTGCACTGACCGTTGTTGTTTCGAATTATATTGCATGTTGATATAATCTTGGTTAATGCATCTACTATCAGTGTAGGGCAGATAATTATTTTAACACCTTATGTTTGTGCAAATCACGAAATTATTGGAAATCTGAATCCTACTAATTTTATGAATGCGAAAATCGGTCTGTCTGTTATGCTTTCACGGTTAAACTGTTTAACTTATTTTGATGAAATTGGACAAGAAAACCGATTCTGATGCAAATTGAATATGAAAGATTATATTGATGATGTTATTTTACTCGCGGGCGAAGTTGCGTGGGTTAGCTAGTTAATAATATTTACGTGGACCAAACACAGCAGGTTTAGTAGACATATTGTCTGCCGTTAGTAATTTACGAAATCTAAAATATGCTATACGAAATACTTCCTAATTATTCTATAAATATTCAATACTTCCTAAATATATACATGTACATATTCAGAAAAGGCATTTAATTTACTAACACTGTTAATTTCACAATCAAAATTTTTAAGTTACTTAATGTATTTTTTATCGAACATCATCATTATCATCATCATTCATCGGTACAAAAATTTGTCTGAACCTTTTAAATATACAAAACTAGCTGTGCCCGCGACTTCGTTCGCGTGAAAAAAATTCTAAAATATCCTATGTCCTTCTCCTGGCTCTAAACTACCTCCCTGCCAATTTTCAGCTAAATCGGTTCAGCCGTTCTTGAGTTATAAGTGGAGTAACTAACACGACTTTCTTTTATATATATAGATGGTACAAATATAAAATATATAAGAGTAAAAATATATACTTACTGTATTTTTTCTATTTAAGTATACTTTTTTTTATTATACTACAAAGCATTCACGATCAAGATTCATTAGTTAATGTACTTTTAATCGAACGAAAATAGCTTTACCTGTCATCATCACCATCATTCATTGGTGCAAAAATATGTCTAGCTATACCTTTTAAATATAAAAAATGGTACAAATATAAAATATGTAAGAGTAAAAATATATAATTACTGTTATTTTTTCTATTTAACTTTACTTTTATTTATATACTACAAAGTGCATTTATATTTTTGTAATTGTTAAAGAATAAATTGTTTTGTATTGACAGCGATGTTGAATATATTTATGTATGCTTATAACTATATTTAGTTTTATTTATTCCCAATCAATACAAACAGCAAATTGGTTTTCCACTGTTCGTGGGTTTTTTACTAGATCTTTACGAAAACATGTTACATTACTCTGTAACGTTCACGATCATATGTGACATCAGAGGTCTTGCCATTGCATTCTCGGCCAAAAAGCCTAAAAAAAGAACGATTGTTTTCATATAACATAGGATACCAAATAAACAAATGGCTCTCCTAATGGAATAAACAATCTTATATATGTCGCAGTGAAATTGTCAATAGCCGTTAGATTATAATCTACCTAGGGATTTTATAATTTGGTTAGGTTAGGTTAGCAGTTAAATTATAATATCACTTAGGTAAATTATAATCTAACGGTACTGACAATTTCACTGCGACATATACACTAAAGATGTTAATAATTTTTCGTATCTGGAAATTGATATAAATTAATTTACTATTTATGTTACGATTCTATGTTTAGTTTTTAAAACTTTCTTCTTATTATACTACTCAAAATTGATTAGATAAGACATCATATACATCAGAGAGTCCGTGTGTTAAGACTAGTATTTCAGATTACGTTGACTAAAAAAAATGTTTCTAATGACAAATTTCAATATCATACGAATTCAAACCCTTATGTTTTATGCAAGATTAACACTTATATGCAATAGGTATATGCATAGAAAATGACAAATAGCTAATTGCGTTTCATAATATGGAACATAAAAAATTGCTACGATGTACATATTTTCCGAATTCAGAAATCACATTTCCAAACTTTTGAATACAGCACCGCAATTTATGCATAGATATGAACAAATTATCCAAATTCCAAATAATATTACGCATTAAGCAAATAAATGACAGAGTTTTTAGAAATTTCTGTCATTAGCTCTTCGACCCTTATTTATATTTTGTTTCGATATAATCCCTCCTCTTCATCCACTTTTGTACCTATGTTTATTGTATTGCATATCTATTGCAAGATATCTCAATCTATGAAATAGCAATTATACTTACATTGTTTATTTTAACCCCTAAAATTCGGAATAAGTAAATAATAATAAAATATCTCTAGGAATTAAATCAATATTAAACAATATCCTTTCTTAAATCCTACAAACCTTTTGTAGTGCTTTAATAGTGGAGCCATCGGCATTAAATTGTAATACAATATTAATATAAGTTTTAATACCGATTCTGAGGTATTTAAAAACGTATAAAAGACAACCGGCAAGGGGGGTAGAAGGCGAAAGGAGGCGGAAGTCTCTAATGCTATCCCGAGAGGTTTAAATACACATACACACTCACACATACACATTTATAAACATGCACATATACTGATGTTATCGTGAAATTATTAAAATGAAAAATCTTCTAAGAAAACTAATTATAAATATATTGCGTAAACAAAATACTATACAATGCTCATCACATAAAAAATAGATACAAAATGGTCCCTACGAAACAAAACGTTTCTGCTATTTAAACAAATAAAACCTTACTAAACAAAAATGCATAATGTGCAGTACGTGATTTATTAGATTTCCATCTATTATTTTTAGTCTGATTAATTATGAACATTAGGCAACAAACACTTTCGATTACTCTCGACAACTGCCGAACGCCGTAGCATGCCGCTGGAGTCGCGCCAGTTGCCACTTTAGATATTCGTGAATGTATGCGTTTGCAAACTGTGCACGAATAGCAAAATTACTACACACATGCGAACAAATATCCTGCTAAATGTGGCGGCATACTTGATTGGAGATACCAAACGCCTGGCAAACATAATGTTTGTGTTTTTGCAAATAGGTGCTATTTATAAAATATTAGGCGTTTTTAAGTTATTATATTTTGTTTATTCATTTATTTTCTATTAAGTAATGAAAGTCATCTAAAACGTACGAACGTTTTATTGAAATATCTGTGAATGGCAAGTAAAGCATTGCATTTATGCTTTCAAGGAGCGCACGCCTCTGTCTATGCTAAATAATCCTTACAGTCTGAATATTTAATGGCCGCACCTCCACAGGCATGGTGGTAATGCTGCGTTGCGCCAGACCCATGGCGGCGTCATTCCAAGCCGACCGACCCTTCTTCTATGTGCTCTCCGACAACAATCGCACGCCTTTCTTCGTCGGATGCTATCGTGGTGTTTGAACTGCGACTCCATATAAAATATAACTTTAAAAATAGTTTTTAAACGACATAAGTAGCTTTGTATTTTAACTGTAGGTAGGTAGGTACATGTGTTTTGGTACGTATCCCGTCCTAGGAAATACTTAAAAACTAAACAAACAAAATTATTTTTTCAGTTCTTCAAATAATGTTACTTTGTTAAGTTTTTAATAACTTTATTTTCACTATACGTATACAATAATATGTGCAGTTATAAAACTTGATTGTAAATTAGAGGGAAGATGTTAATAATAGTTTATTGAATTTGAATGCCGTTGTTATGTCCATGTTGCAAATGTAATAATGTCGTAACATTAATTGTTCGCACTTCGTTCTGGTAGCTACTTAAATATGATGGTACCTTTAATTACAGCGATGGGCATCGCGATGTGTTACGCTATGGTTGAAGAGGCACCGGTGCCTCAGTTTACAGCTGATCATCCTTTCCATCATTGTAGTCGACGACACTCTCTATTTCATGGCTACCCAACGCGGTCTTTAAACTGGAACATTTAAAGGTGTTGGCCATATTTTGAAGTTTACTTATGCATAGTTGACGAAATCTTGTTTGCACCGATTCGTTGTATCGGATTATATTGCTAGATGATATCATCTTGGTGATGCTTTCTCCGCTAAACCGTTGAACCGATTTTTAAGAAAATTGAATAAAATATATTAATGACAAGTAGCTTAACTCGCTGGCAAACATGCGTGGGCCAGCTACTTGATAATATTTACGTGGACCAAAGATAGCATATTTGTCTGCCATCAGTAATTTACGAAATATGTACCCACAAATTCTAAGGTACACTATATATGAAGCGTATTATTTTTATTAATTTCAAGATTATAATATATAAGGAATTCTAGCCAAATTTCGAAATTTGACTCAAAAATTTATGAAGATTATTTTCAATGTTAAGTTTTTCTTCTCTATGAGTTTTATAGTACTCGTGTCAATAATATAGTGGTCCCCAAAATAAGTGAGTTTTCATGGGAAGAAGAGGGTAGTTAAAATATTAGAGAGTGAGGCAATGATATGTCAGATGAGGGAATGAACGTTAACATATTTATGACAACTCAACAATAAAATGTATGTTTGATGTCATTATAAATCTTGTATTATACTTTAAATAACAAAAATAAAGTAACATTTAGTTATTATTTCTTCTTATAAATCTAAATAATATCAATTTTTGAGCTTAAAATTATTGGCAACCTCTCTTTTGAAAATCACATCATTTCAACTATTGTAAATCGCACTAGAGATCTATTTAAAGTTACTTACAAACTAGTAAAGAGAACGATAAAGTATAATTCTTGATATTAAATAAAAAGGGTAACTCGCCAAAATAATGAAAACTATCTATTCATTATAAACTATATCAGTTTCAACATAAGACAACATGAGAGAGAACAAAATATTAAATCTAAATATCAGGAATCTTTGATCAACTCAGCTAATCACCCTTGACCATTTCTCTTATGAAGTAGCATCCTCTTTTTATTAACATCGGAGATCGAATCTTCTGTATTACAGCATCCCAGTTATACCGCTGTTCATCTGTTAGTGTTGGCCATTTCCAAGCTTTAGAGCCTCTGGTCATACATTTTACTAAAGGCCCTTCTTCATAAACTGAAGTAATTTCTCCAAGGTAAGTCTTACCGTCCCATTTAATAATAACATAGTCACCTATATTGTAAGTTGGATCTGTTCCTTTAGCATTCTCATCAGGGATATCTTTTGAACATTGTCCACTTTCCGAGGCACTCTGTTCCATAACTTTAGCTTCAAGAGATGTCTGAAACTTTTTAGCTAATCTTTGATATCTCTTGCGATACATCTCTCCCTTTCTTTTTTCCTAGTCAGCTATTTTTTCTAATTTCGATATTTTAGCATAAAGCGTTGCTCTATGTCGTCTTAGTTGCCTTTTTCTTTGAGCGATTACCAAAAGTCTCCGCTGCTCCTTCCTATTTTGATGAATATTTTCGAAAGAAGGCTTTGGACTTGTAGGTGGTGTTATATCCAATACTCTTCCCAAATTCTTACACAACATACCTTTTTATCCCTGTAGGTCAGACTATTTTTTTTCTAACTCTTTTTTTTCAGTCTTTTTTCTCTTGGACTCGTTACAGATACAGGTTTCACCTGTCCTTTTTCTTTTTTCTTAACATATTTCAGTCTTTCTTTTTCGTGAAGTCTACTACATGTCACTACAACATGATCACTTTTATTTTTTCTCTACGTTTTCGATCACACTTTTTCTTTTTCAATTTTCGTTGTGCCTCAGTTAATTTCTTTTTTTGCCATTTTTAATTTAATACAGCTCAAAAACGAGAAAGCAAAGGTAAGTTAGTACCAATTCAGCTAGAACACAAAAAGCAAATAAAGCGCACGGTTAAAATAGTCATTTTCTCACCTACTATCATTCCCTCACTACAAATAAATATGAGGGAATGACGGTGAGGGAATGACGAAATCAAACATAACCGCTATAAAAGCACAACATAACCTTCCATTCGTGTGGCACTTTATGGTCATGCTATAAGTAACCAAAACCAACGCCAATGTTGAATCATTAGTGAATCATGAATGTTTAATCATTGAATTAAAAGTTTTAAGGATTACCTTATTTTTGTAAGATATGATGTAATGACGGCCAAAAATATTAGGGTAGTAAATTATAAACAAAACTTTTTTAAACAGAAACTACTTGCACGCAAAAGATGAATTTGCCATAATGAATTATTGGCAGTATTGCCAACTGTCTAAAACAAACGGGTGCGTTCATAAAATACAAATAACACCTTCAAAAATGGACTGTGAACGAATGTGTGAGGGAATGATTATTTTTTTTTGGGACTAAATTAAAAAAAAAAATGCATATATTTCAATAATCTTTTATTTTTGTTGTAATTATGAATATTTTAAAAAAGCCATTTTACGTTTAATCGATCAGTAAAACTATGACATTAAATATAGTCAATTTAGCGACCATAGAGAATTTTAATCTGGAGTTTGGGACATAGTGAGGGTATGATATTCGGATGTCTCTAAGCAAAAAAAAAAACATTAGATATCTAGTTTACTAGAAAGTTATATAGATATTATGTGTACACTATAGCATACTCAATACAAAAATATTAATCATTGCTTAAATTTTGTAACAAGTTATTAAAAAACAATGAGAACATGAATTTCGAAATTTCGCTAGAACTACCCATATACTATTATATTAAGTACATCAATTTCAAGATGAAGATTCTTTAATCAATGCACTTTTTTATTAAATAAAAATGGATTTACTTGTCGTCATCATCATTCATCGGTGCAAAAATATGTCTTTAACTATACATACTTTTTAAGGTATAAAATGGTACAAATATTAAATAAGTATATAAGAGTAAGACTATATACTGTTATTTTTCTATTTCACTGTATTTTTATTTATTATACTACAAAGTGCACTTATATTTTTGTGTTTTTAAAAATAATGTTTTATTTTAACAGCGACATTAAAATATATTTATGTATACCTACATAACTTTATAAAAAAAACTTTATCTTTGTTTTATTTGTTCCCAATCAATACAAAGTCCAAGTTTGTACTCCACTTTTCGTGAGGTTTCATTGGATGATCTTCGTGACATTAATTACATTACTCTGTAATATTCATTTAAAATTACAAAAAATATATAAACTAGAGCAGGCCCCAACGCGAACGTGATTTTATAATATTAAACTCAAATCTAAAAGTTACAAAATGTAATTTTTTAACTTTCGTAATGTGAAATAATTCTGCTACATTAGTAATAAGTACATAAAAATAACAAGCACGCAGAGTTTCTACTACCGGATCTTCTCAGTGTATGGCTGCGTTCCGATCCGTTAGCATATAATGAAATTTAGCGGACAGAATATAATGAAATTTAGCATGGTGATAGCTGAGAGCTTAGAGAAACATATAGGGTACTTTTTATATCAAAATTCGGCGCTGTTCCCGTTGGATAAGGGATGAAAGTTAAAACACATATATAGCTTTAATTCATTAACCTGTAGTTGGAAACCCTTTGTAAGTTTTTAGCTCGGATTTTGAGACCACGTGGACTTGCGGTCATCGCCGCGACCAGTATAGTCGAGAGCAAGATGACTTTTTCAACTTTATCTCAACATTGCTCGCTTTTTACTTCAACACTTACTATTTGGAAGAGAATGTAGCGTACATGATTTAAATAAGAATCGGGGTATAGAAAAGACGTTGAATTTTACAAGATGTAGGAGAAATACATACTATATCAAGAAAATTTTTTTTAATGAGCGTTGAAACTCGAAACCTTTGATTTATGGTGTTGCCGCTTGATAGTCCATTATTGATAGGGTTTCAGTACCTCAGTAAGTATAATACTATCAATAAACAGCAATACAATCGATAGCATCGATAATATTCATGATTAAACAATAAACTATTAAAAATATCGGTAGGTACTATATCGATAGCATTGCTATTTAATACTTCTTAATCACAATTACTATCGATGCTATCAAAACTATCGATAGTCAACTTTATTCTAATACTGACCAATGCTATCGACTTTACAAACTATCTATAGTATCGAATACATCGATAAATACAATATTGTCTAACAGCACTATTGATAGAATCAATCAATGATAGTAACATATAATATCATTGGAATCAATACTTTGTTTATGTCCAACGAATGATACTATCGACACAATCGATAGTTTATTTACTTGCAGCGTTCAATACTATTGACGTTATGGCGTTTCTAGATTAAAACTATTGATTTTTTGGCGACACTACTTATATTCTTATGAATAATCAACATTGTGGGTAGAAAGAAAAATTGTATCTCTGGATTTTGTTTATACTTATGATGTGGTGACCAGACTTACAAATTGGCCTAGTAAGTATTTGAAAGTCATAAAGTGGCACTGTAATTTTAGGGCAGAAAAAGAATGTGTGCTCAAGAGAGCCTTCCACAGAGGGAATGATCTTTTATATGAAGTTTAGCAAGAAATACAGGGTTACAACATGCCAAAAAATTTCCCTCGACCCATCAACTTAAATTACTTATTATCTAAGTCCACTTCCCGCGAGTATCAGTTCTTGCCAGATTCATTAAAATTAACAAGCTTAGATTGTAGTTAGCAATATGTACTTCTATCTAGCATTTTAACCTCCTAACAATTTAACCTCAATATTTTTTTTTATATCATAAGATAGCGAACAAGCAGATGGGTCTCCTGATGGAAAGAGTCAACCATCACCTATAGACACCAAAGATGTTAATGGTGCGTTGCTATCTTGTGGCGAGGTCTAATGCCACATGCATGAGTTTACCGGCTACCTTACCCTCAAAACCGGAACACGACAGCGACAAGCACTGACGCTATTGCGGCAGGAATAGGTAAGGCGGTGGTACCAGACCCGGGCGAGACAATGCAGAACTCTGCCACCTAGTAGCCACGATGGTAGTGACTCGATAGCCAATCGGTCGCCTTTTACGACCAGCTTGGCAGAACGGCAGTTGGCCTATTCTTCAAAGGAGGCCGGGACCAACACGACGAAATTAATTTTAACATTATACTAATATTGCTATGTTTTGTCTTCCAGTGACTCTCTATGTTTGACAGGAATATAAGAAAACACTAAAATCGTTTTTCTGATAATAAACGTGTATACTTCAACCTTGACATTGGCGGAATCGCTAAAAATTTAGCGGAGCCATAACTCAGCAAAAATAAAAAAAAATAGTATTTGAAAGTTAAAGTTAGAATGTTCATTGTGTATTTCTCGGCAACTACAACTAAACCGTTTTGGTTCCTAGACTATCTAGATTCTAGAAGATAAGCAGTCAAGGGTTTTTGTCTTTTTTTTTAACAAACTACAAAACCATCTTAATTTAAAAAATTTTGTTTCTCACTTATAAGGAATGTTGATTACTTTTTGTTTATTGCCAGTATCTTAGTCTGGACTGAAGTTATTACACGTTATTATTTTCTAATTAACAAAAAAATAACATTGTTTTCCCATAATTTTTATTGGTTTTTCTAAAATTTCTCAAAACCTAGGTTGAATCGGTTCAGATTTTCAGAAAATCTAAGTTTCGCGGAACCTAATCGTATTTCGTTCGGTCTAGCCGCTCAAAAGTTATGAGATGTTTACTTACACACATACAGACATACTGACGTTATCGTAGAAATAGTTCCTAGAAGCTCAAAACGTGGAGATCTGTGAACACTCGATTTTCGAAAATCGGGACAAAATCAGCAGTTTCTTATACTAGATACTATCTTAGCGGGAAGTTAAAAATCTGTAAGCTGCTATGATATAATATCAAAGGTTGTTGAACCCAAAAATACCTATTTTAATTTTTTAAAGTTGTAACTTTTAAACGCGATTATCAATTTAGGTCTTTTAAACAGCTTTAATTACAGTTTTAGCGAGCTTTAAAAACGTTGCCTTGGGTCAAACTTAACTGGTTGAAAAATCTGGAAGTAATTAGTCTGGAAGTAATAAAGTAAAAAGTGAAAAAAGTAAAAGCATTTTTTTCAAAATTTTTGGTACAAGATAACTCCAGAATTAATGATGACCGGGTTAACTGCTCTGAAACCGGCTATAACGCGACAGACATTGCACATCTATACAAATAAATAAAATTTCAGTGTCTGTAATATTAAAAAAACTGCTTCCGATGTACACACGGTAAATATGTCGAAATAACGTTTTTACAATTTTTTCCTGTTTGTCAGTCTGTTTGTTCCGACTAATATACTGCTTTTATGTACTGTTTGGTTTGTTTAGTTCACATGTACTATTTTTTGTAACTTTTTAGTTACTGTTTGGTTCACATGTACTATTTTTTCTAAGTTTTTTATATAGTGTTCGAAAATTACGACCAAGGTGTCATTCGATTCGTATTGTCAAGGAAAAATCCGGAAAGGTGCTGAAAAAATGCAAATGCTATAAGCAAATAAGCGAAAAAAGTGGGGGTTTGGTTTTTTGAATATCTCGAAAAATATTCAAAATTTTCGAAATTTTAAAAAGTCCAGAAAGAGTATCAAATTTGCTAAAAAAGTTCCAATAGCCGGAGTTTTTATAATTTTTACAGAATCATGAAAATAAAGCCAAAAACGGAAGCTCTGGCTTCCGCGTGCGTTGCGTCAATCTGACACAGAAACAAGAAAACTTATTTAAACATATTAAATATAAAAATTAATGAATAAAAAAAATCATGTAGTATTGGAATATATCAATAAACAATAATCTCCCGTTAAAGAATTTTTGTCTCAATTTTCACATTATTTATGCATGTCTTAATTACTTTTTCTAAATTTATAGTTACCATAAAAATCATATCAAACTATTTTTTATTTTATTTCACTCAGTGAAGTTATTCTTAATAGGATAATGAATACATTACCGTTGTAACATTACCGTTGTAAAAAATTATAAAATTTTGTTTTTCCACTTTATTATTAACAATTGAAAAATATAAATTTAAAAAAAAGTCAAAAATTATAAATTAAAAAAAATGAGTTTTTGTAATAATTTAAATGCAAAAATTAATATAATGAATGTTTATTAGCTATATAATAGAAAAATTTGATGTACTTACACTAATCCTAATCATTATTTGCATGATGATGATGTTTTAATCGATCATACAGATGATCTATTAAAACATCACCTTCATGCAAATTGAAAAAAATAAATTAAAAAAAGTGAAAAATTATAAATTTGAAAAAGATGAGTTTTTGTGATAATTTAAATGCAAAAATTAATAAAATGAATGTTTATTAGCTAGATAATAAAAAATATGATGTACTTACACTAATCCTAATCATTATTCGCATGATGGTGATGTTTTAATAGATCATACAGATCATCTGTTAAAACATCACCTAAAAATTAAATCGTTTCTACTATGAATTTCCGAATAAATCTTTTTCGTACTTTTATTTGTGAAATAATGTTTCATTTTTGTTTGGGTAAACGAATATACGAATAAATTAAAATCAATTGTGACTTTTAAATATAAGTAGGTAAATAGTTGAGCAAAAAATGGTCATCCCCATATGAATTGAAATAAAAAAAATAATTGTTATGTTAATAATTATGTAAGAGAAGTTGTAGTTTACAACAAAAGTATTTTTGTAACATTTACTAGTTATCGAGCGAATGGGCCAAAAGTTCATCAGCCATCACTTTCGAAAGATGTATCTAGTAGGCATTGATATATAAAAACCCAAGATACACAATCAGTGTCTCAAAAACGTCCTCTAAGAATGAGTGCACAATTTAAAATTGTGCACTCACTTCAAATAGAATCCCGTCACTCACGTCATTGCCCGCACGTCAAAAATACAAAATTGTTCTCTGATAAATTGTAAAATACAACATCATGAACGTTAAAAAAATATAAGATATTGTATTTTCGGTAAGGATAAGAGTTTATCAATATATTTTTGTAGTTTATGTGACTAAATATAGGGTGTAATATATGTTTTTTATTTTATTTGTCTTAAAGATTTACTCGACGCTCCAAATATAATACGACAACATTTCAGTGGTCACTTTTTCAGTAAAAGGACAATGCATTACAACCTCCTTTTAATTTAGTCGAATAATACAAATTGATCCTGTTATTATTAGTGGAGTCGATTCTTTTTCATTAATAAGTTAATTTTTTTATTAAGAAGATTAATTTTTTTTCATTAATAATTTTGAATAACTTTTATAATTATTAACCAACTGCCAAAAGAGAAGAGGACATCAATTTGACGATTTTAAAATGTTTGATTATATTGATTACTTATTTTGAGGACCAAGTTAGGTGATTCTTTTTATTCTATTTGTACGAATATAAAATAACAATATATAATTGTGATTTATCGTAAGAATCACAATTATTTGGAATATGAAACCTTGGAGATATATTACGAAACTTTTAATATAACAATAGGAAATCATAAGCAGCATCGAATTTTGTTGTTTACACGTGTTGTTGATAAAGCTTTCTTAAGTGGTAGGAACAGGTTGCGTTAAGAATGTTTTTTTAATTTAATAATTTAATTTTAATAAAATGTTGTTTTTGATTGAGGATATCTTATACTATACATATTATAAATGTTAAAGTTTGTATGTTTGGATGTTTGATAATCACTCACGTAATGGCTGTACCAATTTGGATTTGGACTCAGATATAAGATGACCTGGAATAGCACAAAGAATTCTTTTATCCTAATGCAGAGGTCTGCAGCTAGTCTCGTATAAATTTTAAGTGACTGTTTATATATACGAGTTGTTTTATTTGCATACTAGCTGTTACCCGTGGCTTTGCTCGCACATATTTACTTTAGAGCTTATTTAACCTTTTTTTATTTTATTAAAAATCTCGTTGGGCGGGTGGGCCGCTATTACTTTAAAAAAATAATATTTACATATCCATCTTAATTATTTATATACGACATTTTTGTTATTAAAA
Organism: Apodemia mormo; assembly: GCA_036924255.1. Lineage (NCBI taxonomy): Eukaryota > Metazoa > Arthropoda > Insecta > Lepidoptera > Riodinidae > Apodemia > Apodemia mormo. The sequence goes on from JAUPFN010000001.1 coordinate 23,464,927, forward strand.
TTTAAGTAAAAAACTTACGACCTGAATTTCCCATAACTTCTAAATTTTCTATACCTAATATCATAAGTAACTATATCTCAATTTAAAAATATCTATTGGTAACACACTTCTCGAACAAACTAACCTAATAATTATAAAAGAAATTTATAATTAACAGGAAATATCTAAACTAAAATTACCTTTGGTAATAATATTATATGTACTAAACTATACTCCAAACTAAATATACCTATCTACTACGATTGCTATGTATTTAACACACCTATGTAACCAACTAATGTATCTATATTAAAAAAGTCTGTAAGCTGGTTGACCCTAAAGTTCACCTGAAACTTTCCGCTAATATGAGGTATTTTAATCTCAAAGAAAAAAACTATGCCTAAGCATAGACTTTTGAGTCCGAAAAGTTCAAAAATCCAAAGTTTTTTTAAATGATACTTTGTTCAATATTTGAAAAGATGTATATTACTTCAAAATGATTAACGAGTTTGATCTTTCAAATAACATTCAGCGCAATTTTTTAGCTCTAAATTGTTTTATTATGTTAAAAATGTTGAAAACATGTAAAAAAAGCTTTTTTCAGAATTTTTCGTTATTAATAAATCCCGGACGAAACAACCGATTTTAATCAGATTTGCAGTATTTAACGCAGTATTTTAAGCAGAGGAGCTAGGTGATAAGATTATAAAATATATCGGTATATTAGCCTGAAAGTTATTTTAAAATGCGAAATAATTTATAACAGTGTAATTTTGATTTAAATATTGTTGAACGCCGTCCAAGAAAGTCCAAGGAATAAAAATTTTCATACAAATTTTATACCCTATTTAATGCCCATCGGAATTGAATTTTGAAAAATCATTCCTTAGTGGATCCCTGCATCATAAGAATACGTTTGCGAAATTTTAAGTTTCTAGCCCTAAGCGTTTTACTTGTGAAATTATATAAAACATTCATCCCCTATTTTACCCTCTAAGAGGTTGTATTTTGGAAAACACAGAAATACGTAGGTAAGTCATTATTTTTGCCGTACTCTTTTGCCGAATTTGGCTTACGCCGTAGTGAGAGATTACATCCAGTTTAATTTGCTTGTACCTTCTTTATACAAAAAGACAACAAAAGCCGGCAACTAACCTTTCGTATTGCAAATGTGTATGGGCAATATTCGCTCGTACGCCTGCAAATACTATAACTAAATAAATGTTCGTTAACATAATACTGCAAAAAATAACCAACGAACGAAAAGCTAAAGTTAGTTCTAGGAAATTAATGCGTTTCCTACTATGTTGTCGATACATAATATAATAAGTATGAAGAAAAATGTAAGAATCTATGAACTTAATATCGTAGTCATAGTCACCATTGCAGTAAATTTCCTATTTCAATATATTCTAAATCTATTAGACTATGCAAACTAAATATATTAATATCAAACGTCAAATACTACATGGTTATACACCCACAGTTTGCCGATATGTTTAGGTTCTGTGTAATAGAACCAATAACCTACAATGTTTGAAATATAAATAAATTATTTTAATGGTCATTATTTGCTTTATCGATATATAAATGTTCTACACAAAACAGATTTTCTGTCAGATTTTTTTATGTAAAATTTACAAACCCATAAAATACTACCTAAGTCAATGCATAAAAATATTTATATTCGACTCCACTGATACCGTGTCCTACCGGTTAGCTTAAGTCAAAAATTTTATTGCTTTTTGTACATTGCTTTTTTAAAACAACTTTAAATCTTGCGCTTAAGGTTGAATATGAAAAAACACGTTTGTGCCACAACTAAACTTTTTAGACTTAATTAGCGACAGTTTTGAATGTCAGTTTTGTTCGGAACTGTGTATCTTGGGTATTTTATATCAATGCTAGTAGGTATATATTGCGATATAGATGCATGATGAAGCAATAATATTAGCCTTTATAATAATATTAGCATTAAGCATTAATTGCTAAATTTTTAAATTGCTAAATTGCAAATAATTTTTAAATGCAAACTACGCAGCCAAACTAAGAAATTGTCTTGAAAGGCGTATCCATTTAATTCGTGGGAATAATAAATGAATAGTTACTGATTTGCGAATCGCTAGTTCATTCGGTTGGCCATACAAAATTGACCGTTTTCTGATTTAAAAAAATATTATTAAGTTTAGGTTGATAGAAATTACAATTAAAATATTTTTATATAGGCGCATAAAAGCCATAAATATTTGAATAGATACTAGTAATTTTCGTTAAGTTCGATGATTCAATTTGCCACATAAAACTAGTCATTTTTTCTCAGTGCATAGAGCTTACTTTTAAATAACTTTGGATATTCGAATATATGTAGTAATAATGAAATTCGAATGAATTTGAATAATTTGCATGATTTCTATGATCGAATTATTCGAATAATGTCATTCATAATCGCCCATCTTTATGGAGAAGTTTTTGTAGGCCGTGAAGTGTGCGTCATACAACCGTCATTCACGTATGTTCGTAGTACGAAACAATAAAAGCTGTCTTCTTAGTCCGCATTATTGAGATGGGCAACTTCGGAATCCTACATTGCGCGTGGCCCGATGCGCACTTTACCAATTTTTTATCTATCATAAGACAGCAAATAAGAAAATGGATCTCCTGATAGCGAGAGAAAATCTTCTATAGACATCATCACTAAAGACGGCAATGGCGCTTTGTCATACATTTTGCGGGTTAAAACGTCAGATGTGACATGCATAAGTTGGGTTCACACTCCACAGCAAGGGTAATGTTTAATTTTTAGTGTCTATACATGGTTGGCCTATCGTCCGCCTTTTACAAATTTACGAAATATGTCCAATTGAATGCTATATTTTCTAAAAATCTACTAATATATATAAATCAAAATGTATGTACCTATTAAACAATTAGTATGCCGGCCTAATACATTTGGTCCAAAACGTCGGTATTTTCTTGACAATGATCAAATTCAAAAATGGATGGTCAGTTGTAAACTCATCGCATACGTCTGCACTAAGCATCACAACATTAAATGCTGTAAAAAAACAACTCTGTTAAACGCAGTTAACCACGCTTCGATTATCTCTATGTACTCAACCTTTAGACAACAAAACGTTGCTCGTAGTGGTTAGAAATAACCGCCTACAAGTATCTGAAAATTAAAGATGTTAATGATGTGAATGTAACAAGTTATTTTCCCCGTGTTGGTCTACACTCCCATTGGAGGATAGACCATCTGCTATTTTGCCAGGCAGTTCATAAAGGCAAACGATTGGCTATATGTATGTAATGACTACCATCGAGACAGTAATAGGTGATATAATTCTGTGATGTCTAGCCCGTGTTTGGCACCATCGCCTTACCTATTTCCTGCTGCAATAACGTCAATTGTCACTGTCATATTCAAGTACAAACCGCCTAACCTATTTCTGCCGCAATAGCGTTAGTGCTTATCATTGTCGTGTTTCGGTTTGGAGGGTAAGGTAGCCGTTAAACTTATGCATGTGGCATTTTTATATCGCCATACGGATAACAACGCACCATTAAATTGTCTATAGACAAAGGTATTTTCTTTTATTTAAAGGTATTCTCTAATTGACAAAGGCTAATATTATTGCTTCATCATGCATCTATATCGCAATATATACCTACTAGCATTGATATAAAATACCCAAGATACACAGTTCCGAACAAAACTGACATTCAAAACTGTCGCTAATTAAGTCACTCAACGTATGCCAGACGTGAGCCTGGCACTGGTTTTCAGTTAGCCCTACCCATAGAACACATAAACTCTCTATGAGAGGCCCTACCTATAATAAAGGCCCGCTGCGTTATAGAAGTTTTTGGTCAATCCCGCGGAATCCCCTAATTTTTCCAAGATAAAAAATAGCCCATGTGCTATTGCAGGTCATCATCTACCTGTGTGCCAAATTTCATCCAAATTCATTCAGTAGTTTTTGCGTGATTGAGTAACAAACATCCATCCATCCAAACATCCAACTTTTGCATGTATAAAATTAAATTAATATAGAATACTTATACATTAATTTAAAATTCTGCAGTACATTTTTAACGAAAGATTGCTTCGGTTATTGAATTTAATACCTCCTTAATTCTTTTTTCTTTCGGTTTTCCTCTACACTTATTTGTGTATTTTCTCGCGTTTTTTGCCGTGCAATAACCTTGAGTGTAAATAAATGTGTACAATTGAATTAAAAACTGAGCAAATAAAATTCATTTGATACAGTTTATAAATATTACTTTGATATATTTTGATGATACTTAATAACGTTACAAACTAGGTGTTGCTTGTAGTTTCGTTCGCGTAATAAAGAATGTAATTTATGTTAGAACATATTTAATATTTATACACGAATAAAATTTATATAATTATATATTTTATTTGTATTTATACTAATAATTATTATAAAGCAAAGATTTCATTGTAAGTTTGTAACGGTTAAACTTAGCGATTTTAAGAAATTTTTTTAAATATACTTTTATTTTATAAATAGATTTTTTATATATCTAAGTATTAGTATCGTTGACTAACACCCATAACACAAACCCGTCTTTTCTGTCTCCAAAAAATGTCGAATCGGGTAACTAATAAAATTAGGGGGCTTCAAACATTTTAATTTGGTGAAGGAAAAATATTGTATATTAAACATAATTATTTTTTACTTTAATCTCTTGAATCTAATTTCTTACAAATGGCGCGACTAACTAGTAACATGTAGTTATGAAATTTTCCAACACTTTAAAAACATGTTTGAATAATAAAATAATTATGGATTATTAATCATTTATATTTTAATTCAAAATAATTTGTTTGATTCAAATCTTTCACTTTAAGTTTAGAAAAAAACAACAATTTGCTCAAAATTAACCCTTTTTTTTGTTTTATTTTTAGTTGTTTAATTTTTATTTTACAAGATATTCTAAACAATATCTTAGTTCATTATGTTTACAAATCTTTAATTTTCATAAAGTAAAAAAACGTTTAATTAAAAAACCTATATTTAAGGAATCAATTTTGTTATGTATACATCTCATCTCCATAGAATAAGTAACTCCTATTTGGGGCAATGTATACGCTTTTACAATAAATTTTCCGAAACTTTAAGATATATATTTTTATTTACCAATAAGTAAATTAAAAAAAAATGTGATCAAATAAAACTGTGTAAAAGGGTATTATTTAGAAAACAAAAAAGCCTGGGATTAAATAATCCTCATACCATTCTCATATATTTTTAGTCAGAAAAATTTGTTGTAAACTTGTACCTACTTAATCATGAAAAAATAAAAGACAAGTCCGCTGAGTTTCTTCCGCCGAATCTCAGTATGTGGCTGCGTTCCGATCCGGTAGTAAATAAAATAATTACCTATATTTACCTATTGTTTTACGCTTTTCAAATTTGCAAAATATGTATAATAATATAAAATTAAAACATATTAAAATATGAGACAGAAAAATTTAAATTTATAAGCGTAGCGTGTCAAATTATCGACAAGTACAAATTATCTATAAATGCCCTATGAATCCCGTAAAATTGCACTTGTACCAATAATCGATGGAAAGGTGCATATGTATCGCTGAGCGATTCATTGCACGTCACATACGTAGGTAATGCCTAATATGGTAATGCCTGGCATGACTCGAGTTATTAGGAAGCAATGTACGTCAATACTGTAGCGTTAACGGAGTCAATAATTTGCCATACTTTTGACAGTGATATTCGAACGTTTGTTCATATGGCCGGCTATACTTTCATTGCCAAACACCGTATCTATTAGTATTCATGTGGTCTGTGCATGTGATAGATAGCGCGACAAGAACATCTATAGTTATAGAGAGCAAGATGGGCACATCGACTTAAAATTGTATTTTATCGTGACTTTCCCTACCGCTTCATTTAGTCTATTGTCTGCATTTGCGTTAACCGTAATGTGATGGGGTTCGATCCGTATATATATATATATATATATATATATATATATATATATATATATATATATATATATATATATATATATATATATATATATATATATATATATATATATATATATATATATATTATATAATAATAATATAATAATAATATAATAATAATCACGGGACAAATTACACTTACTGATCTAACCCCAAAGTAAGCAAATTATTTGCTTGTGTAATGGGTGTTAGTCAACGATTTAATACATAGAAATACATATATAAATATTTAATAAACACCCAAACCCGGAACAAACATTTATGCTCATCACGCAAATACTTGTCCCCGTCGGGGATATATATATATATATATATATATATATATATATATATATATATATATATATATATATATATATATATATATATATAGCGTGTAAGAAACAGTGTACCGTATAATTAACGTGGTATTTTTACGTTCTAGTCATGGTGGCAATTCCTTTTTTTGCGGGAAATATAAAAGTTGCGTTTCGTGAATTTTCTTATTTTCACGACATGCAATGTAAAGCGTACACAGCTACAACTCGACGCGCCCGCAGAACTTTCGAATCAGCCATTTATTTTATTACTACCTGTTGCCCACGACTTCGTCCGCGCGGACTTCGTTTCTTCCGCACAGCTCCTCCCCCGTAGGTGATAGCGTGATAATATGTCTATATGTTGACCCGACCTATTAGTAATATTCATGCAAAATTTGAAGTAAATCCATGCAGTACTTTTTAAGTTTACCCCGGACATACGTACAGACAAACAGACAAAAATTCTAAAAACTATATTTTTGGCTTTGATATCGATTGTAGATCACGCCCAAGTATTCTTTTAAAAAAATATTCAATGTACAGTTTTGACTTTCCTACAATTTTATTATATGTACAGATTTGCAGATTCGCATAATCTTACTTTTAAAATAAATGAAATTTTAACTTTTGGATAAAGCGACACTGTAAGCTAAATCTTGTTTTTTGTGTCTTGGTTACGTTCAGTAAAGATTAGCAGTACATAATCTTTATTTAAGAGGCGTTATTTATCATCCGGAACAGAACTTATTTTCTACAGATATGGTTGTAAATATTAGTGTGATAAGAACTACGGAGTTGTGATCGCGTGTGTTAAAAATCTTACATAATGGCCTTATTTGTGTCGCGATATTTTTAAATCTAATTACGAGTATGTGAAACGAATTGGTACTAAAACCAATTATAACACATATGTAACAGTAATCAATTAATGAAATAAAAATGTATTCGACCTGTGTTATGAGTTTATCAAGTATTGTACTTTTGTTGATACAAAAAACGATTAATTTTTCAAAGCCAATTTTTATCTTAACTTTGATTGCATTTATATTTACTCATATAACTAGAACTTCATCTCGAAATGCTACGAATACCGTTATCAGATGTTTTTATATAAATAGTGAAATGCATTGCCATTATTTACCTATTGTACGTTATTCGACATTGCCCTATCATACCTTTTTATCCATCAAACCATACACACTTATTCCTATTACTTATCGTCACGCAGAAAGCTACGGCGCTAGACCTCCCTCAATTTTAGAAAGAGTAAGTTCAATGTATTCGCATTCAAAAGAAGCATATTCGGCCCCATATTATTATAAAGTACCAATTTATGTAACAGAAAAAAAAGAATCGTATAATAATGGATGGAAACAAATATATCCAGTAAACAGTCGTCGAATGCTAGAGACTAAACAAGTAATATCGAATCAGTTTCTACAGCCATCAATGGAATACACTCTTTTGACAAACATACCTAAAGAAAAAGCTATTAAAAACTCGGAAGAAAATGTCACGCAAGTAATTCAAACTTACAACACATCTGGACCGGATACATCTAGAGACACGATCATAGAGTTGCTGGAAAAATTTAACCATAAATTATACCAGGTATGCAATTAACATCACGTTTAGAATATCTATCATTTTAATAAGTTCCTATTGATATAACAACAATAGATTATCGTATTGTCCACCAGCTTGGTCACATCGTACACTGGGTTACCGGCGTCGGCGCCTGGACCCTGGACATATTAAATGTTGGACAAGATTTTTTATAGGGCAGAAACAAAAACTTATGCGAACAACAGCTATATATATATATACAAGGACAAAATAGGAAGAAGGGCTCCGGAGTCCGAAGATACAGAAAATGAGAAGTTGGTTGCTGCAGTTTTACTGGCTGCTACTGCAGTTACGGCAGTGCTCCTTAGAAGATTTGGCCAATTGCTGTTCTGTCAGGCAGGTTGCAAAAGGCAACCGATTGGCTATGCGACTCACTACCATCGAGGCTACTAGGTTTTCTGCATTGTCTCCCCAGGTCTAGTAATACCGTCTTAATCTATTCCTTAATAAAGTCAGTGCTAGTACTGCCGTATTCGGGTTTGGAGGGTAAGGCTGCTGGTAAACTTATGCATGTGGCATTACACCTTGCCACAAGAAGACAAGCAACGCACCATTAACCACACTGCCCACAGCTGCCCCTATATACTCCTGCCCCAACTATATCTCCACGGTAGCTCTACTAAGTACCTTGGCTCATCCGTAATAAGTCACGATTTTGTTATATTGCGGAATAACAAACAAGTTGATGGCTCTCCTGACACAAAAGATGGTAGTTGCTATCCGTGCGGGATGGTATTGCCTCTTGCATAAATTTGCCGGCTACCTTAACCTCTAAATCGGAACACGATTGTGACAAGAACTAACGCTATCGCGGCAGCAATGAAGAAGGTGGTAGTACTAGGCCCGGGTGAGACGTTGTAGAACTCTACCAACTAGTAGTCATGATACTCGTACATTTAGTCAATCGTTCACCTTATTAGTACTACTTGATGGAATGACAGCTGGTCTTTTCTTCAAAGGAAGCCCGGATCAACACGAGGTAACGTGTTATTACACATAATTTCTTCAATATAAAAAAAGTTATATAATTTCTTGATATATAATTCTGACTTAACGTGCCTTTGTCACTAAACTACACGTAGGAGGCATTGCGATTGCGTTCGGCCACAACAACGTCTTTCGGGTCCTCTAGTAAATTTTTTTTATATTATAAGATAGCACACAAGCAGATGGGTCTCCTGATGAAAAGAATCAACCATCGCCTATAGACACCAAAGGTGTTAATGGTGAGTTGCTATCTTGTGACGAGGTCTTATGCCACATGCATAAGTTGACCGGCTACCTTACCCGCTAAACCGGAACACGACAGTGACAAGCACTGACGCTATTGCGGCAGGAATATGTAAGGCGGAGGTACCAGACCCGGGCAAGACAATGCAGAACTCTACCACCTAGTATCCACGATGTTAGAGATTCGTAAAGCCATTCGTTGTCTCTTACGACCTGCCTGGCAAAGCGGCAGTTGGCCTATTCTTCAGAGGAGCCCGGGACCAATATGGGGTACCTATATTTTAATATCACACTATTATAAATATTTTAGATAACATTTACCACCTTGACATCGAAAGTATCCAGGGATAGGGAAGAAAACGGCATAAGCTTTTTACAGTCGGGACTCTTCCTTTATATAGCGTTGATGGCGTTATCTGTGGAAGTAGACGCAGAAATTGCCGCTGAAATTGGAGCAACGCTTGGACTAGATTCGAACAAAGTGGTAACTATAACTATAATTTCTTGAATAATTTACTGTTAATGAAACGAATAAATTTAAGTTAGTATACAACGTTACGATTGCTTCGTGGTCTTAATCGTAAAAGGTCTTTCTTATCATGATATCACCGGGTTTCAACCTTGTAATAGAAAAAAGTTATTAAAGCTTTGTATCTCAGAAATAGCTCAACGTCTTGCGATGTGAAGGGCGATGTTAAAACCTCAATGCTAATGTAAACGGATTATGATCGGAGAGTTAACACAAATAAAACAAGTGGTAGTTGGCAACAACTACCTGTAACCAAACGGAATAAATGTCAAAAGTGGCAACGAAGATCGCCTAGCCCACAAACAATTGTAGCTAAGCCGAAACATCTATAATCTATTGACGTTCGGTTCACTATACCGAAGCCTTCAAGAGAATGCCTCCTTACTTAACAAATACTATACCTATTGTATAAATCCGTTAAAATCGGATTTTCAGTGGATTTTTAATTTCAAAAAAATCTGATTTTTTTTATTAGGTATGAATGAATTTTTTTATTAGGTACTAAAAAGTTCTTGTCAGCTTTTCTTATATTACGGGAAAGCAAACATGTGGCTCTCTTTATGGAAAGAGACGACCATAAATTAAAAACTCCAAAGATGCCAACGTTTTGTTGCCATCCGTGTGGCAGATATAATGCAATCGGCCACTTGCATAAGATTAAGTAGCTAGGTGGCTACTAACTAACCAGAACACACCAGTGTTCGCATTGACATAATTGCGACAGAAATAGGAAAGGTGAGGACACCTAACTCGAGCGCAACGTTGCGGAACTCTGCCACCTGCTGGTTGTCACGATAATGTATCAGCCCATAAGGCTAACAGCAATTGAGACATTCCGAAAAAAAAAGTGACACGTTTAGCCACTTGTTCGCCTTTTCCGAACCACCTGGCGGAATGGGAGCTGTTTTAAGCTTCAAATCTGTGCAATGGTTCCTCGTAACGGTACACTTTAAAACGATAGCAATGTACAGATTCAAAAGTTCTAACTTTTTTTATAGGATAGCAAACAAGCAGATGGGTCTCCTGATGGAAAGGGTTAACCATCGTCTATGGACACCAGATTTGTTAAATGGTGCGTTGCTATCTTGTGGCGAGGTCTAACCACATGAATAAGTTTACCGGCTACCTCACCCTCCAAACCGGAACATGACAGTGACAAGCACTGACATAACCAATCTGTCGCCTTTTACGACCTGCCTGGCAGAATGGGAGTTGGCCTATTCTTCAAAGGAGCCCGGCACCAACACGGGGGGTTAAGGAGGAGTAACTTATTGAGTTTTAAGTATTGTAACTTAAGAAGTTTTTACACAAAAGTGTAACAACGGCAGCTTTGACGTATACACACATCAGATCTCTCGTAAACTTTCTAATCGAACTGCATGTCGGCTAGATACCTAATTAATAGATTACATTAATAGTGCCATTTTTCTATGTTCAGGATTTGAAAAGTGTTTTAAAATTCGTTACGTCATCATTGCCTCCTTCGGGTGATGAACTCAAATTGCGATGGTCGTCGCACATAGTGCTACAACCGAGATTGAGCGGCGGTAAAAACCTTTTCGCTGGAACCCCATTAGCCCTAAAAATGAAAATCAATAGACTGAACCAAACATTAACTCCAGAAGCACTTACGTTGTACCTCAATAAGCTGGTAAGTTAATATGAAGAAAACAGTGATTACGTGTGATAAGGATCTGAAAGCAATGACGGTGTTAGGATTTTGATATTTTTATCCAAAAAGTATAGTCAGCGCCGGTCCTGGGGCAGTCGTTGTAGGCGCCAGATGACGAGGTCACAAAACTAACAAGTACAGAAGTCAATCTGCACACAAAGGCCGCCAGAGCAACGCACACATAAACACCTTATGCACGTGGCATTAAACCTCGCCACAAGATAGCAACTCATCATTAACATCTTTGGTGTCTATAGGCGATGGTTGTCTCTTTCCACCAGGAGACCCATCTGCTTGTTTGCTATTTTATGATATACTAGCTGTTGCCCACGACTTCGTCCGCGCGTACTTCGTTTACTCCGCACAGCTCTTCCCCCGTAGGTGATAGCGTGATAATATGTAGCCTTTATGTTGACCCGACCTATAATTAATATTCATGCAAAATTTAAAGTAAATCCATGCAGTACTTTTTGAGTTTACCCCGGACATACATACAGACAAACAGACAAAAATTCTAAAAACCATATTTTTGGCTTCGATATCGATTGTAGATCACGCCCCAAGTATTAGATTTTATTATATGTATAGATAAAAAAAAACCTCTCACAGACGCGATATCTCAGAATTTTTGGGAATAGTGCAAGTCTCGCGCTTGGATACGCGTCAGTGAACATTTTTGTGCAGAAAATTTGTTATAGTTATAACAATATCATTAAAATATTTTAGTTAATAATAACCAGTAGTGGTTATGATTTCCGTTGCTTGTGTTTTATTCTCAACGTTAAATCAAACACCTAGACTCGAGTGCCACTACTAGTTTTTTGTGCATAAAGGCCCGATTACATTATGATTAGTGCGAGTGCGAGTGTTTAATGCAGGTGTTTAGTATTAACCTAAAACACATGTCATATGACAGTCGTTGATTAGTGCGAGTGATTAGTAATTAGCGTAGTAAAAGTGAATAGACGCCGATTACTAATCAATCGCAATAATTAAAGGCTTTCTTCACGTATTTTTTGCTTAATACTAAGCACCTGCATTAAACACTCACACTCGCACTAATGAAAGTGTAATCGGGGCCTAAGCCAAAGTTAATAACCATAGCGCGACCGCCGAGCGTAGGTAGGAAAAGTGAAGTATACCTATTCATGAGTTTGACTTCTGTACCTATTTAGTTTGTGACGAGGTGTACTTAAATACCAAATTCATAAAACAAGAGCGAATCAAAAAAAAAATATAAATATCTTTTCAGAAGTTTTGGGCATTGTGTAAGCATGAGTATATTTTCATTGTTTGTTAATGGTGAAAGCGTCGAACAAAATACGCTGAATAACAATCTTGCTCTACCCTGACATTGGCCCATGGTCGCCGCTGAATAAAGTAATTGAAGCGTAACTAAGGCAATCAAGCAGATAGTTCTACTTATTGTTAGCAATTAACGTTTTGTAGAGTTTACACTCATGTACTTATTGAAGAAAACGTATAAATATAAGCATTAACTTAACGATAACAAGGTAACAGATTTCTAGATCGAAATATGACGTAGCGAGCATCGGTACAAATATACAAAGCATTTAGTATAGTAAACGGCATTATCTGTAAATTTTGGTATGACTTTCACTCTCGGTTCGCAAAAGGTTGGTTAGACATGATTGCACGGCGTTTCAGCTTTGAATCCCCTCAAAAAATCATTCTAAATATTTTTTGTAGTATTCTGAAAGGGAACTTATCGGATATGTCGTCTGACTTTACTATAGTCACCGAAAATTTCTATATGCTAACGTATTAGATAAGGCATACGTCACGCTATTTGTGTTCCACTAAAGTGCAGTCCATGGATTGCACCTACGTTAGAGCTAGTAGAATAAAACGAGTAAGCGCCTTGCAATTCACGATAATTACATTTTAGTATTGGCGAACATACGGGGGTACTTGTAAAGGCGTGCACCGAGTCTTGTGAATGAACTCCGTAAAGCTGGCAGTGTACAATTTTACATTTACCTATAATTACGATAGTAACTATTACGAGGGTAGATTGAAAAGTACTCGGTCTAACACAGATCTATTCAATTCTAAAAATTAGATCTACCCACATTATTTAGTTCACTTCGGAGTAGTTAGCAGCGTGCCGTCATTAAGTACCTCCATAAGAAGGGGCTATCACCGAAAGCCACCCATGATGATATGGTCAGTAGGTACAATTAGGGGATTTTGTTCTGTCTTATTCATCCGTTAAAAATGCATAGCAGAATTCAAGCGTGGAAGAGAGAGCGTGAAAGATAAACCCCGATCTGGAAGGCATTCGACGTCCACTACTGACGAAAATTTCAAAAAAGTTCATCATTTAAAATTTAAAATTTAAAAAAAAATTAGAGAGATAGCCGAGATTATAAGTATCTCTCATGAATGAACTCAAAATATCATAGTCAACAAATTGGGTTTCCACAAAGTGTCTGCAAGGTAGGTCCCGAGACTGCTTTCAGTTGAACTAAAAAGGACGCGATTGATTACTTCACGTGACTGTTTGGAGTTATTTAAAGCCGATACAGTGATTTTTAGTGATTTTTTAAATCGTTTTGTTACAATGGACGAAACATGGGTTCATTACTGTACGCCAGAAACAAAACAACATTCAAAACAGTGGAGAAGACCTGGTATTCAGCACCCCCAAAAAAGGCTAAGGCGCTTTTGTCGGCAAATAAGGTATAGGATTCAGTATTCTGGGACTCGAAGGGTGTGATTATGATTGATTATCTTGAAAGGGGTCAGACTATAAACTCTGATTAGGTACTACTCTGATTAGGTGCAGGAATGCTCACAAGAAAAGTCCTGTCTCATCAAGATAATGACCGTGTTCACACTTCTGTGCAATCAATGGCTCAAATCCACAAATGTGGCTTTGAACTATTACTGCATCCGCTTTATTCACCTGATCTAGCACCGTCAGACTTCTTTTTGTTCCCTAACCTAAAAAAAGCATTTGGGAGGTCAAAGATTTTCGACAAACGACGAAGTCAAAACAGCAGTAGATGCATATTTTGACTCTTGTTTTTTAAGGGTCTAAATGCTTTGAATGGGAGATGGCAAAAGTGCATCGAACTTGATGGTGATTATTAAGAAAAATAAAAATATAATTGATTTAGTATGTGTTTATTTTCTTGTTTAGGCCGAGTACTTTTCAATCCACACTCGTATGTAATCTGTCGCTCTAAGTACATTTTTCCCGATTTCTTTTAATTTGGTTGAAGGCACTAAAATATTATAGTTCGAATTTTGCGTAAGTGAAATTATATCCATGCGTTTTGCTTTTGGTGACGGATAAAAAAATGATTTTTTTTTAAATATTTTTTTATTAAGTAGGTACATAAATCAAAAGTGTTATCGATTCTGAACAGCTTCTGAAATTTTGGTCGAACCTTTATATTATACTTATTAAACGCTGTAGCGCTGCTTACTTTTGCCTTTGGTTGGACGATTTATTATAAAATCAGCGCTGCAACGAGTGTTAACGTAATGGAACACTAATTCTACTTAACGTAGATTTTCTACGAGTTGTAATGCGCTGATTACACTTTGATTAGTGCGAGTGCGAGTATTTAATGCAGGTGCTTAGTATTAAGCAAAAAATATGTGAAGACAGCCGTTAATCAGTGCGAGTGATTAGTAATTAGCGTAGTAACAGTAAATAGACTTTGATTACTAATCACTGGCACTGATAAACGGCTATCTTCACGTAATTTTGCTTAAAACTAAGCACCTGCATTAAGCACTCGCACTCGATAAAGTGTAATTGTGACCAAAGCTAAAGCTGTTCTTATACATGTCAAATTACCAAATGGTCTAACAAACTTGTGAGACGCCTAGTTATTAGTAATTTCGTTGCTAATGGTTACTACTACGAATGGCCGATAGTTGGTTATATTATATAGTTGGTTATAAGACTTCCATCTGATTCAGAGTTTTGATATATTCAGGTGGTTAAGGATTCTGGCAGTGCCTTGCAAAATACGTTTGAAGAAGAGGAATTTTCGCAGGGATTTTGTGCCGCATTAGTGACTACTTTATACTTACGACCGCAGTGGAGATCTGCGCCTACTGTATTGAATGGCACATTACCGTTTCGGGATGCAGGCAACCGGTCTGGTTTAACAAGGATGATACGAATCAATGATATGATGCGATACATTGATCTTCACGAATGGGATGCTGAGGTAAGCATAAATAATCCATATATATAGGAGATTATATGTCGCACGCAATTTATATATTTAGTTGTTAAATAACGATCATTTTATAAACTTAGACGTTAAAAATAATATGATTCACATCGACGGGCTCGCATCGCTCCGCGCTGGAACGAACCGAACCGAACCCTGCGAACGTACGTCACTTGAAGGACTCGACTGCTGTCCGGACCGAGCCGATGCGAACTGGTTGGTCTGATTGTGCCTAATACAAATTATCGATAGCAGACTGCTTATTAATTCAATTGCATCAATGCGTAAGTTAGATTTCGCTACATCGTCTGAATTATTTATACTATGTACAAATGCAGTCTTTCAAGATTTTCTTTATTAAAAAAGTATTATTTTTTCTCTAGTACGGGGCTAGTGCTGAAACATTCATTTAATTTGTAAATATTTCAGATTACAAATCCTAATTGAAAATTTAAAAAAATACGATTTATGTAACCTTATACTTAATACAAAACATATTATTAATATATTCTAGTCAAAATCGAAAACAAAAAAAAATCTTGAACTGTAATTTAATAGTACTTATGTTATTTAATTTAATAGTACCTACTCGTCGCCAAAAATATAATTGCGAAGTAACACCAAATAAACAATTGAAGATATGATTAATACGAAGCTGTTGATTAAATTCGCAAATTCAATCCAGTCGACTGTAATTTGTGTTCTTTCATCAGCAGAGGAACCAACCTCTTCGGTGGTTGTTTTGCTTTCAGATACATTTGAGGTATCAAATTCCATAAACAGAACATACTTTACAGGTCCTGATTTCACCATTCTATTGACAGTGGTTATCCACTTGTAGGCGGGTGTTGTCCAACTTCTTATAGCCATTAGTAGTAATGTCTCCAAAATTGCAATAAGAGTTATTATCATGGAATCTCGAATAAACAGAAGTACTACAGGGGTATCTGAATTGTATTTAGGTATGTTCATACCAATTTCATTTAGATAAATGAAATGTGCAACCAGACTAAAAAATGCTAAAAACAATCTGGTATTATCTTTTATGTCTAACATTAATGAAGTCAACGTCAGGAGAACTATGACAATAGAAGGTATAATAATAACCGCTGCTGGCCCTCTTGATTCTCTTTTTAATGTGAACTTGTATCGTAGCAATGGATACGTGGTGTTGGGACAGCATTTATATTTTCCTGGCAAAAGTTCATGTACCACATTCAAAAGCTTCCAACCAGGACCGTCTTCGTATTCATCTAAGGAAACAGGTTTCTTTTCGTAAAATGTATAGTTTATTTGTTCACCGGTATGCGCCCATGCGCCAAATGTCAGTGTACAGTTTTGTATGTCATATGGCCAATATCTAATAGCAGTGCGACACATAGCTGTATGTGTTATATGAGGTACGCACGTAACAATTCCGTCGCTCTTAACTAAACAAGTTGTATATATAGAGTCTGTCTGATATCCTGGTGCGTCTGCATTAAAGTTTGCTAAGCCAGGTGTCCATATTCTGGTACTTTCAATTTGAATCTCCTTGATATTTCCGTAGTCAGCAGGCGACCAGGTCAAAAATTCGTCCTTCCACTTCATAGCCACCCAACTGTGCGCCGTCATCGTTTCTTCGTCATCGTTAAGACTAAGATATTTTAATGCAAGGCGTATTTTCACAGTAACGGTATTTTTGTGGTCTTTCACTGGGCGAAACTCAGACTTATATGCACACAATAAATCAGTATGTAGCCTACCCTCGTCATGATCATCATGCTCTCTTTCTGGTGGACATTGTAAATCCGAGCAAAATACAAATGAGGTAAATATAGCTATATGTATACCGTAGCGTAACATTGTCACTGGCAGAATGGCCTGTTTGTTGTACCCAATAATGAAATAACATGTTTCTAGCCATATGGATGTGGAAATCTGATACAACATAACGCCCCCAAAGAAAATACGTGGAATGCTATCATCCTCAGCTATACGATATTCAAACAGTCAAGGTAAAAAAAAAGAAAAAAAGATAAATGAATTAAACACTGACAATATTTTTTAAATAAAATATTTTTATTTAAAATATTTTATTAAAATTAAGCCGTAAAATATTTCTACCAAGTTTTAAAGGTAGGTTCACCCCAATTTTGAAAATCAAGTGCTTATCAGATCTCGACTTTTTGAAGGCCTAGAAAGCTTTCCGACTGTTTTCACGATGAAGTAAATATATATATATATATATATATATATATATATATATATATATATATATATATATATGTGTGTGTGTGTGTGTATATAAACGTCTCATAACTTTTAAACGACTTCACTAATCAAGACGCGATTAATGTCATTCAATCAGGTTCCACGGAATTTAAACTTCCCGAAAAATTTTAACCGACTTGACCCAATAGATTTTGCAAAATTTAAAAAAGCTTCAAAAAAAGTCATAGAAATGATGTTTTTTTTTCAAATAACTTTCAGGCTGATTGACCGATTGATTCCAAAATCTATTCGACCGCGACTCAATTTTTGAAAAAGTAGAGCTGATTAGATATTGATATCAATTGGTAGGTACATTAATCTGAAGGTTATTTAAAAGTTTTACGTATATTTATTAAAAACAACACTTTCGACTGGTTTCCGAAAGGCAAATTAATTTAACAAGCAATTAATCTGTGTTTAACAAAATTTTTACAAACAAATGATTTAAACACAGATTAATTGCTTGTTAAAATTAATTTGCGTTTCAGAAATCGGCTGTAAATGTTCGAAAAGCTGTAACTTTTGAACACTTGATTCGTTTTCATCCTTCAAACGTAATTTTTTTCAAATTGACTACTAATATATTGCATAAGTTTCAAAATCGATTCGTTGAATAATTCGTTTAAGAGGCAGTTTACACTTTAAACCAACTTTTGACAAGAAATCAAAACTTTCCAACTCCTAATTTTTCATATTATAAGGTACTTTTATTTAATTAAATGGTTCCATTAGATAGCTTAATCTTTTAAATATTGTCTCAATGAAACAGATTTTTTAATCATCAATTGTATTTCTCATAATAAATGTTCTACGAAATCAAGTTTCGACAATTACGCTAGGAAGCTATTTTTCCAAAAGATATTGCTACTGCTAGAATCAACAAAATTAATTAGAAAAAATACTAAATTACCAGAAACATCCAACAATTGTGCCTGAATGATATATTATTGCGCTCTCGTGATATATTATTATTTCGTGATATATTTTATTTTTTGTAAACAAATGCTTAGGTAGTTCGCAATAGGCTTGGGCCTAACCGGTCACTACAGAGAGCGCTCAATTTAGTTCAAAATCCAAGGATGAACTAGTTCGTTCTATTAGTTCATTAGTTCTTTTTTTGAAATAATTTATTAAAAACAATAAATAAAGAAAAAGTATAGTTTTGATTATTGTAAGTTTTGTTTATTGTTATTTAAAAAATGCAAAGTATTACACGAAAATTTTACACGTCCATTTATGTAATATGAGATTTTTTATTTAAATAATGAAAAATAAAATAATTTATATTAATGATTAGTCAACAGCTAGGCTAGTTCCTAGTATAATGTGTAATTATATTAGAATACTTAAAAAGTATGAATTTTTACAATTAAAGTTGACTTTTTTGTTATGGCACATAAAATCTTTTATCGAAATAAAAACGAAAAAATAAAATGCTTTATATTAATAATTAGTCATAATTAACTTGATATATAATAATAATAATAATCAATTATTTGTAACAATAAATGGGAATAGAAGAGAATTTTTTAAATTTTAATTAAACTTACCGTAAAATAAGACATAAATGGTATTAGTATTGTTACGTACTCGGGTTCGTGATTATATGAAAACACCACTTATATTAAATCCGTGTATTTACACAACACAACGTAATACTAAAATACACTTTATACCCTAGTCACTCGCTGTACTATCACTGAACTAAGAACACTATACAATAAAACACTTCTCGCTTCACACTGGTCACTTGATGTATCGCTCTCGATTGCTTGATAAAAACTGCTCTGTGTTTGTCAACAGCTCTCTATTTATAGGCAGGGTAAAGTCCAGAAAAATCTAAATTTATCGGGAAACAATGAATCACTTCTTATCGTAAACATGTTATGAGTCATAAATTCTAGCACACGCTACTTTCAACCTTATGCCATATCCCACAAAGTCCATTATGGCATAGCCCAGGTCAACAATTTGTTTGTCAATAGGAGTAGCTATCTCTTTCCTTTATTTCTAGATAGTTAGCGCGCGCGCTTCAACTCTACACGCTTCTAGATTATTCGTAACAGTATTCTGTTTGATAATTAGCCAGCAATACTTCAGTTGACGATTGTTATGATTTCATACGATTTAATAAAATTTCAACCATGGGGATTTGAAGTTGTTTAGTATCGATATCGATTATCGAAATATCCAAGCGCGCACAGTAAAAGTAAATAACTCAGTTGGTCACATAGTGCCACTGTCTAGTAAAGTGGATGCTAACAGAAATATAAAAAGAACTAAGAGCGGGATTTTCAATGAACTAGTTCGCATAGTTCACCTAAAGGAGCGCTCTTCCCAACTAGGTCGCTCGCGAACTACCCAAGACTAGTTCGCAAAAGGCGAACGACTGGCTGCGAGTCAGTACCATTATGTCTACTAGGTGGTAGAATTCTGCATCGTCTCGCCCGGGTCTGGTACCTCTTTACCTATTCCTGCCGCAATAGCATCACTTATTTGCCACTGTAGTACTTGTACCTGCCGTGTTCCAGTTTGGAAAGTAAGGTAGCCGGTAAACTCATGCATGTGGCATCAAGACCTCGCCAGGAGAATAGTAACGCACTATTAACATTGTTGATGTCTATAAGGGATAATTGTCTCTACATCAGAAGAGTCATCTGCTTGTTTGCAATTTTATGATAATCAAATGCTTTTGTCGAGAAATTCAATAACTCTCTTTCAAGAGGTATGACAGGAATAATTAAATTTATTCCTGCCTTACAGGTAAGGAAACAAATAGGTTTGTGTTGCAATAGCGTCGGTGCTTATCGCTGTCGTGTTCCGGGTTTGAAGCCTAAGGTAACCTGTAAATTTATGCATGCATTAACCGCTTTGGTTTATTGGCGATGGTTACATTTTCTATGAGGAGAATCATCTACTTGTTTGCTATCGTTTTAAATACAAAAAAATGATGTGGTGTCGCGGGACACCAGGTAGGAACGAACTTCCTTCGGCTAAACGGCACTACTCGCTTGTGTAAACGTAATCCCAAAGTGATAATGCGCATAGAAATCTTCGCCAGTGGTCGCGTTTCCGGAAACAACCGAATTATTGAATAGTAAGAGCCCTAACCAATGCACTTGCATTTAGCATCTTGTGCGATAGAAATAGGAGTCAATATCAATCGGTAACAAGTTCGAACGGTCTGCGGCGGTCGACGGGTGCCGCCGATGAGTTGAACGTCAGTCAGTTGTCGTATGTATATGTACGTTAGTATGTGGAAATATATAGAGCTGATATTACACACCCTTCTTGGTTTTGTTTTCAGAGGTAAGTTTAAAAATTTCAACTTTAATTATGTCAGCTGCATAATCATAACCCATGAGTGTGTATCGATCATATCAGTCATTCTTTATTATTTTCTTATCTAAATATAAATTCGAAAATTTGAATACTTTATTTATATAAATTTGAATACTTAATTTTAATTGATTTTGATTTTTTTTGCCCATTTGACATATTCATTAGGGGCCATCCATAAATTACGTCACACGTTAAGGGGGAGGGGGGGTGTCGAAAAAGTGTGACATTGTGTGACAAGGGGTAGGGAGGGGTCCCAAATTTTGTGACATCACATTTTTTCAAAATATAATACTTGTATAGATAAAAAATAATCGGAGGAAATCATTTTTCCAATGTAAAATTGTAAAATGTGACATCACACTAGGTAGGAGGGGGTCTTATAAATGTAACCAGCTGTGACAAGGACGGGGGAGGGGTCAAAAAATAGTGAAAATCGTGTGACGTAGTTTATGGATGACCCTTTAGACATTTTGGAACCATATAATATGTAATTATTCGTAATTGACGCTCAAAGAACTCCCAACTGTAAATAATTTGAGAAATAAGTTAATCGAAGCTATTAATTTCAAAGGCTGTGTAGAGACTTTATGGCTCATCTTGAAAGACATGGGGTTTCGGTTTCTGAAAACTGATACCAACCGACGGTTACTTATGGAAAAGACAGATATACGTTTAAAAAGGATCAAATATCTCCGAGAAATACAACAGCTGAGAAATGCTGGTAGAAACATAGTGTTTATGGACGAGTCATACGTGCATACATCGCATACTAAAGGTAAAACTTGGCAAGACAGCAGCAAAAAAGGTATTAAACAACTTATTTCTAAAGGAGAGCGAATTATTATTGTACATGCAGGCAATGAAAAAGGCTTCGTCTCAGGGGCTTTAATGTTACATAAATGTGTCGACTCAGAAGGTGACTATCATAAAGAAATAAACGCCGAACGTTATCAAACTTGGCTACGCAATCAGTTGATTCCCAACTTGCCTCCTAATAGTGTGTTGGTAATTGATAACGCCCCATATCATAATAAGCTGTTTGTGAAACCACCAAACTCAAATACACCCAAACCACAAATGATTGCGTGGTTATAACAACACAATGTTCCTCATGACCCAAATAAACTCAAACCTGAATTGTACAAAATTATAAAAAGCCACAAAGAACAATACACAGAATTTGCCATTGACCGTATAATGGAGGAGCATGGGCATAAAATTGTACGATTGCCACCATATCATCCCGATTTCAACCCAATCGAAAACATTTGGGCGCAAATAAAACAACACGTTGCCAAAAGAAATATTGCAATGAACGTTACGTCAGTTAAAGAAGCTATTTTAGAAAAAATCAACAATATAGGTTCGGAAGAATGGAAAAAAGTTCGTGATCATGCCCTTAAATGCGAAGATGAGTATAGGAAATATGACCCAAGAATCGATAGTTATTCAGATGAAATGATTATTTACACAGGATAGCAGTGATACAAGTGAAATTGAAGACTTTGATGAAAATTCCGATGACTCTATGATGTCAGGAATAGAGAATCTCCCTGATTCTGATTAAATATTAACCTATGTTCTGTTATACGATTCTGATTAAATAAAACTTTTTTTTCCTAATATAAATCTTCTTTTCATTTAAACCTCCTTTTTTCCATCGTTAAACCAGCTTCCAGCTTTCATTACATATTATATATATATATATATATATATATATATATATATATATATATATATATATATATATATATATATATATATATATATATATAGGAAATACGACCAATGCCGACCACTGGCGAAGATTTGTATGCGCATTATAACTTTGGTTGTAACCACTCTATATACATATCGTCTTCCGACGCTCGGGGAATACGACCGTTGCCGAACAGTGACGAAGATGCGACTGTCGCGCATGCGCACGTATCATTTAACGCTTTTATTCCACGCATTTTTCTTACGGTTTTACTATCACATTTTTTTCAGTTCGGTCGCGCAGCAAAATCCCTATCCCCTCCAAGCCTGCCGTAAGGAACTTCGTTCCAATAAAAATAGAAATGTAAAAAAAAGTAACATTTTTAAGTCAAGTATTTATTTATTAACACAATTCATTTATATCAATATGTTCAGTATTTAATTAATAAAATAAAAATCAGATTCGGATAACTCTAGATTTATGTTATGTGTTTTTACCGATCTAAAATATATTTCAACTTTATTTTTATTCACTATTATCATTCCCTCTGCATTTTACCGATCTCCTAAAACATAATTGCAAAATAACACCAAATATACAATAGAAGATACGATTAATACGCAGCTATTGATCAAATTCGCAAATTCAATCCAATCAGCTGAGGTTTGTGGTCTTTCATTAACAGAGGAAGCAACTTCTTCAGTGATTATTTTACTCTCTGACATATCCGAAGGATCAAATTCCGTAAACACCACATACTTTCCAGGTCCTGATTTCATAATCCTATTAACTGAGGTAATCCAGTTGTAAGCGGGAATTGTCCGTCTTCTTATAGACATTAATAGTAATGTCACCAATATTGCAATAATAGTTATTATCATGGAATCCCGAACAAAGAGAAGTACTATTGGAGTATCGGAGCTGTATTTTGGTATGTTATAACCAATCTCATTTAGATACATAAAATGGCAGAAAAGACTAAAACAAGCAAAATACAGTCTGGTATTGTCCTTTATGTCCATTAACAATGAAATTAAAGTCAGCAAAACTATTACCATGGAAGGTATAACAATGATTGCTGCTGGCCCTCCTGATTCCCTTTTCAACATTAAGTTGTATTTCAACATAGGATACGTGGCGTTTGGACAGCAGGCGTACTTTCCGGGATAACGTTCGTGTATCACATTCAAAAGCTTCCATCCAGGGCCGTCTTGATATTCATCTAAACTTACTGGGTTTGTGCCGTAAAATGTAAAGTTTATCTGCTCTCCAGTATGCATCCATGAACCGAAAAATAGTGTACAGTTTTGTATGTCATATGGCCAATTCCGAATAGACGTATGACACATTCCTGTATGCGACATATGAGGTACACACGTAACAATTCCATCGCTTGCAAGCAAGCAAGTTGTATAAATAGAGTCTGATTGATACACTGTTGCGTCCGCATTAAACAGTGCTAAGCGAGGTGTCCAGATTTCGTGACTTTCAATTTGAATCTCCTTAATATTACCATAGTCACTAGGCGTCCATGACAAATATTCATCCTTCCAGGTCAAAGCCACCCAACTATGTAGCGTAATGGTCTCTTCGAGGGTGTCAAAACTAAGATATTTCAACGCAAATTTCACTTTTACATTAACGGTATTTTTGTGATCTTTCACTGGTCGAGGATCCGAGTCGTATGCACACACTAGATGGAAATGTAGCTTACTCTCGTCATTAAGGTCACGTTCTCTTTCCGCTGGACATTCATGAGCCGAGCATAATTCAAATAAAGAAAATATAACAAGTAAATTTACAAATAGAATAAATACAGGGATACCAAACCGAAACATTGTCACTGACAGAATGATCAGTTTGTTAGGTAATTATTTACCTCAAATGTTAGCCATATGGATAAATCTGATACAGCATTACGCCCACAAAATTAACATGTGCAACACTATCACCGTGATGTATCCGTTCACATATTATATTATAATCGCGTTTTTATATATCGGAAGATAGCAGATGGCTCTCGTAATGGGATAAGACAACATGGCCTATAAACACCCAAGATGTTAATGATGCGTTGGTTTAGATGTGGCAGCGTGTACCTGCGCAAGTTTACCGGCTAATTTACCCTCCAAATCGGAGGAACACGACTGTGACAAACATTGACGGCATTGCGGCAGGAATCCAGGCTTAAATCAGTTTGGTAATTTTTATACCAACTTTTAATCGTTCATAACGTAGAGTTTCTATAAACGATGAAAAGCTCACAAATAGAAAACTGCACACGCTTGGGCGTCGTCGCAAGGTCGCCAGATTATCAGTTTTTATAGAATGTCCTTTGTTAAGCTGCCAAAGCTCTCTTTGTTCTTATTGGACCCTTCAATATTTTATATAAAACACACTTGTGTATGTATATATATATATATATATATATATATATATATATATATATATATATATATATATATATATATATATATATATATATACATATATATATATATATATATATATATGTGAGTGGTTACGCAAAAAGGGACCTGAAGGGATTGGAAACGGTTTTTTTTTTTTGATAAATTCTGATTCTATGGTCCTTCATCTTTGTTTTGTTCTAATCAAAATAATTTTAGGTGCCGTAGTTTTTTTTTAATGATTTTTTATGTAAGCCGAGGCAGTTTTGAAAATATTACACCTTATACACAGCGCACACTAGTTTCTTTTTCTAGCGCGCACATAAAGACAAGTAAAAGACGAATAAATAAGTCACCAATAATACAGCTATCGCAAACACGTGCTATTTCTCACTGACGAAGTCGCTCACTAACGACACTAACATAAAACACCCCGCGCCTCTCTCATTTCGACTCAACATTTTAAACGTGATTTACTCGAAATCAATTATTTTCCCTTGAGGTCCCTTTTTGCGTAACCACTCACATATATATAGAGTTTCACCAAGTGCCGACGATAAAGAAGTTCCGCTCGTACGTTTTGGATATACCAAAAATATTTGCCAGGGTCTATTTCAAATTTTATATGTTTGTCCACGAATTTCTCGGGAATTAAAAGCCATATCAAAATATTTTTTTATTTAAATTAAAAGATTTTAATTTAAATCAGGTATATAATATATTCCAACTTAGGGAACAGTCTAGGTTACATCAAAAACGGTTTAATAGTTTTTGAGATATTGGCAGATATTTGAAGTCGGTTTAATTTTTCAAATTACTTTTATTATTTTGTACATAATGTACATAATACCATCAACCTTAATGTGGTATATCTATTGGTCATCACGTGCCTATTGAACAACAAATTATCCGAACACAATGTACCCTACATTGTGTTTGAATAATTTACTGCCTCTGCGTATGATTAAAGATACACTTTTTTGCAGGCTATTGAAATTAGTTACACCACTCCGGGTCTGACGTTATTCATAGCGATACCCCGCGATCGTTCTCTACGAAACTTAGTACAATGTTTAGTTACTAAAAATATTCAAGACATCTTACCGTTAATGACCGAAATGCGAATAGCCGTTACTTTGCCACTGTATACTCTACGCATGACTCTTCTCCTTCCTGAAAAACTTAAAGAGGTATGTTGTTTTCCCCTTGTATTTTTATACTTTAGGATAGCAGCCACGAAGGCTACTACTACTTTATTGATAGCTCTCCGATGGAAAGATTTTATTGGCGCGTAGCCTTCATTTAATTTTAACCGAAAGACATTCGAGAAAATTACTAATCATATTGTGACAGAAAAAGGTAGGTTATATCAAACCAGAGCAAGATGTTATACCCTGTGTTATTCTGGGGCTCTGGGCCCTAGACTCTACCTGCCAGTCTGCCAACAGTTCGCTAAAGTGAAAGAAACGTGTCACTACCGTCGTGACTACTGGGTAGTAGAATTCTGTATTGTCTCGCCCGGGTCTGGTACCACCGCCTTATCTATTCCTGCCGCAACATAAAGCTATAACGTCAATGCTTGTCATTGTCGTATTCCGGTTTAGAGAGTAAGGTAGCCGGTATACTTATGCATGTGGCATTAAGAGGCTCACAAGACCTAATTTAACTGTACACCGTAGTCCGGACAAGGACTAGGTACAGTCGGTTTCTTCTAACTTGTCCGAAAATGTCAACAAAGTCCACCTTTTATAAAAACATTAAAGTTTCACATCAATCATATACACTGAATTAAATATTATTAGATTATTGTATTCATTAATTTTAAACGGTTTGTTTGGCACTAAAAACTGTTTCTAATATATCGTTTTATCACACTTAATTTACGAAAACTTACTAGAAATAAAATTTATTTGTACAGCTAAAAAATAACATATGAAGTTGACACATACAATATGAACTTGTCTATGAAATTAATAGACGCGGGCAATAATGAACGAATTGTAAAACGAACGAATGAGTAATGGAATGATTCTTTATCAAAGATAAACATTCATAAAATATGATAAATAGCTTGTAACAATGTTAAATATTGTTAACTGTTTAAAAGTTAAATATTTATTAATAGAATATAAAATATACGCTTTATTGAATTATCATTTTTCAAAGATTAACACTTTTAAAGTAATAATATAGTTTTACAATTTGTTAAATGTGAATAATTTTGTAATAGTAAAATAACCTGCTTTTAATAAAATAAAAGCTTTATTTTATTAAAGGCAGGTTATTTGATCGATTTTAAAGAATCGTTACGTACTACAATAATTCGACGATCTTGTAATACAAAAAAACGTGAGTATTGTTTTTGTTAATAGTTATATTTTAATTCATTTGTCCTATAATACCATAAAATTATTTTAATTATTTGTATCTAATGATACTGCTCCCGTCACGCGAAGATTCTTAGTTTTTCATACTTATTTTTCTGAACTAGTATGGATCAACTTTTTTGAGAAAAAAGATAATTGATTACATTTATTTTCTCAAAAAAGCGAGATTAATGTTTTTTTTTAATAGTTATTCTATTTTAATTCATTTGTCTTGTAATATTATAAAATTAATTAAATTATTGAGAATGATACGCAAATTCGCCATTTTGCTGGTAGTAACAATACTTACTACAACAATCATGCTTGCAATAAAAATGTTAATGTTGCATTTAAGGAAGTTTGCAGTCTTTAAAATTTCGATGACTCATTAGATGAAGGGTGTAGCCGGAATAGGTTAAGTAGGCCAAATCAGACGGGCATCTTATTTGTGTCTCCGTGAGGAACAAGATACATGGTTTATGAGTTTCCAGCTAGAAATGGACAGCAGCGAGATTAAAATGTAATCCTCTGATGTTGGTGAGGTCTACTTTCATCGAGAGGGAGTGCTGCCGCTGTACAACGTTATTCCTGTACATTGTCCTTTTCATTAAATAGAATGAGTGAAGTACCTTCCGGACCTGAGACACACATCTCGAAGTCACACTGTTGGGGACTAGTCTGGAGACTGCGGGGACGCCTGAGTCCCCCCAGGAATGTCCATACCGCCCTCTCATCCGGTCGCCAACCAGTACTATGGCGCATTTTGGGATTTTTCGCTAGTTGGCGGGGCAGCCTTTCACATGTAGGTAGCACGCTACTTGGGCCCCCTACTGACTAGCTGTCGGCCAGTGATGCACCGTGCCTCGGATCCCGCTACCCTCCATGACTAGTCTCCAGAATCATCAACGTCAGTGTGTATCAGATCGTCCATATTGTATAGGCGCAACTGATTCGACCCGTCTCACTAAAGCTACATCAGCGTCAAAGTGACGGAAAACGGACGCTTGGCGCCACGACTTCAGCTGATGGGTGGTCCTTATAGCCGTGACATATGTCTCCCACCATATCACCTGATTAGCACTACCCAGGGGCCACGTGTAGGGATAGAGAATTTCGGGTGTTCTCCTACGGACGAAGGTGATTCAGCCCCCAAATTGTGTTTAGTGGATTTCGATTTCTCTAGAGCATACTGACCTTGGGATTAAAATAAGAAATGGCAGAAAGGTCAATGCCTTTATTGACAAAATCTGTGGCGTCTACCAGCAGAGGTAATTTTTTTGATTGCGTAGTGCTAACAAGTTAAACTAGGTCATACCTAAGTAACGTTCATAGTGCTTCTTCTTCTTCTATACAAAATAGTGCAAAATAATATAATACTAGCTATCGTCTGTAGACAAAATTCCACCATAGACTAAATTAAAATCTCTTAAGTTCTACAACTGACTTTAGCCGCAAAGAAAATAAATAAACCTTAGTATACAATACAACATTTTTTAAATGTTGTATAGGATATTTCATATTCAGATCGTATGTTTTTGTTTGCGATCTCAGATATCAACACTAAAAACCAATACAGAGCACACACCATGGATTAATGCTAGTCTAATTTCTTTTACTTATCCCCAAGAGTTGTTTTGTACAATGTTTCGTTCTGAAATGAATGAAAATAATAGAGTACTGTATTGAAAATGGTAAAGAGGGAAAATATTGTTTTTTTTTTGGGTGAAAACCCTATAAGGAGCGGTGATGCCTATAGAGATTATAGCGTAGATACGTAATTTCTTAATGGTATCGTTAGTTACCGTGGTGTCACAAGGGGGATTTTAATCTCTTTCTCGATTAGATTAGAAATGTCGATTTCTCTTGAGATCCTGGCATTAAAATTAGACAGAAAGTTCGATGCCTTTATTGACAAAGAAAAATCCTATGGCGTCTACCAGCATATTATTTTTAGATAGCATAGTGCAAACAAGTTAAATTAGATCATACCAAAAGTAAACAACCGAACACAATTAATATCATTCATTCAGTTTAATTTGTCATACTTGTTCAACAGGTCTTTCGATTTTTTCCAACCATATTAATTGTCTATGACCAATTTGAATTACTGGTCCGCCATTTATGTTTACTAAAATGGACAAGGAAAAAGAAATAGACTTTATATGGTATAGGCCGAACAAGCTAACAACTAAATATATATATGATGTAGATTATTTGTTTAAAGCAAGGTACGGATATGAAGCTGACAAGACCTAATTTGTTGAAATTGATGTTATTTTAGCAGTTTTTTAAGAAGCACTGTTTGTTATAGCACATCACAAAAAATATATGTTAATATTCATCATATGTCAAAGACCGTGGCCGGACTCGATACATAATTGAGCAAAATTAGGTCGATAGAAAATAATTGCGAAGTTTGCTCTCAAAATAATCATTAAACGGTTCTATATCTTTAGTTTTTTGGCGTATAGGTCTGAGTAAGTTATCATATTCATACCTAAACCGCTAGCGAATCATATTTGACAAATAATTTATTAATTACAACTTTTTTTGATTTAATATTTATTTATTGTAATTCCTGGCCGCCCAGTTACACTGACAGTGGGCTCTAGTTTACTCCGATAGAAGTAGTAGGGGAGCCCTGGATGCTAAATGGGTAGTTACTAGAGATGTGCCGATTATGACTTTCGCCGACTAGCCGACTAGTCGGTTGAAAAGAAGCCGACTAGTCGGCCAAGCCGATCACGGTCTCAGTGATTCTCGTGATACTTTGTCTGTAGCTATTCGCGCGCATATCGCAATCGCCTCCAGCGAGCGTGTCGGAAAATGTTTTCATAACAGTGTTTTGTCTTTCGCAGTTCGTATTCCGCATTGTTTCTTGATTTTTTACTTTTGAGCGGGTTAGGGCAGTGTTTTTGTGTAAAAAATATCTAAAGCGGTTGACCCTGCAGGCCATCCCTGAAATTTCCCGCTAAATTGAGGTATTTTAAGCTCGATGAAGTGAAAACTATACCGAAGCATGAATTTTTGAACTTGTTCGCTGGTAGATTGTATGGTGTTGCGTACTGTATAGCAAGAGTACTAGGACCACAAAATAAGAATTCGTTTACAGTGTTAGCAGTTGTCAGACTTCAAAAATGTAAAGTTTGTAAAAATAATTGTATTTTAATGTACGAAAAGATGTACCTATACTTTCAAAATTATGATTGGTTTTGATCTTTGGAATGGCGTTTAAAGCAATTTTTGGAAAGGTTGTTTTATTTAGCTACAAAATGAATAAGTTAAAAAATGCCGTGTAATGTCAAAAATTGCTGTTTGAAAAGCTGTAACTTTCGAAAATTTAATTCGATTTTCATTTTTGATAATGATTTTTGAAATTTAAAAGCATTTGATGTAATTTTTTAAGTACTAAAACATCGTAGAAGTCCAAAAAGATATTGATTGAAAAATTAGGTCGTTAAAAAAAGTTAGGTCGAAAAAACACTTTCAAAATATTTCGTCAACGATAACTCCCGAACGGATAAACCGATTTTGATGCAATTCATGTATTAGATGGAGTTATTTTAGGAAAAGAGCTGATAAGATTTTGTGCTCAACCGGTATATTAGTTTGGAAGTTATGTTAAAAAAATACTGTTTCGCCAAAAAATTTTTTGAGGATTTTTAAAATTTCTCAAAATATTCTAGGCCAAATTGGTTCAAATTTTCAGAAAGACTCAGTTAAGTGGAATCCAATCAAATCATCAGCCGCGTTTCAATCGCTCAAACCCTTCAAAAGTTATGAAATGTTTACATACACACATATACAAGACATACTGTCGTCATCGTAAAAATAGTCGGAAAAGGTTCCTAGAACCACAAAACGTGGAGATCTGGTAAAAACTTGATTTTCGAAAATCGGGACTAATCAATCATTTCCTTATCTACATACGTAGCGGGAAGTTAAAAATAGTTTTGTATAAAGATAGTAATGTTATTGTTCATTTAATTGAAAAAAGTTCTATTAAAACTTAATCATGTCAAAAGTCTAGTCAAAAAAAGAAAGTCTCGAGTGTGGATGTTTTTTGAACAATTGGACAATGATTCTCGTAAAGTCAAGTGTAATCAAAGCCAAATTATAATTTCTCGTGGTAGGTAGGGAAAACAGCAAATACATACAAACTACAAGAATGAACAATCATATTAAATTCCAACACCCAACACTAACACCTCATTTAAGTGCTGCGATCACATGTTTAACTACAGACGATTCATCTCCGTTAAAAGTCCTAGAAGAAGAATTACCTACAACAGTGCCTACTCCATCAACTTCAGTGTCATTAGCATTAAAATTTGCTTTGCTTTACATTTCAAAATGTGTAAGACTATATTACGTTATAAAATTTTTTTTTTTAATCAAAGCCTTTATTCAATTTCATTCCCCCTACATTCAGTTTATTGAGAAATACATAGGTACATAGCAGGAAGCCGGATAGTCGGCGCTCTTTGCCGACTATTCGCCGACTAGGAAAGTGGCCGGATAGTCGGCTTCACCGACTAGTCGGCGACTAGTCGGCACATCTTTAGTAGTTACTCGAGCGCCATATAATTTAGTCTACAAAATCCAATAGGGGACCTATTGGATTTTGTAGACTAAATTATAGGAAAAATAAAAGGTGATATAATGTTTTTAATTGCAATGGTGGGGAAAAAATCTACAGATAAAAAATGTTTTAAATCAGCGACATGGAAACACTGAAGCGTGGTAGATTAGGGTATGGTGGGTTAATTGCCAGCTAAAATTTAGATAATCTGACGATTTAAGTGTAGCATAAGGGAGTGGGAGTGCCACAAAGTTGCAAAGACAATGATATCTTGACATTCTCTGATCTCAATCTGAATTTTCATTTATTATGGAGGAAATGATGTAAGAATTACGAAAAAAGTATAATCTGACAATTTCCACAAGCCAAAGTTATCTTGATTTTGATTTTTTTCTGCCATAGTTATATTCTGCCTTTCTATAGCCCTCTATAGAAAGGGCTTATATTTGGTGGAGAGCCTTAACAGTAGGCGAGGTACCCTCTCCTATGTCAATCTGACGCGCTCGAGTAAATACCAAAATCTCCTCTTGGGCTCCCCTACTAAAATAGACAGAGTGCTCGTTTTCGATGTTGACAGCGTCATAAGACCCTGCCATAAGGATATTTCCTCTATCCTGATACTACAAATTTTTAAACTGTGTTGTGTGTATTTTGGCCAGGCATTAGTATAAATATATAGGATTAGTCTATATTCTATTTATTTATGCCTTTCCCTGCCGAGATTCGAAGCCGAGCTCCGTTGTTTGCGTACCCGGCATCGCTTACATACCGGCAAAATCGTAGTTTTCATGCTTGTCATTCATTATGTTATTAAACTGATTGGCATGTAAATACGTGAGGTGTAAAATCAATATTTTTTAATAAATTTAACATATTATAGCCGTGTAACATTACTAAATTAAAGCCGATTTATTACTTATACCACTTTTTCTGATTTTTCTAACTGATTGTACCTCGATTTTAGAAAATCGAGTTTTTACCAGATTCCATGTTTGGAGGTCCTTTTCGACAATTTTCATAATGACGTCAGTATGTCTGTATGTATGTATGCGTGTGTGTATGAACTTTTGAACCGCGTCAACGATCGAAACGTGGTTGATGGCATTCGATTGGATTCCGCTTAACTTAGACTTCCTCAAAATCTGAACCGATTCAACCCCGAAGATTTTGAGAAATTATTACAAAACCTCCAAAAATGTTCGGCGTAACAATATATTTTTTTAAATTACTTCCAGATTAATGTACCAATGCTGTACAAAATCTAATCAGCTCTGTTTCTTGAAAAACTGCGTCCAATGGCGTAAATGCATCTAAATCGGTTAATCCTTTCAGGAGTTATCGTTGACAAAAATTTAAAGAAAAAATGTTTTTCAACATAACTTCGAAATTTTTAAACCTACGATATCTTGACATTTTAGTACCAAAAAAACTAATGTCAAACGATGTTTCAAAAAATTAACTTAAAAATTTTCAGCTTTACCTTTCCAAATAATAAATTTACGTTGTTTACAGCAAACTTCAAATTGTTAAAATAACTTTCAGGCTAATATACCGATCTAGTCAAATCTTCTCATTAAAAAACTACGTCAAATACAGTAAATCGGATTAAAATCGATTGATTCGTTCGGGATTTATCAATGTAGAAATTTTTGAACAAAGTTTTTTTTTACTTTTCTTTGACAGTTTTTATCCCATCGATTTTCTAGCTAATCAAACTATTTAAAGCTCAAAAATTGTGGTGAATACCATCCAAAAGATCATAATCGGTCATCATTTTGAAAAATATACGTCTAAACTATCATTTTTACAAAGTTTAATTTTTTTAATTTATTGATCTGAAAATTCTTTGCCTAGATATAGTTTTTGCTTCTTTAAACTTAAAATACCTACCTCAATTTAGCAATAAATTTCAGAGATGGCCTGCAGGGTCAACCGATTTACTGTTTTTTTCTAATTTGCTTGCCCAGAGTGTTATGACCGACCGTTTGCTCAGTCAAATATAAATTATAATTATGCATCATGGGTCTATCACTTAAGTCCATACAGATGTAATACTCTAGCTGAGAAGTGAATTTTCTTCGAAATTCTTTGTTCCAAAAATAGGAGCGATAGCTCATTGGACGCAGAATTAAACTTTAAAAAAGGAAAGAAACTATCCATACTAATATTATACTGCGAAAGTCTGTCTGTCTGTCGCGCTTTCACAGCTAAACCGTTAAACTGATTTCAATGATATTGGCGTGAAGATAATGTTGATCCGGGGTCAACATTGACTATCTTTTGTTAATGTTTTTTATATCGATTTTTATATGGTGGTAAGGTAATTTAATACAATTAGTTAAACCCATTCCGAATATTTCGAATACTGAATCAATAAGCTGTGGCTCATGTTTTTAGAAACTATCCATACTTAATAATATAAACGCGAAAGTCTGACTATCTGTCTGTCTGCTACGTTTTCAATTTCGCAAGAAGATAACTAAAACCCGGGTTAACTAACGTTACTAAGTACTTTATTAATTACTAGCTGTTGCCTGCGACTTCGTCTGTGCGGACTTCGTTTACTCCACACAGCACCTTCCCCGTAGGTGATAGCGTGATAACATGTAGCCTATATGTTGACCCGACCTGTTGTAATATTCATGCAAAATTTGAAGTAAATCCATGCAGTACTTTTTGAGTTTACCCCGGACATACATACAGACAAACAGATAAACAGACAAACAGACAAAAATTCTAAAAACTATATTTTTGGCTTCGATATCCATTGTAGATCACGCCCCAAGTATTCTTTTTAAAAAATATTCAATGTAAGTTTTGACTTTCCTACGATTTTATTATATGTATAGATACTAGACTATTTTTTAAATTGCAAAAATTAAATTCTGAACTCCACTCGCGGGAGAAACTGCGCGGGTCAGCTAGTAAAGAATAAACACCAATTTTACATACATGTCTTCACGCCAAATCCCTTACAGGATAGGCAGACAAAACCGAGTGACATATATCACGATCCTTGCAGACTTGCTACCTCAACAATCATTACTCTCTTCATGCAAACACGCCGCTTGCGAAGACTCTTGACATCACCTCCGGACAATACCGATCCATCTGATCAGGGTGCGTCAATCTTGGTCTTCCCAGTACTTACATCCTTCCACATTCGCATTATATATCTGTTATTTGCATATGTTTTTATATTACTTTTATAACATACTTTATATACAAGTCCGAACCAACGGAGCATGCTCGTCTCATTTTTACACCGACACTCTCTTTCAGGTCTTATTTCTATCTCACTTCTTTAATTATTAAATTAGACTAGGTTTTTAGAACTACCCAAATCCAGCTTCAGAATCTTATTAGTTTTAGAGTGACATTACTGGCCATTTATAATATATCTTAATATAAAAATGTATATTCTAGATGGGGTTATCAAAGCTAATAAATGAAGACGAAGATTTATCCAAGTGCGAGAAACTGAAATTGTCACACGCTATTCAACGCCTTATGTTCTGGTCAGAAGCTGGAAGGAATGCATTTAAAGATGATGGTATAATTTCAAGTTACCTATATATGTATATAAGAGAAATACCACTAACTGACTCATCACGAAATCTCCAAAGCTACTTGACCTATAAAGGTGACATCTTCGTTCGAAAGAACGGATTTTGCGACAGAGCCCTGTTAATGAGGTATAAGGGCTCTCGCGAATTTATATGAGAGCTGTTTAGTAGATTCAGGCGCTGCTTTGCGGAAGTCCATAATTTAAAGAAGAAATTGTGCTATTTGGAAATTTGTTAAATTTCCAAATTTTGCAAAAATATATTTTGCAAATTAATGCAATTACAAATTGTATGTTGACGGACTGTATATTTGTAATTTGTATATTGGCTTCCGTATTTAATGCTTTTTTACGTTGAAGAATAGATGATCTGCCATTCTGCCGGGCCATCAGTAAAAAGCGAACTATTGACTATATTAGTCCGGGAGGAATCGGCGCATGAGTACCGAAAACTATTTCACCTCATTTTTTTTATGCGATCCTCTTCAAATTGCCCTACTGATGATATAAATGCATGTTGCCATGGGGCAACCCGGTGCCATATTATTTAAACCGAAATTTTTTAAGCAATTACAAGGAATTGTTATTTTTCAACCGGACAATTTTTTTTATATTCTTTATTGAAATACCAATAAAAAAGGTCCTATGACTTTTCACGATAAACTTAATATTTTTAAAGATATGAATTTTTAAAGGTTCGAAAAATCTCAAATTTGGGTACTTTCGACCCTTAAAAATATATTAAAAAAAAAACATAATGTTTAAGTAATACTTTTTTTTAATTCTCTATACAATAGTTAATAATATTGTTAATAGAGATTTAAAAAAATGTCATTGTTTATATCTTTTTTTAATTGTTAATTTCACGCGCTCACAAGTATGCGTCGCTTACTGGACTTCCTGAAGATTTTCATTTTGTTTGTGTAGTTGTATTTCTCTTCGCCTAATTTTTTCTTCACACAAGTGAACTTGCATAACATGTTCTGTGGCACGAAAATGTTTGTTTGTCAAGAGAAGAATTAAACAAATTTTCAAATCGGATAGCAGCCTCATCTTTTCGTCGATAAGCTGCACGTTGTACAGTTATATATGTATCAGGCTTCGGATTTTTCACTACATCGTTTTCATTTTCACAAAAAATACATGGTAGGATATCATCAGAATATTTTCTTTTCTTGGGAACAACTAAAAACGACATGACACTCACATTTATTGTAACGAAAAATCACAAAAACTAAAAATATATCCATCTAATAATGTTAATAATACACAAAATCACTGAAATGGGTGCAGGAACGTTTAACAATATTAAATCTTGAACGAAATAAAAAAGACTGAATAACTATGAGTAAAAAACAAAGAATGATCAGTTGCACTAACTTGTATATGTATTTTAAATGTTATATATAATTAATAATTTTGTCACAAGAACAAACAAAGATCTTGAGGTTTTATACAAAGAGGTTCAGTGATTTCGTACTAACTATAATCGGTCCTTAAAAATACGTATTTATTACGAGATACGTATTCATTACGAGTCACGAGATCCCGAACATAAATGCTCTAGCCAAGTGAGGACCCGCGGATTATAACAGTCTTACCGTAATGTGCTAGCAAATTATATATATATATATATATATATATATATATATATATATATATATATATATATATATATATATATATATATATATATATATATATATATATATAAACCCTGTCCGATCCGAGAGAGAAAAATTATGGCAAATATTTTGAAGATGACAACACCTTGTCGCTGTTTGTTTCATTGTTTCGCTTTGGCGGCTTTCGTACAAACACCGTGGGAAGCCGCGAAGTTTGTTTTTCGGCTTTTTAGAAACGAACTAAACGCGCCGCATATCCTTCGGTAGCATCCGACTTGCGCGGCATTCTTTGATAATAGAATTTACTTATTTGTAGGTGTTGTCATACTTAATGGATGAAAATATCATTTAAGATTACTTTTTTAATTGGTAAAACTAATTAATTAATATCCATAAAATAATAACATATATGTAACCGTTTTACGGTACTGAATACACCTTACCGACAGGGTTTTCTTTATATATTGTATATACATATACAATACAATTGTATTGTGTATGTGTATATATATATATATATATATATATATATATATATATATATATATATATATATATATATATACATACATACGCAATACAATTGCCACAACTGACCTAAACGTTTTGACAGAGATAACTAAACTAAGAAATGAAATACATATATCTTCGTTTGGTTAGTGATCAGATTTTTTTATATCATAAGATGCGGGGCTATCCATGTGGCGAGATGGTAATGCCACATGCATAAGTCTACCGGCTATCTTACCCTCAAAACCGGAACATGACAACGACAAGCATTGACGCTATTGCGGCAGGAGTAGGTAAGGCGGGGGTACCAAATACCCGGCCGAGACGACGGAAATCTATCATCTAGTAGTCACGAGTAGTGACACGTATAGCCAATCGGTCGTCTTTTACGACCTGCCTGGCAGAACGGCAGTTGATCTATTCTTCAAAGGAGTCCGGACCAACACGGGGTGAACTAATTGATACCTTTCTTTGTGCTGGGAAGTTTTTTGATTTTATTATTGTCGTTATTTTTGTATTCAGGTATCGAATGGGAAGAAACTCCGGAGCTAGAATTAGTAGTAGATCGGCCATATCTGTTTTTTGTGCGGTGGAAGAACATTACAATTATGAACGGAAATTTTGTGCTGTGAATATTTGTAACGAATAAATTATATTTTTAAGTTTTTTTTATTTTTTATTTTTAATATATAAGATAGAAAACAAGCAGACGGGTCTCCTGATGGCAAGAGTCAACCATCGCCTATAGACACCAAAGATGTTAATGGTAGGTTGCAATCGTGTGGCGAGGTCTAAAATTTCATACAAATATATATATTTATATTATTAAAACTTAACTGTTTTATTTCATATGTAATATTTATTATTATATCTATTATGGAATAAAACAGTAAAGTATACATTTCATGTGTAAATATACGAAGTACAGTAGATATCTAAGACAAATAGTACAAAAATTCAAATAACTAATTTTAATTTAAAATTTAATTAGAACAGCTTTATTTATTAATCTTCCTTGCGTAAGTTAATTGCGAGCCCGACATGAGCAACATGAACAACATAGTACAGCACCCTTTACAAGCTGCGTCTTGATGACATAATACAATCCATATTTGGCAACAAAACAACGTAAGCTTAATGCCAACTAAGAATAGGTTACAGAGAGAGTAGCGACTAGCGACTGTAATAAAACGGTAACGAGGTCAAAGCTGAATATTAATTTTTTTTTTCAAAATATAGAAGTGTGTTTAGACTGGTGGGTTGGAGTGGTGTCTTGGCGTTTTTGTATGAAGCAAGTCATGAACGTGGAAGAAGCAAAGCAAATCTGCAGGGATCGTAATATATGGCACTAGATCTCTCTAGTGATTTAGCGTGGAAATATGTGTGTATGTTAAGTTTTGCTATAGCTACCCAATAGCCGGAGTTCTTGGTATCTTAATTATTATCGACACGTTGTTTAGAACTTGACAAACTAATATCAGTATTATATAGACAAAATATTTGTAGGTATGGAAAAGACATCCACCGCATGGCAGTTCGTAAAAGGCGATCGATTGACTATACGTGTCACTACCACTGTGACTATTAGGTAGTAGAGTTCCATAATTGGTGCCAGCGCCTTAATAATTCCTGCCACAGTGGCGTCATAGCTTGTTTTTGTCCTGTTCCGGTTTGAAAAGTGTATCCAGTAGACTTATGCATGTGGCAATGCCATTCCGCTACACGGATAACAACGTTACACACCATTAACATCTTTGATGTCTATAGGCGATGGTTCCTCTTTCCAACAGGTGAGCCATCTGCTAATTTGCTATCTTGTGATATAAAAAAGATGTTAACTTGAAACGTCGAGCTTTACAAGTAAGTTCTATATATGTACGCGTTTTTGACCCGTTTATACACTTATAAAAAAAGATGTTAATCGTATGATACTACTACCTTACCCTCTCAAACAAAACACGACAGCGACAACTAACAAGCATTAACGCTATACATATAACGGCAGGAAAAGGTAAGGCAGTGCGGCCAATCCGAACAAGACGATGCGGAACTCTACCAACTTGTTGTTCCAATGCTTGTGACACGTAGATAGGAATAACCAATCGTTCGCCTTTTACGAACTGGCTGACATAACGACAGATGGTTTATTCTTCAAAGTACCCCCAGACCAAAATGACAAAAATAAATATATAAATTTAACGTTGGTTGCGGCAAAATCGCATAATACCAATGTCGGATTTATATATATGTTCAGTAGGCTATTTTCTAATTTAGCCGCCTTTACAATTCGATACTATTTTTTTTATTAAGGGCAATGGGCCCAACTCGTTTCCACCACTGTAACTTCTGTAAACCAGAATTAACAGCGGCAACCGTCCTGATAACATCTGAGTTGCGAGCTCAGGGTGCCCTGGGTAAAAGCTAAGCTGTCTTGGATCCCGCAACGAAATTAATCAGAAGTATATAGGAGGAGTAGGAAAATACATCCTGTTTCCCTCCCTTTTTAGCAGGAGACAGCAAAATGCTACTTACTACCTAATGCTACCTAATTCGATATTATTGTTTACAATCATGCTAATTAAAATTGCTGTCTATGAAATAGTAAATTTGATTGTGCACTATCGTACTTGTGGCGCCACTGGTCCGTACCGCTGGAGGGTCATAGTGATGGAACCAGCGGGCCAGCTGCTTGTCAGGTGACGTCATTACTGTGGAGGTTGATGACGTCACACAAAGACAAGGAAGGGAAAAGGAAGATCTTCCCAGCCAGGCGAGGTGTACTGCCTGGGGACCGAAGTCCATTTGAGAAACGTTGAAACTTGTATATAGTGTTACAAGATAAATAATTGTAATATCGCGATTCAGGATTTTATTTTGAATTTAATTTTTTCCTTTTGTTATTGATTTTTATCCATTTTTTATTATTTTTTCTTGTAGCGTTTGTGATTGTTTTTGAGCCGCTACAATACTCTCCCCCAAGACCGAAGGTCGATCTGGTTGTGCCAGTGAAGCGTATGTGCCTTGAGTGCTCGAGTCTGCGGTGAGTCGAGACGAGCCGAATAAGCGCGGTCCTCGGTGAGTCGGGACGAGTGCGCCTCCGCTGTGGTTCGCAATGAGTCGGAACGAGCGGGATAGGGTTGCTGCATGGAGATCCAGTGAACGTAGGCAGTTCGAAGTGGATTCCGGAAAGCGTAGATGAGGCGTAGCTTGTGAAGCTGGCTGATGCTGTTGGAAGCAGAGGGGGGTAATCAGGAGTCGCTGATGGTCAGAAGGCTGATGCGTGTTGTTTTGCCGAGGGTCACCACTGTGGCATGTTGATAGCTGTTAGTGGTGATAATCACGTCGGTGTAACCACTGTGGCGCCACTGGTCCGTACCGCTGGAGGGTCATAGTGATGGAACCAGCGGGCCAGCTGCTTGTCCTTTGACATGATTGAGGTTGATGACGTCACACAAAGACAAGGAAGGGAAAAGGAAGATCTTCCCAGCCAGGCGAGGTGTACTGCCTGGGGACCGAAGTCCATTTGAGAAACGTTGAAACTTGTATATAGTGTTACAAGATAAATAATTGTAATATCGCGATTCAGGATTTTATTTTGAATTTAATTTTTTCCTTTTGTTATTGATTTTTATCCATTTTTTATTATTTTTTCTTGTAGCGTTTGTGATTGTTTTTGAGCCGCTACATACTCATTACAGCACCTTTTCCGCGTAGGTACTTAATTGGCATTATTATGAATGTAGTAAAGTAGACAAGACACACTTACGGCCTGGCCTCAGGAAATTCGCGCGGCGCAAACGGCGAGGCGTCTGGATTCTGGCGTCTGAAACAAATGTATGGGGAAGCACTAAACATGCCACGCGGCGCAGTGACCGGCGGGGCGGGGAGTCTTGGCTTAAAATATCTGATAAAGGTAAGAGTTACCGTAAAATCAATAATGTAAAAAAGTATACGCATTCCAAAATGGCATAATGAAAGCAAGGTATTGCCTGACTAAGTAAGTCACGGTGACAACAAGCAATATTGTTGAAGAAGAAGATACTTTACACTACGGGGTTTGCGAAAAAACTTTACTTGTAGAGGGTACCCTAAACAACATACGTTTTATTTATTTTTTACCGTTTTTGACGGCATGACTAACATGTATAGGTACAAATGCCAAATTACAGCTTTCTAGTATTAAGAATCCTGAGCTAAGGCGCAGACGAACGGACAGATAGACGAATGGTCGGACGTATGAAACTATAAGGGTTTCCAGTTGACTTCAGAACCCTATAAATCCCTAAGTAGGACATAAAATTGAAACATCCTAGTAAAAACGATTGAAAAATCCAACAATTTCCCATAAATATGTAATTTCTATTGTTTAAACAGTTAATGACCAGTCAAATTATTCGTACCTGATCGTGACATGGATATTCCATCAGTACTAGACGAAAGAAACCGGGTAATTGCCTTCGAAACCGAGCATAAACGCCGATTTAAGCTGTGCAGTGGACGACCTTCAATCGCTGCAGCAACCACCTCATCCACTGTTTCGAAGATGCAGCAGTGGTTTTTCTTAAACAGAAATTGATGATCTTTCAGATAAGCTTTGGTTCGTTCGGTAGTCCGATGGTACTAGATACCTAGGTACAAGGCGTCACTTATAATGCTGCTGCCACTGATAAAGCCAGTCATGGGGACATGCAGAACCGCATTTTTGTAGAGTCCTTCCCCTCCCTTGTGTCGAGGAACAAACGAAATTCGATAGTCTTATCGTACCAGAAATCGATTTTTTTTCATTCTTTTTTTCTTTTTTTTTTAATAGCGTCACCCGGTTTTTGGCATTGCAGCATACCCATTTCGT
Organism: Apodemia mormo; assembly: GCA_036924255.1. Lineage (NCBI taxonomy): Eukaryota > Metazoa > Arthropoda > Insecta > Lepidoptera > Riodinidae > Apodemia > Apodemia mormo. The sequence goes on from JAUPFN010000001.1 coordinate 23,507,700, forward strand.
ATTCTCCAATTAACGACGAATTTAACTATGTATATGCCATCCGGTAGTCTTATGGGACCAGGTTTAGTGTCGTGGGCTCCCATACTAGTACGTATTTCTCATACTTCTTGTGAAATTAAACGTCTATACTATACCCCAATTCTTATTTAAATCATGTACTACATATTCTCTTCCAAATAGTAAGTGTTGAAGTATAAAACTACTTCCCTCCAAGCAATATCGAGATAAAATTGAAAAAGTCATCTTGTTCTCGGACTATACTAGTCGCGGCGGAGGACGCAAGTTCCCGTGGCCTGAAAATTCGCGTAAGCGAAATTTCGCCTTGCCCGCCGCGCCGCCGCCGCCACCGCCAATTCGTGTAGCCGTGCGGTTAGAGAATGGTCACGTCACTAGCTCCAACAACGTAAAAAAACATAACTACGCAAATGATAGATAAAAATGTTTAAGCAGTGAAACATATTACACGATTAATGTGGGCCTAAAATTATTTAGATAAGTGTATGTACATATGGGATTTTTTAATTCTCAAAGATACGAAAAAATGTTGGGCCCTACGCCGCTCTAGGCTCCAAAGCCACTTAGCCTGCAGCTGGCAAATTCACCACTGCATATCGCCTAAGTTTTTAAAGTTGAACTTATTTCTTACATTTGTTGGAAAGTCATAGGTAGTAGTTACAATTCATTTATAAGCTACAATAGGTGTCCTCCGTGTACCAACCCAGTACCTACCTATTGGTACATTTATTTAAAACAGCATTACAGCAGCAGTAATGCACAGAGTGGATGCTAGTCTACCATAATAGTGTAAAGAACTAAAATTTGTTTGTTTGTAATTAATAAAGTTAAAAACTATTGGACCAATTTTAAAAATTAGTTTACCAATATAAAGCTACATTATCACTGAGTAACATAGTATAAGCATCTTCACGCCTGTATCCCCGAAAGGGTGAACAGAGATACAACAAGTGCACCCATGATTAGTCGAAAATACTTAGTCCCAGAATGTGATAGATACCCAGCCTACCGGGCACTTTTTCCAATCCCGGGTAACGTTGTTTTTTACTTGAAAACTGAAAAAATACCTTTGTTTTTTTAATTGTCCGATATCGATTGTAGATCACGCCCTACTTGGGGCGTCTTTAAAGAAAATATTCAATGTACAGTTTTGACTTTCCTACGATTTTATTATATGTATAGATTACTTCAGTAGGTATCTATTATAATTATTATTATTAATTTGCTATCCTGCCTATCCGTGTATAAAGTGAGCTAGTTATGATAAATAATATTTAAACATCCATGATTTATCTCAACATCGTAGAGAAGCATCTGGCTGTCGGTCAGAAGGTTTTCTGCGGTTTTGTGGATTTGGAGAAAGCGTTTGATAGAGTTGTGCGAAAGAAACTTTGGGACATTTTACCCAGTTATGGGATAGATGGGCGTCTGCTGCGTGCTTTGCAATCCATGTACCGGGACTGCAAAGCATGTGTGCGGGTGGACGGCAACATATCGCCCTGGTTCGATGTCAATATCGGCGTCAAGCAGGGTTGTGTGTTGTCAGCTCGTCTGTTTATTCTATATCTGGATAAGTGTCTCCAAAGATTGAGGTCATTGAATGTGGGAATGCGCATGAGTGATCTAGTGGTGAACTGCCTGCTTTATGCAGATGACGCTGTACTTTTAGGCTCAACTCCATCTGAGCTGCAAACACTGGTCACAGTTATGAATGAGGATTGTAAGAGTATGGGCTTACATTTAAATGCGAAGAAAACTAAAGTTTTGGTATTTGAAAGAGAAACAACCAGAACGGATGTAAGAGTTGTGGTCGATGATGTAGTGCTGGAACAAGTGGATGAGTTTGTATATCTTGGATGTGCTTTTAGCAGGGATGGAAGGTACACCGCTGATGTTGAAAGAAGAGTGTGTGCAGGGAACAGAGTGAATGGAGCGTTAGGAAGATTACTTAATAGCACAATTTTAAGTCAGGGTGCCCGTCTAGCCCTGCATAATCATGTGCTTATCCCAACGCTATTGTATGGAAGTGAGAGTTGGGTATGTCAGAAAGGGCATGAAAGTAGAATCAACGCGGTCGAGATGAGGTCGCTAAGAAAAATATGTGGTGTGACACTCGCGGACCGGGTTCGTAATGTCGAAGTGAGAGAGAGGTTAGGTTTGAAAGAAAGTGTCGGTGTAAAGATGAGAAAGGGCATGCTCCGTTGGTTCGGATATGTAGAAAGAATGGTAGATGAAAGGTTAACAAAACAGATATACAACGCGAATGTGGAAGGATGTAGGTACCGGGGAAGACCAAGACTGACATACCACGATCAGATTGATCGAGTACTGTCCGAAGGTGGTGTCAAGAGTCTTCGCAACCGGCGTGTGTGTATGAAGAGAGTGATGAATGTGGAAGAAGCGAGACAAGCCTGCAAGGATCGTGATGTATGGCACTCGGTTCTCTCTGCCTACCCCGTAAGGGATCTGGCGTGAAGATAATATTTAAACAGTTTCTAGTTACTAGTTTGTTTTATGGTAAACATTTTATGCTGGATAATAGAGTTCTGGAGGAGAACGTCTCATCTGGGTAAGATATCAGCGCCTTACGTTTTTCTGCCGCAATAACGCCTTATCGCGTGTTTGCCTGCTTAGCATGCAAATTGCGCCATTTTACACTCGGCTGCCATGCCAGTTTAACTAAATACTTATTAGAATGTACGTGTTCAGTGGTGGCCTAGATGTGCATTATAAAGCAACTAAGACTGGAAGGTTGTGTATACACGGTCATCCAGCTCCCGAGTAAATCATTTACGTGCAATGATGGGCCTTCTCTATAATTTAGGACACAGACGTTTTAATTTGTCAATACCAATGGTTCTTTCAAATATATTGAAGATAATAGTGTATTTTAAAAACCTCATATTCTTAAAGTCGCTATTCAACGCGAAGAGTTAATGAAATAAAACGTAGACGGTAAAAAATTGTTGTCACAGACATCACAGTAAGTTAACACCAAGTACCTACCTAATACTTTATATAAAGAAGCGTTACTGAAAATATTTTGATTGAATTGGGTAATGATAAATGATATTTGATCTCCTGTTAATCGTTTCCAACACATAATATTAAAACATTAAGATGGAACGATTTTTTTTTTCATTTAATGAAATATATACTTTAGCACATATTAACAAAATGCATTGAAAAAACCGTAGTAGCCTATCAAAATAATGCGGACTAAGAAGAATATTTTGTATAGCCCAACCTGTATAAATCAACCAAGCAGATCAAATAAAATAATAAAAATAAAAAAGCAATATTAATCAGTCCATTTAATCACTCAATTACTAATTAATATTTATATATTTTTTAAACAATTTAAAGGATTTTCTAAAAGTATTAGATTTTCCGTCCTGTCCATTTCTCAATCAATCATGTCCGAGACCAGCGCGAGAGCCACCAAAATGTTGATAACTTGCCACTGAACCCTAGTTCAGTTCCAAAGTTCACTGCCAAAAAATAGTTGATAATGCGGTGCCGGCTTCTGAGAATGTTGTTGACCCTCCTCTTAAAAATTCTAACATCAAAGCTACTTGGAAAAACCTTGTGATTTTTTGAAATAGTTTTGATTTATAAGAATTAGCCATTCTCCAAGATATTTTTGTAGTTGTGCTTTTATACTTAATACAGGCACAGGCACATGGCCGCGGTTGCTCCGTGCGTTTCTACATTCGTTATAACTTCCGATTCAAAATTGTCGGAACCGAAATCGGAATCGGAGGTGTAAAAGCAATCGGAAGTTCCGACTTATCGGAATCGGATCCGAAGCTCCGTAACAACCCTAATGTATATATAATAGAGTGGTCATTAAAAAATATTTTTTGCGATGCCCCATAAAAAGCTTCTTTATGATGAAAAAAAACACTGGGGATTTTTTTTCTTTTTTTAATTCAAAACTACACATGCCTCAACACGATCTAAGTTCATTTTTGGGTGTAATCATTTCTTCTCTGAAAGTATCTTATTAAATTTGAAACAGTTAATTTTTTGAGATTTGAAAATAGTTAACAATGAAACACCTTCAGTGTTATCATTTTAAGTTATCAATTTTAACTGAAAGCTTTATAATATAGACTATCGTAATTTGTTTCACACATCCGACAACAATTATATATTTAACTGGGGAGACACTTGCATCTAACAAATTTAGCACTTCAAAACTTAATAATTACGACAGGATCCCTTGATTGAAAAATTGTTTTCACAAGCCCACAATATTTTTAAAAACCTATCCAACTAAACCTCAACACCATGGGTTACGCGAGAAGAAAAATAAACATCCCCACTTTATATGTAGCCAAATGCTTTCTACTCTAGCAATAAGGATCTAAAAGTTAAGCTGCGGGCGGACTGACAGACGAACATGGCGAAAATATAGTTCCACTTTTAGAATTCTGAAATCTACGGAACCCTAAAAGTGGTCATACGATCATATGTATGTGAAACATCGAAACTATTTTGTATTAGACAGTGATCCCAGGACCAAACATTTTTTTATTAATAAGCTGAATTTTTGTGCTTCGTTTTGACGAGACGCTAATCTTTTCTATCTTCGGAAAATCTCGAATCGGATAACTAATAAAGTTAAGGCGCTTCGAAGTTTTAATTCGGTGAAGGAAAAAAATATTTTATTAATTAACAAAATTAAAAAAAACAAGCGATTAAGGCAAGAAATAAAAAAAATATTTTTTGCATTAATCCCTTGATTATTTTATGAAAAACACGAAAAAACGTTTGTCCTACACATTTAATGGTTTTTCTGACGAGTCCTCCATTCCAAAGATTCGGAATTATAAGATTTTTAAACTGATATTAATCCATTTAGGTAAATACAAACTAATTTTCTCACAACAGTTTGTTAATTATTATTATAATCCAGGGTTACTTTGCCCTACAGTGGAAACTTTTCTTAGTCCGACTCTCTAAAGTTTTTTTTAATCTATCTTTATTAGTTACCTACCCAATTCGAGATTTTTCGAAGATAGAAAAGACGGGCGTCTTGTAAAACCTGTTTACAAAAATTCAGCTTGTTATTTATCAAAAAAAAGTTTATTCCTGAGATTACTGCCTATATAGAAATATGCGTAGGTATAATATGGTAATGTTAAATGTGTGCATAATTAAAATATTTGTTCATTTTTTCTGTTTTGTTAAAATACGTTATATCAGTTTTTTTATCTCAGATGTACACCATGTCCGTTATTTATACTTTGTGAGTCTTTAACAACCTGTATTACTTGTTTTGCCGGAAGAAATCTATAAGCGATATAAGAAATATAAGCACGCCGTTGTTCTTTAGAAAAGTGCCTATTGTTTTGTATGTTCTTGTGTACAAAAAAACATTAAAAAATGCCTTCATTCCCGCATCCTCGAAGATGTAGCAGTGCTAGAAGAGTGCACGTCTGCACCCATAATTAGCCAGTAGTCGATATTACCACCACCTCCAAATCGTAATTATCTTATCAAATTTAATTACCTTGTGGTAATCCAATGAATATAAAATACAGGTAACATAAACATAAACTTACTTATTAAAACTATCGTGAGACATTGTTAACTATTAATTAAAATCGGCTAAACTCACGTTTAATCGGCGTAGGTTCTGAGTAGTTTTGGACCTATATGAGGTCCTTCCTCAGAGTGAGTTAGACGTTCGCTCGGTAGCGTCTCGTCTGGAGTTCCAGAGGAGAATATATATAGATCCGAAACTAGTCGGAACCTACGCCGATTAAACGTGAGTTTAGCCGATTTTAATACATAATAATAAGCTTACTTTTATATAATAGCTAAAAATATAATCTATTTATTAATTCGTAAAGTAAAAGCTTTGTACTCTTTTTAATAACAATCGTGCGAACGGTAAAGTAGGAGTATACATTGCATTGTTATTGTGTTTAATACATATTTGATCAAAATGTGTAATAATTAAACCACTAGTTTTAAATTTTTTAACGATTATGTTTATTTTTATTAGTATTTAAAATCGTTTTTAATACTAGAAATATATACACTTTGCTCAACAGTTATATATTTCAATTTTATAACTCAGGTCATTGTCGTCTCACTTGGAAAAATATTTACGCATATTTACATTTTTTTTACGCATATTTACAAACATTTATAATTTTAAGAATAGAACTCTGATTTTTCACATAATTAAAAAAGATTTAATTTTAAATCTGTGTTTAAAACCAATAGTCCTAAATGTTTTAGATCTTTATTACATGAAAATACTTTTTATCAAAAAATAATGTTTCATGAGGTTGAAAAGTATTTAGTATTTTTTCTGATTATGACTGTGGTTAATTTAAGTATAAATTGGGGTTTCAAATAGTACGGCTAAATATTATTTAAATACATAAGTATAATTAGGGGTTTCAAATAATACCACTAAATATTATACAGACTGTTTTTTAGCCGTGGGAGTGTAATCAGCCCTTCGATTCTGTAGCCCAAATATCTATAAAATATAGGACCTTAATTTTTGACCTAATTATTCCATAAAATAATTAAATCATATTCCTATAGATAAGGGTTTCTCAAAGTGGGATACGCGTACCCCTTGGGGTACGCCAGATAATTTTAAGGGATACGTGACAGAATATGCAATTGCTGCTTAGTTTACTTAGGAATTTAAAAATCAAAATTAAATCATGCCACTCAATTGTGTAGCAAATCAATTAATTATAGGCTGAATATGTAAGTATTTGTATCAAAATCGCTCATAGAATTGGTTTAATTTGCTTCTAAAACAAAAAACAACTTCAGTCTTCAAATAATTATTTAAATAATATTAAAGTTTTTTTCCTTTCTTTATTATTTAACTACATTTTCTGTTGTATTTACAACTTATTTTATAAGGGGTTCACCGTTGCTTAAAAAACTAACGGGGGTACATTGAGATATTACTTTGAGAAACCCCGCTATAGATACATACGTACGCGCGCCGTGAGTTAATGAACTACGCTACGCTAGCATAAAGATTACAAAATATGTAGTTACTGTGGCGAGAGCGCCGGTCGCGGAGCCCCGCGCACCCCTCACTTGTGCTAGTGAATCACAAAGTCCGCGAATTGTGTTTGTTGTTGTAAACTGCAGACAATTACTTACACAATTTTATTCATTTATTTCACTCAGAATATAATTAAGATTATTTTTATTAGATAATTATATATCTAGCTCAGAATTTGACTTGGCTAGTTTTTACCAACAGGATAAGTACAATATGAACAGAAATTCTTAGATACGCGTTATGGCTTATTTTTCAGGTGTCTAGATTGAGTGATCCAGTTCTAACTTTCTTTGTTTAGGTTTCACAAATTATATACCTTACCATGGAGTTTTTACAGTTATTTCCTAAATCCTTTCATAATTTGATTGTGGTTGGATAAGGTTTTTGAAAAGATCTCTCAGTCCGCACGCACATGCACTTCTTACATACAGCATTGCTCTTACTATTTGTATGCAGATGATTTGCAGCTTTATCTCTCATTCCAGCCGAATGACCTACATAAAAGTATCGTAGATATGAACACTGATTTAGATGCAGTCAACACTTGGGCTAAAAACTATAGAGTTATGTTGAATCCCGATAAGACGCAGGTAATGTTGATTGGACGCGATAGATACCTAGCACAATTTGATTTCGAGACCCTTTCCCCTGTCACTCTTAACGATAAAAGTCTCTGTTACCTTACTTCCGTAAAAAAGCTAGGAATTTATATGACCGACACTTTATCGTGGTCACATCAAGTATGTGAGCCTAGTCGTAAAATTTTCGCGTCAATGCATGCATTAAAACGACTTCAAAACTTCCTACCCTTAAAAACAAAAATTACACTGGTTAATGCATTACTATTGCCTATTCTAGATATTAATATTAAATAAATAAACTTAATAGGCTGCTTAATTTATGCATTCGATATACATATTCGGACTGCATAAATATGAGCATATCTCCATTTTTCGGTCACAATTAAAGTGGCTGAATATTCGTTTCCGGCAGGACATGCACGTTCTCTCATGTTTATTTAATATTCTTAAGAATCCATCATTTCCAATATATCTAAAAGAACGTTTTGAATACATTTCAAGTCAAGGCAGGCTTCAGCGATCTCATCATTCTAATACGCTGATGTATCCGGACCCGGACCACAATACGGCAACATGTTTTAATTCCTTCACGGCTACTGCCATAGACTATTATTGTAAGTGTTACTGCGATAAGATTATGGAATGATCTTCAGTCTCAGATGCGTGAATCATCTACTTTATTAAATTTTAAAACTGCATTGTACGAGTACGATCACTTTTTAAAACGTCAGAATACTTAATTTTGTATATGTGTGTATTTTTTATTACGTTTTTTTTTTTTTTAATCAGAAAAAAGGGCTTTGTCGCAAAAGCGATTATGTCGCCCTGGTAGTAACATTTTAGGGCAACAACTACACAAAATTTTTAGAGTTACACCTAAAATACTGTAGGAGCCAGTCTGCAAGGAGTATACTACCTACAGACTAGCCATACAGCCCTTTAGCATCGTCCGAAGATGGATCAGCTAAAATACTGTTACAGTAACCAACTAAGTAATACGCTAAATTTAACTTATTCCTAACGTTAGAATTAAGACTACAATCCATTAAGATGTGGTAAACATCATCGATTACATTACATGTCTGACAATACGGAGACATAGCCTTTCCCATAAGGTGTGAAAATTTGTTATTTGGAATGTGTCCAGATCTGAGACGAAGAGCTGTAACCAAGTCACGTCTACTGAGTCCTGTATTATTTATCCAAGATCGTTTGAGAGGATGTGGCTGGATTGTACGGTACCATATACCTCTCTCTTTTGACCGCTGATCAAAATATTCTTTCCACAGGTCAAAACAATGGATTTTCAATGTGGGTATGTAATTATGATATGATGGATCTATGTTGAAATCAATTCCGTCCGAAATTGCTTCTTTAGCTAATGAATCCGCCATTTCATTACCACTGATACCGACATGTGAAGGTATCCACTGCAAATATATTATTTTGGAGTCAGCCTGCAACTTCAGAAGAAGCTTAATAATCGCATAGGCTACTAGTAAACCTCGGAAAGCCGAGGTACAACGAGCCAGATGTTGGAGCGAACTTTTGGAATCTGACAAAATGACAAACTTATCATAATCAATAGAATCTATGTAAGATAAAGCTTCATGAATGGCTGTTAGCTCGGCTTCCATAATAGAAATATTTACACTAATTTTAAATTTAACAGAAATATTTGAATTGAAATCTAAAAATGCTGCCCCTAGGCCTGAGCTATCTTTAGATCCATCTGTGAAAATTTTATGAAAATTTGAATAGTGTTCTAGCAAAAAATTATTGCATATACTTCTAAGTGTTATATTATGTAATTGACGTTTACTCCTTGTGATACCTTCAATGTCTGTTCTCAATACATTTGTAATGTTAATGCTAGAAACCCATTGATTTAAAGTATACATATCTATTTGATCGGATGCATGGATAGAATATGACTTATAAATGTTGTGAATTAAGGTTAATAGAGGTTTTTTCTTATTGTACCAATATCTTAGTGTACAAAGGTTGCTTAAATCAGATATTAATTTTATACATGAGTTATTTATAATTGATCTTTTTTTTAGCCAAAATTTCCCAGCTAAATATCGCCTCCTTAAATACAAAGGACATAAACTGAGCTCGCTTTCCATGACATGAATGGGAGTGCTCATTAAAAATCCGCCTATAACTCTCATAATTTGATTTTGGATTTTGTCTAACTTGCCTAAATTATTGTTACTGCAATTGTCATATAAAAATGAGGCATAATCTAACCTGCTTCTAATACAAGCTATATATAGCCGGCGCAAATGTTTCGGATGAACCCCCCAACTTGAACCTGATAGAACTTTTAAAATATTTACGAACTTAGTTACTTTTTCTACCGTATGGTTAATATGATTGGTCCATTTAAGAGAGCGATCCAGCCACAATCCAAGATACTTAATATTATCAACAACTTCTAAAGAAACGTTGTCAATTCTAATGTCAATTTGGATTCTTCTAAATCCTCTACTAAATAAGCAAATTTTACTTTTATTGGGTGATATCTCCAGGTTAATATCAGCCAGACTTTCATATAAAACATTTAATGCAATTTGAATTCTATTTTGAGCATCTACAGCATTGTTTGATGTAACAAACAGAACAAAGTCGTCGGCATACTGAGAAATACTAACATTAGCCAATAAAGTCGGATTTTTACAAATTTCAATTGTTGCTACGTTGAACAATAAAGGAGAAATAGGGTCCCCCTGTGCCAGACCTCGACCCGTGCACCTCTCGAGCTTATAATCTGGTCCCTCTATTATAAGACACCGTTGTCTTAGAAATGTCCAAAGATAATTACAAAATTTTGCACCTACATCTAATCGATCTAATGTATGTAAGAGATATGAGATGTCAACATTATTATACGCGTTAACTAAGTCTACGAAACAGCCAGCTGTAACATGGTTGTTAGAAAACCCTACTTGGATGTTAGCTATTAAATGTGTTAAGTTATCCAAACATGAACGAGATTTTCTGAATCCTGTAGTTTGTTCTGAAAATAGGCATTGTTTTTCAAAATACCATTCCATTCTACTATTAATAATTTTATGAAATATTTTGCATATGCATGACATTAATGAGATAGGTCTTAGTGACGATACAGAATTACATTCTCGGCCAGGTTTAGGGATAGGTATTATGCGGACATACCTCCACTGTTTAGGCACAAAACCAGAATTAAGAAAAGTGTTGTAAAGATTTAGTAACATTGTTTTACCATTATCCGGGAGGTTATATAACATAGAGTATGAGATATCATCTAATCCTGGTGATGTATCTTTAGATTTTAAGTATTTTAATAATTCTACAATCGAAATATCTACATCTAATTTAGAATTATGCGAAATGAACTTAGGGTCGGAATGCATTACATAATCGGGAGTCAGGTTATTCAGTAACGTTTCCGCAAGTGATTTATCTACTATATATTTATTTGACTGATAACCTTTGAGCCATCTCATCCTTCTCCAGACCTCAGTTGCAGATGTACTTTCGTTCAATGAAGAACAAAATTCCCACCATTCCTTACTTTTAGCATTTCTAAGGAGCCTCTGACATTCTCTTATTTTCCGGTTCAATTTTTCTAAATTATCAGGAATAGGATTTTTTCTAAATGCAGTAAGCGCTAGCCGTCTTTCTGCAACAGATTTCGAAAGTGTAGGGGTCCAGTAGGATTTTGGAACAAATTTAGCCTTAGGATTGAGACAAACTTTACAGTATGGAATGCAAACATCTGCCGCCTGGTATATAATATCTACGAAAATGTCATAGGCTTCTTGAGGATCAGTTGGTATATTTAGTAGTGTGCATTTTTCTTCTACTAATTGACGGTATTTTTCCCAGTCAGCGTTTTTGTAGTTACGTTTTTTTTTAAAGATAGGAGAATACTTAGCAGATGTAGATATTTTAATCATGAGGTGATCGCTGCCCAAGGTTTCGTTAGTTACAGACCACTCAAACTTAGTAGCAATGTCAGCCGACACTATAGTGATATCTGGAGCAGATTGTTGTAAGGCACTATCGACCAGCTTTAGCCGCGTAATTCTTCCGTCGTTTAAGGTAACATAATTATGGTCAACTAGGGTGTCAAAAATCTGGAGACCTCTGGCATCGGTTTTATTTGACCAATTGGTGTGGTGGCCATTAAAATCTCCAAGTATTATAGTTTTCGAGTTTGATATTGAAAAAATCCTATCCCAATCTATGTGGGAGGTACTAGTATTAGGGGGACAATATATAGCAACAATTTGTTCAATAATTTCACAATTAAAAATCCTAACGGCAACAATTTCTATTGCATTGTTAAAAATTTGAAGTGGGACAACTTGAGCTCTAAATGATTTATGAATCAATATTGCTACGCCGCCGTAAAAATCAGACCTGTCAACTCGAAATGGATTGTATTCTTTTATATTTAGTCTAGTTTCTGGACTTAACCAAGTTTCACTTAAAGCTACAAAATGTATTTTTTCCTGTCGTAATATTTGCTCAAATTCGATTAGCTTTGGTTTAAGACTTCGGGCGTTCCACTGTAAAATATTAATGTCAACTTGTACCATAATTGATCAAAAAGATTTTGGAGAAAAGGCATGCTTGGAATGTTTTGGAATATCCAAGTAAGTGCCCACTCAACAAATTGTTGCACAACCTTAACAATTCTACACTTCAACGATTCACTACTGTTACCAAAAATATGTCTCAAGTTTTTCAAAATCATAAAGAAAGGTATATCTCTTTGACTACTCGTTTTCTTCCTTTGATCCTTGTCCGAATCTTCACTTAAGCAGTCTTCCGATTCTGCAGACATTTTCTCTCCAGGTGAATTAATTTCTTCAATTCTAAGATACTCTTTATTCTTTTTTTTCTTCTTGTGCCCTCTTTGGTTTTTATGTTCTTCTTTTCTCGATGCAGCGTCCTTTTTAGATGTGTAGGCAGTTGATGCTGCCTGAGCATAAGTGGGTGTCTGCTGGCTTAACAAAGTATTATTGGGAAATTGAGGGGGTGGATGTTGATTACTATTAGTGTACGTGTGGAGATTCGAGGAAACTCTGATGGGGGAGCGTGGAGGCGCATAGTCGAGTGTCTGTGAGGGGACGTACATAGTAACTGCTTTCCGGTATGAAACGTTAAATTCAGCCATTAACTCCCGTATCTTTTTTTCCTTTATATACACCGGGCATCTCCGGTTTAAGCTTATATGATTATTGGTACAGTTAATACATTTATAGGTAGTTACGTTACAATTTTCATGTTTCCCACCACACTTAGGACAATAAATTCGTTTAGATGGGCACATTCTGACAGAGTGTCCAAATCGCCAACATCTCGAGCATTGAGTTACAGGGAAAAGGTAAGGTTCCACTTTCACCTGCATGTTATATATATAAATAAAGGCTGGTAGATATGAACCAGAAAATCCGATCCTTACCGCTTCACTCTCTGTCCAACCAATACCACCTTCGCCGCGACGTTTAAGTCTCCGTACATCCAAAACAGGGGTCGAGCTCGTAATTGATTCTTTTAAATCTTTTTCGGATAAGTCTAACTCTATATTTTTAACAACTCCGTAGGATAAGCCTACTTCCAACGGGCGTTGAAACCTCCAACCCAACGTTAACAAGTATTCACACTTAATTAATAATTCGGCACTTTCTTCCCCCTTAAGTTCTATTATTAACTTATATGGATTAATGTACTTCACTTTCGTTATATTCGTAATATTCTGATCCCGAAATAATTTTGCTAAAGCGAATTGTTTCGGAAACTTATCTTGACACGTGACACATATTTCCACTGTACCGCGAATTTCTTTTAACCTTTCTTTTCTACTTCTCACTTGGGACCAATCCTGATCATCGTCTTCTCTAGCCCTTTTACTCAGCCTCGTAGCCTCACTTATCACACTTATGTTGTCATCTTCTTGAGCCAACGGTATCTCAATATCTTCACTAATCATTACATTATTTTCCCGCACGGTCTCGCTACTAACTTCCACCGTAGCCATCTTGCAATACGGTTTAAATTCAATCGATCGGCTCGGCCCCGTTGGACCGGCCAACGACGTAAACAATTCCGCGAACTGATAACAATTGCCCGGACGACACGCGTCTAAGCTATACCAGCGTTATTCGCTCACTGTGTTTATTACGTTAATGTGTGTAAATGTTATAAGCATATTTTTATAATAACTATTGAATATCGGTGTGTATATATTTTTCTTCTGCGTAAATAGTCAATTTATATTTAATTATTGTATAGAATGTATGTATTATTTACACTAATGTTGTTATGAAGCTTACTTCATTTGTTGTAGTATATCCTAAAAATAGGTTAGTTATATTAATTTAAAATCTAGTGTTTAGTTTTTATTGGTCGCTCGTAATTTATTATGCACTACCCAAGCTTTTTCTCTCAGCATCACGGAAGGTAAACTGTGAGAAAATGCTTAACAGCTTAGAGTAATGCTTAATAGCATTAAGTTACGCCTTTGCACCATCTTTGTGCAATAAAGTATTTAAATACATAAAATAAATACTTTTTAAGTAGCAAACACTGTGGTAGTACCAAGACATAATAAATTGTTATATAACATTATTTTAGAATTTTACAGGTTCTTGTAATTAAAATTTTAGGAGTTTCTTTTACAATACTTGGCACCCAAATAGATCCCAATTCTTTTGTCTACGAAGTCGACAGAGACCCACACTCTCATTAAACTTGGCTCTCATTTCACATCTGTGTTTTGATGGGATGAATTTAAACCATCGAATTTAATTGAACAATTGTAAGGAGAAGGTTCTTATAAAAGAAAATTGCGCGGAAAATTAGAAAATTTAAGAATACTTAACCACCATATAAAGTTTAATGCCATTTTGGCTGCGTGGAAGGACAATCCCGTAGTCTTATATAAATTCGTTGTTTGTCCGCTATGGATTCCTAATATGTAAGGCAAAAAAACGTTTGCCGGGTCAGCTAGTATGAAATAAAAACAAAAAAATACAATATATAATGCAATGACATGATTGGGGAGCATTGTTTTTCGTTCAATTGGCTGTGCTGAGTTAAATGACAGCAAAGAATGCAATGGTTTGGACTAGTGATGGGACTCGAGTGACATTTTCACTCGAGTCACTGGCCAATGAAAACTGATTCACTAGACTGCGACTCGAGTGTCTTTATTTCACTCGAGTCACTCGCTAGTAAAAACAAAAACACTCGACTCACAGATTACTATTTAGTAATCTGTGAGTCGAGTGTTTTTGTTCCCGAGTGTTTGGTACCCGAGTTACAAAGTAACTATTTAGTTACTTTGTAACTCGGGTACCACTGGAGTGAACATGAAACTCGAGTGTCTTTTTTTTCATGATGACTCTTTATTGTGCACAAACTTACAAGTAAAAAATATATGCTTATTACAATCCATTTCAAGACTCGTAGTACGTAAAGGCGGTCTTATCGCCAAAAAAGCGATCTCTACCAGACAACCTTTGTTGTTAAGGATAAGACTTTAAAGTAGCGTAGAATATTCATAACACATGTAGGTAGGTAGGTAGATACTATTACAATATTATATTTACGCTCTTTCTGACGATTCTGTCCAGTTACCAATCCAGTAGAAGTAAAAGTGAGTTCATTTGTAATATTTTAAGTTACGGTTTCACTAAGTACCGACGATGGAATGTATTCATTTTAAATATTATTGGTACCTTAGAAATGGCACTTAACATTGACAAGCTTTCGAAAACTTGCTAGGTGACTCTAAACGTAAAACAAGATCTATTAATAACATATTTTGTTTTTAACCAGTTCTATTAAGAACTATGAATAATATGGAAATTACAACCACATATAATGAATTCCTACATTTTATGTGTTACAGTTGTAATATACCTAGTTCAGTCATAACTTCTACTACGAAACAGTGCCTTTAACCCCGTGTTGGGCCGGGCCTCCGAAGAATGGAATCTGCCATTCTGCTGGGCAATTCGTAAATGGCGAACTATTGCCCTTGTGGAAAAATTTCTCGGATAAAAGTAGGTAAATAACTTACAAAGTGAAAGTAACAGTTTATGAATGTTTATTTTTATTTAAAAAGTCGAAAAAAGTCTTACAAAGTCGGAAAAACTCTGAATTTGATATAAAAATTCGGAGTAATTCCAAAATTTCGGACTCTTCCAGAAGAGTTATTCAGTGTTAATAAATCTTTCTGCCGTGCAACGTTTATGGGTACTAAAAGAAATATATTAAAAGTTATTAATACTACGAAAGTGTAATAAAGGGGAAAAAAATATAACTAATACTTCCCCGGTTTTCCGTTTAAGAATTTGAAACTTTCTTCTTTGTTTAAAAAAAGGTTACCGTTACTGTCGATCAATATTATAAACTTTGTTTCTTCAATTTTTGATAATTATTATTAAAATCTATTATATCACAACGTTATTTGCCAATTTTTATTTTATTGTACTTTTATTACATAAATATATTTATAAATTAAGTAAAAATTAAAACAGCTGATCTAATTAGCTTTTGACAGGTTGAGTCAGTGTTGCCAGAGAAAAAGTCAATCTTTCGTCCTTAAGAGCATGTGTCAGAGGCCTAGTAGCATATCAAAGCAGTCAAGAATAACGACGTTAATAAGTCGGCGATTGCTAAACATCTACAGCTGTAGTCGGGCCGTAATCACTGGATGGAATTTCATAGGCCACGCGTATTTTCGACAGAACGCCATATTACATTCCACGGCTAGTGAAAGAAGCCATTGAAATCAAAAAACATCCAAATTTCAACCGGGAAGACGCACGTAGTACGTCCTTGATAAGTTTTCTTGGCACGTATTGATTTTTGAAAAGCTGTATATTTTGGAAACGATGATCGATTTGATCTTTCAAATGGCATTCAACTCAATTTAAATATTGCTTTAGCTAAAAAATCGGTAGGTTCAAAAATTTCGAAGCAATGTCAAAAAAACATTTTCGTCTATGATAGATCCCAAACAAATTTACCGATTTTTATCCAATTAACGGTACTTGGCGCAGTTTTTAAAGGAGAAACGATGATAAGATTTTGAAGTCAATCGGTATATTAGCCTGAAAGTTATTTCCAAAATATTAAGTAACTTTGCTAAAGAAAACGTAATTTTAATATTTGAAAAGTTGTAACCTTTGAAAATAAGGTTCGGTTTTGATTTTTAAAAGGGCATTCGACGTAATTTTTATAGTATTAAAATATCGTAGAATACCAAAAAATAATTGGTTGAAATATTTCGAAGTTATGTCGAAAAAACACTTTTTTCAAAATTTTCGTCAACGATTACTTCCAAACGAATAAACTGATTTTGAGGCAATTTATGCATTAGATGTATTTTTTTGAGGAATAGTTTTTGTACTCAATCGGTACATTAATCTGGAAGTTATTAAAAAAAAAATTGTTTCGTCACAATTTGTTTAGGGTATTTTCAAAATTTCTCAAAATCTCTTAGGCCCATTTGGTACAAAATTTCAGGAAGTATAAGTATTGAGCGGAATCCAATCGAATGCCACCAACCGCGTTTCAATCGGTCCAGGCGTTCAAAACTTATGAGTTGTTGACACACACACACTCACTCACACACATACATACAGACATACTGACGTCATCGCGAAAATAGTAAATAGGAGGGTCAAATAACGAGTAAAAATGCTACAAAGCTACACTAGGCGACGATCTGTGCCCTTTAGTGGTACATTTTACTAAAAAAATATCGCACTTTTAGGTTTAAGCTTTGGCGTGGTAGTTTTTTGTTTAATTCATTTTCATTCACTCCAGTTTAATACAATATTAATCTATTAAAACACTTGTACTTTTTAACTTCCCACTACGTATGTAGATTCCTAGGTTACTGATTTTGCTCCGATTTTCAAAAATGGAGTTTTCACCATATGTCCGCGTTTTGTGGGCTTAGGAACCATTTTCGACTATTTTCGCGATGACGTCAGTATGTCTGTATGTATGTGTGTGTGTGAGTGTGTGTGTGTGTGTGTCAACAACTCATAAGTTTTGAACGCCTGGACCTATTGAAACGCGGTTGGTGGCATTCGATTGGATTCCGCTCAACTTATACTTCCTGAAATTTTGTACCAAATGGGCCTAAGAGATTTTGAAATTTTGAAAATACCCTAAACAAATTGTGACGAAACAATTTTTTTTTTAATAACTTCCAGATTAATGTACCGATTGAGTACAAAAACTATTCCTCAAAAAAATACATCTAATGCATAAATTGCCTCAAAATCAGTTTATTCGTTTGGAAGTAATTGTTGACGAAAATTTTGAAAAAAGTGTTTTTTCGACATAACTTCGAAATATTTCAACCAATTATTTTTTGGTATTCTACGATATTTTAATACTATAAAAATTACGTCGAATGCCCTTTTAAAAATCAAAACCGAACCTTATTTTCAAAGGTTACAACTTTTCAAATATTAAAATTACGTTTTCTTTAGCCCTATCAGGCTAGCATGGTGAAGTCAGCAAAATTGCAAAAAAAAAATACATCAATTTGTAGCTAAATAGTTGCTAATTAGTTGCCAAAACGACGATTTTGTTGCTCGTGCCAATCCCTAGAAATCGTGAATTATGCTATCGTGATATCAAGGTAGCAAGGTAACTTAATGAATTATATTCTTTTCCGTTCATCTTTATAGAAGATTTAGTTACTATTTTGTTGCTATATCTTAGATATCGCAAAAATTTTTTTAATAATTGTTTTTTTTAATTTTTCTGTTCTTGCTATCTTGAAACTGGTTTTTCCTGGTAAAAAAGAGTCTTTGAAATTTGTTGCTCATCAGGAAGCTACTTAAATACACTCAAACAACTAGCAACAAAATAGTTGAAACCGGTAAGCCGATTTTTGAATTTTTTTTCTATCTTCCTCATTTTTGCTATCTTGAAACTGATTTTTGTCGGCATAGAAAGTGTATTAAATTTGTTGCTCATCAGGAGACTACTTAAATACACTCTAAGAACCAGCAACAAAATAGTTGAAACCGGTCGGCCGATTTTTGAATTTTTTTTTCATCTTCCTCATTCTTGCTATCTTGAAAGTGGGTTTTCCTGGTAATAAAGAGTCTTTGAAATTTGTTGCTCATCAGGAGGCTACTCAAATACACTCAAACAACTAGCAACAAAATAGTTGAAACCGGTCAGCCGATTTTTGAATTTTTTTTCCATCCTCCTCATTCTTGCTATCTTGAAACTGATTTCTTTCGGCATAGAAAGTGTATTAAATTTGTTGCTCATCAGGAGACTACTTAAATACATTCTAAGAACCAGCAACAAAATAGTTGAAACCGGTCCGCCGATTTTTGAATTTTTTTTTCATCTTCCTCATTCTTGCTATCTTGAAACTGGTTTTTCCTGGTAAAAAAGAGTCTTTGAAATTTGTTGCTCATCAGGAAGCTACTTAAATACACTCAAACAACTAGCAACAAAATAGTTGAAACCGGTCAGCCGATTTTTGAATTTTTTTTCTATCTTCCTCATTCTTGCTATCTTGAAACTGATTTTTGTCGGCATAGAAAGTGTATTAAATTAGTTGCTCATCAGAAAAATATTCAAATACACTCCAAGTATCAGCAACAAAATAGTTGAAACCGGTCGGCCGATTTTTGAATTTTTTTTTCATCTTCCTCATTCTTGCTATCTTGAAAGTGGGTTTTCCTGGTAATAAAGAGTCTTTGAAATTTGTTGCTCATCAGGAGGCTACTCAAATACACTCAAACAACTAGCAACAAAATAGTTGAAACCGGTCAGCCGATTTTTGAATTTTTTTTTCATCTTCCTCATTCTTGCTATCTTGAAACTGATTTTTGTCGGCATAGAAAGTGTATTAAATTAGTTGCTCATCAGGAAAATACTCAAATACACTCCAAGTATCAGCAACAAAATAGTTGAAACCGGTCGGCCGATTTTTGAATTTTTTTTTCATCTTCCTCATTCTTGCTATCTTGAAAGTGGTTTTTCCTGGTAAAAAAGAGTCTTTGAAATTTGTTGCTCATCAGGAGGCTACTCAAATACACTCAAACAACTAGCAACAAAATAGTTGAAACCGGTCAGCCCATTTTTGAATTTTTTTTCCATCCTCCTCATTCTTGCTATCTTGAAACTGATTTCTTTCGACATAGAAAGTGTATTAAATTTGTTGCTCATCAGGAGACTACTTAAATACACTCTAAGAACCAGCAACAAAATAGTTGAAACCGGTCGGCCGATTTTTGAATTTTTTTTTCATCTTCCTCATTCTTGCTATCTTGAAAGTGGGTTTTCCTGGTAATAAAGAGTCTTTGAAATTTGTTGCTCATCAGGAGGCTACTCAAATACACTCAAACAACTAGCAACAAAATAGTTGAAACCGGTCAGTTGATTTTTGAATTTTTTTCCATCCTCCTCATTCTTGCTATCTTGAAACTGATTTCTTTCGGCATAGAAAGTGTATTAAATTTGTTGCTCATCAGGAGACTACTTAAATACACTCTAAGAACCAGCAACAAAATAGTTGAAACCGGTCGGCCGATTTTTGAATTTTTTTTTCATCTTCCTCATTCTTGCTATCTTGAAAGTGGGTTTTCCTGGTAATAAAGAGTCTTTGAAATTTGTTGCTCTTCAGGAGGCTACTCAAATACACTCAAACAACTAGCAACAAAATAGTTGAAACCGGTCAGCCGATTTTTGAATTTTTTTTCCATCCTCCTCATTCTTGCTATCTTGAAACTGATTTCTTTCGGCATAGAAAGTGTATTAAATTTGTTGCTCATCAGGAGACTACTTAAATACACTCTAAGAACCAGCAACAAAATAGTTGAAACCGGTCCGCCGATTTTTGAATTTTTTTTTCATCTTCCTCATTCTTGCTATCTTGAAACTGGTTTTTCCTGGTAAAAAAGAGTCTTTGAAATTTGTTGCTCATCAGGAAGCTACTTAAATACACTCAAACAACTAGCAACAAAATAGTTGAAACCGGTCAGCCGATTTTTGAATTTTTTTTCTATCTTCCTCATTCTTGCTATCTTGAAACTGATTTTTGTCGGCATAGAAAGTGTATTAAATTAGTTGCTCATCAGGAAAAACTCAAATACACTCCAAGTATCAGCAACAAAATAGTTGAAACCGGTCGGCCGATTTTTGAATTTTTTTTTCATCTTCCTCATTCTTGCTATCTTGAAAGTGGTTTTTCCTGGTAAAAAAGAGTCTTTGAAATTTGTTGCTCATCAGGAGGCTACTCAAATACACTCAAACAACTAGCAACAAAATAGTTGAAACCGGTCAGCCGATTTTTGAATTTTTTTTTCATCTTCCTCATTCTTGCTATCTTGAAACTGATTTTTGTCGGCATAGAAAGTGTATTAAATTAGTTGCTCATCAGGAAAATACTCAAATACACTCCAAGTATCAGCAACAAAATAGTTGAAACCGGTCGGCCGATTTTTGAATTTTTTTTTCATCTTCCTCATTCTTGCTATCTTGAAAGTGGTTTTTCCTGGTAAAAAAGAGTCTTTGAAATTTGTTGCTCATCAGGAGGCTACTCAAATACACTCAAACAACTAGCAACAAAATAGTTGAAACCGGTCAGCCCATTTTTGAATTTTTTTTCCATCCTCCTCATTCTTGCTATCTTGAAACTGATTTCTTTCGACATAGAAAGTGTATTAAATTTGTTGCTCATCAGGAGACTACTTAAATACACTCTAAGAACCAGCAACAAATTAGTTGAAACCGGTCGGCCGATTTTTGAATTTTTTTTTTCATCTTCCTCATTCTTGCTATCTTGAAAGTGGGTTTTCCTGGTAATAAAGAGTCTTTGAAATTTGTTGCTCATCAGGAGGCTACTCAAATACACTCAAACAACTAGCAACAAAATAGTTAAAACCGGTCAGCCGATTTTTGAATTTTTTTCCATCCTCCTCATTCTTGCTATCTTGAAACAGATTTCTTTCGGCATAGAAAGTGTATTAAATTTGTTGCTCGTCAGGAGACTACTTAAATACACTCTAAGAACCAGCAACAAAATAGTTGAAACCGGTCCGCCGATTTTTGAATTTTTTTTCATCTTCCTCATTCTTGCTATCTTGAAACTGGTTTTTCCTGGTAAAAAAGAGTCTTTGAAATTTGTTGCTCATCAGGAAGCTACTTAAATACACTCAAACAACTAGCAACAAAATAGTTGAAACCGGTAAGCCGATTTTTGAATTTTTTTTCTATCTTCCTCATTTTTGCTATCTTGAAACTGATTTTTGTCGGCATAGAAAGTGTATTAAATTAGTTGCTCATCAGGAAAATACTCAAATACACTCCAAGTATCAGCAACAAAATAGTTGAAACTGGTCGGCCGATTTTTGAATTTTTTTTTCATCTTCCTCATTCTTGCTATCTTGAAAGTGGGTTTTCCTGGTAATAAAGAGTCTTTGAAATTTGTTGCTCATCAGGAGGCTACTCAAATACACTCAAACAACTAAAACTCAAACAAAAATCGGCTGACCGGTTTCAACTATTTTGTTGCTAGTTGTTTGAGTGTATTTGAGTAGCCTCCTGATGAGCAACAAATTTCAAAGACTCTTCATTATCAGGGAAAACAAGTTTCAAGATAGCAAGAATGAGGAAGATGAAAAAAAAATTCAAAAATCGGCTGACCGGTTTCAACTATTTTGTTGCTAGTTGTTTGAGTGTATTTGAGTAGCCTCCTGATGAGCAACAAATTTCAAAGACTCTTTATTACCAGGAAAACCCACTTTCAAGATAGCAAGAATGAGGAAGATGAAAAAAAAATCAAAAATCGGCCGACCGGTTTCAACTGTTTTGTTGCTGATACTTGGAGTGTATTTGAGTATTTTCCTGATGAGCAACTAATTTAATACACTTTCTATGCCGACAAAAATCAGTTTCAAGATAGCAAGAATGAGGAAGATGAAAAAAAAATCAAAAATCGGCCGACCGGTTTCAACTATTTTGTTGCTGATACTTGGAGTGTATTTGAGTATTTTCCTGATGAGCAACTAATTTAATACACTTTCTATGCCGACAAAAATCAGTTTCAAGATAGCAAGAATGAGGAAGATGAAAAAAAATTTCAAAAATCGGCTGACCGGTTTCAACTATTTTGTTGCTAGTTGTTTGAGTGTATTTGAGTAGCCTCCTGATGAGCAACAAATTTCAAAGACTCTTTATTACCAGGAAAACCCACTTTCAAGATAGCAAGAATGAGGAAGATGAAAAAAAAATTCAAAAATCGGCGGACCGGTTTCAACTATTTTGTTGCTGGTTCTTAGAGTGTATTTAAGTAGTCTCCTGATGAGCACCAAATTTAATACACTTTCTATGCCGAAAGAAACCAGTTTCAAGATAGCAAGAATGAGGAAGATGAAAAAAAAATTCAAAAATCGGCCGACCGGTTTCAACTGTTTTGTTGCTGATACTTGGAGTGTATTTGAGTATTTTCCTGATGAGCAACTAATTTAATACACTTTCTATGCCGACAAAAATCAGTTTCAAGATAGCAAGAATGAGGAAGATGAAAAAAAAAATCAAAAATCAGCCGACCGGTTTCAACTGTTTTGTTGCTGATACTTGGAGTGTATTTGAGTATTTTCCTGATGAGCAACTAATTTAATACACTTTCTATGCCGACAAAAATCAGTTTCAAGATAGCAAGAATGAGGAAGATGAAAAAAAAAATCAAAAATCGGCCGACCGGTTTCAACTATTTTGTTGCTGATACTTGGAGTGTATTTGAGTATTTTCCTGATGAGCAACTAATTTAATACACTTTCTATGCCGACAAAAATCAGTTTCAAGATAGCAAGAATGAGGAAGATGAAAAAAAAATTCAAAAATCGGCTGACCGGTTTCAACTATTTTGTTGCTAGTTGTTTGAGTGTATTTGAGTAGCCTCCTGATGAGCAACAAATTTCAAAGACTCTTTATTACCAGGAAAACCCACTTTCAAGATAGCAAGAATGAGGAAGATGAAAAAAAATTCAAAAATCGGCGGACCGGTTTCAACTATTTTGTTGCTGGTTCTTAGAGTGTATTTAAGTAGTCTCCTGATGAGCAATAAATTTAATACACTTTCTATGCCGAAAGAAACCAGTTTCAAGATAGCAAGAATGAGGAAGATGAAAAAAAAATTCAAAAATCGGCGGACCGGTTTCAACTATTTTGTTGCTGGTTCTTAGAGTGTATTTAAGTAGTCTCCTGATGAGCAAGAAATTTAATACACTTTCTATGCCGAAAGAAATCAGTTTCAAGATAGCAAGAATGAGGAGGATGGAAAAAAAATTCAAAAATCGGCTGACCGGTTTCAACTATTTTGTTGCTAGTTGTTTGAGTGTATTTGAGTAGCCTCCTGATGAGCAACAAATTTCAAAGACTCTTTTTTACCAGGAAAAACCAGTTTCAAGATAGCAAGAATGAGGAAGATGAAAAGAAAATTCAAAAATCGGCCGACCGGTTTCAACTATTTTGTTGCTGATACTTGGAGTGTATTTGAGTATTTTCCTGATGAGCAACTAATTTAATACACTTTCTATGCCGACAAAAATCAGTTTCAAGATAGCAAGAATGAGGAAGATGAAAAAAAAAATTCAAAAATCGGCTGACCGGTTTCAACTATTTTGTTGCTAGTTGTTTGAGTGTATTTGAGTAGCCTCCTGATGAGCAACAAAATTCAAAGACTCTTTAATGCCAGGAAAAACCAGTTTCAAGATAGCAAGAACAGAAAAATTAAAAAAAACAATTATTAAAAAAATTTTTGCGATATCTAAGATATAGCAACAAAATAGTAACTAAATCTTCTATAAAGATGAACGGAAAAGAATATAATTCATTAAGTTACCTTGCTACCGTGATATCACAATAGCATAATTCACGATTTCTAGGGATTGGCACGAGCAACAAAATCGTCGTTTTGGCAACTAATTAGCAACTATTTAGCTACAAATTGATGTATTTGTTTTTTGCAATTTTGCTGATTTCACCATGCTAGCCTGATAGGGCTGTTTTCTTTAGCAAAGTTACTTAATATTTTGGAAATAACTTTCAGGCTAATATACCGATTGACTTCAAAATCTTATCATCGTTTCTCCTTTAAAAACTGCGCCAAGTACCGTTAATTGGATAAAAATCGGTAAATTTGTTTGGGATCTATCATAGACGAAAATGTTTTTTTGACATTGCTTCGAAATTTTTGAACCTACCGATTTTTTAGCTAAAGCAATATTTAAATTGAGTTGAATGCCATTTGAAAGATCAAATCGATCATCGTTTCCAAAATATACAGCTTTTCAAAAATCAATACGTGCCAAGAAAACTTATCAAGGACGTACTACGTGCGTCTTCCCGGTTGAAATTTGGATGTTTTTTGATTTCAATGGCTTCTTTCACTAGCCGTGGAATGTAATATGGCGTTCTGTCGAAAATACGCGTGGCCTATGAAATTCCATCCAGTGATTACGGCCCGACTACAGCTGTAGATGTTTAGCAATCGCCGACTTATTAACGTCGTTATTCTTGACTGCTTTGATATGCTACTAGGCCACTGACACATGCTCTTAAGGACGAAAGATTGACTTTTTCTCTAGTAACACTGACTCAACCTGTCAAAAGCTAATTAGATCAGCTGTTTTAATTTTTACTTAATTTATAAATATATTTATGTAATAAAAGTACAATAAAATAAAAATTGGCAAATAACGTTGTGATATAATAGATTTTAATAATAATTATCAAAAATTGAAGAAACAAAGTTTATAATATTGATCGACAGTAACGGTAACCTTTTTTTAAACAAAGAAGAAAGTTTCAAATTCTTAAACGGAAAACCGGGGAAGTATTAGTTATATTTTTTTCCCCTTTATTACACTTTCGTAGTATTAATAACTTTTAATATATTTCTTTTAGTACCCATAAACGTTGCACGGCAGAAAGATTTATTAACACTGAATAACTCTTCTGGAAGAGTCCGAAATTTTGGAATTACTCCGAATTTTTATATCAAATTCAGAGTTTTTCCGACTTTGTAAGACTTTTTTCGACTTTTTAAATAAAAATAAACATTCATAAACTGTTACTTTCACTTTGTAAGTTATTTACCTACTTTTATCCGAGAAATTTTTCCACAAGGGTGCCCATGTTAATTATTACACATTTTGATTAAATATGTATTAAATACAATAACAATGCAATGTAAACTCCTACTCCTACACTACCGTTCGCGTGATTGTCGTTAAAATGAGTACAAAGCTTTTGCTTCACGAATTAATATATAGATTATATTTTTACCTATTATATAAAAGTAAGTTTATTATTAATTAAAATCGGCTAAACTCACGTTTAAGGAGGCCCGGCCCAACACAGGGTGTGTTGGGCCGGGCCTCCTTCGAAGAATGTAATCTGCCATTCTGCTGGGCAATTCGTAAAAAGCGAACTATTGCCTAAACATGTCACTACAATCGCGATTATCTTGACTTGACTGAACATCAATTATGACATATTGTAGACACAATGTGACCTCCACATTGTGACCTCCACATTGTGACCCCCTCCCTTACCAGAACGCTGGATCCGCCCTTGACCGCCTCACACCTATTCCTGTCGCAATAGCACCAATGCTTGTCGATGTCGTGCTCCAGTTTAGTGGGTAAGTTAGCCGGTAATCTTATGCGTGTAGCTTTACCATCCCACCACATCGTCTTACCCCTATAGAAGGCCTTGAGCACATTAAGACATTGGGGCTTCAATGAAGACAATTTTTTAGCACTAATAGGTACCGATTGGTGATTTGGATTGAAATCCGGAAAGCCTGATATTTGAGCGAGAGTAAAGCAAAAACTAATAAGCAAGTAGATATTGTAGTTAATCGTTATTGTTTGTTTTTTTTTTCGAAATACATATGGATTCACATTGATATAAAAAAACCCAAGATGCATAGTCCATCCCGTGGTACAAAAAATAATAAAGTTGAGTGTCGCTTCTGATGTGATTCTGTTTGAAACGAGCGCACAATTTAAAATTGCGCGCTCATTTTTAGAGAACGGCTCGTTTTTGAGACACTGGATTTGCATCTTGGGTTTTTTATATCAATGGGTTTTCAGTAATAAATATCGGTTAGTTTGATAATCTAGCAGAAAATAGGGGCTATCTATTACAGGGCCTTGGGCATGTGCACAGAGTGCTCAAGGGGAGAGGAGTCTGATATTTGGTGTAGGTGTGTAGGCGATGGTAGTCTCTTTCATTCTTTCTACTAGGAGACCCAGCTGCTTATTTGCTACCCTATGTTACAAAAAAAATATTGGAAAGGGTTTTTGTTACTCACCAAATAGTTAGTGACTGTTTGTATTTGTCGATATTTGTCGTCCCTGTTGGTCCAGCCCGCTTAGACAAACAACGTGTGATATGTTACGTGCAATAAAAGAAATTGACCACTAAGAAGTAAGAACATATTAGTTTATCGACGCGACACAACGAGGAAAGTTTTGTCGTGCCAATGAAAGAGAAATAAATTACTCTTATAGGTCAAATCTCTATTTTATTGCGCGCGACATAATATTATACGCTGTTTATCCTAAGCGGGCAGACCTCTTATAAGGAATGAACAATTTGTCTGCTTCCTGAAGTCTGGATGGATCGTAAAATAATATTGAGTGTTTGTGTAGATATTGGTGGTTCACAACTATAGTAGAGTTGGTTACGGAGTAATCGCGTCGGGTGACGTCAACACTGAAAAGGCAGATGACGTCACGAAGAATGTGGATAGGGGAAGATCTTCTAGGGATCGGAATCTGTCTGAGAAGCGTGAAAACTTGTTTATAATGTTATAAGATAAACTATTTTTACAGTGCGAATTAGGAAGGGGGTTCAATACTCGATTCTAATACCGAATATGTAAAAAAAAATATGTATTTACTTTGACCTATTTATCCAATAAAAATATTAAGCACGGGCACCCACGCAGTCTATGCGGTATAGATATATCGATGTAAACAGCTGTTTTCTGCCGCGGCACGAACAAGTCAAGACGCCCGCTTGTCGCCTGCACGATTCTCATACTATTTGAATATTACTAATTTCGTTGAGGTTTACAAGTTAAGCTAACTGTGGTGTCCTACAATATGTACCTACAGTTTTTTACCACTCAACATGTATATTCTAGCGTTTCAAGTTGCTTAATCGCTAGACGTTTTGCATTAACCACCGTTGCTCTATCACTTTCTACACCACTGGTTATCACTTGCGTGTTTACACTTAAGAGATTAGGGTTTTTTTAACATACTAGTGCTAGCAGCCCGCTGCATTATAAGTTTTTGGCGAATTCTTCCACCTAGTTTTGCCGGGATAAAAAGTGACCTATGTGCTATTCCAGGTCATCATCTACCTGTGTGCAAAATTTCATCCAAATCCATATAGTAGTTTTTGCGTGATTGAGTAACAAATATCCATCCATCCAAAGTTTCGCATTTATAATATTAATCTATACATATAATAAAATCGTAGGAAAGTCAAAACTGTAAATTGAATTTTTTTTCTAACGAATACTTGGGGCGTAAACTACAATCGATAGCGAAGCCAAAAATATAGTTTTTAGAATTTTTGTCTGTTTGTCTGTATGCATGTCCGGGGTAAACTCAAAAAGTATTGCGTGGATGTACTTCAAATTTTGCATGAATATTACAAACAGGTCGGGTCAACATATAGACTATATATTATCACGCTATCACCTACGGGGGAGGAACTGTGCGGAGTAAACGAGGTCCGCGCGGACGAAGTCGCGGGCAACAGCTAGTATAGAATATAGCAAACAAGTAAATGACTCCTAATTTTTTTTTTATAGCACTCACCCCGTGCTTAGGAAACTTGAAAAACTTTAAAAACAACAAAGAAAAATGTCGACGTAATCGATTATATAACAAAGAATTTTCCACGTCCAAAGCCACGTCGAGCCCGTCGACACTAGCTCAGTGGCAGAGCGTCCCGGTTTGAGGGAGATGGTCGCGGGTTCGAGTCTCGCGTGTCGACATTTTTCTTTGTTTTTAGTTTTTCAAGTAGATACTCTCCTGATAAAAAGATACGACAATCACCTAGACACCCAAGATATTAATGGTGCTTTGCTATCCTTGTGGCGGTTTTAATGTCACATGCATAATTTTACCGGCTGTTTTACCCTACAAACCGTAACACGACAGTGACAAGCATTGACGCTATTGCAACAGGAATAGATAAGGCGGTGGTGCCAGACCCGGGCGAGACAAAGCAGAACTCTACCACCTAGTAGCCAAAAGGGTCATGACGCATAGCCAATCGTTCGCCCCTTACAAATTGCCTGGCAGATCGGAAGATGATTCTTCAAAGGATGCCCGGACCAACACGGGGTATTAAGATATAATGTAATTTAGCTACTTAATCCTAATTTTTCATCGTACTGTGTGATGAAACGGAAAGTCTATATAAATTTGTTTCACTGAGAAAACAGAGTGAACGGCGACGTGAAGATATAAAATTTTCATGTCTAATTGCAAACTTTTATATACAGAAGGGAATCTAAAGACGAATACAGTGATCTAATGACGTAGGAACTGTTTGGCTGTTTGCTTAGAATTTAAGTGTCTCCGAACCCTACCCGATATAAACATTTATTTCTTCACTGCTCATCTAATATACCTAATAAAATTATTTTATAAGAAATAATTCTAGTAAACTAAACTGAATTTGAGACCAGCAGTTCATGAGGATAAATTGAGTTTGATGCTACTTCTTAAAGCATCAAACTCCTGGTGAAAGATACAGCGAATGATTACCTCCCTTTTTTAAACTTTTAAGTGATCATGGAAAAATAACATTCTTCGACTAAATGAAAAAAAGAATAAATAAAAATAAAAAGATTGTTTTACAGTTATATATTAATAATAAGTAATAAAACAAAAATGTAATAATATATTTTAAAAAGTCATAAGAAAATAATATACAAAAACTAAAAGTAGGCTTACACTGTATCAAGGTGATTGGTGGTAATAAGCAAATCAGTTCCTCATTTCTCTTACAAATTACATTAGACTAGTTGTAATACTTCACGTGTATTTTGGAATACTGCCTCCTGCAAATAATAAAAACAAAAATGAATATTCAGTTTGTTCTCTTTGATGATTTGGAAGGAACCAGAAAAAAACGTTAGACTGGTCAATGATAAGATTAATTTTCTTATGCAGAAATTTATTAGATTGAAAATTTAGGTGTAATTAGTTACAATTCAACATTATTTTAACATGAGGCTTTTAATAATAAATACACATATTAAATACTCATTGACTAGTACCATAACACTGATAAATATTATAATTAAATGAGACTTTGGTTGGCAATTTTTTCAAACAGAAATTACTATGTTCTGAAAGACGATTATATGGGTATACACAAATATACTACACTAATCATGTATGTATCATTGTATGTATGTATCATTGTATGTATGTATGTAGGTATTTTTAATATTTTGCCCTCTTGGGTAATCATCTTTATCATCATTTTCAGCTAATCCAGCCAAGCAATAACAATATGTGATGTGCATCGAATGGTAATACCAATTATGATCTTTTTCAGGACCTATTACAATTTAACATTAGATTGTTATTTTGCAATTTAATAATGGGTTATTACAAATAGAATAACTTCACAGCACAAATCTGGGAATAATGTAATAGCAATATATAAATACTACATAAATATTATTATATACTACATAGATTTTTTTCAAATAGTGTTATGGAATCTCACCTCAGGAGCATACATAAAGTACAATGTTTAGAACAAAAAGCTTACAAAGAAATGCATATTTATATACTGAACGTCATATAATTTTACGGCTTTTGGAAGAACATATAAGGCATAGTAGATGTTACACGTGGATAGAGTAGGACAAGAATATACCATGTAAATGATACATCCTAGATATATAAATTATATTATCTCAAATAGAAAAATCAAGGAGATAGCAAGGAAAGAAATAGGTACACTGGTAGTCGCTCTGACAAGAGCAAGACTCCTAATCAACACAAATCTTAGCTTAAAAAGCAACTCGCATACTAGGTGGATCCTAATAAGAGCATTCCCGTGTCATGTTAATTTATACAAATTAAAATAGGCAGGGCTCATATCTGAGCAGTTAGTCACATTTAATTAATTGCTAAGCGTTTGTTACTAAG
The DNA here is from genome assembly GCA_036924255.1 of Apodemia mormo. Taxonomy (NCBI): domain Eukaryota; kingdom Metazoa; phylum Arthropoda; class Insecta; order Lepidoptera; family Riodinidae; genus Apodemia; species Apodemia mormo. The sequence goes on from JAUPFN010000001.1 coordinate 23,538,602, forward strand.
ATTTGTAAAGAACGTCCTATATATTCATCACATTTCGAGAGTTTTTGCATTATGGATTTCTGCAGTCACGCCTGAATCTATAAAATTTTCGAAAATAGCCTAACGTAATGTGGAATTTTATTTCACATCGTGCATTCTCCCTCGTCAGTTTTTAACATGTCAAACGATAACATGATAAACGATAATTCTATCAATAACCAGACACAAGGAGATAGCAAGGAAAAAATTAGGTACACTGGTAGTCGCTCCAAGAGCAAGACTCCTAATCAACACAAATCTTAGCTTAAAAAGCTACTCGCATACTAGGCGGATCTTATTAAGAGCATTCCCGTGTCATGTTAATTTATACAAATTAGTCGCATTTAATTAATTGCTGAGCGTTTCGTTTGTTACTACGATTTGTAAAGAACGTCCCATATATTCATCATTACATTTCGAAAGTAGAGTCTTTGCATTATGGATTTCTGCAAAATAACGCCTGAATCTATAAAATATTTCGAAAGTAGTCGAACGTAATGTGGAATTTTATTTCACATCGTACATTCTCGCTCATCAGTTTTTAATATGTCAATAATATATTCGATACCATGATAAACGACAATTCTATCAATTATTACCAGACATCCTTTTACCTAGTCTAACAAACTTTCTATCGACGACTTCTCACGAAAATGCTGCGAAACAGAAATAGTGATAATGTCATATCCTATCCTATCGATCTGAAACAACGTAGCAAAGAATTTGTCGGACAATATAACCACTTGATAACATTAAACAATATAGCAAAAATGAACTATGTATGTACTGATTCGTGTGACGTGTCCCAAATACAAATAAACTAAAATGCAATATTTTCACGTTAGTAGATACGCTCATCCATGTAATATTTTTGTCGGTCGAAATATTTTTCGAATTACTTAATAAATTGTCTTGTAAAAGTATTAGAAATAAGTAGTACCTATGTTGGATACATATAAAAAAACGTTGAATTCGGTCCATTTTAATTATACTCATTGAAAAAAAATGCATCAGTTTCAAAAAATGTCGTACATAGAAAGTTTGTTAGACCGCCATAATGAAACCACTCACAAAGTTTCAAGTATATATTCATCATTTAATCATTATTATTGTGATGTTTCGTGGTATTCAGCGACATATCAGCGAATGTATGGGGCATCCTTAAACCCCTAAAATTTTACTATTTAAATTAGATAGTTTAATCTCCACTTACCTACCGCTACAGTCTCACTGAACTGTAAATAAGAGCAAGAATAGAAACTCATAAATTATGACATTAAAAAAATGCCATCGCTAATTAAGCCCGCAATAGTGTTTAACCAATCAAATTATACCCAATGCAGAAGACAATGACCAATTTCCCTCCCAATCATATTAAAGAGGGATGTAAGAGTGTACATCCTACTTATGCCACATTAAAACAACATTAGCATCTGCCTCATATATTCTTAACTTTGTCCCTGGGTATGTATGAAGTGTCAAGTATATTTTGAACGTAAGTAAATACTATTAAAAATGCTTTATACTGCTTATTGATATGAACAGCTTATAAACCTGTTAAAGCCTTAAGCGTTCAAACCATTTGAATAACCAATAATGCTTAATGAAGTTGACAACAAAGACATTTTTTCCAACAATCGAGAACAATAGGAGGGCATCGACACAATATAACTAATACATGAAATCATCCCTCTGACTTTCCTCCATTGGAAAAACAATAACATTAATTTATATAATTATAGGAATAAGATTTTTTTGTCATCATCTTTAAAGTGACATAAAGCATAAATAGACATGGATAATATAGAATTGTGGTCTTAAAAAAGGCAACTGTGTTAAGTAGATAGTTGATAAAGTATATCAATTATTTCCAAACAATGGATTTGATCAAAGATTTAATACATTTGATTTGTCTTGTTTAAATTTTCAGAAAGCAGAGGGGTAGAAAAATAAGAAGTGATCCATTGACTGACTTCCAATCAAATAATCAAACAAACATAAACCAAAAAGAAATGGTTTGAAGAAATCCATAAACATGAATCAATTTTGATTTTATTATAATTTCTCTTCAAGGCGTAAATTATGTCAATATTTAATTGTGTCATAACAGAAGGGAAATTGTAAAGGGTATAAGAAGTCATTTAAAATGATAATTTATTAATAAACCACATACATTGATTACATTACATTTATATCATTTCATATATACATACATACCTTGGGAAAAGTTAGGCAAGATATTTTCGACAATAGGAAAATCCAACGTTTTAAATCTTTGGTCAGTACTAATAGAATGTTATAATTAACTTATATAAAGACGAATAATTACTTATAAATTACATACATATATTTTTCGATCACATGATCACAGACGGAAGAAATCATGCTAGACAACATTAGTGTAATGTAAATGTAAAATTATAAATAATATTTCTTAAGTTAAATAATTACCACATGTAAAAACTACAAATTTACCTAATTCAGCAAATTGAATCAAAGCAGCACTACTTTTCATTAAAACAAACATTCAGTATTATACATTGGTTTACCAATTTCATATTACTCCTAACTAGTAACTAGTATTTGCTACCTATAAATTGCATTAACAAACGGAAAGAAAAAAGCAGGTATTGGACAATTTATACACCTAGCATACTATTTAATAATTTCATAAGTTTTCTTATATCTAAGCAATATGAAGTTCATTGGTCACCTCACTGAAAACATTCATAAGAAAATAATACCTAGGTTGGTGAAAATTATTTAAATGTAGTATTTGAAACTATAAAATTTTAAATAACTTATATCTTAAACAATGTACACACTGGCTATATTAAAACAACAAAATCAGATTTACAAAGAACAAGAGGGACATTTAGTGTTATATAAATACAAATTTAAGTTCAACATGCAGAACAGAAATAGAAAGTATTAGTTTCTCTAATGCATGGATTAGTAACAAGTGTTTCAGTAACTATTTAAAATGAGCCCGAGACCTAATTTAAAGTAAATTGGCATATCGTCGTTGATACTGCAATACCGCATAACTAACAGTGGATAATACCGTGGAAGTACAAAAGTATCAAATTTTTGATTTGTATTTGTATGATGATCTATTTTTTAGCTTAATATTGATTGGATTTGATTAGACATTATTATATAAGCTCACTAATACACTTTTCTTAATAGCTAAAAGTTAAGACACGTATTTGATTAGTATTGGAGATTTACAGTTTTATTGTTCTCCTGTAAAATTTGTCACATCTAAGTTACACGGTATTGCCTGTTGTTAGTTATGCAATATTGCAGTATCAACAACTATATGTCTAATAGAATCAATACTGTGAGATTTTTTTTGTGACTGAGAAATTAACATTGGCTTGATCAATGGTTAAAAGTTAACACTGTTCATTATTTCTGAGTCATCAAAAAGATTTGGTAATTAATTCTAATTCATATAAAACCAGTGTCGTGTATAAGGATTTTATGCTAATTACATTTTATAACATGCAAGGTCCAAATCTAGTTTCATTGTTATTTATAGACATCAAATTGTTCTTGCTAAGCCTATGCCTAGGTTAAATTTAAGAAATAGTCAACCTCATGACTTACTACATCTATACTAGCAGTTTTATTACTATATTTTTGTAATCCTCAACAAATTAATTTAAAGATTTTACAACAATTGTTTTGAGAGAGCTTATTAGTTAATCAATTTCATTAGTGATCATCTCTTACATAGCTCAGCCATTATACAAAGAAACCTTGTGTGTTGATCTAATCTTTTTTGCTGATGTTCAAAGTTATAAACTCATATTCACATAAAGTAGTTTATATACATTTATAGAAATTTATAAACTTTTTCTTTAAAACTGTAACAATGTGTATTAATTTGTTTTTAGGTTGCTTTTCTTTTGCCCTTTTCAGTAGAGCAAAAAAAACACTTATAAAATTCTCTCTGTAAAGAGGTTGTGCCTAAGTGTTTAATTATTTCTCTAACCAGTAATATTATGTCTAGTTAGCTATGTAAATAATCAAAAATCCAAATAAGTGCAATAATAGTTTAAATATGGATGGCTAAAAGTGTCAATCTTTAACAATTTACTTTTGCAATAACAATACAAAAAATACAAGCAAAAGTGAAATTAATTATTATAGTGTTGTCCTATTTTAAGCACATACAATAGAACAATTAATATATTACATTACATACTTCACATAATTATGAAAAGGTTTAGTGAACCATATATATATCATAATATACAACATCCGAGGATTGCAAGAGGTATCCTTCAAATTTCTGTACTGTCATCATCATCAATCAGCAGGATTTTTATTACAATACTTTACATTGTATTAAATATTTAAATTATGGCAATTTATCAAATAAATATACATTTTTTTTTGTTTTACAGAAAATATATGAAGTTAATGCTGTACACTGAAAAAGTAAGGTTACTCCACTGATCTAATATAAAACAGATTAGATGTTTAATGCTTAAGTTATGAGTAATTTTTAATCCCTCTATTTCTTATATAAATTTTCAGTTTTTCGAGGGTGTGTGCGTGCTGTTCATTAGTTAAATCAAGTAAAACATGTAACACAAAAATATGTTTAAATCCTATTTTTCTATGACTTTTTGTAGTTTCTATTAGTATTTTATTGATCAATTTTCTTGTTGTGATTCTAGAATTAATTCTTGATCATAAACTTAAATACTAGTTTTGATTAGTCTCAATAAAATGTAATAAGTAATGTTTTTTAATCAAACACAGATTAAAGCATATAAAAATCTCACTATGAGACAAGGCAGACAGGGAGTTAAATTTCACAATACCTTACCAGGAAAGGATGGAAGATGATTAAAAGATCATTTCACATTATTTATAGATACCTCTTAACATTATATAATGAGTGGGATTGTATTATTATACAAGTTTAAGTGAATTATTAAGGTAGTAGATATTTTAATCATTAAAGTTATAGGTAAGATTTTTTGCTATATACAACAAAATTTTCAAAGCTGGACAGAAATAAACAAAACGGTTGTAAATGATACATCAGTTTATGTTCACTGAAAATAATACACACATAACATAAACTTGATAAAGATGAGCTAAATATAACTTAGCAGAAATAAAAAAGTTTAGGTATAAAAAGAAGTAATTGATATAATACAAAAACTAACAATATTTACTTTTTACATATAATCTCAATTTGAAACTTTTACTATAATAAAATACTGGGAATATATGTTATTTAAATCATTGGATTACAACAACAAAGTTACTAAGTATCAGTTACAATATTCTATTAAAATATATGAGTCGTATAGAATCAAAGGTGGCTACCTATTGAGAAAATATCTACCATTATTGAGAAAATTAAGTTGGCAACATAGTAAAGTTTAAATTAAACATGTTTCATTATGTATTAATGATCAGAAACTGTTATTTACCTTTAACTATAGATTATAATTATAGTTTACACATTTTTCATCAGCCGCACAGTTTAGAAGAAATAATTTTGTTTAGATTACCTAAAATAAATGAAAGCCGCCTTTGATTATAGGTGACTCAAATAATATCTGACTAATTGTTTTACTGTCATTGTGAGATCCATACTACCTAGTTTTATCTACCCAAATGTGCCAAAAATAATTATAATAGAAATAAATATTAATTGACATAACACTTAAGTAAAAATGTTTTTTGTTATATTTTCATAAAATATTTTCTAGAATAGGAATGAAATCTTAAAGATAAATTTAGAAAAAATAATAGCTCCTACAATAAGTTGCGTAATACTACCTTTTGGGAAAATATTTTATCTAAATATTATTGTAATTTTCATTTATATAATTGCATAATGTTCCTCTAACATAAATTATAGTTACTTTACATTAATTATTCAATGCAAAGCAAAATGTAACTTAATTTAACCAAATCCATATGTCTTAACTAGGCCGCAAAAATGTTAAATAGAACATGAGTCACTATTATATAATATCTATTACTACGTAAACAATAAACAAAGTTGCCAAACAAGCTACATAGTTCACAAAATTTAAAATAGTCTGTAAATTGTGTTTCAAATCAATCATTACACAAATATTTTATAGTGTAGTATTGCAAAGTTCACAGAAATGTATTGAAAAAAATCAGTTATGAACTGATCTCATATTTTACATAAATATTTAATCTAAGATAAGATACCACATTATATTGATATCCAAAATTTGACTAAATTGCTACATTTTTATGCCACTGATTCATTTTTAGTGTTTAATATGAAATGTTCATCCTAAAACAAGTATACATGTTATACATATAATGGAATCACACCTATAAATGTGTAATTAAGACACATTGGTATTTTACCACTTCATAGCCTTATTATAAATTCATATCAAGCTAAATTAAAAGTGGTAGAATTCTTTTCAAATGCCTAATTTGTGTAATCAAATGGTAATGACGGAATAAAATATACAACAAATATTTTTAACTTTAAAAATTCTCTTATGATTTACAACATTTTAGGTAAACCATGGGTATTAAGCAAAATTCATAACAGCATTATGTTAATGTGAAATTCCATAATTTACCCCACCTGTGTTAAGGCCAGTGTTTTCCGACACTCCTGGCGCAGGGGGAGCTGGCATTGCAATGGGTGGCGCCTGCTCACCTCCAGGACGACCTTCACCTCCAGGAGGCTGGCTTGTTACAGGCTGAACTCCATCCGAATCGTCACGTTCTAAAGTGTGATAATCACCAGATTCTTCTGGTGGACGAGGTTTACATTTACCACAGCAGCAGTTACAACAGCAGCATAAGCAACAGCAAAAGTAGCATCCAGTTAATATACCGCAAACAATGAAAAGAGCTTTACACCAAGTGCTTGTAACGACAAAATAGGCGTTGACATTTTCTTCTCCAAACTGTTCTGCTATGTATAAACCTAATGAGCCGTAGTTGTCATAAATATTTCTTTTAGTAGCGTCACTAAGGATAGTATGAGCACGATTTACTTCTTTAAACTTGTCTGCGGCTTCAGGATTATTAGGATTCTTATCTGGGTGATATTTTAAAGCCAGTTTTCGGTAGCTTTTCTTGACATCATCCGCAGTTGCGGTCTTAGGTACTTGTAATATTTGATAAAGGCTATCACCTGCTGTAGATAATTTTCTTTTATCCATTGCTTGAAACTTTTTAATTTCTCAATAACAGTCAATGCAGTAATTAAAACAACGTAAATAATTAATTACTCGAAGTTACACGATCCCGATTTATCGTCTCCCAAATTTATGACAAATTACATTACATTCAGTGTTGCCAGTGACAGGTAGTCAAATGACTCAAATGTAACACGAGACAGCTCAAAAAGTAACATTTTCACGAAGAAAGTAACATTTCCTTATTTTATGTGGAAAACGACACTAATATCTACTACAATATGACACTTTATTACACAACAATTAAAAAGTTTTCTGTCCTATTAGTTAAGCTTCAAAAGAATCGTAACAAATTTTGTACAAATAATTGATTGGTAATCCTAAAAAGAAAAACATTATAATATAATTAATAATATGTAAGTTTACCAACTGTTAGACGGCCCCTAGACCTATAATAATATTACGCAATATTACGTATTGTACAATATTATGGAAAGTTTAGAGTTAATATTGAAGATTGCACAATGATTGAACGAAAGCTTGAGCGGGTTTAATTTTAATTGTACAATATATTTTTCTTGCACTGTTTAGGTTTAATATTGCACAATATTTTTCACTTCAGAGCTTGGAGCGGTCGCGGTCGGTCAGTCGTGGTGTTTAATGTATGGTCGTGTCGTAAAGAACACAGGTCATTTTAATTTTGTAGAACCCTTGCGTGTCTTTTGGAGTGACGAATATTAGATAAACTAGAATAATTTTCTACGATTTTTAAATCAATTAAATAAGATATATCGCTAGGTACAATCATTTAAAAATAATTGAGACTATAATTTGATCGAATTCTATCATCATGTTTAAGTGTTACCATTTTATAAAACTTTAATTACATTTTCATTAAAACAGTAATAAGTTTATATATCATAAATTTCATTAAAAGTATCAAATAAAAATTCTACCTGTTTTTGTATTAAAGAACAGTTAATGCTAGTTTATTTTTTGTTCTTTTAAGTACCTACAAAGTGTTTTTGCAAAATCGTAGCTCAGAGGTCTGTCAATCTAACTTAGATTTCTGAGATTAACAGTTGTACTGAAGACAGCCAATGACAAGATAAATATCAAGGAAGTTATATTCTACCCGGAATGCTTACACGCGCTTCAAAATCGTTCCGAAGAGTACCACGACATGAGTGGAGTGTGTCTCTTTCTACTAAATAAAGCGCCAATCGCCATATATAAGTGCGGCCATGCGTAGTTTGCAAATTACTACTAAGTAATTCTACTAATTTGAGAAACAGTTTTTGCATTGCATAAGTAATTAGGTAATAATTAAAATAAGCACATTTTAGAACTCACTGTGTTAATTACAATACATTTTATGCTAATTTATTTATCAACGTGTATGAATAAAAAGTATTTAATGATAACTGAATATGTAAAAATCTACCATCTAGATAGTTTTATTTATACTGGCAATTACAAGAAAGGGACAACATCCACTCATGTCGTTGTCTTGCTCAGAACGTTTTTCCCCTCTGTTATGTAAGAAACAAATGTCAACTTTATGAAGAACGAAATAAAGTAAATTTTTATTTTTTAAATATTGCTTCGTAGTAATTCCAGTTATCGTATATAAGTTCCTTGATAAATACCTAACCACAGACTACTAACTAATCAATAAAAGATGAAGAACGGGAGTTTTACTTGAGCGTATAGAAATAAATTTATTTAACAAAATCACCAGCATGGTTGCCGCCAAAACTTCGTTGTCAGTCATGTTACTCGCACGAAAATATTGATCAGACTGGTTTGTCAATTTTATTGAGTTAATTTATTGAACGTCTGGAAACAAACGGGTATTCAATATTATTGTAGGTCTGTGGGGCACCTTATAATAACTAATTAAGGAATATAAGGATATAACTAAAGATAACTAATCATTCAAATTTTGAGTGATACTCCTATAAGAGTTATAAGTTGTAATTGCCCTGATGATGCTCATCTAGAAGCGAATCCGGTCGAATAATATATAATTTGTTGTGAAACAGTACAAGGTTTTTTATATAAAATATTGAATGATAAGACAATTAAATAAAATAATAATAATATTTCAGTTGCAAACGCGACTTTGTTTTTGAATTATTGATTTCTTATATACTTATTAAATGAAAACTATATAAATACAACATTAACTTACAAAGAAAAAATAAAAAGTCCAAAAGTAACATAAAAATAACATTTAGAGCCGAGTAACATAGGAGTAACATGAGAGGATCAAAAGTAACGTAAAATGTTACAAAAGTAACATTCTGGCAACGCCAAGGAAGTTACATTCTAGCCGGAATGTCCACACGGGCTTCAAAACGTTCCGAAGAGTACCACGACATGGGTGGAGTGTGTCAGCGCCAATCGCCATATATAAGTGTGGCCATGCATAGTTCGCAAATTACCACTAAGTAATTCTACTAATTTGAGAAACAGTTTTGCCTTGCATAAGTAATTACGTAATAATTGAAATAAGCACATTTTAGAACTCACTATGTCAATTACAATACATTTTATGCTAATGTATTTATCGACGTGTATGAATAAAAGGGATTTAACGATTACCTAATATATAAAAATCTACCATCAGCAGTTTTATTTTAACACTGGCAATTGTAAGAAAGGGACAGCATCCACTCATGTCGTTGTCTTGCTTAGAACGTTTTTCCCCTCTGTTAAGTAAGAAACAAATGTCAACTTTATGAGCAACGAAATAAAAAAGTACATTTTTATTTTTCAAATATTGCTACGTAGTTATTCCAATTATATAAATAAGTTCCTTGGGCAACGCTGATTACATTAGTAAGGTAGTAGTTAGTACTACCTATGTACTAACTACTACCTTACTAATGTAATCAGCGTTTCACAATTCACCAGTGTTGCCAGTGACAGGTAGTTAAATGTAACATGAGACGGCTCAAAAAGTAACATTTTCACGAGAAAAGTAACATTTCCTTATTTTATGTGAAAAACGACATTAATACTACAAAATGACACTTTATTACACAGAAACTAAAAAGTTTTTTGTCCCATTAGTTAAGCTTCAAAAGAATCGTAATCATTTTTGTACAAATAATTAAATGGTATCTTAAAATAAAACGTCCAAAAGTAATTTTTTTTAAAAAGGAATAATTGGCCTGAAAGTTATTTATATAATATATATAATATTAAGTAAGTCATTATTCGGTTGTATGTATTATTTATTATATTGACTGTGTATGTTCATGCATATTTTATATGTATTTATTTATTTGCCCGTATTAGCAATTTAGACAATAGTGTTCATTTTCTTAAGCCTCCTCTACACTACTCGCGAAGTTCCTCGGCGAAGTACTCGGCCGAAGTTGACTGAAGTCCGCGGTGCTACACTACACACTCGTTCAACTTCGCGAGGAGCGCATTCGTGTAGCGTTACCGGTACCCTGCGGACGTTTATTATAATGGACGCTCAAGTAGCAGCTGCCGTAGCAATGTGCTCTCTAGCGTATTATAACTACGTGCATACTTATCTCACGAAGAAGACTAAAAAGAAAAGAAGAAAAAGAAGATGGTGGATGATTGCAATGCATCGGAACAGAACTAGGTAGGTAATATTTATTTAAATAATTAGGATTTCTAATAAGTTAAAGTACATTACATGGCAAGTTAATTAACTGTATCTTTTTTTACAGACGTACTATGGAACAACAATTTCTTGAACTCATACAAGAACCATCAGGAGAATTTGAAAATTTCCACCGAATGTCATTGGACGATTTTAATTTATTACTTTCTAAAGTCGAACCCTTAATCGCTAAACGAGACACTCATTTAAGAGAAGCTATACCTGCTAAGATTCGATTATCAATCACCTTGAGGTTTTTGGCAAGTGGTGACAGCTATAGATCTATGCACTATTTATTTAAAATTTCAAGCCAGTTGATTTCAAAAATTGTAGTCGAAGTCTGTGAAGCTTTGAACGAGGAACTCAAGGATGAAATAAAGGTAAAATTTTAATATTTATGACATATATTTATTAAAAGTTTAGGTATGTACAATTACAAAAATATCAGTGAGAATAAGAATAAGAATAATTTCATACATTACGAGTCATTATATGCCTGATATATTAAATCACTCTGATGTGTATTATCTTCTGGACAATCAGATTGAGTTTGGGTCTCTGGTACATGCAAAATATATTGAACATCGTTAGATTGATCTGATTGAGGCTGCTTATAGCGTTGATAAACTGATTGACTTTGGGTGTCTGGTGCAATAATTTCATCACTTATAACACGTATCTTTGAAGAGCGTTGATGAGCAGTGATTTCGCTTGGTTGTTGGAAGTATGTCGGTTGACATTCACTGGACTCATTAGATAATGTTATATATGTATCAGGTGGCTCTGAAAACGATGAGTGTGGTCTAGGAGATAATGTTGTAACATTATAATGAACTGCATTATTCGCAGATAAAGGACGCTTTCTAGAAGATAGTGATGTAGTTAACGGACTATAATATGGCGTAGACTTAGGTGTAGAAGTACGAAACGATTCACCTGATGGAGATCTTTCAAAACGTGATTTCCGAAATAGAGCATGTATATCGAACATTATATCGTCCCTTTCATGTTCAGGTAACCTCTTCAGTTTTTTGGCAATTAGTTTGCCGAATACGTCGCACTCGTCCTCAACTGCGCTGCTATCCTTTGAAGGATTATTTATCACTTTATTTAAGTTATTGAAGGCTTCTGTCATCTGCCTACTGGCAACTTGCAATTCCGGTGGGTTGTCACGCCGTCGGATGGTGTGTCTATTTTTTGGGGGCTCTGGTTCTTTTGGAGTTGGAGAAGCAATTGGTACATCCTCTGAAGCGTTGGTTGATTCTTCCTGAATCGAATCAGTTCCATGATCCTGAAATAAAAATAGCAAAGGTTTAAATGTATATATCACGACCTATTTAATAATAAATCTTTATTTAATCCAATCCAAATTTGTGAGTGTATATGGGTTCTGTATACTATATGCATTTGAGTGCGCGTATATGCAGGAGTACTGTATGTGTATGTAGGAGTGTGAGTGTATGTCTCTGTATTTTATGAAAAATATATGAGTGCTACAATTAATCGGCTTTTTAATTATTTATATACAATTTGAGTGTCAGCTTTTAATGAAATTGACCGTGTCTTTTTACATATTATTTGATGATAATATTTTTTATATAATATACTTTTTATTTACAGATGCCGTGCAATGAGCAGCAGTGGTTAGAAGTTGAAAACGGATTCAAGGAGAATTTTCCACATGCCCTTGGCGCAATGGATGGAAAGCATATTGTTATACAATGTCCGGTTAACTCTGGTTCTGAGTACTTTAATTATAAAAAGACGTTTAGTTTAGTACTTTTAGCTTTAGTCGACAGGAACTATAATATTATGTATGCTGACATTGGTAGTCAAGGTAGGATCAGTGATGGAGGTGTACTTAAAAATTCTTCGTTATGGCAAAAAATTGCATCTAACGGGCTTAATCTTCCTAAGCCAAGTCCATTATCCGGAACGGATCATGTCGAAATTCCCTACGTTTTTTTGACAGATGGAGCATTTGCTTTACATAATAATATAATGAAACCATATCCTGGCAACCATGATATCAATTCACCGAAAAGGATTTTCAATATGCGCTTGTCAAAATCTCGAGTAGTAGTTGAGAATGTGTTTGGTATTTTAGCATCCAGGTTTAGAATATTCAGAAAGCCAATTGATTTGGATATTCATAATATCCCAATTATTACAATGACATGTCTCTTATTGCATAACTTTCTCAGAAAAAGTAATAAATCATCCCTTATATATATGCCTCCTGGTACTGTAGATATGTATGATGATAATGGAGTTTTAATTCAACCCGGGTCTTGGCGGGCAGACTTTGATAATAACTGTGCTTTGAGAGATATTACACAAGTACCACGCAGATCACCATTATCTGCCGTTCAGATAAGGGATTACTTTACAAATTATTTTCAATGTTTATAAATAAACACAACGAATGTAGGGTCATTTCGCCTGTTCGTTACCACATTAACTACATTCTTTTTATATTAAAACTAATGCAGAGACATTATTATGTTCTCCTTAAAGCAAGCAACTGCACTAAATGGACGCAAACTGGCGAATCGACCTTACTGTAATCTGTACTTTAGTAATAATAAAACAAGTTATTGATAATAAAAAACTTACCGTGGTTATTGTTTGTTTACATTTATACACGGACCCCAAAAAGCTGTTCATGAAATCAAAGGCGAACCAAACTGGACGATAAACATCATCTGCGCCGGCAGCACTTTTTAAGGAAGCTTCCATTTTTCTGTAGTAGCCCCTGTATGTCGCAAAAAGTGAATCCTTTTTTTTCTTCAATTCTTCAACTGGTATTTCCAAAACGTCCCGAATACGCACCCAAGCATCATTTACTTTTTTCTTGTCCTTATGACCTTTCCCACTGGGGTCCCAAATAAAAGGCTCTGCTTGAAGTGTTTCAAGGAACAACATAGTTTGCTCCTGTGACCACTGTATGCCGCTCATAATAGAGTCTCACACGCACATCAACGAAAAAATCTATTAAACACACGTGCGTTCAGAACGGCGTCTTGACGCGTACTGAAGTCGGCCGAGTAGTGTATAGAGGTACTTCGAGAACGCACTTCGGGTAACTTCGTGCTCTTTGACTCGGGCGCAAAAACCGACAACAAACGGAAGTCGGCCGAGGCGAGGTAAAGTTGGACGAAGTAAGCCGAACTGCCTCTCTACATTATTCTATTCGTCTAACCTCGTTCAACTTCGCGAGTAGTGTAGAGGAGGTGTTAGTTTTAATGTAAAATTATGTACCTACAGTTGTTCCCTAGCACTTTCCTCAAGCCTAGTCTCCACCGAACAAAAATTGCCAACTTTTGTGTTGTCAACACGTGTTGGTTACAAAAGTTTCTTTAATTTCCTTGAGTTGAAAACAAAAATTGTAAACAAATGTTGAAAATCGTGTTTCGGTTTTTGGCGGTAAACATCAAAGGAATACACTTGTTGCAGATATTAAACTCTCTCTGTGGAGACGCTTAGTTGGCAACAAAAAGAAACAAAGTACGTGAGACTATTGGTTTAGTAGTAAATTGCAATTATACGCCAGAATTTCCACAGAAAACAATTTCGTGGGAATTTTAATTTCAATTTTTCCAATAATTCAGCATAACATCATAAAAACATACCTATTGATTTTCAAATAGTAGTCTAGCATGTTTTTCCCTACTTTTCCTTGTTGACCGATTCCTCAAAATACTCGTTCAATCGAAGTACCGTAGCTTTTTTCCACCGTGCGCCTTTTGAAAAAGATGGGAAAGACAATTGTTGCTGAAATTTGTGATAATCGTAGATAAACTTTATATGACCGCCCGCCCCGTTGGTCGAGTGGTGAGCGACCCTGAATACGCCATCAACGGGGCTCGGGTTCGATCCCCGACGGGGACAAGCATTTGTGTGATGAGCATAAATGTTTGTATTTCCGGGTTTGGGTGTTAATATATACAATATTCTGGTATTTATATATGTATTTCTATGTATTAGTATCGTTGACTAACACCCATAACACAAGCGAATAATTTGCTTACTTTGGGGTTAGATCAGTAAGTGTAATTTGTCCCGTGAATACTTATTATTATTATATGCCTATCTTAGAAATAGCGTTGCTAATAAGTTAAAATACTTTAAAAATCAATATGTTGCTAATAATATGTCGAATTATTTAGAAAAAGAGAAACTAAAATTTCTGTGTATAATTGCAATTTACTGCTAAACTGACAATCTGACGTGATTTTTTCCATAAAACTAATCTTGTGGGCATGACTAGTTTTATGGAAAAAATCACACGACATGAGGGCATGGTGGCGCATAACTTTTATACAAAGCATTTTTCGATAAAATCAGTTCCAAGAAAAAAACTTAACACACCTATTATTTTTTAAAGTATAGTTTCTGGCTAAAAACACGGGTTCTGTCGGGACCAAAATCTGAGGACATTCGTATGGTCCATATTACATACAAAAAAGTTGGCTAGGCGCATGAATTTCTAAGAAGATTTATTTTCCCCGTGTTGGTCCCGGGCTCTTATGAAGAATAGACCCACTGCCGTTCTGCCAGGCAGGTCGTAAAAGGCGACCGATTGGCTACGCGAGTCACTACTATCGAGGCTACTAGGTGGTAGAGTTCTGCATTGTCTCGCCCGGGTCTGATACCACCGCCTTAACTATTCCTGCCGCAATAGCATTAGTGCTTTCACTATCGTGTTCCGATTTGGAGGCTAAGGTAGCCGGTAAACTTATGCATGTGCCACTATGGTTGACTCTTTTCATCAGGAGACCCATTTGCTTGTTTGCCATCTTATGATATATAATAGACTTTAGCTTTAGAAATTCGTTTGAAATTATTTCTGGACTGGTTAATTTGACATTTTTATCGAAATTAAAAAAAAAAAACAAAACAAATAAACGTATTAATCGTTAATATAATATAAATTTTGAAAAATATGTCAATAATTTATTTCATTAAATGTTATGAGCTTTATACTCCTATAACTTAACTCTATTCTTTATTTTTAAACTTAGAAGAATAATAAAGCTCAAGAAACCATAAAGAAACTAGAACAACAGATTGAAAAATAAACTTACCAATGTTTACGTAAGCATGGAGGGAGTGGATAAGAGACTTGCTTACTATTGCTGACATGGGGGAGGGGGAGTTCAAAATTATTGTAAAAAATATGCTTACATACTTGAACGGCCCCATAATACAAATAACAGCGTTTTACCTAACAATAAAAAGCTTATTAAGCGATAACCTTATTTGAAGCCTATTATATATGAGAGAGCATACCTGTTGTTCCGTAACGAGTCGGTTTTTGCATCTGTACTCACTTTACATCATCTGTCATCAAACGTCACTGTCCGCAATGGCGTGGGTGTAGGGCGCGCGCGCCAAATTGGTTCCCGCCAATGCGCGCGAGCTCACACCAGTCTGCTTCATTAGATATCATATTGCATTATTCTGTATACCTGTCCTCAGGCAGAACTGAAAGTTAGGCTTCAAATAAGGTTATCGCTTAATAAGCGTTTTATTGTTAGGTAAAACGCTGTTATTAAGCTTGGAACCGTTATTTGAAGCCTATTATATATGAGACCTGTTTGTTATCGCCTGGTGGACAGTTCCACGTTTGTTTGACATAATTTATTAAAGGCGCTTCTCACTAGGTGATAATCAAAAAAAAAGAATGAAAACAATATAACTGAAAGATGCTTATTCCTTTATTTATCTATCTATTTATGAGAATGATCAAAATATAAATATCAGATTATTTATATTATTACATTATTAATAGCAAAACATTATTAAATTAAAGTAAAACAAATTATTTGACGTGCTCATACTATAACACATAATACATAAATCACTAATGAAAAAATAATATTTATACTAACACAAATCCCTAAGGGAATTTAATATGAAAATGAAAAGAAAGCAGGAAAAACTATTTTTGTCATAAAGGAAAACAACCGCGTAGTGAAAACTAGAATTAAACACTAAGCAGCGTTAAATAAGCGAGTTAGAGAATTTTCTTGACACGCTATTGGTTTAATCTCGCGGCGATAATACTTATGAAATGTGTTTTCTGCGCGCCAGTTACCACGAGCTAGAATCTCATCCAATGGGCAATTCTGGACCCAACTTTTTGACGCCACTGCAGGTCGGACGCTGCCAGCACTTGCGTTAATCCCGGCTCGCAGTAACTCCTTTCTTATCCAGCCAGCAATATTTGATCGAGAAGCTTTCTTAGGTGTACCACCGATAGTTAGAAAGAGGCTATCTTCCTTACAACTGGCTCGTCTCTGACTGGATAAAGAGATAACTTTTTCTATCCAAAAAACCGGATCCAGTTCCTTACAATCCTCGTTAGGAAAAACACGCCATCCTGATTGCCGATGGTCTGAAGAATCTGTTTTTGATCCATATTTTGGCCAAAAGACAACAGAATTATCAATGAAACAACAATTTTCATCACCGATAGCTAATAGGGTCAAGTCATGAACTCTGCGGCCAGAACATAACAGTAGTAGTATGGCTGCACGCGCCGAGCTCTCGTAAAGACTATTCATATCTGGGAATCTAG
Organism: Apodemia mormo; assembly: GCA_036924255.1. Classification (NCBI taxonomy): domain Eukaryota; kingdom Metazoa; phylum Arthropoda; class Insecta; order Lepidoptera; family Riodinidae; genus Apodemia; species Apodemia mormo. The sequence continues at coordinate 23,556,021 of JAUPFN010000001.1, forward strand.
ATTTCATTGAACTTACTAGTACATCTGTGTCCCAAATTGGCACTTTTTGAGGAGTAGGTTTTAATAATTTCAATGATCTCAAAGTCTGCCTTACTAGCAGATGGGAGCTTAATCGGTTTTCAAGATTCGGGTCACACAGTGTAGAAATTGCAGATTTATACAACAAAATAGTATTGTAGGCAAGACCTTGGCATTGGTGTAAATCTATCAAAAATCTAGCAAGATCTGCTCCTTTTGGTCTATTTACACTAACCGAATGTTTAACTGCCCAATCACACCATTTTTGCCAAGCAATACGGTAGGTCCTTAAAGACGAATGACGCCAACTTTGACGTAAAACTTCAATTTGACTCCGAGACCAATCCGTTAGGCTTTCAGTCCACCCCCACATTTCCATACTTCCAAGATAATTTCTGACACCCTCGACGGAGGATAACCTGTCGTTGCATCTATCAGATATTGATCGAGATGGTGTATTGCAAACGGGGCTTCTAGAGCCCGATTTTTGAGATCTGGACGCCAAAAGACTTTGTTCCACCGAGGGGCAACTATGAGGAATACTCCTGTTGCCGAGTTGAGAGATTTGCCACCATTTTAACTCCTTTAAGGCCTGAGCTGGAATTTGACACCGAAAGCGTGGATTCAGTTGCAACAGAGCGTGGCATTGCTGTAGTAGATTGCGGTGATTTAGCCGTTCTCTCGGGACCGGGAAGCTGGCGAAATTCAACATTCCAACTAAGCTTTGTATTTGACGTAAGTTGGCTATTCTTGCCTCGAGTAAAGCGGACACTTTTCGGAGAATGTCGCGACATTTTTGATGTGGTAAGTACTTTTGGTTTAAATGAGGGTCCCACATTACACCCAGATATTGAATAACTTTTTGTGGGGTTAAGGAAGATTTGGAGTAGTTTATTTTCCACCCCAGATACTCTAGTAGCCTTACTGCTTCCTGAGCTTGCCTTACGAGTTCCCGAGGATCCTGACTTACCAGTAAATAATCGTCTAAGTACACCACTACCCGGATCCCGCGATCTCGCATTAGTTGAGCTACCCAGTTTGTAAGCATCGCGAAGGTCTTCGGAGCACACGCTAGCCCAAAAGGTAGGCAAGTCATTTGATAAAGTTTCTTGTTGTAAATGAGCCGGAGAAACCGCCTGTGCTTCTCTGCTACGCTCAGATGAAAGTATGCGTTTGATAGATCTATTTTGACTAGCCAGTCTCGAGGTTGAAGAAAATTTGAGATTTTCTGCACATTTATTAGTCGAAATTTGTTTACGGCTACAAAGAAATTCAGATTCTTTAAATTGAAGATTGGGCGAACGGTGCCTTCTCTTTTTGGGATGAGAAACATCTGGGATATAAAGCTTGGGCTTAAGGCAGCGGGCTCCAAAACATTTTCGTGCAACATTTGATTTATGACATGATCCATTGTAGGTGATTCTGGAGTTTGAAAACGATGATTTGATAAATTTGGTATTACTAAGGGAGCCTTGGCTTTGAAAGGGATGCAAAAGTCTTGAATAATCCGTATTAATGTTTGCGGAGCTTTTAGTTCCTCCCACCGATCTATAAAATTCACCAATCTGCCCGCCCGAAAACCACTTATGTCAATACTTTCTCTTTTGAGGCCGTGGTTTAGATTGGGTAGTTTGTCTGCTTTGATTCCGATTGCCATTGGCTATATAGTCATTGTGATGATAAGTACGTTTTCGATTCGAGGGTTCAACTTGTCTGCCAGTCTGTCTAGAATTATCTAGACGATAATAATCACGCCTTTGCATTTGATTATCATAGGGTAGCCCAGTGCCAGCCCTATTAAATAAATTATTTTGACGATTGCCAGAGTCAAAGGAATGCCTTATTCTGGTGTTAAACTGATCACCCTGGGCATAACTAGGTAAGACTTGAGTTTGCCGTAAATGCTGTGCTTGTGCAGCAGCTTTATTTTTTGTAGGCGCGCGCGGCAGCCAACACACTTTTACAACACCACCAGCTTTTTCGAACATCGCCGAAAGCTGGTCCTTTTCAAACAGAAACTCTGTTGATGGTGGAATTTTTCGCAAACTTTCCTTCAGATACGCATCTTTTACCGAACGCAAAAGGACATCTCGCCTGTGTTGAATCAGTTCAGCCCTATGACCACAAGCCAATTGAAGCACATCACTATTGATTTTTTGGAATGATCCCTTGACAAAAACATCATTTATTTTATCCTGCAGGGATTTTGCCGATATTTCTCCTACGGAGTTAGCCCACAGAAATATAGAATTAAAACCACTCTGCATCGCTTCATTTTGTTCAATGATGGCTCGGGTTAAGGCAGCGAAGCCACGCTCTATTGAATGAAACATAATGTTTCTATCAAAGCGCTTTAATTCCTCATTGGTTTCTAGATGAGTAAATCCTGGGCTAGAGCAATACTGTTTTTGAGTTTCTGCGTAACGGACATTATTCCAATTATCAGAACTAAAATGCTGCAAGGAATTAAGAATTCCAATAAGATGCGTGGAGGTCTTAGGAACGGAAGGCTCCTTTAAAACCGTATTTAACGGTAAGTCGAAAAAACTATCAGATTCGGCGGGTTCCTTGTCGTAATAAAGATCTCCACTAACGTCAGCACTTATAGAAGGTTGCTGATCGTCATCATTAGATACATATGAGCTAGAGTGATAAGTAGGTTGAAAAGCAACCGTACCAGATAAAAATTGTTGAATTTGACTTACTTGATTTGTTAACATCTCTATTGCTACTTTATCTTTACGCCGTCGCTTGGAACGCTTACTAGGTTTCTTCGCTTTACGTTTTCGATCCTGCGATGGGCCTGGTTCGTTTGCCGAGGTTGACTTAGGCTGTAACACTCGTTCTGGCTCTGTCGTGGTAGCACTCGACGACGAGGAATCGGAAGAAGAATTTGAATCACTACAATCACCCCGATCTATAGAATTCATACTGAAATACAGCATAGGTATGTATTACAATACAAATTAAAAGTAATTCTTTAAATGTGCACTAAAAATAAGCCATGAATACTGATCTATTACTTTTTCGAAAGTTAAATTAATATGCAAGTAATATGTAGGTAGAAGTAAAAATAATTGTTGCAAAAAGATGTAAATTTTTTTAAAATACGTTAAATTTTTGAACGATAACATCGCTAAACATTGAAGAAATTGATTTATGAATATGTTTGAGCACTCACCTCAATTAGATTATTTATAACCACAAATTATTTCTAACCATGCAACTGTAATAGGAGTAGAGATTAAAAGACTAGCACTATGCACTATGATAACTATGTTACTAGATATTAATAGTTTTCTTATATTAATTTAACAACCGATCGTCACGAAAAACAAGACGCTAATGAAGCAGACTGGTGTGAGCTCGCGCGCATTGGCGGGAACCAATTTGGCGCGCGCGCCCTACACCCACGCCATTGCGGACAGTGACGTTTGATGACAGATGATGTAAAGTGAGTACAGATGCAAAAACCGACTCGTTACGGAACAACAGGTATGCTCTCTCATATATAATAGGCTTCAAATAACGGTTCCAAGCTTAATAAATTTTTATGTCTGTGATTGTATGTAAAGTATTTTGTTATTACTGAGTTGCTAACATGAAGCTGTATTATATCTGGAGGCAACATTTCCAATACCTACATGATACACAACTTGTAATACTGCTGTCGTCCTAAAAAGATTATAAGGCCGACAACGCAACTACTAGACCCCTGCAGGCTTAGGATAAGCAACACGATAAAATTTTATCGACCTCGTTTTCTCGACTTTTATGTCACTTTCTCGATTCGCTAACGCATTTGACACTTGATTCGACATGATACTTCAAAGGAAGAGAAAATGATCAATTTTACTCGACGGTAGTTATTTTCTCTATCGATCGAAACGTCTTGCTGTCATTTTATCGATTTGTCATTTGACACTTCGTTAAAATTTGGTTAAAATGTTGATAACCTTATCCACTATTTCATATTATTATACTTTAATTATACAATAATTACAAAACTTTTTGATTTCTATTCATTTTATTAAATATAGATTTCGGTCCAGTGTTGGCAGTAGTATGTATGGCAGGCAGGCAGGCAGGCAGGCAGTATGGCATATATGTATTTAATAGTGGTGGCAGTTCCATATTATACCTATTATGTGCTAAATATCTACGGTTAACGGCAAGCCTGCAAAATACAAAGAAGGCACATAGGAAATTTGTGTGATCTTTTTACACAACGGACGGAGCATTCCAATCACTATAGCGCTTCAATAAACCCAATAACCATGGCTCTCTAAATAATATAGACCCTTGTGAATTTTGAGGTTTAGAGCCACACACCGATCAAGGCATGCCTCTTTAGTTAAAGGTAAGTGAACATAAGAGACTTGTAATTCAGTTTCTAGTAGATATGACAGCCATCCAACTTCATTAACTGTAATAACAGAATGTCTTTGTAGTAAATACTAATTTGACTTAGGTGAACTCAATAAAGTTATATTTTTTCAAAAGTTATCTGTAGTTTTTCGAGTTTCTTTTTTAAACAGTTAATATGTTACATATACATGTCAAGTGTATGTTAAATTTCAGCTGGATACAAGTAATAATCCTCTTGGTGGTCAACTTTTCACAATACTTACAGCCACATACCAACAAACAACAACAATGCATACATCATAGAATAATGATGCAAATGTATTATTCCTCTAAGGCTTGCATTGATTATGTATTTAAGGAGTTTTTACTACCCATTCAAGTTATATTTAGTCAAAAAAAGTATTTGTTTCAATCAGTTGTTTTTAGACCAAGTTCCATGTATGATTAACATATTACTATGATGTATTATTTTCTGTAATATTCATAACTTAAAATATCCAATTTGACACATGTAGTTCTCAATTACCTAGGTACCTACATGTGTAAACATTATTATTTTATATTTGTCTACATTTAAAGATAATTTACCATACAGAAAGGCAGTCAGTTCTTGTTATTATTGTTTATTACATTATTATGTCAATAAAAAATATAATTATTATTTGCAGATAAGACTTCAACTGCAGAATTTTTAATATTACTGACAAATATCCTAGAAGAACAAATGATGCCCTCATATGGCATAATTGAAATGGATGAAATGCGAAGACTACACAATAGAAAATATTGACGGATCCTATGTATACTGGTGCAACTTGCAAAACAACGGAAACCATTTTCTTGCCTCAAAAGCCTTAAAATTACCTTATATTTGTCCTAATGTAATAGATTTATGTCAAAACTAGCTGTTGCCTGTGACTTTGTTTGCGCAGACTTTGTTTACTCCGCACAGCTCCTCCCCCGTAGGTGATAACGTGATAATATGTAGCCTATATGTTGACCCGACCTGTTAGTAATATTCATGCAAAATTTGAAGTAAATCCATGCAGTACTTTTTGAGTTTACCCCGGACATACATTGACTTTCCTACGATTTTATTATATGAAGGTATAGATTACAAGCTACAGAACATTTAATCCGGCCTCCAGTAAAGTTGTGTCATTACACTTGCACAAGTATACGTAGGACCCTTCGATATGATAATTACAAGTATTTTCTTTTAGAAGTGTTAACTTTGTTACTTTTGTTGTTGTTTTTAATCGAAGTGATTTTGGTAGTAACAATACTTAGTGGATTATTGGTATAATAAAATACTTTAGTGTTGTATAAGATTTATTTAAAAAAATATATACTCTAGGCAAACCTTCTATCTAAGTATTAAATAATTTTATATAATAAAAATGAAACTTATAGTCATCAATGGCTAATTTTAAGTATAAGTTTAATGACACACTATTCATAGTATTTAATGTTTTAATGCCAAACATAGATTTTACTATATGGAAAAGTCTTGAGAAATAATTTTTATTTTCTTTAATAAAGTTACAAAATGAATAAATCACACAAAATACAAAATGAATAATTATAAAAAGTGTGTAATATGAAGCAGTCTTGTAAAGAAAATTAAATTTGAGTTTTAAAAAATATACAAACACATCTACTTTGCTAAACTAACAATTATTATTAATGTTTGTACTTCTCAGAATAGATAAATAATTTTCACAATTTATCACCTTATGACTTAAATTTATTAACATGTATCTTTGAATTTTCACTAATGTAACAAACTTATAGAAGATTACACGCACTATATTAAAGCTATTATATTTTAAATTTAAATGTTTTCTACAATTTAAATATCTCTTGTTATCTCGCATAATTAATCAATAATGAAAATTCAATATCAAAAATTAGTTTACTATATAGTATGAGTAGTATGGAATTTCACTTGAAAATAAAAAATCAACAAGTAAAATATTTTTCTTAAGGTAACATTAACTTTCTATTAATTTAAATTTTAAAAATTACACATATTAGGTACATTAAGACTATCATGTTATAAACTTAATTGTTTTCTACAAATTAAAATTTATTTTTCAATCTTGCACAACCATTAAAAACAGCAAGAAAAATATAATATTCAGCATTAACTTATAAATCTTCTTAATCAACAATTTCAAAAAATGTAATAAATAGAAAGGCTTTTTTATTCTATTTCCATTACTCGCTGTTTAGTCAACCTGTAAACAAATATCTCTTATCAAAATGTTGTTATATATGTTTACTTAATATATTTTTTTGTCAGTTAACTCAGGACTTATGACTCCAGTCTTGCATGTTGCATTTTGTGTAGTGTTATATAGATTTGCATTGTAAATTATATAATGGGGTCGAAAAAACAATTGGTTACATTTATAAAAGGGAGTGAAAGAAGCCTACACTATTCTCCAGAGAAAGCTTCTCATATTATTCAGGATTTTTTTTACAAGAATCAAGTTTTGATATAATCTTGAATTTATGATATTAATTTTGTAAAAAACCACAACTTTTACAATGAAAGAAATATATTAAAATATGTTTAAAATTTGATTCTTTCAGTCTACCTTGTTAGATGATTTGTTATGGAGATATGTATGTAAATAAATACTTACACAGTGTTCCATTGTTTTCCTTTCTTCCTCTAGAAACTATAATGTATGAAGTATTTGTAGAATATATGGTGTTATATTATGCTTTCCCAATATTAAAGACTTTAATCTTTGGTGCTACAAGTCTAGTCCATGAATCCACCATGGTGACAAAGTTAATTTATGCTTATTACTTCTTATCCTGAAAAGAAAATCATAATTATTTTTAATAACCTATATAGGTTTTTAAAAAATATAAGTATAAAGAAGTACACTACTTACGTTTTATTTTGTGTTCCCATTTCACATACCTAACACAATTTAATTTTGTACTAGAATCGGAAGAATGATGATGATTATAGAGATGTGAGAATCAAATCAATAATTCCTTGTACGTAATGGTTAGATAATTAATTAATTTATAATTAAATACAAAATACAAATTAGTTAATGTACAATACTTTTTGACGTAATGTAAATGATGTAAATAAACTTTTAATTTTTCGTATAGAGAAAATAATTCTACGAATTCTCGTGCTACTCAGTGTTACCAACTCTGTTCAAAATTACAACTACTTACAAGGTTTTCTACAAAATTCAGTAGAAAACTAAATGTAAAATAAAAGGTTAATTTAAAGCTGGTGCTTATTTTGTATTATTTAATGTTACTATTAATAACATATACTCAGGAAAAATAATACATAAAAACATATTATAATAATCAAAATATTAATTAATTAATCAAAAATAACAAAAAAATCGAGTGTAGCTCACACTCGTTTTTTCGTTAGAAGTAAATGTAAGAAGACAAAATAAAATAAAATTTATATACTCTTTGAGTAAGTCTTTGAATCAAAGAGAGATAAACTGAAAAGTCGAAGAAAAATGTTTTTCTTTCTTGAGATGTAAATCACAGACCGTGGTCCCACAAACTAACTTTTTTTTGATTAACAACAAGCTGAATTTTTGTGAAAAGCTTCATTTTGACGAGACAACCGTCTTTTCTATTTTCGAAAAATCTCGAATCGGGTAACTAATAAAGTTAATGCTGCGAAGATATTGGGTTCGGTAAATAATAAATATTTATTAATAACAATAATTATTTTTCGACTTTAATCGCTTGATTATATTATGAAAACTACGATGAAACTTTTGTCCTACATATTTGATGATTTTTCTGAGTATCCCACTTATGAGATTTTTAAATTGATATTAATCAATTTAAAAATAACCTAATTTTCTCACAACAGCTTGTTAATTATTATTGTAATTCAACGGTAACTTTGTCATACACGTAAAGTGGAAACTTTTCTTAGTCTGACACTCTAAAGTTTCCCTATTTTATCTATCTTTATTAGTTACCCGATTCGAGATTTTTCAAAGATAGAAAATATGGTTGTCTCGTCAAAACGAAGCTGTTCACAAAAATTCAGTTTGTTCTTGGAGACCACGGTCTAACAGTAAGTCTTAGGTTGGACTGCTTGCATCTGGCTGATTTTTGGAGCTATTAATAGATAACATTATTTGTAACATAAAATACTGTGAATTGTATTCTGTTCTATCTTATTTTCTAGTTGGCATAATACTATACATTTATGTTTGTTTATCGTAATGCATTTTCGTGTCATTGTCAAATCACAACAATTCTATGGAAGTTTCTCATCAAAAAAATTAATCAAAAATGTTGGTTGATTAGTCTAAAAGAAGATGTTAATTTACTCAATAATGTTAGCATTATAATTGAAAGGAATAATTATAGTGGAAAAAAATAGCTTGTTAATAATAATTGTTACGCACTTTTACGCATAATTAGTTACGCAGTTATACACCCAGAAATAAATACACGCTGGCATCTTAATTGCCCCTTACATTAAAACATCTTATGAATCATAATTCATTGTTTCAGTTTTATAGAATAAAAAACTAATTTTTATGGTCAAAACTAAAAAGAGAGAATAATTCAAAAACCTGTAAAATATCTTTAATTACAATTGTAAATAGGTACGGCTACACTAGGCTTTGGTTATATTTCCTTCGACTCTGACAAAGAAGAGAAATGATGACAGGAAGTTATAAATGTAAACAAAAGCTCATAATGATTAACACAAGTTAAATGCATCAAAGGTGTATCTTAAAAATCAGAATTAGTATAATATCTATGTCTTCTAGTGACAACATTTATTTCTCTATTCGAGTAAACTTTTTGTTTAATTTATCTATGACGTTTTAAATGTTTATCGTGGCATGCTTAATAACGTCCATCGAGATATTAATAAATGTCAAGCAAACGTCACTTTCTCGATCGATATATATCTCGTGGTGCTTATCCTAAGCCTGCTGGTAGTGTAGTTGTCTATGGGCAGCGGGTATCACTTACCATCAGGTGAGCCTCCTGCCCGTTTGCCCCCTCCTCTATAAAAAAATATCCCAATGTTTTACCCTATTCTTTCTAACACAACTCTATAAAAAGAGATGGCGAGACCTCATAGAATGAGATGTAACAAGTTGTTTCAAGTGATTAATACGAGTGCTAGCTCCACCTTAGCCTAATATTCATTGTTGCTACTATAAAATAAAAGAGTAGGTAAGTTTTAGAAGCTATAAACATCTATGTGACAATTGTATATGAAATGATCTAAGATTTAATTACATATAAAATTACGTCTTGTGGATTGGTTAACGTTACGTAATTAACTATAATTGTATATTGTTCATAATAATTACCTTGAAGACTTTTTGGTGGTAATATTAGCTAGTGTTAAGTTTAAGTTGATTTATTATTATGATTATTGTGTACAATTATATTTTAGTTTATAAAAAAATATTCTTAGATAGTATGCATTCTCAACGATAACTACCTGTTGCGGCTTAAATATTTTAAAATAAACTTTTAAATTTACATAATAGCTGTACTAATTTATTTTACTTAAAGATCTGATTAAAATACACTTAAATAGAAATGACGTTTATAACAATTTTCGTAAGATAAGGCACAATAGTACAATTATATTTTAGTTTATAAAAAAATATTCTTAGATAGTATGCATTCTCAACGATAACTACCTGTTGCGGCTTAAATATTTTAAAAGAAACTTTTAAATTTACATAATAGCTGTACTAATTTATTTTATTTAAAGATCTGATTAAAATACACTTAAATAGAAATGACGTTTATAACAATTTTCGTAAGATAAGGCAGTATCTTACAACCTTTTGGGCTGAAAGAAATAAAAGAAAAAATAAGTCGTAATTTGTCAATGTCATTTATTAAATTATTTCTATTTTCTAAAGTCAAAATCAAAACAAAACATTGGTTGACTTTGAAATAAACTTTGAATTAGACTGAGAATTTCGATTTGCGGAATGCTTTATTTGGAATTTGGTTTGAATGCTTTTGCCAAAAAAATCTTATTTTATAAATAATTAATTATTTGTAGTGCAGAAATTTCGAATCTAGACATTTGTTTGTTTTCTATGCTGTATCTACTATATATGACTGGTATTTAAAAAATAACCCTATAAAAATGCAGGTTTCGATGATGAAGGTGCGAGGGATTTTTCAGTTATATCAAAAACTTCTTATCAGACGACCCTATTTGATACAAGCAGTTCAGACAGGAACTTTAATGGGTGCCGGTGATATAATTTCTCAGGTTCTTATAGAAAATAAATCTTTGAAGAATATGGATATTAAAAGGACTTTAAAATTCTCATCAATTGGTTTTTTTGTTGGGGTAAGTGGTTTTTTATTTATAATATTTCTATCGAACATAGAGTGGTCTTAGCTTACTGTGTATTAAAAATTTTCTTTTTAGGTGAACTATAGTTTTTCAGGTAAAATCTTTATATTAGTGATTGTCAATAATGTCTTCACGTGTTTAACGACATGGGTTGGGCATATTAATATGGCCAACCCATATTGTTCTCAATATACAATATTGATTTTTTTTAATATCACAGGTTTGATGAGCAGCCTATGTTAATTTTAAGGGAATGTGCAACCTTGATAAGTTAAAGTTGATAGGATTGGCCTGTACTGCCTTATACACCTGTATGATTTTTTTGTTGAATAAATAAAGCTTTCTTAAAAAAATACATAAATTATGTACATGTGATGTATACTTTTTGGGTATAAGTTTAAAATATTGACATCTTGAAAAAAGAGGAAAAGAGGTTTTTCATCATAATCATAACTTTTTATAAAAACTAGCAAAAAGCAGCACATTGTAAGGACTCGTAAAGTTAAACTATCTAGTAATATTGTTAGGAAAGTATTTTTGTGAGAATTACATCTTTTTATGTATGGACTTTAATTATAATTATCTAACCTAAAAAAAGCTAGCATATTTTTACCCAAACATTATATTCCCATTAAAGGCGTTGTCAGGCTTTGGTTTAGAAGGGCGCAGGACAATAAAACCAAAATAAAAAACATATTTCTGACTAAATTTTTTTAGTACTTACAAGAAAAATTCTTTAAAATTTTCTTGATTTATTGAAAACACAATTTTTATTATTATCAATGTTATCTATACATAAGAAATATAAAGGTTATCTACTAAAATTTTACAACATATTTTCTGGTCTACCTACAATATAGTTCAGTCTACCTATAATATAAAGCAACTCAAGATCCATCTCGCACCACCACTTCGCTCTTAAAGCCTAATATTGATAGAAATCAATTTTATTTATGGTAGCTTTCTTGCAAAAAAGTTTTCAAAGAAAAATGGGTATTAAAAATGAAAGTGGATCTTATAAATAAAAACACATTTTTAACATTTTGCTAAGATAAATTTTAAAAATTTTCGTCAACAATTACTTCCAAACAGATAAACCGATATGATGCAATTTATGCATTAGACTTAATTTTTTTAACAATTTAGCTGATTAGTTTTTGTACTCAATCGGTACATTAATCTGGAAGTTATATTAAAAAAAAACTGTTTCGCCAAAAATTTTTTTTAGTTTTTTCAAAATTTTATCAAAATCCCTTCGACCATTTGATTCAAATTTTCAGGAAGTCTAAGTTGAGTGGAATTCAATCATATGCCATCAACTGCGTTTTGATCGGTCCAGCCATTCAAAAGTTATGAGATGTTTATATACAGACATACATACACACACACACACACAGAGAGAGAGACACACACACAGACACATCCATACATCCAGACGCACTGACGTCATCGCGAAAATAGTCGAAAAAGGTTCCTAGGACCTCAAACGTGGATATCTGGTGAAAATTCGATTTTTGAAAATCGGAGCAAAATCAGTACCTTCTTTATCTACATATGTAGCGTAAAGTTAAAAAGTACAAGTGTATTAATAGATGAATATTATATTAAAATGGAGTGAATGAAAATTAATTAAATCTACCAAGCTAAAGTAGCATTTTAACTCATTAGCATTTTAATATTTTAACTCGTTTCATTTTAGCATTTTAACTTGTTAGTGTTATAATAGATGACATTAGTAGTAATAAAATTCTAATACAACATGTATCTTCTATTTTTTTTTAATATTTATAAATGGTATTTTAATGGTAGATCATATCTAGACATGAATTTAAACTACAACATCAAAGCTCAAATCTCAAAGTGCGATACTTTTTCAGTAACAGATACCACAAAAGTGCATAGAAAGTCGCCTAGCGTTATTTACTTAGTGTGATAATTTTTACAATTGAATTGTCAAAATTTCAGTATTTTTAAAAATATACAGGGCTTAAAGAATGGTCTATCGAAAATCGAAACTATAGATTTGGTCCATGATTTACAGTCAGAAACTGTTCTTCAAATTTGTTAATTTTTTTAAATTTTATTGACTATAACTGTATAATTTGATTTATTCTAATATTCTACAGTGTTTTTTCTAAGGACATAGTAAAATCAAAGGAAATATACAAAACTAGCTGTGCCCGCGACTTCGTTCGCATGGAAAAAATTCTAAAATATCCTATGTCCTTCTCCTGACTCTAAACTACCTCCCTGCCAATTTTCAGCTAAATCGGTTCAGCCGTTCTTGAGTTATAAGTGGAGTAACTAACACGACTTTCTTTTATATATATAGATAAGCAATGTATTATACCATGAAAGTTAACTGGCTGGTTCAAGAGAACCACAGTTGCAATGACCCACGGGCTCATGTACCTACGCTTTACATTGTGTGGCATAAAAATAAATCATATCTGGCAAATTTTGTATTTCCTACAAGAAAAGGAATTGCTTTCATGACTAGCATGTAAAAATGGCATGTTTTCTTAATTTTTCGGTACACTGTACCTTACTCACTGTAAATACTAGCTGATCTGGCAAATGTTGATTTACTGGGGGAGATGGGTTAATTGAGAAAAAAACTAACTTTTAAGTTGGACCAAACAGTAGATATCTACAAAATTTTATTAATATTGGTTCAGTAATTTAGAAATCTATAGCAGACAACAAGGGTAGATCCAGCCTTCGGTTCAGGGGGGAGGGTCACATATACAAGGGCCGATCTAGCCTTCGGTTCAGGGGGGGTCACATATACAAGGGCCAATCCAGCCTTCGGTTCAGGGGGTCACATATTTGAGATTCAGTTACGATAGGCTCTAATCATAATAAATTCATACCTAGACTCCTGCCTAGGGGGGGGGGTGTCATGACCCCCATGACCTCCCAGGATCTGCCCTTGGCAGACAAATAATGTGATTTAAATATTAAATATATAATATTGAAATTGAAATATAACAATATAATAATTAAGTTCTCTGACAAGAAAAAACGAAATTACTTTCCGAACAACCTTATACTTCTGCGGCATGGAAATGCCTAGTTTTTATACGTATTTTTCTGAACTAGTAAGAGTTAAACTTTGTCCATTTTATTAATGGTTTTTTGACAGCTTGTTACACCTTATTTATATATTAGCATTTATTTCTACCGATTAATTGCAGTCTTTCCATTTAATGTCCATGAATTACATTATTTTTATGAAATTTCAGCTTAAACTGCTGTGAGTTATCAAAAAACCATTAATAAAATGGACAAAGTTTAGGTTATCTAAAAATATATACAGAAACATGTAAAAGGCAACCCAAGGAGAGGGGGGGAGGGGAGGATGCGCAGCCCCACCTCTCTGGAGTGATAGAAAAAATTTATTTACTGCCACTGCTGAAGTAGGTTTACGCCGTTTACGTTTACGCCATGTTGGTCCTGGCCTCCTTTGAAGAATAGACCAACTACCGTTCTGCCAGGCAGGTCGTAAAAGGCGACCGATTGGCTATTGAGTCACTACCATCGTGGCTACTAGGTGGTAGAGTTCTGCATTGTCTCGCCCGGGTCTGGTACCACCGCCTTACCTATTCCTGCCGCAATAGCGTCAGTGCTTGTCGCTGTCGTGTTCCGGTTTGGAGGGTAAGGTAGTCGGTAAACTTATGCATGTGGCATTAGACCTCGCCACAAGATAGCAACGCACCATTAATATCTTTGGTGTCTATAGGCGATGGTTGACTCTTTCCATCAAGAGACCCATCTGCTGTTTGTTATCTTATGATATATAAAAAAAAAGCTGCTTCAACAGTGGCTTCGCTTCGCTTTAGATCCCACCTAGGACACCTACAAACAGGAGCACTGTTGACTTGCTCCTACCTAACATGTTACAGAAATAGGTTCAGGATGTAACATTCTTTACTGACTTAGTCAATAAATAATATTACGTCCTGGAGATGCTTTAAAAAGCGAAAAATATTCAATTAATTTAAATAAATTAGTGTAAACTTATAGTGGAATAAAAGTATAAAAAAGTACAAGTGTATTGTAAACTAGTTTCTGTTATATGGAATTTCACTGTGCTGATGATTGAAAGTTTAAATCTAGGTTTTACATATTTTATTGCAATTATGAAAATAAAAAATGTGTTATGGATTTATTAAAAAATATTTTCTTAAGAAAAAAATATAAACAAAATGTTTTAAGACTTTTTATTTATTAAAAATGTTTTTATGAAGTGCCATTGCCAAGAAATATTCTTAGGAATAATTTTATTAATATTTAAAATATTACTCATGATGATTAGGATTTCAATTTATCTATATACATATAATAAAATCGTAGGAAAGTCAATGTATGTCCGGGGTAAACTCAAAAGTACTGCATGGATTTACTTCAAAATTTGCATGAATATTGCTAACAGGTCGGGTCAACATATAGGCTACATATTATTACACTATCACCTACGGGGGAGGAGCTGTGCGGAGTAAACGAAGTCCGCGCAGACGAAGTCGCCGGCAACAGCTAGTACTTAATAAAAAAGAGGCATAGGAGCCTCTTTTTTGTTAAGTCTAATTTAAAATTTTCTTATCTATATATATAAAAATCAATTGCTGTTCGTTAGTCTGGCTAAAACTCGAGAACGGCTGAACCGATTTGGTTAGTTTTGGTTTTGAATTAATTGTTGAAGTCCAGGCAAGGTTTAAAAGGTGAGATAATATAGAAAAAAATAAGAGTAGTCAAAAAGGCAGAACAATGTTTGCCGGGTCAGCTAGTATCTCATGAAAATACTCTCATATCTTATAAAATAGTGCAAAATAATTTTGGATTGATATTTTGAGTGTTCAGCAATATATTCAGCAATAATAATGTCAAGCTGATTTCATCTACAGCCACTACTTGGTAGGCTCAGCAGCTGACATTTTGCCGCATGGTCATGTGCTAGCATGTGGCTAAATATTCAGCAGTATTATATTAGTGCAGTTGGTTCGATTTGTACAGTTTTATTGGACGTGTTAAATTTTTTTAACTTTATGTGAGATTAATAACTGTACAAAAATATATGCTTTTCAGGGTCCTGCTCTACGTGTATGGTATGGCTTACTGAACAAACATGTGGGTTCTACTGGTAAAACTGTAGCTATAAAAAAAGTTTTTATAGATCAAGCTATTTTTGCACCAGCTTTTCTCTTTCTTCTTCTTGTAGCTGTTGGTACATTACAGGGAAAATCTTTAGACTCGATAAAAAGAGACATGAGTGAAAATTATTTTGATGTGTTAAAAACTAACTATTACATATGGCCATTGGTGCAATTGCTTAATTTTTATTATATACCTTTACAATACCAAGTGTTAATCGTTCAATCTGTAGCATTGTTTTGGAACACATATTTATCTTGGAAGACCAATAGGCAAAAATTAGCAGAATAAATAAAAAAATAATTGCTTGTAGATTTAGGCCCATATTTATGTAGGATTGTTTTATAGTTTATTATATATATATATATATATATATATATATATATATATATATATATATATATATATATATATATATATATATATAAATCAATTGTTGAAGTCAGAACATAAATAAAATTTATTATTTACTAGCTGACCGGGCAAACGTTGTTCTGCCTTTTTAACTACTCTTATTTTTTTTCTAAATTTTCTCACATTTTAAACCCAGAGAAGGTTTAAAAGGTAAGAAAATATAGAAAAAAATAAGAGTAGTTAAAAAGGCAGAACAATGTTTGCCCGGTCAGCTAGTAAATAATAAATTTTGTTTATGTTCTGTAACATTTGATTTTAATTTAAAATATTATTTTAATATTAAGATATACACAGGACATTGATGTAGTATTTAACAGTATTAATTGTTCTCATTAAAACATATGTATTAATGTTTTATATGAAATTGGTTGTTACTGTGCTGCAATATATCATTAACTTAATAACTTATAATTGCAATAAAATGTGTCTTTTTTGACATGGTAAACAATTGGTATGGTCTGTACCTGATTATTTTTCTAAAAGCATATCACATAGAAGCTAATAATTGGCTACCTTACTGCAAATTATACCCAATATTGTATATATTTTATCAAAAGTAGCCTCCTGTAATAGATAAAAGGCTTCCATAATACTGCAACTTTATTTTGAATAAAATTTTAAGCACCTATGATTTAGTCTAACTAATACAGTTTATGGTATAAATAGAAAATCACACTGATAGTAAAATATGTAAATTGGAATAGATATATGTTTTAAAATAGTGTTTTTGTTTTTGATTACATTTATTAGCTCATAAATGTCTGTGTTTGCTGGTCAGAAGTTTTTAAATTGTCTTAACAAAATTGCAGTTACATATCTTCTTATTGTAATCTCAATTTCTTATCTTGTAGCATTGTTTTGTATACTATAAATTGTAAGAATTAGGCCCAATTTACCAAGATTTTGGTGCTGGCCAGCAATAATCCAAAATGCCCTGTAGTAGTTTCTACTGGCTAGGAAAGAGGTGTGCAGTGTTAAAATAGATGCCGGCTGCTGCAAGCAACTGACAATGCCCTGGCCACTGACATCTTCAGTGTGAATTGAGCTTTACTGATAATATGAAAATGCCCTTACCTATTTTTTTTTATAATTAAAGTGCTTCCTATGTATTTGATAGCATATAAATTTTTTTGAATTCATGACTAACACCTATTTAAGATTTTGTGTTGACAGATACTTCAACCAAATTAAATTTTACTTTAGTCGAAGAATTAGAATGATAGTTATAAATTATAATTGACTATTACTGTCATATAAATTGTATATTTCAGGTTATTTTGTATACAATCAGTAAATACGCAGTAAGTTAGCTTTCAGTACAAAAGTATTTTGTAGTATTTTTTATAAAATAAAATGTTAGCATGAATGTAATAACTTAGTGTCAATTGTATGAGTGTGTAAAATATATGTACAATATTTATCATAAGTGTAGTACATGTTCCAATAGTATTAGGAAATGTGTAGAGTTCCGCTAGCTTGTGGCACTTCATTGCTATGTCAAGAACATTAAAGTGTTTGCATCTTATCTACGGAAAATTAACACAACATAAAGTATCTGTGTCTCCATCGTGTCACTTATAATTTTTATTGTATGGGAGCCCACGACACTAAACCTAGTCCCATAAGACTACCGGATGGTATATACATAGTTAGATTCGTCGTTAACTGGAGAATACGAAATGGCTATGCTGCAATGCGAAAAACCGGGTGGCGCTATTAAAAAAAGGAAAAAAAGAATGAAAAAAAAATCGATTTGTGGTACGATAAGACTACCGAATTTCGTTTGTTCCTCGACATAGGGGAGGGGTAGGACTCTACGAAAATGCGGTGTTGCATGTCCCCATGACTGGCCTTATCAGTGGCAGCAGCATTATAAGTGACGCCTGGGTAGTTGTCCTTCAAACTTTGTTATAATATATCTTACTACCGCAAAATCATATCATATCGTATCGTATATCGTATCGACGACAAGCGATTCTAGCAAAAGTTAGCATTTTAAAACTTAATATCTTTCAAACGGATCCATTAATTGAAAAGTCATGGTGACAACACGCAATATTGTTTAAGAACTCTATACAACGATGATTTACACTACGGGGTTTGCGAGAAAACTTTACTTGTAGAGGGTACCCTAAACAATATATGTTATCATTTTTTTAACGTTTTTGATGGCATGACTAACATGTACAGATACAAATGCCAAATTACAGCTTTCTAGTACTAAGAATCTCTGAGCTAAGGCGCGGACGAACGGACGGACAGGCGAATGGACGGACGTATGAAACTATAAGGGTTTCCAGTTGACTTTAGAACCCTATAAATCCCTAAGTAGGACATAAAATTAAAACAACCTAGTGAAAACGGTTGTAAAATCCAACAATTTTCCATAAAATATGTAATTTCATTTGTTTAAACAGTTAATGACCAGTAAAATTATTCGTACTTGATCGTGGCATGGGTATTCCATCAGTACCAGACGAAAGAAACCGGGTAATTGCTTTCAAAACCGAGCAGAAACCGAGCAGAAATTTAAGCTGTGCAGTGGGCGACTTTCAATCGCTGCAGCAACCATCTCATCCACTGTTTCGAAGATACAGCAGTGGTTTTTCTTACACAGAAATTGATGATCTTTCAGATAAGCTTTGGTTCATTCAGTAGTTCGATGGTACTAGATACCTATAAGTGACGCCTTGTAGGCGTCACTTATAATGCTGCTGCCACTGATAAGGCCAGTCGTGGGGACATGCAGCACCGCATTTTCGTAGAGTCCTAACCCTCCCCTATGTAAAGGAACAAACAAAATTCGGTAGTCTTATCGTACCAGAAATAGATTTTTTTCATTCTTTTTTCTTTTTTTTTAATAGCGCCACCCAGTTTTTCGCATTGCAGCATAGCCATTTCGTATTCTCCAATTAACGACGAATCTAACTATGTATATACTATCCGGTAGTCTTATGGGACTAGGTTTAGTGTCGTGGGCTCTTAAACCATTATTGTTTGAGCTAAATGCAATGTAACAAAAACAGTCGCCTCTGTGGTCTAGTGGTTCAGCGTTGGCGTTGACTACATGAGGTCCCGGGTTCGATTCCCGGGTCGGGCAATTAAAAAATAAATGTTTTTCAGTTTTCTGATATACACAAAAAGTTGCCCGGGATTGGAAAGTGCCCAGTTGGCGATAGGCTTGCCACCTATCACATTTGTGGGACGAAGTATCTTCGGCTAATCGTGGGTGCACTTGTTGTACCTCTGCCTACCCCTTCGGGGATACTTTTTTTTAACAAACCAATTGCATATTTGTATAACAAGTCGACAAGACTTCTTACATAAATGATTAATCAATATAGAGTTCCACTTCTAAATCAACTAATAATTTATGTAAGAAGTCAGGTAAGATCCCAGTCGACGGAAGGCATCTGAGATCTAATGCGACCTAACAAAATTCATATTTATGTAACAACCCTAGTAGCAATGAATTGAGCAAGATTCTTTAGCAAGATACTTGGAGAAGCACTTTGTAAAGAATTGGACAATTATTGACCAAGACACTTGATCAAGATTCTTTATCCAGACTGGCGGCAGACTTGGGCCAGTCTGTGACCAGAATTTGACCAGATTCTTGACCCAGAGCCCTGACATAGAGTTGCGCGAGAAACGCAAAAGACGACGAGCACGCACCTATTTCCCTCCTTTCTACTTGAGTGTGAAAAGTATAGTATTGCAGTGGTTCTCACTTATAGTCAAGTCAACAAGTTTAAAAATGTTATTTGTGTACAATTACGCAGAGTTTGTAGTAATGCTTAAAAAAATTTATTTCCAAAATTTTCTAACACTTAAAAAATTTCGAAAATTTTTTAATAGATTAAGATGAATAAAAATAAATTTGGTTTTAGCCTAATATTTACAAAATCATTTTTTTTAACCGATCTCATCAGCTTTTGTGAAAAATTAATTCAGCTTGTTACGATATGTAAAAAGTTGAATTATCACCAGAAATAGTAAAATATCTATTTAAATAATAATAATTAAACTAATTAAAAGAAAAATAACTTCTTATTATAAGATATGGTACAAGATGAACTAGAAATATTTGTATAAATTAAATTAAATATTACTTAGCTATTAAGCTACATGAGTTGATTGGTGTGAACATTAGCGATATCGCATAGGGTAAAAGACCCCATTAGTGGCGATGACCCCATTACTGACACTTTCTTTGATTTTGGTACTTATTCAATTGATGAAATCATTAATTTCCATAGTGAATATATTATTTATAATCTTTAAGACCTTTAGATCAAAAAAATTTTTCATTTTTATTCCAAGTAGAACATTTTTTCATTGAAAGAAAAGGTGCCACTAATAGGGGTAAAGGTGCCACTAATGGGGTCTTTTGCCTTATGCAAAAAAAAGAATAAGCATGCATATTTAGTATCATTTTATGGATAATTTAAAAACTGGATTGCTTAAAATATTGCTATATTAGCTTTAATTGATCTGATTTCTGGTCAAATTCTTGACAAATTCTGACTACAGTCTGGCTCAAGTCTTGACCAATAATCTTGGTCAAGAATCTGGACCAATTCTTGTACAATTCTTGATCTACAATCTTTCTACAGTATCTTGATCCATGCTGGCACAAGGCTTTTACCAAATTGCTACTAGGGAACTAGCTGTGCCCGTGACATCCTCCGCGTTGAATAAATTCTCATATAAAAGTAGCCTCCCTATTAAAAAAAACTCATAAGTACTCATAGAATATGTGAAAACATGGACAAATGCACATATATAAACTCATAGATTTTATGAGATATTATAGGTTTATTTGTCATGTCTATAAGACTTTTTCAGTAGGGCTAAGTTACTCCTTATTGCATCAGCTATCTGCCGGTGAAAGTCCCGTCGAAATCGGCGAACAGACAGAACATCGTCAGAACAGACAGACAAACAAAAATTATAAAAAAAAACTTTTTATAATAATTTTATACATTTCTACCAAATGCATATACAACCATATGCATTTGGTAGAAAAAGGTTATTTGAATATTACAAACAGATACTCCAATTTTATTTATTTCTATAGATTTCATTAGTAACCTACAGCTATTTTAAGCCATGTTCCGAAATTTTATATCCCGCATTTTACTGCACTACAACTGTAGCGATACAGTGCCGCTAGGGGCACTCTGCACACTACCACATTTTAATATTTAAATGTAGAAGTTTGACCAGGTGTATTTTAACATTTTTTACAAAATGACACATCAGTGTAAAGTTTATCTAAGAAAATAAGTCATTCACACTTTTCCCTGCTTATATAAAATAACTGCACCGCTTAATAATAATTTTTTTAATGTATTACAATAGCTAAGCCTGTGTTTTCCATTCAAAATGTTTTATATGAAAAAGCAGATAAAAGATTGACTAATGTTTAAATTATCGAATTTAAAACAAAAAATCCTAATCATGCAGGATCTTTCTTCATATTTCCTAGCCTCAACATTGTATTGTATCATATTTCGGTAAAGTAATAAATAATTCTCGATATTTTCTAACCTATTTATTTTGTTGTAATACTAGCCGTGACCGCGACTTCATCCGTTAGTAGCCTACAGAGATTAGCAGGAACAAACAGGCATACAGTCAAAAATTGTAAAAAAATGTGATTTTGGTATACATATGTATGTACCGTGTATACATATGCATTTATTAAAAAGCGGTTATTTTAATACTACAAACAGACACTCCAATTTTATTTTTTTGTATAGATATTTCGGTGAAGGAATGAAGTCGTGGGTTTTTCCATTATAAAAATAAAAAAATATTTTTCCTCATTCTGCGTTTATGCGTAACGTGGATTGGTTTTTAGGATTAGAATGTAACACGAAACTCAGTATATAATATTAGTCTATAAAGTACATGTTTGTAACACGAACGTTTCGCTTCTGTATGAACTTAACTGTCACACTTCCGACGAAGGGATAAACCCTTCAGTTTTAATTGTGTTTTGATCACACTCATATTCGTAATAAGTATGGATTACTCTTTATTCTTTACCACGCATCCTTTACCACGCACCACTCTTCTTTGGAATCAATAACACAGGTCAACATGAATTTTGAGTCTGAGTTCTGTACCTCTGATTCTGATTACTTATGCCTAACTAAAGAATGAAAAAATATTTTTATCTAATAAAGTTTGCTTTTGTAGCTACCAGCACGAAAATTCAAATTTTATGGAAAAGCTCTATTTTTAAATTTCAATTATATTTAAAAGGAAAACAAGTTATCAATTATATATTTTTAATTATATAATTATAAAATACGGCATAGCTAAACACAAAAATACAAAAAAGCTTTAGAAAATGAATAGTAGTCCCCCTCACTCCTCTCTTAGGTACACCATAAATGCAATGGCTCTTCAAAAAATCTAGTTTAGTTTACATTTAGTTTTCATTTTATAAAGTACAAAAGCAAAGTTTATTGATTGTTAATAGCGTTTCTGTTTACCATTCGATGTATATAATCAGAAAATGGTCACTAAATAACAGACTCAGAAAAAAAAAAATTTTTTGTTGACCTGTGTAACCAGCGGGGGTGTTTCCGAAGTGATACGGCTTAGGGACCTTCAAGAAAAGAGCATATTCCTTAAAAGGTCAGCAACGGAGCTGCAAGACCTATGGTGCTGTGGCTGTCCATGGGCGGTGGTAATCACTTACCACCAGATGAGCCTCCTGCTCGTTTGCCCCTTTTTTCTATAAAAAAAGTCTGCACTTATGGATTTACCCCCACAAAAAATTATAGGTTTACTTGCGAAGAATGCAAGAAATAGCTATGTACATATAGAACCGTTTAGTTTGAATTCAATAATTTTTTTTTTGTGTTATGTGTATGGCAAATGTGCACTACAGCCGGGGGAGCCAGCGGACTGTAGATCTGGTTCTTCTTCGACGCCCCACCAGCCGCAGTGCTTTTTGGTTGAGCCGGATGTCGCCGGGAAGAATAAATAGAGACCACAACTGTTCGTTGCAAAGGTGCTTTATTGTAACGAAATAGAATTTATCAATAAAGCTAGCACCGTTGCAAATGTTCCTATTCTATGGGAGAGAGAGCCAGTACTTGCCCTAACACTGCCCTACTCTAAAGCCGGTACCCTATGGATATACTAAAGCCCAGGAACTTGTCTGGGAAACTTATTGAGTCGTAACGAAACTGTAACTTGATCGGAACGGAACTGATTGTATGGCCGCGCTCTCCGATATTTATAGCGCGCGGCCAGACGGGCGGCGTAAATCGAAAAAGACAAATGGCGCCAGGCGTGGCGCCACAATGTCTGGGATTTGTTAAAATCTCACTTTTTGTAATCTAAACGTAATTATTTTGTCTTAGGTAGCTTCTCCTACCTCTAATTACCTAGTGTGGCCCTCTAGCGAGTGCAACGGTACTACCTTTTTACAATTATAAACGAAACAAAGTACATAATGCCCTAAGACCTACCGAAGACTAATTACAAAGTGTTATTTCTTATCTATATACAAAGATTTAACACAAATAAACTTATTTAATAACAAACAAGAGTGTTATATACATTATACGTTCTTACAGGACCTCGGAAACTTATAATTACAGAGTTGTACGCCTTTTTAGGTCGTACTATCCTGTTATCTATCTTTATATTACCGAAAAGTGCCTAAATATGCCTAAGGCTTATACTTACATTATACATACTATTTACAATCGATAAACATTTGTTTCATAAAGAATTTTGCACTTTTCGGGGTTTTCGTAATTGTGGATTCCCGCATATAAATACAATCTCGCAAGAGTCGACTCGTAATTTGTTGACTGCGTGGAACCCCTTTTGATCGTAATATGCCTTTAGGCAAACAACTTAACTACATAAAGCTTTATTATTTCTGTACAACAAAGCTGTATGTAGGTCTTAGGGCGAATGAAAGACGAAAACGAACATTATTTATTACAAAAAACTTACGAACTAAACGAAATATGCAATTTATCCTGCCTTAATATCTATTTACATTAAATATTTACATCGAATATGTCTGTGCTGCACAGCAAACGTTTTTGAAGAAATGGTAGGAGGAAGGGTGGTGGTAAAATAGAAGAGTGGGGTGGTAAGGGTAGCAAACAGGATAGGGTAGAAATAAATTAGGATGGGTAGTAGTGGGAGAGTAGGGCAGTTTGGGTAGTGTAGGAAAAGCGGGGTAGTAAATGTACCAAGCGTAGCACTTTTGAAGAACAGTCCATTTGTTTCCCTACAGTGTAGTAAAAAGTAAAAAGCGAATATTTGGTCCAATGTATCACTACCGGCGTAGCTTCTAGATAGTAAGGTATGGAATGAAGGGGAGTAGCGTTATTATACTAATACACACAGTTAAATGGAAGATTTAACTGTGTGTATTGTAAATTAAAATGAATTTTATTTTTTAAGCTTTAATTTTTTTATGTCGAATGCTTAGATAAATGATTGGTCTCGCGGCGCTTGACTAGATACCGCACTATCTAAAAACAACAGCTCCGTGAATGCGGCAACTTAATATTGTAGTGTGTGTAAGACAATTTCCAAAGGGATGTTAGTTGTGTGCGTGAAGAATTGTTGAAGTTAATGGGCAAAATATTAACTTACAGGTTGACGGTTGTGATAAATGTATCTCAGAAAATACTTAAAAATTAACAATTACTTAAAAGAACTAATCTATACATAGGTATAATAAAATCATAGGAAAGTCAAAACTGTATATTGAATATTTTTTTAAAAGAATACTTGGGGCGTGATCTGCAATCGATATCGAAGCCAAAAATATAGTTTTTAGAATTTTTGTCTGTCTGTTTATCTGTTTGTCTGTATGTATGTCCGGGGTAAACTCAAAAAGTACTGCATGGATTTACTTCAAATTTTGCATGAATATTACTAACAGGTCGGGTCAACATATAGGCTACATATTATCACGCTATCACCTACGGGGAGGTGCTGTGCGGAGTAAACGAAGTCCGCGCGGACGAAGTCGCTGGCAACAGCTAGTGTATCAATATATTTGTGTATAGGTAAAACGTAGGTTTCTGTTTCGTAAAAGTGGAAGGTATATATATTAACTAGCAAAAAGCAGAGCTTTGTAAGGGCTCGCAAAGTTATACTACCTAGTAGTATTGTTAGGAAAGTATTTTTATGAGAATTAATCTTTTAATGTATGGACATTATTTATAATTATCTAATCTAAAAAACCCAGCGCATTTTTACCTAAGCATTATATTTTCATCAAAGGCGTCGCCAGGCTTTGGTCTAGGTGGGCGCAGGAAAATAAAACCAAAATAAAAAAACATGTTTCTAAGACCAATTTTTTTTTAATACTTACAAGACAAATTCTTTAAAATTTTCTTGATTTATTAAAAACACGACTTTTATTATTATCAATGTTATCTACACAGAACAAATATAAAGGTTATATACTAAAATTTTACACCATATTTTCTGGTCTACCTATAATATGTAGCAACTCCAGATCCATCTCGCGCCACCACTTCGCTCTTAAGAAGTTAAGTCTAATATTGATAGAAATCAATTTTTATACATGGTAGCTTTCTTGTAAAAGAGTTTTCAAGAAAAAATGGGTATTGAAAATGAAAGTTGATCTTATAAAGAAAAACACATTTTTAACATTTCGTTAAGATAAATATTTTTTATTCTAAAATCCGGAATTTCCTGGGTTTACATCGATTTTCGAAATCAAAAAATGGTTTATTTAATTAACCTTCAAAAGTTTTAGTTTGATTACCGCAGGCACGAAGAATTGGCGGTTGAAACTCAGTGAATAAATTTTTCGAATTTTTCTCTCAGACTCTGAGAGTGTCGGGGTCGGGGTTCGATTCCCAAGTCAGACAAATTAAAAATGTGGTTTTTTCAATTTTCTAATAAAAACGACGTTGCCCGAGATTGGAAAAGTGCCCGGTTGGTGATGGACTCTGTCCTGGTGATTTAGTCGACCGTAAGTGCATGTTCGATCCAACAGAGAAAATCGCGCCCAAAAATTTGCACCTTTATTTTTGGCGCTACAAAAAAATTAAGTCGAGCAACATTTTCTCCATTTCTCTTATAGATTTTTTGTAGTGTCACAAATAAAGGTGCAAATTAATGAGCGAGATTTTCTTTGTTGGGCCCAACATACACTTACGGTCGACTAAATTAGCAAGGCAGCTGGTCACCTATCACGTTGTGTGACTAAGACGTAGGTATCTTCGGCTAATCTTGGATGCACACGTTGTACCTCTGCCTACCTCTTCGGGGATACGGGCATGAATATATCTTTTTTTTAGCTTTTTACGCTCGGGCTAAGATTGAAAATTGATCTAAATACAATATTAATCAATTAATACACTTGTACTGATTGATTTTTATCCAACTAGCAAAAAGCAGAGCTTTGTAAGGGCTCGCAAAGTTATACTATCTAGTAATATTGTTAGAAAAGTATTTTTATGAGAATTACATCTTTTAATGTATGGACTTTATTTATAATTATCCAACCTAAAAAACTCAGCGTATTTTCGCCTAAACATTACATTTGCATCAAAGGCCCGCGTCGTCAGACTTTGGACTAGGAATATTTGGTTTTTGTTTGTTGGTATTTTCAAGGAAAAATATGTATTAAAAATGAAGGTTGATCTTATAAAAAACACATTTTTGACGTTTTGCTGAAATAATTTGTTTTTTTCTAAAATCAGGAAGTTCCTGGTTTTACGTCGATTTACGAAATCAAAATCAAAAAATGTTTTATTTAAATAAACCTTCAAAATTTTTGGACTACGCAGGCACGAAGAATTGACGGTAGACACTCAGCGAATACATTTTTCGAATTTTTCTCTCAGAGAAACCCTCGGAGTTCGATTCCAGAGTCAGGCAAATGAAAAAATGTGTTTTTTCAGTTTTCTGATAAAACAACTTTGGCCGGGATTGGAAAAGTGCCCTAATGGCGATAGGCTGGCCACCTATCACATTGTGGGACTTAAGTATCTTCAGCTAACCGTGGATGCACACGTTGTACTTCTGCCTACCCCTTCGGGGATACGGGCGTAAATATACCTTTTTTTAGCTTTTTACCCTCGCCCTCGGGCTAAGATTGGGAATTGATCTCAATACAATATAAATCAATTAATACATCTGTACTGTTTCTCAATAAGCATATTGTGAAACTCTCTAACGCTCTATTTACTCTGTTCCCAGCAAACATCCCTGCTCTAGACCTAAATTCTCCTTGTGCCTCCCACAATATTACTTCGAACTTCCCTTCTCTTCCATTCTCCTTTCAATGATTTTATCATACACCTTCGATGCCAAACTGATCAAACTGATGGCCCTATAGTATTGACGTGTATAATTATTATACATGTCAATGCCCTATAGCTATTGCAGTTTATACTTGAACCTCACCTTTATACGAGGGCACGATAACCGCGCGCCGCCAGTGAAATATGAAGAAGAAACAATTCATGAAGTAGGTCGTCTCTTAATAAGTTCAAAAATTCTAATAGAAAATGTATCTTCTATCAATTTTAACTCGTTAATTTAATAAAAGATGGCGTTAGTAGTAATAAGATTCTAATACAAATTGTACCTTCTATTTTTTTATTTTCATAAAATGGTATTTTTATGGAAGATAACAAATCTAGACATGAATATAAACTACCACGTCGAAGCTCAAACCTAAAAATGCGATATTTTTTCAATAAAATGTACCACAAAAGGGCATAGAAAGTTGCCTAGTGTAGGGCTCGCTTCGCTCGCCCTGATTAACGGTACTTGACGCAGTTTTTAAAGGGGAAAAGCTGATAAGATTTTGAAGTCGGTATATTCGCCAGAAAGTTATTTCTTTTTGAAATTAATTTCAGGCTAATATATCGATTGACTAAATAAGTTTGCTAAAAACAACATAAATTTATATTTGAAAAGCTGTAAACTTGAAAATAAGATTCGATTTTGATTTTTAAAACGGCATTCGACGTAATTTTTTAGTACTTAAAATGTAGAATACTAAAAAATGATTAGTTGAAATATTTCGAAGTAATGTCGAAAAAACACTTTTTCAAAATTTTCACCAACGATTACTTCAAAACAGATAAACTGATTTGATGCAATTTATGCATTAGACGTATTTTTTTTAAAAAAAAATAGAGCTTTTTGTACTCAATCAGTACATTAATCTGGAAGTTATATTTAAAAAAATCTGTTTCGCCAAAAATTTTTTTGGGTTTTTTTCAAAATTATATTAAAATGCCTTGGGCCCATTTGGTTCAAATTTTCAGGAAGTCTAAATTGAGTGTAATCCAATGGAATGCCATCAACCGCGTTTCGATCGGTCCAGCCGGGGCCGTTCAAATGTAATGAGATGTTTACATACAGACACACACACTCACACACATACAGACACACTGAC
Organism: Apodemia mormo; assembly: GCA_036924255.1. Taxonomy (NCBI): domain Eukaryota; kingdom Metazoa; phylum Arthropoda; class Insecta; order Lepidoptera; family Riodinidae; genus Apodemia; species Apodemia mormo. Next base: position 23,584,781 of record JAUPFN010000001.1, read on the forward strand.
GTCATCGCGAAAATAGTCGAAAAAGGTTCCTAGGACATCAAAACGTGGACATCTGGTGAAAACTCGATTTTTGGAAATCGGAGCAAAATCAGAAACTTCCTTATCTACATACGTAGCGGGAAGTTAAAAAGTACGAGAGTATTAATAGATTAATAGATGAGAGTTAAAAAGTACGAGAGTATTAATAGATGTTGTATTAAATTGGAGTGATTGAAAATGAATTAAATGAAATAAATTTACCGCGCCAAAACAGCAATTTAGCTCGTTAGCATTTTAACATTTTAACTCGTTCAATTTTAACATTTTAACTCGTTACTTTTATAATAGATGGCGTTAGTAGTAATAAAATTTTAATACAACATGAATCTTCTATTTCTTTTATTGTGCATAAAATTGTATTTTAATGGTAGATCATATTTAGACATGAATTTAAACTACCACGTCGAAGCTCAAACCTCAAAGTGCGATACATTTTCAGTAAATGATACCACAAAAGTGCATAGAAAGTGGCCTAGTGTAGGGCTCGCTTTGCTCGCCCTAATGATTAGGCTTCATTTTGACAACCTCTGTGGTCTAGTGGTAGGATTGTCGGACTACTTATCTGATCACGAGTTCGTGGATTTTCTTTCGTCAAGTGTTTCAAGTTTTTATGTGATGAACATGGTTTAAAGTACTTGTGACCGTCTCGGTGTTTCTTATGTATTATAATTTCATAAGTATTTGTTCTTATAACTCAACTACTGAACAGTATTTCGTAAAAATGCTATGCAATGTCGAATGCTATTCAATTGTGAAGTTTCCGAATTTATAATTACTATAGTTTTAACTACCCTTCACCCGCACCCTCTAACACTTCCGTCTAAACTAAAGTTTTTAACTCTCCACACCTTACACAGCAGGTTCATATTATCGCGTGATGTAACACACGCGATCGAAGTGTACTTTATTATGTTTTGTTATTCTAAAATTCAACGTTCGTGTTATTTTTACCCAGCTACTTAAACTATTAAATTAAAATTATTATTATTAGGGGCCGTTCAAGTATTACGTAAGCATTAATGGGGAGCGGGGGGTCTTGGCTTTGCTTACTTTTGATGACATGGGTCTGGGGGGTCTGGATGGTGATTGCGTAAGCAAAAATCATTTTATTACTTTTTAGGGTTTACCACATAATTTATTCGACTTGACCACATATACTTACTGAGCAAAACGGTCACTCAATACCGTAAACATCCAATGTCATTATCTAGGAAATAGAGTCATGGAAGTATCTGTCAAGAGCTAACGGTTGTTTAGTCCAGTTAGAATGAGCATGCGGCTAAGCTAAGACATCAGCGCATAACCAAATTTTTGTAGATAGTATGAACCTCACGAATACGCTCTCAATGTGGCCTCGACAGAACACTTGTTTTTGTACCCAGGAGAATTATTTCATTACTTCAATATCAAAATGTGACGTATACATGAAGTTACAATACCTACATATCTATGTACTCGGGTAAATTATGGTTTACCATTTTTATAATTGTTTTATCTTAATTATTTTAATACTTCTTTGTCTTGAGCCGCACAAGTATCGTCTGTGGGCCGCAGTTTGACGATCACTGCAGTTACGCGCTGGACCCCTTGGCGATGCATTTCTGCGATAGACCAAACACATCGCGACAACGCGACCTTTCGTCATAGCCCTACATAATATCTAGCAACATCATAGTAATAAAACGAATATTTAACGACATTTCCAAAAAAATAATAAAAGTAGTAAAGGTAGTATAATGAAAGTAGTAAAGTAAAAAAACTATCACCTGCGTTTAATCAACCTGGTGCTAAATTATGGGGCGAAGGTTCTTAGCGTGTTGTCACGATTAAACTATGTATTTTCGTGCTACTTTAAACTAAGTAGCTACAATGGAGTGTAGAACTAAGCAGCATAATTTCATTATAAAATAATTGTCTCTGAAACTGCCTTAAATAGATTGCTGCTTCTGATTATACCCTCCACCAAACGAACGCATTTCTGGCTTCAATATTTAATGCTACTTCTTGGCCAAACATGACTACAATCATGACTACTACGTGGTAGAGTTCTGTAACGTCTCGCATTACTTATTCCTGCCGTAATAACGAAACTGCTTGTCACTGTCGGGCTTCGGTTTGGAGGGTAATGTAGCGGTAAACTTTTACATGTGGCATTACAACCGCCACATGGATGGCAATAAGCTTGCATCTCTAAGTAGTCTGAGATGGCAATACACCATTATCATCTTCGGTGTCTATAGACGATGGCTATTTCTTTTCACTAGGAGAGCGATCTGTTTGTTTGCTATCCTATGTTATAAAAAAAGTTTAAATCAGTATAAATTTAGTTAAAACATTAAAAAAGTTTCACGCTCATTCGCCTGTAAGGTAGGCATAAGACATTTCTATTCATCAGTTTGTCCGTGATGAAATCGGTGGTGATAACGACTAAACTAACGTCTTAAAATAAAAAAATACGTCTTTGTAAGAGACTCCATGGTGTCAAGTGACTGTCCATACTACTATCTAAAGCAGGGATGGGGAAACTTTTTCGTTCGCGTGCCAATATTTACTAACAAAATATATGGCGGGCCTAGTTGTTGCATTTTTGGCTATATTTATAACGAAAAATGTTCCCCACACCTGATTTAATTAATGAAAAAAAAATATTGATATATGTTTTCTGAAACACAAATTTATTATGAATATTACAAAATAACTATAGAAAAAGAAAGAAATTTCAATTTTTTTGATGGATGAATGATTTTTGTTTGATGGTCGTGGGCCGGATTTAGACGCTTCGCGGGCCGGAGATGGCCCGCGGGCCGTAGTTCCCCCATCCCTGATCTGAAGCATAATATTATATAATAGTCTTTGCTACTATCAGACTTCTAACAAGATCTCGGTTTTAAATATAATCTTGGAAAAAGAATTTATAGGCCAAAGAAAACTATTGAAAATAATAAAAAACGTAAAATAATTTCTTTGATCAGTATACTGATTCGACATTTTCCCGACTTTTTTATAATCCACACTGCAGTTAATTTATCATTTCTTTTGTAAAAAGCTATGTTATACGTGAATATATAATTCTTTGTCATACGGGATTTAGATATTTTTGTTCTGTTACGCCAAAGAAATATGATGACTTGTGTGAATACGTAAGTACACATACACCTTTTCAGGGTTCCGAAGTAAAGTAGGAACCTTTAGTTTCGCTATGTCCGTCCGTCCTTCCGCACGATACCTCAGAGATCCTTATTACTAGAAAGCTGTAATTTGTAAAAAACGAATATACATATTAGTCAGGTCAACATAGTGGTATCATAAAATCTTGAAAAACATATTTATTCTTAAATGTTCATAGTACGTAGCTATAAAAGCCCTCTTGTTATTCCGCATTATTGTGATAGACAACTTCGGAACCCTACATTGCGCGCGGCCTAACACGCACTTTACCAATTTATTAATGTAGATAACTTACCATTTACAAGTAATTTCAAAAAAAAATTTTCGACCCTGCTGGGTGTCAAAGTGACAAATTTAAATGATTTTATTCTTATCCATACCCACTTTTAATAAGCTTTTTTATGATCGGAGTCTTGTGGTTATCACGTCATTATTTTCTATAGTACCTAGTATACTCCAGCGCGTTTCCATTGCGTCAAGACATAGCGATACTTTACAAATTCTGAACTAATAAATTGTGTGGTTACTAACGACACTGCAACCTCGAACTCTCCACCAGAAATAATCACTTGCACGAACTTTGTCGGGAAAAGATGTTGTTTTGAAAAAACTTTGTCGAGAAAAGATTTTTTTATATCATAAGATAGCAAACAAGCAGATGGCTCTCCTAATAGAAAGAGAAACCATCGCCTATAGACACCAACTATGTTTATAGTGCGTTGCTATCCGTGTGGCGGGGTGGCAATGCTACATGCACAAGTCTACCGACCGGCTACCTTACCCTCCAAATCGGGACACGACAAGGACAAGCATTGACGCTATTGCGACAGGAACAGATAAGGCTGTGGTACCACTCTGGCGAGACGTTGCGGAATTGATGATGGAATTGATAGGTAGTCATGGGAGTTTCTAAACAATCTATGCAGTTCGGGAGCCTTTGTTCTGTTTAAACAGACATCCTGGTGCTAGACGATTTTCGGTGCCTTATAATAGAGCTGATGATGGAGGTCATGGGAACTTTGGAATAAAATGGAATACATTTTTACAAAGATTTTGAAACACGATGGTTATCAGTGCCTGGTGATAGAACTGGAAAAATTCTGTAAAACTTCGAAGCAAATCCAGATAAACCAATTGAAATGTTTTGACATACATTTTGGTGCTGGATAATTTTTAGGATCTGATGATGAAACTAAAAGGTGGCCATAATAATTTCAAAATTAAAGCTTAAATTCATTTATTCTGTTTTGACAAATACCCTAATGCTAGATGATTTCCAGGGTCTTATAATGAAGTAGGAAGGAGGTTATGGGAACTTAGAATTAAAATTTAACAACTCTTCTAATTCGTTCTTTTAAATTCTTTGGAGTAGGATGACTTCCGGTGTCAAATGATAGGGCAAGAAAAAATCCTAAGCTGACCCAGTAAATCCCATTGAGTATGGGTTGATTCGGTTTGTTTGGCATAGTTTTTTGTGCTCGATGATTTTTTGGAATATAATAATGGAATTGAACGTCAAAGTCAAGTCAAAGTCAAAACATTTTTATTCAAATTATCCTTTACAGGCACTTTTGACGAGTCAACATTTTTTGAGTTACTACCGGATCGGAAACGCGGCCACACACTGAGAAGATCCGGCGGAAGAAACTCAGCGGGCTTGGAGTACACGTACACGTGATTCTTAACATCACGTAGAAATATTTTACAATTTTCTTCCGATTTAAGATTTTCGGGTAGTTTATTAAATATTTTTACAGCCATAACGTTTGGCCCTGAGCTGTGCATTTTAAGGTTTGAGATTGGTAATTCTAAGTTGTGTTTGAGTCTTGTTGTAAATTTTCGTGGGTATTCAGTTTGTTTTTTAAAGAACTGCGGATATTTTTGAACAAATTTTAGTATTTCGAATATATAAATATTGCCCCAATCGGGAACTGCCTGTAAGGACAGGTTCATACGATCGACCATTGCCTCTCTTGAGAGACCGGGTCTGTGCCGTACTGGCCCGCGCACTGGATACGTACCTCTCCACAACTGTGCTATCATCTGCGTACCCATAGATACCAGGCTTGAGCAGATTGTTAATGTGTAGCAGGAATAGAGTTACGGAGAGAACTGATCCCTGAGGGACTCCGGCATTTATAGCCATTTGATCGAACGAGCAGCCGTCGACGACTACTCTAATCTACCGGCCACTCAGAAAATCTGAGATCCAGGCGCAGAGACCAGTAGGCAGACCATACGAAGGAAGGTTGCCAATAAGACTCAATAATCATGCCAGACCCTGTCAAAAGCCTTCGAGATATCAAGGGAGACAGCTAATGCCTCACCATGATTTTCGATGGCCGAGCTCAAGATATAGGTGGCATATGCTAGAAAATCCCCAGTGGACCGATTTTGGCGAAACTCGTATTGGCGGTCACTTAGTAGATCCGCTTCTAGGTGTGCCACTAGCCTGCTGTTCAGTACACGCTCCATAGTCTTGCAAAGTATGAACGTGACTGAAATTGGCCTATAGTTGAGGGGTCGGCACGACTGCCTTTTTTGGGCACAGGCCGCACGTTGGCAAGCTTCCATGTTTTCGGTACTTTTCCAGTCGTCATTGACAGGCGAAAGTGGCGTATCAACGCAGGAGCTAGGTCAGGCGCACAGGTTTTCAGTACTATGGTTGGAATCCCATCAGGGCCACTGGCTTTGTTCACGTCCAGATTCTGCAGCGTTTTAAGAACCTCATTTTAACGGATGCGAATTTCGGGCATATTCACCTCGTAGCCAGTTAGACTGGGTGGTTTCGCATTGGTGGAATCCACACGCGAGTTTTCCGCGAATACAGTAGCGAACAGGTTTGCTTTCTCTACGGCGGTGTGAGCCAACGTCCCATCCGGTTTCAGCAGTGGAGGAAGTGAGTGGTGGCAGAAATTCCATTCAACCGACTTTGCCAGGGACCAAAAGGCTTTACTACCTGAGGAGTATGAAGCCAGTTTTTTCCCAATACGGCTGACGTGGTCAAATCGAGCTTTCAGTAGAGCCTTTTTGCAGGATTTGGCGGCCCGGTTGAAGGCTTTCTTATTCTCCGATACGTGCTTGGCCTTGCGGTGTCGAGCATAGCATAGCACACCTGTCACAGCATCTGCGCAGGTCGAGGAGTCTTCAGAAGAAAAGCAGACAGGCCGCCAGGGATAAGACGCAAAGAAGGCACGCATCTCGTCCCAATCTGCTGACTTTTACCGCCACACACGCTGAGAGCCCCTGGGACTGGGATCGGGCGGCAAGTAGACAGATACAGATTTCGCTAAACCAGATAAACCCATTGAGTGTGTGCTAATTGAGTTTGTTTTGGCATACTATTTGGTGCTGAATGATTTTAAGAATCTATTAATGTAACTGGAAGGTGACTACAGGATCTTTTAAACTAAATGAAATAAATCCATCGCGTTTGAACTTATTTGTTCTATATTGACAAATAATCTATTGTTAGATGATTTCCTGGTTCTTACGATAAAGTGAGAAGAAAGTCATGGGAACATGGGATATAGAGATATTTTCTAAGATATAACAATGAAGGGACTGGAAGGTAGCCATTGGAGATTGGGCTGATATACTTACCCTTTATTACTAGGAGATTCACAGGGTTTGATAATGAAACTAGAAAGTGACCATAGAATTCCTGCACTAAACAAAATACGCCCATTGAGTGTGGTCTCATTTTTTATATTTTTACATATATTCTAAATCAAAATTATTTCCAGGGTGACGTAGTAGAGCTGGAAGTCATGGGAGCTATTCAATAAAACAACTCAAGCTTAGTAAGAAACCGTAGTAAGCTTAACGTGATGCTGCAAGATCCTTTTTCGAAGATGATCAGGTCCGTTCACGTTTAGCTCTTAAAATGATGCATATGAAGCAGAATGGCGGTCTGAGGATCTGTCGGGGGTTTTTGAAATTTTTAATTCAGATAACACGTCTATGTGATAATTACCTGACCTGATAAATATTGATTTTTAGTGACGTGACGATAAGGCGTAGATTTAAATCACAAGCGTCAAATGCTGCGTTGCCAGAATGTTACTTTTGTAACATTTTACGTTACTTTTGACCCTCCCCTGTTACTTCTATGTTACACGAATCAAAATGTTACTTTTAAGACTTGATTAGTTCTTTATCGATTGTTGTTTATGTTTATAAGTAAATTTTGCATTCGTATAGTTTTAATTAATTAAGCGAGTATTTAGGGAATCAATAATTCAACAACGAAGTCGGGTTACTAGCTGATATGTTTATTTTTGTGTTAATTGTCATGCATGTATAAATTGATTAATTATATTTAGTTAAATATAATGTTAAGGTGCAGATATTAAATATATTTCTGAAGTAGTTATAACTTACACATTATTAATTATATGTTTTTCTTTTTAAGGATTACCAGTCAAATATTTAATCAAAAAATATTGAGATTCTTTCGAAGCTTGCCCTATGGTTTTCTACATAAAATAAGGAAATGTTACTTTTCTCGCAAAATGTTACTTTTTTCGTAAAATGTTACTTTTTGAGCTGTTTCACGTTATATTTGACTATCTGACATCGGCAACACTGGTCAAATGTCTTATGTCAAAGTCACACATTTTAAAATTATTTGCGCAAATCGGCAGGGTTTGTGAGTGCTGTTTTGTGATAAAATAGGAATAATAAGGTACAGTAAGTAACCATTTCAATTATTACTTCGTAAACCCTATTTGGTTAACTTAACAAGTCTCAGTTTCATTTTAATAAACTTTTAATAATAATATAAAGTCGGTAAACTTCATAATTCGCACATCTATTTTTATATTACTATTCCAACCTTGAACGTAGTTCTTAACATTAACCTTGATAATTTTGCTTCTAGCACCGCACGTTTTCGTTTATTACACACAGTTGAGTTTATACAATGCTATCTACAATTTTGACCACATAGTTATGTAAGTCTAAAAGGTTATCTCAAATGTCTTGAATTATTTATGCCTTATCAATGAAATGTACGATTAAATACATATAATTTTACTGACGTTAGTAATATCACACTGACCCTGTACTGGGTCGTGTGAAATATAAATATTAAATAAGAGTCCCAGCTTTAGTTGAGTATAGAATTTCTTACGCACAGATAGCTAATTTAAAATGCAGAATATATCTAGTGAATTTCAGCGTGTAAGTAACGAAATTATGACTTTTATCATTAATTGTTTATAAAAAGAGTGACCTATCTACCTACTAAATTATTTTTGTTTTTGAAATGACTATGCATGTTTGGGTTTTATAAATTTTAAATTTTAAAATCTATCTTTTTATTTAAGTACTTCTGAACATGTTAGGTATTAACAAAGACCTCCAAAAAAATATAGACATAGCCACTGTAAACAATTAGAAACAAATTGGTGAAGATAACTTTTGTACATGTGTGAGTAAGCCAACGCCAACACTTGCAAGCATCGTAAAACATTACGTATGTGTGCTAGAGAATAGTGTTGCAAGAAAGTTGTTCAAATTTCCATTTACTGGTTTAATATTTTACTACATTTTATAAATTATAATGCGTTTTACTTATATTAATTATATTTGGTATTTTATTTGTATTACTATTTCCTACGTCAAAAACAAACAAATTTAGAAGGTCTTGAAATTTATTTATTTTATCTACTGTACATATGCCATTATGTTAATGCATATTTACACATGTAAATATGCACTAATTACAATATGAATAATATTTTTACGAACCTTTTTCAGCATATTTTACATTTTTACTCTAAATAATTACAACTAATAATTCAATAGGTCTTTAATATTTTTTTACTTATAATGCTAACTATTTATTATACATTTATAGTACTCATCTTTAATAGTAATATATGACTTATTTTCTAAACTGAAAGTACACACAAGAATGATAATTGGCAAACTAATAAATAAAATGAAAAATAAAATACGAGCTTATTTATTCATTTATTTAATTCTTTATTGTACACAGTATACACTAACATAACAATAATAATAGAAAACAAGTACAATGGGCGAGATTATCTCTAGTAATAGAGATTTCTTCCAGCCAACCCATAACAAGGAAATATTAAGAAGCTGTCAACACCAAAATCGCTCACTCTGTCTATATCTATCAGAGTAAACGAGACAATACTATCGTGTAACTGGGCGGCCAAAGTCTTAAAATGAATAAATATTGAAATAAAAAAAAAGTTTAGATTATTTGTCAAATATGATTCGGTAGTGGTTTAGGTATGAATATAATGACTTCATGTTTTCAATTGCAAACCCATACGTCAAAGAAATAAAGATGATGATTTTAAGACCAATCTTCGCAATTATTTTCTATCGAGCCAATATTTTTCAACTGTGTATCGTGTCCGGCCAAGGTCTTTGAAATATGATGAATATTAACATATATTTTTTTTGATGTGCTATAACAAATAGTTTTTCCTAAAAGACTACTTAAAAACATCAATTTCAACAAATTAGGTCTTGTCATCCCCTTAAAAACAAAGATAATTTTCGACTTTTTCGACTTCGATATTTTTTTACTATGTAAAGCGACAAATATATTACCCCAATAAATTTCATGTCACTGTTCGTGAAGCCAAATGTAATAGAAATATTTATTATGAAAAGTGCCAAATGTATTAAAAATATACATTAGCCAAATGCGACATCCTCGTAATACAAATATAAAAAATAATAGTTGTTTTATTATGCCTGAACGAGGCGTCACTGTATTTATATAAGGAAGGTAATAATAGTCTGTGTGACGAGTACGATGGTTTGGTACCTGGTAGATACTAGGTGTTATTTATGTGTAACGAGTGCCACACACAGGAGCGTCACACAGACTCCCTCCATATAGCCAGATAGCAAAAGGAGGTTGGAACTTTTAATCGTGAGGCGGGCGGATGAGGTAATCACTTATCAAAAAAAATAAATAAATAAGTTCAGGATCTGAAAAGCAAAATCCCACAATAAGGCAGGAGATGAAATGAGGAGGCGGACTTGGATGGATGGTATATATTGGTCTCTAAGTTAGAGTCGCATTTTATAATAGGTTACGAGCTAGAATTATAGTAAGAGAGTTTAAAGTTCATAGTCATACACTGCTTCACCAAAATTGTCACAAAAAAAATGAGTTCGTATCGGGAATCAGCAAACCTTTCTGCGCGGCGGAAGATCCTAGGCCTTCGAAAAATTGAATATGTGTCAGATGGTGTCCGTGGATATCTCTCCGATCGTGCTCGGTAAAATTGGGTGTTCTCGTTCTAGGCGATCTTTAACGTCCCCTTTTTCCTTTCCCAAATATATTTTCAGATAGGTGTTGAACACGTGTATGAAAAAATATTACATTTTTGATAAAATAGTAAACTCTTGCGATTATTAAAAACTTATACGGCACGCATTTTGGCAGTGCCGTCTTTCAAGTTTTTCGACTAAATTTAGGCGAAACTATGCCCATTATCTGTTTTTAAAAGTTTTAAATATTTTAGACAAAACTTAGCTGAATTACATTTTGACAGAAAAGCCAAGTGACAGAATTTGACATAGACAAAGGGATGTCATACGTAAATTGTATCTATGCCATTTATGGGTGTGTGCAGGACAACTCAAAAGTTTAACAGTCTCAATTGACTATACTAAATGCAAAGGTTATTTTGTCCGAACATTATAACCAATTATTAGGTAACGGGATTCACATGTTACAACAATTAATTAATTGCAATAAAATTAAATCTATAAGAAAACAAAATATAACTATAAACGAGAAAATGAACGGAATAAATACATAAGTACAACTATATAAATACACACACACACACACACACACATATATATATACATTAGGGTGTCCCAAAAAAATAAAAATCGTTTTTTTTTTACGCATACCCTCTAACTTTTTTACATCTAAGTCAAAACAATTATAAATAAAATTTTAAGAAGCTAGGACCAAGGTAACCCGTGCCGACTTGCATTGATACATGTCAGCACTTGTTTTCTAAGGCAGACGCGACCTAACTAGTCAATGTGTTTATGATTACTTATTGTTTGATGTGGTTTGGTTATATAACACGTACTGTTTTAAATCAATCAACATGTCAGTGGAATTACGCAGTTATAAAAAAGGTATTTTTTTTAATAGGCGACGTAAAACACCAAATAACGGGTTCAAAACTTCCGTCTAATGGCCAAGTTCTAGCAGTTTTATTTTACAATATCCGCGAAGTGAATTTAACTGGCAATGAAAGCGCGAATCTCACTATTCGTGAGTGTATTATATATTGGGAAAAGACGCGTATTCCTACTAAATCTTTACCTAATTGTGTGAAGAAACTTGTAAATTTATATCAAGTTTGGAGGGACTTGCAAAAAAATGCAAAAAGACACAAGACGTATTTAAGCAGCGCAGACTTTGTAAACAATTTAGATAATTTGTTTGATATTGCACACCCTAATGCTCTTCAATTAATAAAAATAAATGAAGATAGAATATTTTTACAGCGTTAAAGAGAGCCAGGCTGACCTGGTCACTTAGCAGGAGTGGATAAAAAATTAACAGATAGAGAGGAAAAAGCGCGCCTCAAAACTGTTGAAGAAGAAAAACGACGTGCTAAATATTTGTCTGAGCCGACTCCTTCGACATCATCTTATGTACCGCTACAGGATGACTCATCTTCTGAATCTAATAAAGACTTAGATTTGCAAGGTGACATACTGAATCTTGTCGAGATCACGCAACCCTGCAAAACACTTCAGCGGAAAGATTTGAATTAGTAGCAGCACTAGATAGGTGCCAATTGAGTATGAGAGATTCGGTGTTTATTCTTGAAGCAACTATTGAAGCACTTGGGTATAATGTTAATGAATTTCCGATAAGTTAGTCTTCTATCCAAAGAATTCGCACAGAAAAACGGAAAGAGCATTGGGATGGCAAGCTTTTGCCTGCATTAAATGCTCGAAAATCAAAATAAGAACGTCTTCCTATAGTTATTTATTATGAAAATAAAGAACAACTTATTGCTGTGCCACGATTAGAAAGTTCGACGGAAAGTGAACAAGCGCAAACAATTTAGAACGCGATTGTAGACTGGAATATAGAAGATAAAGTGCAAATTCTTTGTTGTGATACTACTGCTTCGAACACAGGTCGTATTAATGGTGTCTGTGTGCTTCTTGAACAAAAACTGAATAGAGAAACTTATTTTTGCATGTCGTCATCACATATATGAATTAGTCTTAAAAGGCGTATTTGAAGCAAAAATCAGTCAAGTAACTACAAGTCCTGATATTTCACTCTTTAAAAAGTTCAGAGAAAACTGGAAAAGTATTAATGCTGATAAAACAGAGAACTACAGAGAAAAAGTTACACATCACCTGACGGACTCCGAAATTAACAAGTCCTTGTTCAATAGGCTTAAAATTGAAGACAGTTTTCTACATGAATGTCCTACTTTGTGGCCAATTGATACTTCGTTTCAAGAAGCTAAAAAGAAAGTTTCGGTACTGAGGGTAGTACACGATGCAGCCGAAAGAGCGGTTAAGTTGATGCAAGATTTTCATGGATTAATCACAGTTGAGGAGGAACAAAAACAATTTCTACTACGTTGCGTTCAAGAACACCGGAAAATTTATCCCGACTGTAACAAACAAACATTAAAAAGAAAATTTGAACAATAATATATTTTTTTTACGTATTTAAGTGAATAATATACTATTTGGGTTTATTGGAGTTTTAATTAAGTAATAAAAATTTAATTCTTAATTGTTTTCAATAGTAGGTCGGTACAAAATTTTATATCAAAACTTTGGCATCAAATCGGCACGGGTTATCATTGTCCAATCGCAATAATATTTATTATTTGAGTCAATGAGGTCAAAAGGAATAAAATGAGAGGGTATGCATATTTAATTTCACGAAAAAATTTTTTTACCTTGTGTCTTGGGACACCCTAATATACATACATATATATATATATATATATATATATATATATATATATATATATATATATATATATATATATATATATATATATATATATATATATATATATGTATGTATATATATATGTGTGTGTGTGTGTGTGTGTGTGTGTGTGTGTGTGTGTGTGTGTGTATTTATATAGTTGTCTTTATGTATTCATTCTGTTCATTTTCTCGTGTATAGTTATATAATATATAGTATATATATAACAATATATAGTATATGTATATATATATATATATATATATATATATATATATATATATATATATATATATATATATATATATATATTTATTTATTTCCACTCTCATTTCCACCTTTAAAATGAAAATGCATATTTTTGTAGTTTTAATGGTTAGAGTTAAAGTTTTATTAATTATTCAAAAAAAAAATAAATGATTTAAAAAAAATACACACAAAAAAATGAAAAAATAAAATTTACCTTTAAAAATTCGAACTTTACAAGTTTTAATTTTTTGCAAAAATTAATATTGATGGTTACACAGGGGTGTCTTTAACAAGGATTTATAATGTTATAATATTGATATGTTTGCGTCATCGTGGTTGGTTTATGGTATATGATTTTATGACGTTATCTAGCGCTAGTTGGCAAATCAATCACGAAACAGCATGAAACACGGCGAGCCATGTTTTATAAAAAATGTATATATGTAGTACATACATATATAGTACAGTGAATCCAATTAAAACAATAAGTCTAACAATAACATATATTTTATAAATAAAAAGGACTTTTCCCCAATGTTTGGGGAAATTTATTCATATGTTAACTTATCACACTGTCACAATGCCGCTTCAAATTTGTGTTCTGAGAAATTATATCAAATATTATTTCAGTTTTGTTAAATTTATGGAAATTTGGATACTTACTTGTGAAAGGTGACCCCGGAAGACTTTTTTCAAAACATGAATTGTTTTAACAATTGTTTATCACACAGGATGGCATGATTTCAAAATAAATATTGTCACAAAAAGAACGTTTCTCACTCTCTCTAGCTCGCGGCCGACTAGTAAGCCGCTGGCTTCATATTGCCGCATCGTCATCACATTCGTGACTCACGATATGAGCGCTTGGCTACGTCTATATTTTTTTGTAGGTCTTTGGTTCTTAAGGTTCCGATTGCTTCAAACTATTTTGTTTTATATAAATTTAACTATAATGAAAGACATTTAAAATGCATTTTAATATTTTGGTGCATGTGGACCTTGATTTCTATAATGATAGTATTTTTATCAACCATTTAATAATAAAAGGCTCATATAACATGAAAAAATTGTAGATAATCACCAAAATGAAACCTGCATTTTAATGTAAAATTATAACCAAAGTTTTAACATTTTGCTATCTTATTTAAGCAAAATGACTCCAAATAAATCATTGTTAACTCAAAAGTAGTAAATGATCACCAAAATTAAACCAGCATTTAATGTAAAATTATAACCAAAGTTTTTACATCTTGTTATCCTGTTTAAGCAAGCTGACTCCAAAAAAAATCATTGTTAACCAAAAAACCCTAAAAAGCACGGCGCTTACGGTGCAGTGGGAGGGGATTGCGAGCCGGAGACATAACTTAAATATGGCATCATAATACTTTATTTGGTAATAAGCCTACATTTTATGGCAACGACAGAGGTTTATTTAGGCAGAAATAACACATTTTTTTGCTTGCTAATATTTGGTGATCATTTACTTTTTGGTTTTTGAATACAATTTGTAGTAGAAAATAGCTAGTACTATTGTAATTTATGATTTTATTTTTCTGGTTTAAGTATATATTTTTGGTTAAAGATCAAAGGGTATCAAAGCATTTTATGGTGGTCATTATATTTAACCCTATAATAAAACTGAGTTAGCAGCTGAAATTAAACAAATATATGAATGTGAAAATGCTACATCTTATGGGCCATCAGCTAACTTCACCTGCTGGTATTGCTCCATGATAAATTTTTTAATTGATTTTTCTCTTAATTTAAAGGCAATAGCATTGTAAATTCAATTGGTTTTAAGAATATGAGGATATTTACACTTTATTATAATATTGTCAGGTAAGCTGTACTGCAATAGACCACATGTGAGCTATAAAATATTAAAAAGGGGCCATTCAAGTATTATGTAAGCACTTAGGGTTTACCACAAAATTTAATTGATTTGAACATATATACTTACTAAACAACACGGTCAATCAATACTGCATATATCCAATGTCAATATCTAAGACTTCAAGAGTCGTGGAAGAGCATGAGGCTAATACATCAGCACATAGCACTTTTTGTAGTTACTATTGTACCCCATGAATATGCTCAATGTGATCTCGACAGAACACTTGTTTTGTACCCAGGTAAACAATTATTTAAAAAATAATTGTTTACCTGGTTGACTGTGCAAGCCATCCCTGAAACTTCCTACTAAGTAAAGGTATTTTAAGCTCAAAAGAATAAAAACTATAGCTATATAAATAAGCATTGACTTTTTTCAGTTCAAACATAAAAGACAGGTTCGGTCGAAGCTAAATTAAAGACACATCCATACTATCTACAAAAAAATTGGCTTGGCCCTGATCTCTTAGTAGTCGGTGGAAATAATATTTAAAAGAACAAAACAAAAAAACATATTAATTGTTTGTATAACATTAGAATTATATTAATTGAATTTGAAAACATGTCAATAATTTGCTTGATTAAATGTTATCTGATTAAAGCTCCTTTATTTATATATATTAGCTATATACCCTTTTCTTTATCTGCTCATGAATTTATAACGATATCAGAGCAGATTACAAAAAAATTACCAATGCTTATGTAAGCATAAGAGAAGGGGGTAAGGGACTTGCTTACTTTTGCTGACATAGGGGAGAGGGGGGAGGGTTGATAATTGTGGAAAATATGCTTATGTAATACTTGAACGACCCCAAATCCAAGGATTTTACTCCCTGAGTCTTATTAAGGTTAACTTCATTGGATTTATTTGTTGTAATATTTTCAGAAACTCAGAATGGATGGCTTGACATTAGTGTCGTCAAATAAGATATTTGGAGGTGACCAAAAAGTGTACAGCCATGAGTCCTCAGAACTTCAATGCAAAATGAACTTTTCAATATATCTTCCTCCGCAAGCTGGTGGAGGAGATGTGAAGCTTCCAGTAATATTCTATTTGTCCGGTCTCACCTGTAGTGAACAAAATTTTATAACTAAATCAGGATTTCAAAGGTAATGATTATATTAGTTCAAGGCTAGATTCTATTAATTAGCATAATATTTGCTGAAAATCTAAATTTGTACCTAGAATTTTTCTCATCAGCATAATTTATATGCAATGACGCCTCTGTGGTCTAGTGGTGCAGCTTTGGCCTTGACCACATGAGGTCTTGGGTTCAATTCCCGGGTCGGGCGATTAAAAAAAATGGCTTTTTTCAGTTTTATGATAAAAACAATGTGGCCCGGGATTGGAAAGTACCTGGTTGGCGATAGGCTTGCCACCTATCACATTTGTGAAACCAAGTATCTTCAGCTAATCGTGGGTGCACTTGTTGTACCTTAGCCTACCCCTTCGGAGATAAGAGCATGAAGATACTTTTAAACACAGTAAATTTGCAACAATCACCCTCCAACATCCTGTGTCCCTGGAAAACTGAATTAGATCTTTACCAAATTTGTATGGGACTAAATGGAATATGTATTTCGAAACAAAACAAGAATTTTACAAATAAGCTAATAAATAACAGAATTCTGAGGTAACAGACATAATAAAAATACAACCAAATTAAGAGCCCTCTATTTGAATGGTTGGTTGCAGTTGGATAGTGATGTGAAAGATGAAGTACAATGAAGTTATAGAAGTTTATCTGTTATGGAGTATAAAATTCAATTTAGGTATAGATAAAGGTTAAGGTAAAAAAGGTTATAGATAAAGTTATTGCAATTCTGATAGTCTAAGATCCGAATATAAATTGACTTTCACCCATCTGTTTACAGAACGAAACATTTTTATCAAATTTCATACATAGACAAATACATCTTGCATGACTGCCTAGCAAAATATGTTCATAGCTATCTTTAATTTAAAAAATATTAATTAATTATTTTATCAAATTTCTCCCACTTGTTTACCAATCAAATGTTATTTAAAAGTTTTAAACATATAGAATAGGCCTGTTGCTCGTCTGCCATATGAAAAGTTTGGATGTATTTGCCGTTTTAATATATCCTTATCACTTAACGTCATCTGTCGAGTGATGTACAAAAATAAAGTTTTGATGTGAAATTAAAGTACAAGTGATTAGTGCCGACGATGGAAAGTATAGAATATATTATATTTGGATCGCATACTATGACATTTTTTTTAATACAAAGAAGTGGACATACCATAAAACAATACTCTGTTATTAAAATTTTTTATTCATTTTGTTTATTAAAAACAAGTCAGTTTAAATCTTCATTATTGTTGAATACAATAATTAGGTTCTATCATTCTAGTGTAGGTAGTTAAGTCTTTGCTTGTCATTGTTAACAAATAATGGAAGTTTAAGAAATGGAGGTAGGATTAGATATTGTCACTTGTTGTTGCTACCTAGCACATTAAACATGAATTATAATTAAATACGAAGTTTTATTGAATATAATAATTATTATGCTGGTATGATCATAAAAAGTGACATAGTTTATAGAAGTTTAGGGTAACTTAACAGAAGAAAATGGATATGAATCAATGATACAACATTTTTTAAAATACAATGATTGATCCATTAATAATTAAGTTTCACAGAAAATTCTTTATAACAATGGACATATATAAATTGACTTTTCCAATAAATATACTCTTAGTTTTAAGAAGTTCTTCAGGCTATCAGTTAATGTAATTTTGAAAAATGAACAAACTTGATAAATACTTCATTATCATTGCATAATATAACATTGTTTAATCTATACATATAATAAAATCGTAAGAAAGATAAAACTGTACATTGAATATATTTTTTAAAAAATACTTGGTGCGTGATCTATAATTGATATCGAAGCCAAAAATATAGTTTTTAGAATTTTTGTCTGTTTGTCTGTATGTATGTCCGGGGTAAACTCAAAAAGTACTGCATGGATTTCCTTCAAATTTTGCATGAATATTACTAACAGGTCAGGTCAACATGTAGGCTACATATTATGACGCTATCACCTACGGGGGAGAAGCAGTGCGGAGTAAACGAAGTCCGCGCGGACGAAGTCGCAGGCAACAGCTAGTTTATGAATATAATTTGGAAACATATTGTATAAATATGCTTTACAATTGTTTGTTCTAAAGTATATATTTTACAAATAAATTTCAGATATGCTGCTGAACATGGTATCATTGTAGTAGGACCTGATACCTCTCCTAGAGGGGTGAAAATACCAGGAGATGACGAATCTTGGGACTTTGGAGTAGCTGCTGGATTTTATTTAGATGCAACTAAAGAACCATGGTCAAAACATTATAGGATGGGCAGTTATTTAAACAAAGAATTGTATGAACTTATTCTAGATGCCTTTTCCAATGTTGTTGACCCAAATAGAATTGGAATTATGGGACACAGGTAAGACTTAAATTATATATATATATATATATATATATATATATATATATATATATATATATATATATATATATATATATAATAATAGTGAGACTAGGATTATGTTGGACATTGGCTATCCGTGGTTACCATGACAGCAGTAACAATGTCCGCGGCGTTACCATCGATACGACGTTCTGCTAGAGTGAAAACTGTCATAGACAACTTCACACTCTTTCCAGTAATTTCTCTTGAATGAAATTTGCGTGGCGCAATAGGGTGCGCCTACATATACTTAATGTTTGTTATTAATGTAATAGTGTTATTTAATGTTTATCTTTTAATTTTATGTGCATAAGGTGTAAAAATGTTTTTTTTAATGTCTACTAGAACTTCACGTACAACCACCTTATAAGGTTAAAGGTTTTATACAAGCTTTTGAAATGAAACTTCTTTAGAATCATTGTGATTTAAACTTAATGAAACAAGGTATGTCAATGACAAAGAAATAAACACTTGAACATGGGATTAAGACAGCAAAAGAATGTAGATTAAACAGATGATATTTAATATATCATCTGTTTAATGGTGCCAAAACCAGCTAGATGCAAACAGTACAACAAAAAGATTTTATTGTAACTTGCCTACTTCAATTTATCTTTCTCTCTTTCTGCCATTCTTATTTCAATCAATAAAAAAAAATTCAACCAATAGCTAGTTGTCCCATAAGATAGTATATTGCTCCATATGCAAAATGATGCAAAAATCTTGTATCAGCATTTTAATATGTGTTTATGCCTGCAAACTAGATGGTCCATACTTAATCTATATATCTATATACATATATTAAAATCGTAGGAAAGTCAAAACTGTACATTGAACATTTTTTTAAATAATACTTGGGGCATGATCTACAATTGATATTGGAGCCAAAAATATAGTTTTTAGAATTTTTGTCTGTTTGTCTGTTTATCTGTTTGTCTGTATGTATGTCCGGGGTAAACTCAAAAAGTACTGCATGGATTTACTTCAAATTTTGCATGAATATTACTAACAGGTCAGGTCAACATATAGGCTACATATTATCACGCTATCACCTACGGGGGAGAAGCTGTGCGGAGTAAACGAAGTCCGCGCGGACGAAGTCGCTGGCAACAGCTAGATGTTTGTTACTCAATCATGCAAAAACTACTGATCGGATTTGAATGAAATTTAGCATACGGGTAGATGATGACTTGGAATAGAACAATGGCTACTTATTATCCCGGAAAAATAAGTTGATCCCGCGGGATTCGCCAAAATCTGTTATAATGCGGCGGACTGCACGCTGCAACTAGAATGCCAAATATATGACACAGATCCCATCTTATTGATTCTTAAATTACATCATATAAATTTAATGGCTTTTTTACTCCTTTTGTTATAGTAGCTTACACTTGTGCAAACCCTCTCCATCTGGTGTGATGTCATATTATATTTATATTCAAAAGTAATTAAATTAAAATAGCAGTTTTTCTTAATTCAGTCACACTCGCATGGGTGAACTTGTCAACAAATTAAACCTACATAAATCTAAAATAGTATTTAAATTGTGACATCATAAGCTTATGACCCTATGGAGGCGTTTGATACCCACCATTAAATAAAACAAATATATATATATATATATATATATATATATATATATATATATATATATATATATATATATCAATAAAAGTCACTTACACATTAAATTGTTCTTTATTATTTGGTCTCAATGAGTTCTTTACACAAACAATACACAGAATAGTTATAAACGTTTACGACAGGGCACTACGCGGGTATCGAGCGCGCTCGTGTGACGCAGGGCGGCAAGGGTCCGTCCTGCGGTGCGTACTCAAGGGCACTGAGGTTAGCGTTTGCAAAATGTGCGCTGGCGCCGCCCATCACGACAATAGGGCGGAGTTAAATATCTTATCTAGTTATCTACCGAAAGCCTTAACCTACTTACAAAAATGATAAAATGTGCTTAGTTTACACATGAAAAATAATAAATAAATTTATAATAAATTATTAATAAATAAATTAATGAATTTAAGTTGAGACGCAGCTGTCTCACCACAACCCCACTGCTCCTTGTCATACAAGCACAGAGTACGTAATCTCCGCCAAGAAGTTTAAAAAACTCTTCTTACTATGAACTCTTCTACGATACAATTAAGTTGAATTCAGATTGCGCGGCGCTTGATTATCTACGGTTATATTTACCTAGAAGTTGCATCTCTTTATATGACATAACTCTTATCCTTTCTAATAAAAGCAGGGTGGTCTTAAAGATACTCTATCGCCTATAGACACCAAAGATGTTAATGATGTGTTGCTATCTGTGCAACGGGATGGCAATGCTATATACCTAAATCTACCGCACACGTTTAACTCCCAAAACGGAACACGATAATGACAAGCATTGACGCTATTGTGGCAGGAATAGGGAAAGCAGTGGTACCATATACCCAAGTGAGGATACGGAACTCTACCAACTAGTATTCACGGTGGTAGTGACACATATAGTCCATCGGTCACCTAGCATAGCAGCATTTGCTCTATTCTTCAAAGATACTCTGACCAACATGGGGAAAATGAATTTTGTTAATAATTAATAAATGTTAAATATAATTTGTTGTGCATTTCCAGTTGCAATACTGGGGCACGATAAATCTACGGAATCCTGACCTTATAAGTACTTAAAACCTATTTATAAAAATTACGAGTATACTAAACAAAACATAAATATTTCTTAACCACGGAGCAGATACAAAGAGGAGGTGTTGTAATTAAATTTCTTTAAGAAACAATGCGTGACATTTTGCGGGGTGCGAGGGGTGTTAAGTCCCTCCCACTACTCTACTTTTCAACTAACGGCCAAAAGTAAAACTACTTTGTTATTAACTACGTAGTTTAGCTATTTCACACCAGATGTCACTAACGTAGGATTTAACAGGGAGGTACTCAAAATTTTCGTGACTGAGATATTAAATTGCTTATCTGCAGATTTTTTTTCACATTTATTTAGTTAACCACATCTACACATATTTTACTATCAATTTTATTATGAAAAAATCCATCCATATCCACTTACTTATACATATCACAATTCACAATGGCGACAGTTTGTAACTATGTGTGCATTTGTTATTTACTACATATTTTTTCAGTTAATCCATAATTAAGACGAGAATCGACTACAAAGTGCTATCTTTTAATATCATTAAAAAGTCGTCATCATTGAAAAAGCAAGAACAAATCTTTGTATATTTTTATCGGAGTCCAGTCTTGTCTATTTACTTTTGTAATCCATGTATGCTCTCTCGGATTATCGTCGGTTGGAAATCTGTAACATACATTTATTGAAAAATTATAAAATTTATTGATTCAGCCCCACTGATTTTTGGAAGTTCGTCAAATATCTGCGACTGCGTAATCAATAAACCATCGTTGACATGGATGTTTACTTTAATAGAAATAAAAATGTTTCTAAAAGGAAATACTAACTTATTTCGTACAAAATAGCAATTTCATGAATTAGGACCTAATATTAATAAAATATAGCCGTGTGGGTATGTATTACCACGTATTAAATTGTTTTAGAATACAACCCCTGCATTATAAAAGGTTTTGGTGAATCTCGCCGGAACAACCCATTTTTCCGGGACAAAAAGTACCCAATGTGCTATTCCAGGTCATCATCTACTTGTATGCCAAATTTCATCCAAATCCGTTCAGAAGTTTTAGCATGATTGAGAAACAACCATCCATCCAAACATACATACATTCAAAAATCCAAACTTTCGCATTTAAAATATTCAAATCGAAGTGTAGATTATGTTATCATGAATTGAACTCTAATAGACTTAACTATATATGATAGCCGATAAGCGATTTTTCTAGAAATATTTTAATAAAATTACGTAAAAAATTACTTATACATGTAATTTGATGCCATTAATTGCATCGAAACGTCTATCCGAATAGGTTTTACATGATAAAACACAACACTTCGTTTTGTTTTTGATAACACTGAAATATGATTTATTTTGGAATTACGACAAAGTGTACCCAGGACGAACGCTGATACATTACTAACTAAAGCCACGCCCCCTGTGATGACGTCAGGACCTAGTTGAAAGTCACAGTGCACATTTGCTTAGGCCAGCTCCCCTTTGTATTTGCTCCGTGTTCTTAACTTTCAAAATCTTTCGGTAAAGTAAAATCTAAAACTTTGAATCCTTCTGTTTATTCGACAGCCATCCACACAGTAATTTGTATTACGATTCCCCGTTTTATAAGAGTACCTAATATAATAAACCTTCCGTTGCGACCATGAGCGACAGGCCGTCGTACAGGTACGCGTGCACTCATAAGCACGGGACGGCCCCACTGATTTGCAACGCCGAGCTGTCGCGTGCTGTAGGTGCTTATTGCGGTAGGTATAGGCAAGTGTCAGAGGCCTGTTACAAGACCACATTTTGTGTGGATCACGGATTAAACTAGATACGTTTTTTAAGGCAATTTAAAATATATCATAGTAAATATCAGTATGTATAGATTTTTAAAAATAGACCCTAATGAAGAATGTTACTAGGTATGCCAAATCGCTTGCAATTTTGTCTCAGTAAAGCCTGTATGTATAGAAATACACTAGTTTTTGTTGTAGTAAAAAATACCTAGTAGTATTGATTTTATAGGCATTCAAAGTTTCGAAAAATATCAAGTCTCGCTAACAGCCACGTGACCGTTTGTGACGTCATGACACAACGCGCCGCGCCTCGCTTACTATCAAATCAAGTCTCCAGCGGTTATAGTATAGTAAGGTGTAATAGCTTGCGCAGTATTTTGTTGTTTTCGTCAGCGTATTACTTTAATAGTCTATTAATAGTAAATATTATTCGATTAATAAAATGAATGAAGGATTCGGAAAAGGGCAATCGGATATTTCACCTAAAATAGATGGATTAATGGTTGCGCATTATTTATCAACAAATAGTGATTAAATAAATAAATAAATAAATATTCACGGGACAAATTACACTTACTGATCTAACCCCAAAGTAAGCAAATATTTGCTTGTGTTATGGGTGTTAATCAACGATACTAATACATAGAAATACATATATAAATAGCAGAATATATATAATAAACACTCAAACCCGGAAATACAAACATTTACGCTCATCACACAAATGCTTGTCCCCGTCGGGGATCGAACCCGAACCCCGTTGATTGCGGAGTCAGGGTCGCTAACCACTCGACCAACGGGGCGGTCATTTCGTTGGCGCCGAAATGCGAGGAAGAAAAATGCAAAGGTAAGAAAACTTTCCTTGCTACTACTTATGCTTAATAGTTTATCTGTTCTAAATTATTTTATCAAAACAAAATACCCAACTAATGTATGAAATGAAATGAAAGAATGCAACTCAAATAATAGAAGGACCTACCTACCATTAAATTTTTACGTTAAAGACAACAAATATGTATTAGTTTTGTAGCTACAGGTAGGTACGTAGGACGTAGGTATATGTACGTGTATAGGTACCTACTGTTCTTCTTAATTTAAATAAATACCTCGGGAACTCCATCCTTTCATACGCTTGCGTAGCGTTTGCCCATCTCCCCCGTACGGACTTGCATCCGTTGCAAGTGGTACAAAATAAATTCCTGCGTATTGCCACGGGAGCACCGTGGTATATGCGCAACGTAGACCTCCATAACGATCTTGAATTGCCGAGCTTAGCAAAGCATTTCAAAGACATCTCCGAAAGATACTTCGATCGTGCCATCTCGCATCCGAACCCACTGGTGGTAGCCGCGGCTGACTACATCCCAGGCCCTAATCCCGATCCCAAACTACGTAGGCCCCGCCACGTTCTTACCGATCCCGATGACCCGATAACTCTGGCCAACGGTTTACACGATAACACTACACACCTACATTCGCTACACCGTCGCCGCCGGCGGCGACGAGGACCAATGTTTCGCCCTTCGGCGAACCGAGACCAAGGGCAAGGTTCGGCGGACGGACAAAACAATGCCACTAGCCCTCTCATCGCAAATCACGACCCCACCCTAAGCCGAGGTTCGGTCTCACAGGAGACACCCTTAGGGCGGAGGGCGTACAGCCTTACACCTTTAAATTCTGGCTGAGCACTCTGCTCGCCCCCGCGACCGGTGAAGCTGTAACAGCCCATAAGGCTAACAGCAATTGAGACATTCCGAAAAAAAAAACCTCGGGAACTGTACATTTTCCCAGAATTAAAAGGAGCCGTGAGTTATTCCAGACTTCGTCCAGATCCGTTCAGTAGGCACAACTCATGATTTCCTAGTATTTGGATTGGACATTTTTTTTGGAAAAGTATTGAGGTGTAATTTCGACGGCACGGGCGCGCGACCGCGAGCGCCGGCCGCCGAGCGAACTAGACTGAGCGTGTTGTGAGATGACGTCACAGCGTCAACGGCAGCCAGCGTCGTGCGGTTCAACTTATTTTACTTCTAAATCGGAAACTAATTGACGTATCGAAGTAATTCTTTCACTAGTATTTTTTATTTTTCACAGAGAATATGGAGTTTCATAAATAATCAAAATTAGTTAACATTCTTTATTATAAAATTAAATTTTTGGGTCATTATTGACAGGATGTAAATTAAGTGAAAAATAATCATACTGCAAATCTAATAATATCACTGGACTAGCATTTTGAAGATTATAAAGATTCTAGTTTTTAGATCTTTAGTTCAAAAATTTTTAACAGTTACGGTTCAACACAATGCATTTTTGCATATTAGCGCGTATATTTATTATTTTATATATATTATACTATTAATAGCACAATAAGCAAATTTTTTAAAATTAGGCCCCATTTTCTGGCTCCACGGGCTTAAATTTTTTTTAGCTAAACAACCTTATGGATAAGGTAGCCTGTTTGTTTCTCTTTAATTTTCTATTTATAAAGTGATTCTGTGCCTCAATTTCTCGCAGACTTTCGAATGAAAAAGGACCTTATTGTTAACACACATAACACCATAGTGTTAATAATTAACACCATAGTGAATACACCTTTATCCTAGGCTGCATTTGCAGCTTTGACAAGAGAAAGATAAGGACTTGGCATTAATTTCCATAAACAATCAAAATTATGAAATTGCATACATTCCAACGCTGAACAAATAAAAATGGCTTTATCTCTGTCTAACAAGTTAGAATTTTCATAATAGACAAAGTTACAAAAATTTTGTCAGTGCTCTATTTCAAATCATTTAAGAAAATTAACGTCACCTTATACAACTTGCGGCCAATACGCCATTACTAAAATACGCTATCAATGTAGGTAAGTTAAAATTTAATGTCAAATAACCCTTTAATTACAAAATATTAAATTGATTTTAAACGTTTATTTGTATTTCTCTGTAATTTTAGTGTGTACCTTATATCTAAAATAAAAACTAACTGTTAAAATAACATGCCCAATTGCAATATAATTTATCAATTGCTGTGTAGACGGTAAACAGCTGTTCTTAAGTTCGCCATTACTCGGGACAAAATGACACGGTTTTCCCTTGGCTATTACTTATTTCATATCTAGTAGTAGTTTCCTTCATCAAAGATTTGCACCAATGTCTCACTGCATTTTTAACGCGAGCGGACTGTAGTCCTCTACTGAATGTGGCCACCGAAACCACTTAAAATAAATAATTTTCGGATTCGGATGGATTCAATAATCATACCTTTTAAAAAATAAAATAATAAAAAACTACATATCGAGTTTTTATTAGAATTGGTTAAAAGTTTACTATCGCAATTGTCAGTTACAACCGAAAATAATGTATTGTTATTGTACTATAACGTACAAACGACGTTGAACCTTTGCAGCGTTTAGCCAATTTTTGTTCATCATAGTAGTGCATAATAGTACATCGTCAGCAGAAAAAAAAATAGTGCGACAAACAGATGATGAAATCAACCCATTTGTATTCGTTTTATATCAATAGGAAAACATGGTGATAGGCGAAGGTCGACTTATGACGTACTTATGGCGTTTAAGGTGAATGGAGCGAAGGTTACGGAGTTCAAGTGAGATAGTAACTTATTTTATATATAGCAATTAGTAATGACTATCATATATTATAGTAGTGATCAGAGTGCTTTACATAAATATAACCATTTCATAGTATTAAGTAATTTATGTTGCCACAACTAAGGTTGTAACCTGTCATATCTTGATTGAGGGTTAACGGCATTATAAGTACGACTTTTAGAATTAAAAGAAAAAGTTAAAGTGTTATAAATATACACCGTTAAATGTATTAATTATAATAAATTATAACAAAATCTTTAATTTTATATTTTTTCTTATGCCAAGATAGATTAGCGGCCGTGTAAACGACACGTCTGTGCGTGCGGCGATGCGGGCGCCCTGAATGGAGTTGTTCTACTGCGTTATTATTTTATTGTTGCGACCGATTACAAAAAAACTTTGTAGAAAGTATTTTTATTAAAATTTTCTTTAGCGCTGGGTATGTTGCATGCCCTCTAAATTAATTTTGTGTAATTGATACTATGAGGGTGGATCGAAAAATACTCGGCCTAAGGAGTCCCATAGACCTACAATAATATCGCGCAATATTACGTATTGTGCAGTATTATTAACCGTTTAGGGTTAATATTGAAGATTGCACAAAGATTGAACGAAAATTTGAGCGGGTTTAATTTTTATTGTTCAATTTTTTTCTGCACTATGTAGCCTTAATATTGCACAATATTTTTTTACTTCAGAGTTTGGAGCAGTCGCGTTCGGTCAGAAACGGTGTTTAATGTGTGGCCGTATCGTAAATTTAAGCAAAATGGCGAGCAAGAATGCTATAAAGGATAAAAGAACGGGAATTTTACCTTGAGAGTATAGAATTGTATGGAGATTTATTTAAAAAAATTACCAGCATTGTTGCCGCCAAAACTTCGTCGTCAGACACGTTGCTCGCACGAAAATATTGATTAGACTGGTTTTTGTCAATTTTAAGTTTTGGTCAATTTTAATGAGTGAATTTATTGAACGTGTGGAATCAAAGGGGGTATTCAATATTATTGCACAATAAAAGTATTGCGCAATATTATTGTAGGTCTATGGGGCGCCTAACACAGACATACATATTGTATAGCGGCATCTCACTCTTGTGAGAGCGGGAAAAAGTATACAAATCGTATTGCTTCATCTCGTTAGCATTTTTTGTCCTGGATGAGCAAGATAGCAAAACACGATTTCACATAACATAAGAATAAAGGAAACGGTGCAGCGTATGCGATGAGCGTTTTATGCTATGATTATAATACTAATAGACTACAGAGTACAGGACTACACGGACTTAGTCTTGTGAAAAATGGAATAAGTGCCGCCTAGTATCGTCAAATGCCTAGTATTCGTACCTGTTCTAGTATATACGACTCATCTTTATTTCAGACATAATTTCAAAATGTGTCTCGTTAAGTAAAATAATTACAAATAGTTTTTGTGTATCTCGCACATCTTCTATTTACGATCCGCCTAAAAAGGCTTATCGTGCATTTTATTTTGTCCTTGCATTGCACAATACACAGCTTCATAAAAAGGTTTATTTCAAAGCAAAATTTAAAAGATAATTTAAATTTTGGAAAAAATAAAATTTTTGAAATATCAATGTTTTCATTAAAATAGGTACATATAAATGTGAAGTTTGTTACTCATCACACAAAATGGCTGGACTGATTTGGATTAATTTTGGCACACAGGTCGATGATTACCCGGAATAGCGCATAGGATACCTTATCCGGGCAATAAGTTATTTCCGTGGTATTCACCATGACCTTTTAAAACGCAGTGGGCTGCAGAATGCAGCTAGTAATTCATATATGGTGAAGGTGGGCCTTTATTCGTCAAAGAAACATTGGTAATGGTGGTAGAGGGATGAGAAATTTTTGCACCGATTCTCTTTTTCGCTCTTTGCCACTGTCAAATCGTAAGCACTTCACACGAGCAGATTATGTCCTGTTCACAAATATGGTAGCATTAGATATTTCTCGCCTTCTATTTATTTTGTTTTAGTCCATTGAAATGTAACATTTTTGGCTTAGCGTGCAGTAGTCAGGTTATGTAATTTTATTTTTAGATTTTAAGGACAGGGGTTAGTTTAAGTTGAATCTATATTTGAGGGTTGATTTATATTATTAGATAGAAAACAAGCAGATGGCTCTCCTAATGGTAAGAGAAATCATCGCCTATATACACCTAAGATGTTAACGGTGCATTGTCGTGTGACGAAATAGTAATACCGGAAGAATGGTAATGCCACATGCATATATGTCTTAGGTGGTAAAGGTCTGCATTGCCTTGTCCGAGTCTGGCACCACCGGCTTACCGCATTAGCACTAGGTAGTAGAGTTCTGCATTGTCTCGCCCGGGTCAGGTACCACCGCCTTGCCTATTCCTGCCGCAATAGCGTCAGTGCTTGTCGCTGTCGTGTTCCGGTTTGGAGGGTAAGGTAGCCGGTAAACTTATGCATGTGGCATTAGATCTCGCCACAAGATAGCAACGCACCATTAACATTTTTGCTGTCTGTAGGCGATGGTTGATTCTTTTCATCAGGAGACCGATCACCATCTGCTTGTTTGCTATCTTATGATATAAAAAAAAAAAAATAGCGTCAGTGTTATTCCTGCCGCCATAGCGTCAGTGCTTGTCACTGTCGTATTTCCAGGTAGCTGTTTATTCGCCTCTGTGGTCTAATGGTCCAGCGTTGGCGTTGACTACGTGAGGTCCCGGGTTCGATTCCCGGGTCGGACACTTTAAAAAAAAGTGTTTTCGTAGTTTTCTGATAAACACAAAGTTGCCTGGGATTAGAAAGTGCCCGGTTGGCGATAGGCTTGCCACCTATCACATTTGTCTGACCAAGTATCTTCGGCTAATCGTGGTGCACTTGTAGCTCTGCCTACCCCTTCGGGGAAGATACTTATTACATGTGGCATTGAGACCCTGCCACAGGATAGAAACGCTTCATTAACATTTTTGGTGTATAAAGGCGATGGTTCTCTTTTTCCATTAGGAGAGCCATCTGCTTGTGAACTATTTTATGATATAAAAAAGGTACTTAGTTAACTATTTTTTTTGAATCGGTCTAGTAGTTTTTGAGTTTACCCAATACAAGCAAATAAACAGATCTTATCTCTTTATAATATTCGTGTTGATAATATTTACCCTCTTTATATTAATAGTTATTAATAATATAGTAATTGATAACATTTACTGACGTCAATAATATTTTTTTTTGTTTCTAGTATGGGAGGACATGGAGCACTTGTTTCGACGCTGCGAAACCCCGGTTTATACAAATCAGTTAGCGCATTTGCACCCATTTGCAACCCCACTGCATGCCCGTGGGGTGTCAAAGCGTTTACTGGATATTTAGGGGAAGATAAGAGCCAGTGGAATGAGTGGGACGCGACTGAACTTGTAAAGAAATATAATGGGCCACCACTAACACTTCTCATTGATCAGGTAAGAACTTACTTTCATAACAGGTTCCTTATGGGGTAGGCAGATAATCTTAAGCGCTACTATTGTTGGATGCGGTCAAGATTTAGCCTCAATTTAAAAAAACACTACATTTCATTATTCTCAATAATTACTTTATTTCCTTGATATTTTACACCACTTCACAATTTCCACTTATTTTTCCGTGTTTACACATATTATTGGTGACTCGAGCGTCTCTTTCGTAAGGTTGCGATAGAATGCCGCGCTACCCCGGCCGGTTCGCCAATCTTGATATACGAAACAAACACAGAAAAGAAACGATTGAAGCGCCAACAAAACAACCAATCAGACGATACCGAAAATAATAATAGAGAACTTTAAATACTTTAATAGTCAAACGATATACTTAATTTTAATAAATATAGTTGTTTCGCTTTATACTTGTGAATTATTCTAATACTATAAAATATATCAAGTGTCTTGAATGCCAATTGAACTTAAAAACTTTTTCATGTGTAATAAGATAGTAAATAAGCAGATCATAGCCTACAGACATCAAAGATGTTAGTGGTGGCAGGGGCGTTAGCACATGGAAAAGTTAACCAGCTATATTATATATAAGTATTCTGTAGTCTATTCTACAAGATCCAAGGATAAACATGAGGAATCTTACTTGTATGCCCAATCAGACATGCAATTATTTTCTCTGTAAATAAATTGTTTTTTTGGTTGTTTCGTATTAAACCACTGTGTCAAAACCATCTGTATGACAAGTCAAGTTGGTTAAGGCAATATTACCAAACCCGGCCAAGACTAGGAAACTATGGTAGTGACCAGTTTGGCCAATGGTTAGATTTCCCCCGATTTGGTCCAGACTCCTCCTCCAATAAACTATCTGTCATCCTGCTAAGCGTTCGTAAAAAGCGAATTATTTGTCAAACGTGTTACTATCGTCGTGACCACTTAAGAGTTCTGCGACTTCTCACCTGGGCTTGGTACCACCTTATAATGTATTCTTGCTGCAATAGTGTTGGCGCTTGTCACTGTCGTATTCTAGATCGGAGAGTAAATTAGAATATAAACTTACCAGCGGCATTACCAACCCGCCACGCGAAAAGCAACACGCTATTAACATTTTTGGTGTATATAATAATAATATCACTGGATAAATTGCATTAATCGACCTAACTCCAAAGTAAGCAAATTATTTGCTTGTGTTATGTGTGTCAGTCAACAATACTAATACGTAGAAATACATATATAAATGCAGTTACATAATCAACACCCAAACCCAGAAATACAAACATCTATGCTCATCACATAAATGTTTGTTCTGGACAGTAATTGAACCCGAGCCTCATCGATTCGTATTTAGGTTCACTAGCTACTCGACCAACGGAGCGGTCAATAGGTATATAGGCGATGGTTTCTCTTTCGGTCAGGAAAACTATATGCTTGTTTGTAATCAAGGTTTTGCCAGGCAGGTCGTAAAAGGCGACCGATTGGCTATGCGAGTCACTACCATCGTGGCTACTTGGTGGTAGAGTTCCGCATTGTCTCGCCCGGGTCTGGAACCACCGCCTTGCCTATTCCTGCCACAATAGCGTTAGTGCTTGTTGCTGTCTTGTTCCGGTTTGGAGGCTAAGGTAGCCGGTAAACTTATGCATGTGGCATTAAATCTCGCCACAAGATAGCAACGCACCATTAACACCTTTGGTGTCTATAGGCGATGGTTGACTCTTTCCATCAGGAGACCCTTCTGCTTGTTTGCTATCTTATGATATAAAACAATCCTATGGTATAAAAAAAGCTTGTGAATAGCCTGGCAGGATGAAAGATAATCAGGGTGCTTACACAAAGTAACGACAGAAAAACGATGACGAAGTTAGAAAAGAATAAAATGTATGACATAGGCCGCACTAAATCATGTGGTCAACTATCATCGCCATACGGTCAGAAACGATGATGAATTTAGATATCTTTTCACTTGTACTTACTTTGTCTATGTTCTACTTAAGAGCCTCGGAATAATACAGGAAAGAGTCAAAATTCACCCATAACTGCACTTGTTCATAATGTCAATGAGTACGATTGATTAAACAAATCGCATGATGCAACAAGTGCTTTAAATTTTTTGATATTTCAATTTAAATATATTTTTTCCAGGGTGCTGCAGATAATTTTTACATCCAGAAACAATTGTTACCTGAGAACTTAGTTGAAGCCTGTCGATCTGTTGGCGTACCAATAATCTTAAATTTGCGCGAAGGCTACGATCATTCGTACTACTACATTTCCACATACATCGGTGAACATTTTGATTTTCACGCAAAAATATTGAAGGCCTAACTCAAATTTAAATTATTTACTAAGTTATAAATGGAATTTCTAGGTATATCATCTGTTCTTATTAATTAAATGTAAGGCTATATTTTTCTGTTACATTGATGATTAACACAGAGGATCACAGTTTCTTCTTGTTGATACATTTTAAGTTGTATTTAAACTAAACACAGATATGTAAATGCTTGTTTTATATATGTATTATTGAAATCTTTATTTCTTTTTATTTAACTGGATAGCTATCAATTCTGATGGAGATTGGCAATGGGCATATAAACACGAAAGAATATAAAATGCAATATGAAAATTGTTTGATATATTTTAATGGAGGTAATTGGTGTGAAGTTGAGTATTTAGATGAAATAATTTAACTCGCCTAAACTCTAATTTCTTTCCGTAGTAGATAGGCAATAAATTCGGCATGGGAAGCATTCTTTTGTAATTTTTTATTTAAAAAAAACTATTTAAATAGTTTTGCTAAATATGTAGCTCTTTGAACTCATTATTCTTCAAGTTTCTAAATTTTTAAGCATCTTAAATTAGGCTCAAAAGTCTGTTCTTTTGTCAAGTACAAAAAAACTAAATCTATTAAATATTAATTAATTCCAGCGGGCTACTTTGATTATAGAGTATATTATCAAAGCCTATCTACTTCGTGACGTTATTGCTTGAAATATTTTAAGATCGTAGAAAAACCGCTGCGTATTAACATAATTATTCAAATGGTTATTCAAAATATCTTTATTTTTAAGGTGAAAATGTAAAAATAGTGCCAAAAAAATTATAACACACGAAATTATATAATGTACCTAAAATACCTACGTATACTCATCAAAGGTAACAATCTTAATTTATTCTCAAATTAACCGAAAGATGAGACAGAAACAATTAGTATTAATATTGTAAATTATAAGTTATTATACATTTGCTTATTAAGCTGCATTTTATAAATAGGAGCAATCGGACTATATTGTCAATGTAACATTGAAAGCGGCCACTAACGGTGTCAGGGATTTTATTATTAAAATATAATTTTAATAAAGAAGCATTTGTTGTTACAATTTATGAGACCTCCAATGCATTTACAAAAGTATTTTTATACAAAATAAAAAGTTTGTTACTATATTTTGTGTTTTTTTATTTATACTGGTTGTCGACGTTACTTTTCTGTTTTAAACTGTCGTAGTCCTATGTGACCTTTCAACCCAAAAAGGCACGCAGCATATTAACGTCTCGCTATTGTGGAGTGATGCGACGACTCGATCGAAAACAGAACCACATCCTCAACTTTTCTGAGAAAGAGAAAGAAAGAAATCATTTATTTGCCAGAATATGGGAGTTACAAGTTATTAAAATTTGATTAAGTTACCAACATATTCTACCATGATATGGTGTGCAAATGAGTCGATTTTTACAATTACTACCGGATCGGAACGCGGCCACACACTGAGAAGATCCGGCGGAAGAAACTCAGCGGGCTTGTTTTTTTTTTTTTTTTAAATTATAGTTACATGATACAATTACACACATTAGTTGACATCACAACTTATTTCTATGAATTACAAAATTAATTTTTTGTTTAATTAAAATATTGACATTTTACAAAGTTTAAACACAGAAGAAAGATAATAGATAATTTGTATATCAACATGTTCTACCTTATAAACTAAATTTTTTAATATGCAATTTTATAAATTACATACTTGTAATTTAAAAAGAGTAATTTCTAATTCATGTTAGTTTATATTTATTAATTACAACATTTTTTTATAATTATACACAGTAAAAGATTTATTATTAGATTAATATTTAATTTTATCAGCAAGAAATTCATTTACATTATAATAAGATTTGTCTAGTAGTAAATCAAATAATTGTTTGCGGAATTTATTAAGAGGTAAGGATTTAAGACTATCAGGAATATGATTGTATATATTAATTGCCATACAATAGGCATTTCTTTTAAAAATGTGGAGTCTTTGGCTGGGCACATGTAGTTTTTCACTATTCCTAAAATATGTATTACCTAATACTTCAGCATTTGTTTTAAACAAGTGTTGATGTTTTTTTACAAATACGCATACCGCCAGGATATAAAGACAAGGTAATGGTAGTATTTTAAGTTTTTTAAAAAGTGGTTTACAAGAATAAAGTTGATTCACATTACATATTGCACGTATACATTTCTTTTGTATTCTAAATATTTTTATTAAATCTACTGAGTTTCCCCAAATAGGGATTCCATATTGCAATACAGATGAGACATATCCATGATATGCTAACAAGGTAGCGTTTAAGTTTGCTATTTCTCTTATTCTTCTTAAAACATACACAAATCTATCAATTTTATTGCAAAGGGAATCAATGTGTGCTTTCCAGTTACAATGTTTGTCAATTAATATTCCTAGAAATTTAGTATTATCTGTATTTTCTATATTGGTATTGTTAAAAAATATGTTTGAACTTTTGATGTCTGTCTTATTAAGGATCAAGCACACGTACGGGCCGCAACGAGGCACATTTTTTTACCCCACTGCAGGAGGGTAATGTGTTTATCAGTCTACGTACGTATTGTTACGAATAATCTAGAAGCGTGTAGAATTGGAGCGCGCGCGCGCTAACTATCTAGAAATAAAAGAAAGAGATAGCTACTCCTATTGACAAACAAATAGTTGACCTGGGCTATGCCATAATGGACTTTGTGGGATATGGCATAAGGTTGAAAGTAGCGTGTACTAGGATTTATGACTCATAACATGTTTACGATAAGAAGTGATTCATTGTTTCCCGATACATTTAGATTTTTCTGGATCCAGCTAGGACTTTCACCTGCCTATAAATAGAGAATTGTTGACAAACACAAGGCAGTTTTTATCAAGCGATCGAGAACGATACATCAAGTGACCAAGTGCGAAGCGAGAAGTGTTCTATTGTGTAGTGTTCTAAGTTCAGTGATAGTACAGCAAGTGACTATTGTGTAAAGGGTATTTTAGTATTACGTTGTGTTGTGTAAATACACGGATTTAATATAAGTGGTGTTTTCCTACAATTGCGAACCCGAGTACGTAACAGTATGTTTGTTCCTATGTGGCCTTGCAGGAGCCAAACCCGATCTGATTTTGATAGATTCGTCATAACCTTGCGAGTGCCACTAAAGATATGACGTTTATTAGAATCCATCATGGAAACCACCAGGTGCCATATTGTCAAAATTAAAAAAATATACAGGATGTAAGAGACGGTCTACCGGAAAATTAAGATAACATGTTATGTCATGATAGCAATTCCTTTTTTTTTGTGGGAAATGCAAAATTTATGTTTTATGATATTTTATTTTCGCGCCACGCAAAGTAAAGCATATATTGCTCGGACTTGTTGACCGCGGAACTCTTACGGCCCGGCCACAGCTCGCGCGGCGCGACCGGCGACGCGAATTGCGGCGCGGCAAGCGGTAACAAATGTAGGAAACTGTATGAAGTATGCCACAGCTACCGGCGACGCGAATTGCGGCGCGGAAAAACGCGCGGCAGGCCGCGCGGTGTGATGAGCGAATAAAACAAAAGAGTACTTTTGTTTTATTCACTAGTAAGCCAGGGTTGGAATCAGAATAACACAAAAGTATTACCAATGTAAATTATATAGATACTATATTTTATTAAAATTTTTACTACTATTTTTAGCCTCCGACACAAAAATGAGGGTTGTTATAAGTTTCAGAGGCGTATCTGTGTATCTGTACGTGCATCGTAGCGCCCTGGTCCAATTTAGTTGCGATTTTTTTGACTTGAAAGCCCTATTTCGCGAGATGGTTTTTAGCTATGATTCAATAGAATCTGTGCAGCCGTTGAAAGCTCACCAGCTCTTTTCAACTTGATGAAAGAAATTTAGCAACTTGTAAAGGCTTTATCGATGCTAAATTTTGTATTTTATTACTTCAATTATATTGCAATGACATGGTGACCTAGACCTGATGCTACAATATCTTCATTCGAAGATATCAGCTTTTATTTAACTAGCAATATTTGTATGTAAATAAAAGATTTTCTACATATTGCAAACCATATTTATCGACTTCCTGATATTTATTTGTACCGAAACTTGGCAAAGTTTTGTAATTTCAATGGCAATGCAATATTATGGTACTATCCAGTTAATATCATGATGTAGCCTGGGTATAGGGACTAGAACTCTCCGATGTAGAGTTTTGACGAGGCAACCAAGTTTTGGGTCATTGGTTTTGTTGCTTTAAGTACTAAGTTTAATTAGTACTCATAGTGACGAGAAATGGAACATGGAGCCGCTAGAGTGTTATTGTAAATAGAAAGTGTTAAGATAGTAGAGTTTGGAGTCGTTTGTTTCGTTGCAATAAGATATTTTTCATTATTACGAGACTTTGAAGATGGAGCCAAAAAAATTAAT
Organism: Apodemia mormo; assembly: GCA_036924255.1. NCBI lineage: Eukaryota > Metazoa > Arthropoda > Insecta > Lepidoptera > Riodinidae > Apodemia > Apodemia mormo. Next base: position 23,621,866 of record JAUPFN010000001.1, read on the forward strand.
ATAGAAACTTCTCACATCCAGATGCAAAATGCTTAGATAATAAACTTTTAAACTCAACAAGGTAAGTTTATTGAATTAGCGCTCAATTGTCTTGTACTGACAAACATTTTGATGCTGGACGATTTCTGGGATCTGATGCTCATCATGACTTAGGATTTAACGATCAAACTCGAAGGTGGCTATGGTAAGTTATAAACTAAATAAGAAAAACCCATTTAGATTGGACTCAGTTGTTCTGTTTTGACAAATACCCTGGTACTAAATGATTTACAGGGTCTTATAATGAAACAGGAAGGAGGTTATCAAAACTTTTAATTAAAATTGAGCAACACGATCAATTATGGACTCGTTCGATTTTTTATTTTAAGGAATGTGGAATAGGATAGCTTCCAGTATCTGATGATAGAGCGGAAGGAAGTCCATGTGATCTTCTAAGCTTGATCAGTTAAAAGCCACTGAGTGTAGGCTACTTCGATTTGTTTTGGCAAACACTTAGATGCTGAATGTTTTTTAAAATATAACGATGGAACTGGAAAGTGGACACTTGAAATTGGGCTGATATAGCCTTTATTGCTAGAAGATTCACATGGTTTGATAGAGTTACATGGCGGAGCTGGAGACCTCGGGAGCTTGGCAAGGTCAAAGTTACCTTTAACTTTATGCTGCAGCACCCTCTTACGAAGATCATCAGCTCCTTTTACGTTTTGCGCTTAAAATTATTATGAAACTGAAGTAAAACGGTGGGCTGATGATAAAAAAAGTGTCGGTTTTTTAAAATCTTAAATTAGAGTTAGTATGGTAATTTATTGATTAAATAAATAATTGGTTATTGACATATTATTTTAATATTATACTTAAAATAATATTAAACTTAATTTAGTATATACACCGAAACTTAAACTTAATCAAAAAAAAAACTTGAGAGGTGTCAAGGGACACCCGGATGGAACGAAGTTCCTTTTATTATTATTTACAAAAAACCTGTATACACTCAACAAAAATAATCGTCGCGACACCACACTGTTCAATGCGAAATAGAAATGAAAATATCTGGCTTGCTTTCTATAAGAGAGAGAGAGAGAGACAGACAGACAGACAGACAGAGAAACATCCGCACGCCGCACAGCTTACAATACCTTACTATAGCAAAAAGTGTCGTGACAACTTTTCGTAAGAATTTTTTCCGTCTAGCCCCCTTTTACAACGCGCGATAAGGAACTTCGTAGAATGTCGACCCACGGTCGAATTTCGGCACCCGGTCGAATTGCGGAACTCAGTCGAATTTCGGCACCCGGTCGAATTTCGACCCGCGGTCGAATTTCGGCACCCGGTAGAATTTCGACCCACGGTCGAATTTCGGCACCCGGTCGAATTTCGGAACCCGTTTGAATTTTGAACCGACGGTCGAATTTCGGCACCCGGTCGAATTTCTACCCGCGGTCGAATTTCGGCACCCGGTCGAAATTCGACCGACAGTCGAAACTCGGCAACCGATCGAAATTCGACACTCGGTCGAATTTCGACACACGTTCGAAATTCGACTGTCCGTCGAAATTCAACTTTTGGTTGAAATTCGACATTCGGCCAAAATTCTGTATAAATGTCGAACATTTGGCACTAGCAAAAAGGAAACTCAATCAAATAGTAGATAGACTCTAACTTTCAATGGACGAGCTAAAGGGAAGTAGCTGGATATTTCTGTGCTTACAATACCTTACTATAGCAAAAAGTGTCGTGACAACTTTTCGTAAGAATTTTTTCCGTCTAGCTCCTTTTCACAACGCGCGATAAGGAACTTCGTTCCAAAACTTCACAGCATTTTGTCAATTTAATGTCGCTTACGTTAAACAAAATTTGTTCCTATACATTCATCTCACTCATATTAATAAAAAATACATTCTTTCTACAGCCCACTACATCAAAAACGATCATAGTTACTAAAAATTGCACGGAAAATGTCTACGTTGCCATACGTTAAAAAAAATGGGTGCGTGTACTTATATACGCGGGTGAGAAGTTATACTTCTTTGGCGTCATTAAAAAATAGTGGCCGAGTTTCCGATCGGGTAGTAGCTTTTAAAAAATATGTTGACGTGTCAAAATAACTTGTAAAAAGTTTTATTGAATAAAGTACTTCTGATTTCTGATAGATTTTAATTGCATGCAAATACTTAATTACATAAAATAATAAAATGACTGGAAAAGGATAGTCAAGGATTTCGGGACTTAATGAGCAATTTAGCGGACAACCTGTAACTTTTACGTTACGGTAATGTGCGTGCATCTTAAAATTTCACTCGCTGCTGCCTAAAGAAATATTACGCGCCTAAAGAAATATAATTTCAAAAATCCTGAATGGAGGGATTAATGATAAGGTAATATATGTAAGTATCAACAATAATGGTATTTTTGCGTACAATCCTAACGTTACGATAATATATACTACGCTTCAAAAGAATATAGTAAAAATAGTATTACAAAATCCGACCCTGGTACTAGCTAGTATAGGTGTGACAGCTCAGAGCGGCACGCCGCCGCGGTCGCAACAAGTCGAGCTGTGGCATACCCAGATGGTCACGTGACTCACCGCGCCGCATTTCGCGTCGCAGGTCGCGCCGCGGGTAGCTGTGGCCGGGCGGTTAGTAGGGGAGCCCAAGATGCTAACTGGGTAGTTACTCGAGCGTCGTAGGGACCTATTGGATTTTTAGATTAAATTATAGAAAAAATAAAAGGTTATATAATGTTTTTCATTTCAATGGTGGGGAAAAAATATAAAGACAAAAAAAATTATTTAAAAAAAAACAGTGACATGGAAACACTGAAGCGCGTTAGATTAGGGTATGGCGGGTTAATTGCCGCTAAAATTTAGAAAATATGACGATTTAAGTGTAGCGTAAGGGAGTGGGAGGGCCACAAAATTGCATAGAAAATATTGTCTTGACATTCTCGAGCGCGACTGAATTTTCTTTTATTATGGAGAAGTTATGTAAGAATTACGAAAAAAGTATAATCTGACAATTTCCACAAACCAAAGTTATCTTAATTTTGTTTTTTTTTTCCGCCGTAGTTACCCCCCCCCCCCCCCTCTATAGAAAGGGCTTATATTTGGTGAAGAGCCTCAACATTATGCGAGGTACCCCCGTATGTTAATCTGACGCGCTGGAATAAATACTAAAAATCCCTCTTGGGCTCCCATACTCTCGAACCAGCCGTTTGCATTCATGCACATAGATTATGGATAGATATTTATTTTATTATGGATTTTGATGCTCATAGATTATGGATTTAAAGATTAACGTTACCCCACATGATATTGATGAACAATATCATGTGGGGTAACGTTAATAGGTAGATATTTAAAAAATCATTTAGGTTTAATCTTATATATAAAAATCAATTGATGTTCGTTAGTCTCGCTAAAGCTCGAGAACGGCTGAACCGATTTGGCTAATATCGGTTTTGAATTAGTTGTTGAAGTCCAGGGAAGGTTTAAAAGGTGAGAAAATATAGAAAGAAATAAGAGTAGTTAAAAAGGCAGAACAATGTTTGCCGGTCAGCTAGTTTTAAATAATAGTTTACGATACATAACGATTTAAAGTTAATTTTCCTATTTGTAGCACTTACTTTATACCTACTTCAGTATTTTGTACCATATACCCAGGCGAGATGTTGCGGAACTCCACCACCAGTCTCGATGATAGTGACACATATAGCCAATCGGTGGCCTTTAACGACTTGCCTGGCAGAACAGCAGTTTGTCTATTCTTGAAAGGAGCCCGAACCAACGCGGAAATGTTTTTTCTAAAATTAATCACTCGTAGTGTAAATAAGAAAGATTTTGTATTCAAATTTAGTTACATTCGTCATTAGAAATGGCAGGCATGGCATGGCAATTCGTCAAAGGCAGTATGAAATATGTATGAAATAAAAAGTCTCACATAATAATGACATTTTTATTAAACTAAATATCTTATCAAATCCAACAGTTAATAAGAATACTCAATATATATAACATAAATAAGCACAGGCTCAATTTAGTACAGCCTATTACCTAGAGTCCTTCCTGAGATAATGATAATACTGTAGGAACTTGTCTCTGTTTCCCCAGACGTGAGTGCCACCCCAGTAACACCATGCCCTGGTAAAAAAATTGTAATAATCGATTTTCAGCCTTTCAAATAAGTTGACTATACAAGGTTACACAAACTTCTTACTTAGTACAAAAGCTGAAATACCCCTAGCTTATTATTAAATGAATAATATATTAAACATAAAATAAAACAGAAATAAATAATTTTTTGAGTTATCAGTAAACTTAGTTGTATCTGTGACGCAATTCTTATCACACTACGCGTCAACAAACGCGTCCGCAACAGAAATACCAAATATTCTTTGAGTGATTAGTAAACTTAAATGTATAAGTGACGCAATTGTTGTCACCACACGTCAATGAATGTGACCGTTCGTTTTTTTATTATTAGACTAAAAAAGCATATGGCTCTCCTGATGGAAATGGAAAATATCGCCTATAAACACCTTTGGTGTTTATAGGCGATATTTCGTATCCGTGTGGCGGGATGGCAATGCCACATGCACAAGCTACCTTACCGTCGAAAACGGAACACGACAATGACATATCAAATTTTTTCTTTGTTTAAAAAAGTTTATAAGCTGATGATTCTCTAGATAGCACAAGAACTTTGAAGTGAAACTTCTTCCGAATCTTTGGGAATTGGAACTCGATAAAACAAAAAGCGACAATAAAAAGCGGTAAACGCATCGCATACATCTATATGTTTTAGCCTGCGAGAGAATGAGATAGAATACATTATACAGTGTTTTTTATTACTAGGTTTCTATGTGCGATGAATCGCAGCCTCCCTCACTCTTGTCTTTTTTTTTCAAAATAACTAGCCGATAGCATTGATATAAAAAACCCAAGATACACAATCGCGTCAGCCGCGAACCTGTCAATGTTATTTCTTTTCGTACACTGCTTTGTAAAAACAACTATAAGTCGTGCACTTAAGGTTGGTTATGCAAAGACATATGTTTTTGCCATATCTATAACTACTTACATGAAATTAGGGACACTTTTGAGTGTCAGTTTTGTTCAGGACTGTGCATCTAGGGTTTTTTATATCAATGGCCGATAGCATTAACAGCTACAAAAGCGACACTGAAGTTGAAACTTTTTATTATTATTATTAAGCGGTATATATTTACTTGTATATCTATTATTGGTATCCACGGACCACGATGAAAGTGTTACAGACGGCCAATCACTTGCCTATTACGAACTGCACAACTGCCTTCAACAGCGGACCTTCAACTTCTGCCTTCAACACGAAGGAAAATTAACTAGCGTCTATGCTTGTCATTATCGTATTCCGGTTTGGAAGGCCCGGTAGTAGGGATGAGGCGTATTTACGCGACCAAGTAAGACTAGTATTTACTCTCAAGCACGTACACCAAAGTACGAGCCCGAAATACTTTGAAAGTATTTTTTACGCACCACCTGACGCGAAAAGCGTCCGAATTGTTGACGTGAAGGTGTACAACGGTATTTTTATTCAAATAAGACGGAAAATTGTTTACTCAAAAAAATTACTTCCTAGTCTTAAAGTATTTTAATTTTACACGCGTTTGTGTTTTTTACTTGGAATATGTAGACGAGTCATTATCTTATGCAAGTATTTTTTACAACTACTTAAAAAGTTTTCGAATATTGGAACTATGTATTTTATTATAAAATGCTATTGTGTACCTTATTGACATTGCAACACAAATCAATTTCCTGTCGAGAAAAGATACTTGTCAGGTTTATGAAGTCTCAATTACCAAGTTTGTAAGTAAAAAATACTTGCAAAGGATAATAAACTATCTACGCGTGTCAATAAGAAGCACAATCGCGTGTATTATTAAAATACTTTTTTACTTGAAAGTATGTACACTATTGTGCACCTTATCACTATTCATAGACAAATCAATTTCCAATAAAGAAAAAAATACTTGAAAATATTCAACATCCTAACTTTTTAAGGAAAAAATACTAGTCTAGGATAACGATCTTTCAATCATTAACATAAGAACCACAATCGCATGAAAATTAGGACATTTTAGACTCTGAAGTCTACACTTATTGTCGTAAATATAAAGCTAAACGTGAAAATACTTTGAAAGTATTTGAGCGCTGGTTTTCATACTTGGCATATATACGGCGACGTACTTTCAAAACCTTGTACTCTTGTCTTGTCTTCCCGATAGCCGATAGACTTATGCATGACGAGAAACATGCATGTCCTCCTGCCATACGAATAGTAACGCACCATAAACATATTTGGTGTGTATGATGGTTTCCTTTTCTATCGGAACAGCCATATTCTTGTTTACCATTTAATAATATAAAAAAATAGGAAAACATTTAACTTACATTCCAAACAAAGCTCCTCCCAGGTGAGCAGCGTGGTCAAAGAATTTCCATCCCAACATCACACCCGCTAAGTCAAGACACATTATAGCTTTTATCGCCTGAAAAAAAGAAATATGAAGATACACGGTTGGTCGAGTGGTTAGCGACTGACTATACAATCAATGGAGCTCGGGTTAGATTACCCACAAGGGCAGGCATTTATGTGATGAGCATATTAATATTTGTAGGTTTGGGTATTAATAAAATAGAATAACAAAAAATAAGTATCTTCACGCCTGTATCCCTGAAGAGGTGGATAGAGGTACAACCAGTGCACCCACCATTGCCGATAATCATATTCAGACTCGGTTACACAATGTGATAGGTGGCAATCCTATCGCCAACCGGACACTTATTCAATCCTGGGCAACGTTGTTTGTATCAGAAAACTGAAAAAACACATTCATGATGTGTCCGATCCAGGAATCGAACCGGGACCTCATGTGGTCGACACCGATACTGGACCACTAGACCATAGAAACGACATAGATAATACATACATACATATTATCTTCACGCCAGATCCCTTACGGTGTAGGCAGACAGAACCGAGTGCCATACATCACGATCCTCGCAGGCTTGTCTCGCTTCCTCCACATTCATCACTCTTTTTAAACACACACACCGGTTGCGAAGACTCTTGACACCACCTTCGGACAGTACTCCATCAAACTGATCAGTGATCGTAGTATTTCAGTCTTGGTCTCCCCCGGTACCTACATTCTTCCACATTCGCATTGTATATCTGTTTTGTTAACCTTTCATCTACCATTATTTTTACATGTCGGAACCAACGGAGCATGCCCTTTTTCATCTTTCCACCGACACTTTCTTTCAAGCCTCACCTCTATCTCACTTCCACATTACGAACCCGGTCTGCGAGTATTACACTACATATTTTTCGTAGCGATCTCATCTCGATTGCGTTGATTCTAATTTCATACCCTTTCTGACATACCCTTTGCAGGTCATTCAGAATAAATTCATGCGCATAGCAACCGGTGCACCATGGTATATGCGCATGGTATCATGCATTACATGAAACAATCATCGATACGTTATTTCGAGAAAATAACACATCACGGGAATTCCCTAATAAAAGCCGCGGCCGACTATGAGCCCGACGCGTCCGCTACACCTAGGTTCACGAGGCCTCGCCACGTACTTTCCTATCCGATGATCCCATCACCACAAACAACACACATTTAGGAACGCGCACTACACTACACCGTCGTCGCCGATCTCGACGACGAAGACTTCTTTATCGTCCCGCGCCTAACGCGGGGCGCAATGTCACGACTCCTCCCACCACCACTATTCCGAACGTCGCACTAAGCCGTGCTCTGGTCTCGCAGGAGACAGCCCTTAGCGCGGGCGTTTATAGGCCCAATATTAATTTAAGTTCTGGCTGAGCACTCTGCTCGCCCAAAAAGCCCGGTGATGCAATAACGACCCATAAGGTCAACTGTAATAGCCATTTAGAAAAAAAAACCAACTCTTACTTCTATACAATAAATAACGTTGGAATTGGGGTTGGGAACCCTGACTTAAAATTGTGCTATTAAGTAATCTCCTTCTAATCTAATCTCTCACTCTGTTCTCCGCACACACTCTTTTTTCAACATCAGAGGTGTACCTTCCATCTCTGCTAAAAGCACATCCAAGATATACAAACTCATCCACTTGTTCCAGCACTACATTATGGACCACAACTCTTACATCCGTTCTGGATTCTTGTCATTCAAATACTAGAACTTTAGTTTTTTTCGCATTCAAATGTAAGCCTATTCTCCTACAATCATCATTCATAACTGTGACCAGCGTTTGCAACTCAGATGGGGTGAGCCTAGAAGTACAGCCTCATCTGCATAAAGCAGACGATTTACCACTAGATCACTCATGCGCATTCCCATTCAGTGATCTTAAAAATATTTCAGTATTTATATACTTTTATATTTCTATGTATTAGCATCGTTGACTGGCACCCGTACTACTTTGGGGTTAGATCAGTTTTGTCTTATTTGTTCACAGATGTTATTATTCAGAAAATTTAATGTACAAGAGAAGCTATGCTCAGTAGAAGCTGTGTTTCATTTCGTTAACATTCACTGAAGTGTTGAAATAATAATAAATTGTCCAGCCAAAGTCGAATTAAGTAACGCTGCAGCATATAATAGTATGATATATATTCGCGACCAAATGGCAGTCATCGTTGTGAATTTCATGACGCTTACACGTTTCATTCAACGAGCTTTTACGTAGGTGCAGTTCATGGACTACACTTCAGTTGAACACAAGTGGCATTGCGCATGACTTGTCTAGTACGTTAGTACATAATCTTTGCTTGAACACGACAATGACAAACTATTGGTGGCATCAGACCCGACTGAGATGTTGCAGAACTATGTTACCTATTTAGTAGTCATGACCTCAGTGACACATGTTAGCCTCTTCGTGCTTTATACGAGATGCCTCGCAGTGAGGCAGTTGACCTATTCTTCTATTAGAAGCACCTATCAACACGGGGTAACTGTAAATCTTCAAATCAGACTTGACACTGTTGGTCTCATTTCTTGTTCCACATTTATTTACTTATAAAAAATCTTACTTATTCTTACTTACAAAAAGCTTATTCATTTTTACATGTAAAAAAATTTACTTATTCTTACTCATAAAAAACCTACTCATTCTTACTTAGGGGCCATCCATAAAGTACGTCACACGAATTTTAGGACTTTTGAACCCCTCCCCCCGTCCTTGTCACAGGTTGTCACATTTTTATAACCCCCCCCCTGATGTGACGTCACAAATTTCATAAAACCGAAAAAACAAACAACTAGTTAGAAAATAATAAACGATTAATTATATTGGACAAACTATTGGTGGCATCAGACCCGACTGAGATGTTGCAGAACTATGTTACCTATTTAGTAGTCATGACCTCAGTGACACATGTTAGCCTCTTCGTGCTTTATACGAGATGCCTCGCAGTGAGGCAGTTGACCTATTCTTCTATTAGAAGCACCTATCAACACGGGGTAACTGTAAATCTTCAAATCAGACTTGACACTGTTGGTCTCATTTCTTGTTCCACATTTATTTACTTATAAAAAATCTTACTTATTCTTACTTACAAAAAGCTTATTCATTTTTACATGTAAAAAAATTTACTTATTCTTACTCATAAAAAACCTACTCATTCTTACTTAGGGGCCATCCATAAAGTACGTCACACGAATTTTAGGACTTTTGAACCCCTCCCCCCGTCCTTGTCACAGGTTGTCACATTTTTATAACCCCCCCCCTGATGTGACGTCACAAATTTCATAAAACCGAAAAAACAAACAACTAGTTAGAAAATAATAAACGATTAATTATATTAATGAAAGATAAAAAATTTAATTATCGAGTGTCCATGGACTTTAGATCCACTCTTTTATATCAGCTATTACTGGTAAATCAGGCATTTTGCGTTTTAGTATTTTAAATTTTAACATGTGACGTCACAAAACTATTGACCCCCCCATACCCCTTGTCACACGATGTCACACTTCGGTGATACCCTCCCTCCCCATTAACGTGTGACGTACTTTATGGATGGCCCCTTATAAAAAAGCTTACTCATTCTTAAATGGCCGGAAACGCAACTGCAAGACCTCTGGTTTTGCGGATGTCCATGGGCGGCGATGATCACTTACCATCAAGTGCACCTTCTGCTCGTTTGCCCCCCTCTTCTATACATAAAATAAAAATTGCGACTCTCCTGCTTACCCTTCAAGGTGCCCAGTTCCCAATTCTGGGAACTCCCGCACAAGACAACAAAGCAAAACTGTTGGTACTATTAGTATCTATATCTATATTAACATTATAAATGCGAAATATTTAGATGGATGTTTGCTACTTAATCACACCAAAACTACTGAACGGATTTGGATGAAGTTTGGCACACAGGTAGATAATGACCTGGAATAGCACATAGGCTGCTTTTTATCTAGAAAAAATGAGTTGATCCCGCGGGATTCACCAAAAACTTTTATAATGCAGCATGCTGCACGCTGCAGCTAGTAATATAAACAGGAAAAACTTGATTTTGTTTTAATTTACCTCAAAAACTTCTCAACCAAATAAAAAAATGTTTCACTTTTAGAAAGCTACACTATCCAGGAGTGATTTAGGCTACTTTACTCGACTGACCAAAAGAAAGTTATCATTTTGGGTCACGCAAACAAAGTCACAAATAACAGTGAGTAATAAAATGTCAATTACTTACCGTGCCCGCAGCAAATGTGTACATTGGTAAGAAGATGATGCTCAACCTAGTGTCAGGATACTGCACGCAAACATATGCCAAAACGGACATTATGGCTCCCGACTGTAAAAGAAAAATATTGATATCTTAATATGAAGTATATAGGTTTTTTATAAGATACTGATGGCTCATCATCCATCCATCAGTATCTTCTAAAAAACAACCATCGCCTAGCTATGTCCACCCTGTGCCATTTTATCTTCAACTTTCATCTTCAGCGTACTATTCAACTTTCGTTAGGAGCATTCAATAATTGAATGCGTCAAGGAATGCTACGCTAACATAGTCATTTGAATTTCTGTCAGCTCGTTGAATCATATGCGACGAGAACATTATACTTGGTGCGTTACAGCGCGCGTTAGGCTTTAACCTGTCATAGCGGATACGTCAAGGGCATGCCTCACGGGCGCTGTTGTCTGCGCTGACGCATGCCCTTGATGAACAAAAAATTGCATAGTGTGGACATAGCTGTTAGACACTAAACGCATTGCCATCCGTGTGGTGAGGTGTTATGCCACTTGCATAAGTTTACCGGCTACCGTTATTCTCCAAACCGGAGCACGACAATGACAAGCATTGACCCTATTGAGGTAAAGATAGGTAAGGCGATAGTACCATAATTCCGGGCAAGACGTTACTGAACTCCACCGCCTGTTAGTCACAATGGCGGTGACACGTACAGCCAATCGGTCGCATTTTACGAACTGCCTGGCAGATGGGTAGATGGTCTAGGTCTTCAAAGGGAGCCCGGACCAACACTAGGGGGCAAAGTTTTATTGATTATTGGTAAATTAATGTTAATAAAAATATTTATTTAAATACATATTATTTGTAAATGTACTGAATTAGATAGAATTCAAATACGTATATTACTCCAGGATACATTGTATCCATACTAACATTACAAATGCGAAAATCTGGCAGTATATTACGCTTTCACGGCTAAACTACTAGGTGGTAGAATTCTGCATTGTCTCGCCCGGGTCTGGTACCAACGTCTTACCTATTCCTGCCGCAATAGCGTCAGAACTTGTCACTATCGTGTTCCGTTTTGGAGGGGAAGGTAGCCGGTAAACTTATGCATGTAGCATTACACCTCGCCACAAAATAGCGACACACCCAGTGTCTATAGGCGATGGTTGACTCTTTCCATCAGAAGACGCGAGAAGCTTATGCATGTGGCATGAGACCTTGCCAGGAGATAGCAAGGCATCATTTACATCTTTGGTGTCTATAGGCGATGGTTGACTCTTTTCATAAGGAGAGCTTGTTTGCTATCTTATGACATTTTCATTCTTAAAAGGCCGGCAACACAACTACAAGACCCCTGGTAGTGTAGTTATCAATGGGCGGCGGTAATCACTTACCATCAGGTGAGCCTCCTGCCCGTTTGCCCCCTCTTCTATAAGAAAAACTGACGTAGTGAATTTAATGAAATTTAAAAACCATGGGTAATTTTTTAATCATACCATAAGGGGCTGAAATAGGTGAAAATTTGTATGAATTACAAGATCGTCAACGTCATGTTAGCTTCCATGTGGAATTACATCGCCGCTTTCTTTGTTACAATCAGAATTTTCCTAGAAAAAAGAATCAGGAAGGCTGTCTGTTTGTTTATGAAAGAAAAAAAGAAAGCTAGTCACAATTTCAGTGATGCCTTCAGCTTAAGCATAGCCTATAAGCTTGGCATTAAATGAAATTTGAAAATTAATGAGAATTGATAACGAAAAATTGTTTATTATTATAGGAGCCCGACCATTGCAGGGATACATTTACAATAAAATAAATAATCTTACCGCTCCAAGACTCAGTCCAGGCTGATTTAGTGCTACTTTATACAAAAAGCTGGCAAAACTGCTTATAACACCAGCACTCAAGTACATAGCCACAAATTGTTCTTTGCCCAACGAAGCAACTGCCGCTGTAAAGAAATATTAAATTCGGATGAGTCTTACAGTAGTTGCGTATGGTGTGTAACATCTGTGATAAGATATCTAAGTGATTTATGTTGGTACAATATAATAATCAACTCTACCACCGTGTGCTCATTGGCCAATTCAAATAGCGTGCGATCATTGGTTAATACAAATAGCGCGCGCTCATTGATCAATTCTATTATATTATCAAACAATTTCCGCACTATTCCTCTGTGGAACCAATTACCGGCAGGGGTTTTTCCAAGCGGATAGGATTTAGGGACGTTCAAGAAAAGAGCCAAATCTTTCTTAAAAGGCCGGCAATGCAACTACAAATCTTCTGATAGTGAGGTTGTCCATGGGTGGCGGTGATCACTTACCATCAGGTAAGCCTCCTGTCCGTTTGCCCCTATTTTATATATATAAAAAAACAAATAGCATGCGCTCATTGGTCAGTTCAAATAGTGTGCGTTCGTTGTTAAATTCAAATAGCGTGCGCTCATTGGTCAATTCAAATAGCACGCAGCAGCCACACTACCACTGCATTTCACAGAATAACCCCAACAAATTACAGGAAAGCGAGAGAAGGGATATTACGATTTGATATTAATAATGTAATAGCAGATAGTTATAAATTTTATCGTGTCGAAAGAATCAAGACTTAAACTTACACACTAAAAATTTCTCACAGAATAACTAATAACCACTCAATGGCGAGAGTTTGAGCCCCCTAGAAAAACCGGTTGACCCAGCAGGCAATACGTATAACTTCCTGCTATGTACATTAAGCACGCTAAAAAGTATGTTATATATTATATAACAATTTTTGAGTTCATAGATTTCATTTCAAGTACCTAGTTAAAGAGTACTTTTTTATTTTTTATAGCAGAAACTCCTGAAGGAATTAACTGATCTTGATATAATTTATGGCTATTGATGCAATTTTTCAGAGAAAAACTGATTAAATTTTGGAATCAACCAGTATATTAGTCTGGAAGTTATTTGAAAGAACATTTTTTTCCAAATTTATTTTATTTATTTATAAATTTCTTAAAATCTACTGTGTTGAATCAGTTCAATTTTTCTGAAAGTTTAAGTATTGGATTGAATACTTAACCAACCACCCACCAATTGAATGCCACCACCACGTTTTTAGTGATCCAGCCATTCGAAAGTTATGACAGTTTTACATACATACACACAGACATACTATCATTGTATAAATGGACAGAAAAGCTTCATCTTTTCTCTAGATGGACCTCAAAACATCGAAATCTAAGGTTTTCTTTTCAAAAATTGGGGCAAAATATAAATCCCGCTAATGTATGGGAGATAACTCTTTAACCTCACTAATAACACACAAGTAATTTTAACATTGTTTCTATGATACAAACCTGGCATGAAGCTGTAAAGCACGTACATATTTGCAGCCAAATGTAACGTTGAATAGTGGCTAAATGTTGAAAGCACCATTGGTAAACATTTAGCTCCTAAAAAAGAATATATGATCAGTTTTCAGTGGCTCTCAAATGAACATGAAATTCTATATATTCGAATAGTAAATAAGTATTATATCACCCAGTATCTTTAAGAAATTAGGTAGAATAAATGGAATTACTAGGAATTTCTGTTCACATTTGTTTAAGTGTTGGCAAATTATGTAACAGTCGTCAATCACCACACTTCAACCTTAAGGAATATTTTACTGAAGATAACTGAGATGTACTTTTATATGCTTTTAGAAATTCAGATTTAGGTATGGTATATAAATTGGATACTTTCCTTTGTCAGCACTTGATGGAACTGCTTTAAAAAAAATAAAGTATGGTATATTATTGTTTTTGTACTGCTATAGAGGAATAACTTAGAGGAACCAAAACTTTGGACTTCATAATCTACTGTGCATATTTTTACAGGCATAAAATAAATAATTTAACATATACATTATACATACAGTAAAATATTCATATAATATAGTTTAAGATCCAGGAAAAAGAGAACCAAATAACATGAATAAGTGATTAGGTAGATTGCCTTGCTTCTTCAATATTATTAATAGTTTTATATTGAAGAATGTTATTCATTTGTCACATACTAATACACAGGTTCTGGAGAATCTTGTTACCACCCTTGAATTCACTCTTATATCCCTCTTCATTTGCATATATATGACGTTCTTCATTATTTTAACTGGCCCTACACTCACATTTTAAAAGATGAAATTAACTTCACTTACTTCCAGCAGGATTAGAGCAAAAATATTTCACCATAAATGGTTGTAGTGCTTTTACTCGCCATGCTCCAAACACTAAAACATTGGCAGCAAGTATTGGATAGAAGACCTTCTCGCTTTGCCTCAATGAATTCCACCATCTTCTAAATTGTCCTGGTTCTGATTTCTGCTAATATATGAATTCAATATATACATAATATTTCAAACCATCACCCTATTACTGTATATTAATATATAAAGTGAAAATCAACACCCTTTTTAAAATAATTACGTGTTTGGTGGAGTATGAACTTTGGCACAGTATAAGTTTACAGTGTGTAAAATAGCAATGACTTATATTTTTAAATAATATCCATTATAAACACATTAAATTAATAAAAATATACATTACACACATTACATTAATTTGACTTAAATGGTGATATAAAAACATGTATATATTTTAATTTTAATTTTCTACAATTTATATCCCTAAAAACTCTAACTAAGCCAAGTCTCTCACTTCCTGTTTGCAATATTCTTAAAAATGGATCTCAGTCTTCAGTTCAAATATTAATATATATATTCGTTAGAAGTATTTATGTAACTTCAGAAGAGAGTAAAATGTAAGTTTTCTTTGCTTTACTCGTATTGGACTAACAGATTACAAACTACTAACATAGTGTTAGTAATTTAACAACTAGTAGAATAGAACTAGTCATTATCTACCTGTGTACCAATCAAATCATCAAATCCGTTCAGTAGTTTTTGCATATGAAATGAATGATTGCGCAAGCGATTGAGTAACAAACATCCATCCATCCAAACATCGAAATTTTCACATTTATAATATTAATATATATAAAAACAGCCACTTTACCTCATTAAATATCTATGAATGATATTAATTTGCAAATAGAACTATCATTATTATTTGTATTTAAAAAGCAACATTCTTATCCTGGACGAACAAACATTTTAATTATTTTATTAACACATGAGGTTGGCTAGTATAGAATGCCCTTAGGCGTTAAGTTAAACCTATGTACTTTTTGTTTGTGCATAGATATAAATAAATAAATAAATTCTTATGTAGATCCAACCCTGAAAATCTTAATTTGTAAAATATAACCAAGAACACTTCTATTAAATAATGAATACATAAAAGGAACTTACAAACTGTGACGATAACCTCTTTTGTTGTGCATTTAACCAGTTGCTAGGTCTTTTAAGTATCGAAGAAGTGTGGGCTCTAATATTCTCATATTCCCAAATAACACACCCTGCAAGACTAACTGATGTTACCTAAAAACAGTAACATAATGACACAATTCAAATATTTACTGAATATAAATATATTGCTGGACAAATAACACGAATTGATGTAACTTCTAAGTAAGCAATAATTTGTCTTGTGTAATGGGTGTTAGTCAACTATACTAATATGTAGATATACATATCTAAATACTATAACATACATAATAAAACACCCAAACCCAGACACAAATATCCATGCTCATCACACAAATCTTTTTTCCTGTCGGGAATCGAACCCAAGGCCGATTGATTCATAATTTGATTCACTCACCATTCAATCAATGAGGTGCTCAAAAATGGGGCAGTTATGATAATGACTTTAAAAAAAATAATAGTGTGATTGTGAGTTTCAATTTAAAATATTCTACCTAATAAATATCTTGCAAAATATTCTACCTAACCTTTGGAAAATAATTAAAGGAAGTCGGGGAAGAATGTACTTTTTGAATTAATTGGTGGTAGAATTGAGCATCAGATTGTACTGTAACACATACTTACAAGCCAGTTTGTAATATTAAAATAACCACTATTTATTTGTATATTTTTTACTAAATGCATATGGATATATACACGGTACATATACCAAAATAATATTTTTTACAATTTTTGTCTGTCTGTCTTTTTGTTTGTTCCAGCTAATCTCTGGAACAGCTGGACCGATTTTGATGGGACTTTCACTGGCAGATAGCTGATGTGAAAGGGAGTAACTACTTTTTTTCCCGAAATATTTCCATGCGGACGAATGCACGCTCAGCTAGTTGTTTAATAAAAGTGTTACAGTTTATTGTAGGCATTGGCAGGTTTTTTTGTACTTCAATTATAGTAGACATATTTTAAAAACTGTGTTAGTAAGTACAAACAGAACAATATTGTAATTAATATCGGCCTACGACACTTTGGTAACTAACAATACCACTGAAAAACTTCCGTTTCTATGATCTCCATAGGAATCAACGTCAACTTGGGTTTTCATTCAAAAATCCATTATTTTCTGTTTTTACTATTTTTAGTACAGTACTGTATGGTATTTCATTGTTACTGAATGAAACATCGTACAAAATAACATCAAGTTAAAATTCTTTTTTCAAGTATGCTCTTGGGGATAAATAAAAGGAATTAGTCCGCCATTTCAATCAGTGATGTGTGTTATGTGTTGGTTGCAGTTTATGATATAGGTTAAAAGTGTTTTGGTGTATTAATCAACAAGTAAACTTTAATTATAATCAAGGTTAGTTCAAGATGTAAAAGTTTAAATATCAATTAATAAAACATATTTTCCTTCAACAACCATATGGATGGTAACATCACTTTGGGTATGATGGTGCCTATATTTATTTATTTTCGTAACTTTTAGTGTTGATATCTATGATCTTAAAAAAATCATGTTATGAATATGAAATATCCTAAACAACATTTAAAAAAATAATGTTACTTTAAAATTGAAAAGAAATAAATTATTTAAAAAATATGAAAAAAAATATGTATCAACTAGCTGAGCCTGCGACTTCATCCATGTGGAAAAATTTCGAAAAAAGTAGTCCAAGTTACTTCCTATCACATCAGCTGCTTGCCAGTGAAAGTCCCGTCAAAATCGGCCCAGCCGTTCCAAAAATTAGCCAGAACAGACAGACAGACAGACAACAATTTAAAAAAATATTATTTTGGTAATATGTACCATGTAATATGTACTAAATCCTTATGCATTTAGTAAAAAGCGGTTATTTTAATATTACAAACACTCCAATTTTATTTATTTGTATTTGTATAGATTAAATCAAAGAAAATAATATTAATATTTATGTGAATAAATATATTTTTGTACTATAAGTATATGTTGTTTATTTTTTCCATATGTTTATGTTTACCAATTATATAAAAAAATAGGTTATTGATTTACTTTTTGAATTAAAAATCCTCAACTTACAAGTAGTCATATTTTATTCAAAATATCATGTTACATCTGAATTATTTTGTAGTTTAAACCATTTAAGTTAAACAATTATTACACCAGAGTATTGCAGTACTCAAAACCTCTCCAAAAATATATACTTTACAGTATCGGATTCAATCCAAACAACTCATAAATCACTTTTTATGATCGCGGTCCACCAGAATGGACAAGTGTGTCAGTGCTTTAAGAATAAACAAAAAAAAAACGACCGGCTACTCGAGCGGATATAAAACTAATATGTCACACATCATATAAAAATACTGTAAGGTTTACTCATTTTCTTCAGAATCTTCCATACTAGAGTTAAAGAAAAGGGCTACACTTTAACATCTTAGGAACACTAATCTTGGTAACTGTTGATTAAAATTGAAAATTTATCTGAATGGTGTTTCAGATAAATTTTAAATGGACCAATTAAAAAATGATGTGCCATTTTCATACCTCCCTTAAATATACACCTATGATTACTAGAGTTTGTTAAAGGTTTACTAGGTTATTTTTATACTAGTTCACTGCTCCATCTATGTTCTTTAGCAGTACCAGTTTTGGTATAGATGCATGACTTATTGGGTTTGAATCCTGGGTCAATCAAATAACTCTAAAGAAGTTTTTCTGGATTAATGTACTCATTTTGTCAATAGGTTGCCCATCAGTTCAGTGGCGTAACAATAGGGTGGCAGGGCTGGCAAAATGCCACGGGTCCCCAGCCCAAAAGACCGAGCAGAGCTCAAAAATATTTTTTTACATTGTATGTGTACTGACTACGCCGAAAATCTCGTTATTAAAATTTAACTGAGTACAACGTGACGATTTTTACTGATAGGGCCCCATCAAAAGAATTTGCCACGGGCCCCAGATGGTATAGTTACACCACTGCATCTGTTATAACATGGGACTTATAATCATTATTAGAAGGTGGGCTTACATTTGAACTCTGATATGCTTTGACTGATCATTAGAGTTCTATTTTTGCCATTTGGCTATAGAACCCAGAAAACCAAATTTATAATCATCATACAGTCCTGTAAATGTTGATATAACTGAAAGTTAGTTTCTATAACATATAAAACACGCATTCTTGAAGATATTTTTATGTACTTACCCCAACAGTAAATAGGAATGGTTTGAAGAGAGATGAAGGGTATAATTGAGAGGATTCTACTTCTATTGCCTCTAGAGGGTTTGCATTATTGGGCTGTCTGATACTGCGTCGAGAATTGTGAAATGACTTGCGGTACTGAAGTCTAGTAATTTTGAAACTATGTGTTGGTTTTAACAGCACAGGTTTGCTGAAAGTTAATAAACGTAAGTTAAACAATTTGAAATCTTTAATTTACTCAATCTATGATAGTTATGACTATAGTATATAATGGAATTAGAAATACCAGTTCAACGTCAACTCTGCAGCGCACCAGACATTTCTAAAAAACATATTATATATTTTTTTACAATTAAGCGATATTACATTATGTGGATAATTATTCCAAAAGTAATCTTGTTTTACAGATGCCTATTAAATGATCTAAATTCTAAACGAAATTTTGAATATTTTGTGTAATCAAAACGTTGACATTTTTATTTCTTGCTACTGTCAATTTTGACAATTCACTGACAATCAAGGAACTTATATACGGTAATTGGAATTTTACGAAGCAATATTTGAAAAATAAAAATGTACTTTATTATCTTATACATAAAGTTGACATTTGTTGCTTACTTAACAGAGGGGAAAAACGTTCTGAGCAAGACAACGAAAAGAGTGGATGTTGTCCCTTTCTTGCAATTGCCAGTGTAAATAAAACTATCTGATGGTAGATTTTTATATATTCGGTAATCGTTAAATCCTTTTTATTCATACATGTCGATAAATACATTAGCATAAAATATATTGTAATTAACATAGTGAGTTCTAAAATGTGCTTATTTTAATTATTACGTAATTACATAGGCAATGCAAAAACTGTTTCTCGAATTAGTAGAATTACTTAGTAGTAATTTGCAAACTACACATGGCCGCACTTATATATGGTGATTGGCGCTTTATTTAGTAGAAAGAGACACACTCCAACCATGTCGTGGTACTCTTCGGAACGATTTTGAAGCGCGTGTGAACATTCCGGGTAGAATGTAACTTCCTTGCTATTACTATCATGAAGCTGTATTATTCTGAAGGCAACACTTTTAATACCTACTAGAAACCAAATTTTAAATACTGCTGTCATTTTCTGAGGCCTCTTTCTAACACAGCTGTATAAAAAGAGATGAGATCTCAGGTCAGGATCTCTCTCAGAGATATCACGTAAATATTTGTTTCAATTGATTAATACGAGTGCTAGCTCCATGAAGCTGTATTATATCTGCTGGCAGCACTTCTAATACCTATTTGAAACACGATTTTTAATATTGCTGTCATAAAAAGAGCTGGGGAGACCTCATAGACAAAGATATAACGTAAATATTTGTTTCAAATGATTAATACGAGTGCTAGCTCTACCTATACCTAATACTTTATGGCTAGCTCCACCTGTACCTAATATCTCATATTACTATCAAGTATCTATTATAAATCAGCGCATCAAAGGGCTGTCTTAAGTTGGCAGGGAGTAAATTGATTTTGTATTATTTTTTTGCTATTTCAACTGTTCTTAATTGTACGAGCAAAAAAATTTTTGTACGTTTTTAGGTTTTTTTAATTTCCAAAAATTGAGTATTAAGTTAGCGGGGGGAAATTATTTTTTTTTTGTATTCCAATTGTTCGTGAACTTTTCTTAATTGTGCCACCAAAAATTTTTAATACTTTTCAGTTATTTTTTTATTTTCAAAAATTGACTCTTAAGTTGGCGGACGATATTAATTTTTTATATTTGTTTTGCTATTTCATTTGTTCGTTAACTGTTCTTAACTGTGCGATCAAAAATTTTTTTGTACATTTTTTTAATTTTCCAAAGTTGACTCTTAAGTTGGCGAGGAAACTGATTTTTTATTATTTTGTTTTGTTATTTCAATTATTGTTCTTTAACTGTTCATAGGGTTCCAAGACCTACAATAATATTGCGCAATATTTTTATTGTGCAATAATATTGAATGCCCCTTTGATTCCAAACGTTCAATAAATTCACTCAATAAAATTGACAAACCAGTCTGATCAATATTTTCCTGTGAACAACATTATTTGCAGACATTGACAGATAATAGTTGTCACAAAAAAAAGACGCGTGGCTTTCGGAGACTGCCGCGGTAAAGCTATTGCATAGCATTTTTTATCAACATATGCAATTACAATATTTATATATTTATTTTATTTATGCAGCATTTTTTTTTCTTTGTATTTTTCCTTTGATATTAATTCAAGTTACGTGGTATATTGAGCTTTAAACTATGTACATCTACCAAAATTTACTAATATTATCTCAGCCATTTGCTAACAGACAGAAATATATTCGCTTTTATGACGTTAGTATGATGATTTTTCACGCGAACGCTGAAACCACAGGCGCTAGTAAAACGTGATTTGACAAATCACGTTTGGCGATTTGTTTAGGTTCTGACTCCTGAGATGATTCAGAAATTCCAATCATGTTTTATTGTGTATAAGTTTTCTTGAGTTACTGTCTTTAATTGATGAAAGTCTGCGCAACACTTTTCAATTGCTGGTTTGCTTGCTTAGGTATCATCAATAGATTTCCATATCCACGTTGAAAAAAATGAATTTCTTCATATTCAACATACTCAAGGTTCTACGTAATCACTGGCAATTTATAATGGGAAGAAAATATGTAGAACACTTTGCTTATATAATTATTTCGTTTTCATTACAAACTGCTAGTTAACAATTGGCATCAAATTGGTCACAGAATCGAATGAAAATGTTTAAAAATCTCAGACACATTTATTAAAATGAAGTACTGTTTTTATCTAGAAAAAGTTTATTTGGTCTAACATGTGATATCATAGTCTACTCTCAGACTATATTTTAACATAATATTCCCATTATCTATGAACTATATAACGGTAAGTCCCTAATCAATTTTCGAGTGTAGCAATCTTATAAATATATTGCCATCTCCCATATTATAAAAACTACTTAATTATACTAAGGCATTTCGACATCTTCAGGTAATCACAATTTAAACTCATAATCTACTAAAAAAGTAGAAGTGGTCACGCTGAATGCATGGGTGCTGCCAAGTACATACATAGGGCACACTAAAAGTTTTGCACTTCTAGCTAATCGGAACTATTTGAATTTCGAATCTTATATTTTTAAAACGTTACAACTTTCTTAGTAATAAAAAAAACAATTGGCGGGAAATGATTTGTCAATTGTTTTTTATCACACATCAAAGTTCTACGTACGCAACGAAAATGGAATTAAGTCGAAAAGATTTTAGAGCGATGATTTTTTATGATTTTAAAAGTTCTCTTTCTCCGCAAGACTGTGCCGCTCGTCTTCAAATGCTTTTGGGAGAAAAGCACCTTGTTTGAGCACCGTGAGGCGATGGTTTGCTGAATTTGACAGAGGTCGAGTTTCTTACATGAAGAATTTCTTGAATGGCGGCCTTCAACTGCCGTTAACGAAAATAATGTGGCTATTGTTAAGCGGTTAATTGAAGAAAACCCCCGGATTACCTATGAGACAATTCGAGGACTATTGGGGATTGGTACGAGCCAAATTCAGAAAATTTTATAAGAAGAATTGATAGTTCGGAAACTTTGTTGTCGTTGGATCCCTCATGAACTGACAGCGGAGCACAAGTGGGCTCGCGTGGAATGGTGCTCACAGATGCTTCTGAAGTACGTCCACGGACATTCTAATGATGTTTATGACATTGTCATAGGAGACGAAACGTGGATTTATTGTTTTGAACCCGAAAAAAAACAGCAATCTTGTGAATGGGTGTTTGAAAATGAGAATAGGCCAACAAAACTGAGACAGGCGAGAAACGTTGGTAAAAAAATGATCGCGTTTTTTTCTCAGCTACGGGTCTCATTTGTACAATTCCACTTGAAGATCAAAAGAGTGATAATGCCGAGTAGTATTTTACCATTTGTTTACCCAGGGTGTTAGAAAAAGTTCGCGAAAGACGACCCAAAATCCGCATTCTCCTATACCATGATAATGCTTCTTCACACACGGCCAACAAAACGAAAGTCATTTTTAGCTTCCGAAAAAATACATCTCGTCACTCATCCTACGCATAGCCCCGCATAGCACCTAGCACCCTGTGATTTCTGTATTTTCCCCAAAATCAAAGATTTAATGAGTGGTTTAACTTTTACCAACTCCGAAGAGGCAGTGATAGCGTTCAATCAGCGCGTAGAAAACATGCTTTCAGATCTGTGGTCCTCCTGTTTTAAAAAATGGTTCGATCACATGAAAAAATATTTAAAATGTAAAAGAGATTATTTCGAAAAGCAATAAACAATATTTTAGTTATAACATGTTGTTTTTTAAGTTACGCAAAACTTATAGTGTGACCAACGTATTTGATATTACTGATTACTAAAAAAGTGCGGGAAACATAAAACCTGGTGGCTGTGTTTTTGGTTTCACGGCATATTTAAAATTTTATGAAATAAATAGATGATAGTTTTCTGGTATTGTATATATGTAAATATTTAGTTTATTGTATGTAAATTGTTTTTCATTCATCAGCTAAGTAGGTAAGTCTTTAATAGGGTCAGTGCTTGTCACTGTCGTGTTCCGGTTTAGAGAGTAAGGTAGCCGGTAAACTTATGAATGTGGCATTAGACCTCGCCACAAGATGGCAACGCACCATTACATCTTTGGTGTCTATAGGCAATGGTTGACTCTTTCCATCAGGAGACCCGTCTGCTTGTTTGCTATCTTATAAAAAGAAAGGTTAAGCCTGACTGCTTATGCATCGCGGTAGTACAGGTAGTTGAGGACCTACCAAAACGGCCTACTTAATTCTGCTTCCAGTAGTAAGTATGACAGAATAGCTTAAAGGCCGGGAAATTCGCACGTGTTCGCACAAGATCGGAGTAGTAGATTACACCGGATATACCTACATCGTACACTATCAAGCATTTGCCTACTTCCGTTTTGCCAGAGATGACACTCCTAAAGTATTGATGTGCAGTTTGTTCATATTTACAACTAGCTGTTACCCGCGGTTTCGCTCGCTCATATTCACTTTAGAATTTATTTAACCTTTCTTTATAAGCTACTTTATTGAAAATCTCTACAAAGTCGGGCGGGCCGCTAGTATTGTATAAAAAATAATATTTACATATTCATTTTAGTTATTTATATAGAATATTTTTATTATCAAAATTTAAGTAAAACACGTATGATTAAAAATACCTATCGGTAACATACCTATCGAACAAACTAACGTAGTTATGAAAGGAACTTGTAATACCCAACCCAAATCTGCCTATGACAATATTATATATGCCGAACTATACCACAAACCTAAATAAATTATACCTATCTGTAGGATCGCTATATATGTAACACACCTATCTAACGTAACTGTATTAAAAAATCTGTAAGCCGGTTAACCCTGCAGGTCATCCCTGAAACTTCCCGCTAAATTGAGGTATTTTAAGCTCAAAGAAAAAAATATGTCTAAGCATAGAGTTTTGAGCTCAAATAGTTCAAAAAACTAAAGTTTTTTTAAAAATGATAGTTATTCAGTGTTCGAAAAGCTGTATATTTTTTCAAAATGATGAATGATTTTTCGAATAACATTCAACACAATTTTTGAGCTCTAAATTGTTTTATTAGGCAAAAAACATCTAAGAAATAAAAAAAAACCTTTTCAAAAACTTTCGTCATTGATAAATCCCGAAAGAATCAACCGATTTTAATCCATTTTACGGTATTTGACGCAGTCTTTTAAGCAGCTTTGAAATTAATTGAAATTAATTAGCTTGAAAGTCATTTTAAAAATACGAAGTAAGTTTCATGTAAATAGCGTAATTTTAATATTTGGCAATTTGAATCGATTTTCATTTTGGAAACGGCATTTGACGTAGTTTTTTAGTACTAAAATAACGTACAGGGTCAAAAAAATATTGCTTGAAAAATTTCAAAGTTAAGTCGAGAAAAAGCCTTTTTTTATTTTTCTTCAATTCATATGAAATTTCATCCAAATTTGTCCGAAAAAAAATCATACAATTTTTATTCCACTATTTCAACCTCTTAGAGGTCAAATTTTGAACAATAATTTCTAAGTGGATGCATGCGTCATAAGAGGGATACGTGTGCGAAATTTCAACTTTCTAGCCCTAAGGGTTTTGCCTGTACGTTTTTATAAAACTTTCATGCCCTATTTTACCCTGTAAGGGGCTGAATTTTGAAAAACGCTGAAATACATAACTCATGTTTTGCCGTAATCAATTTATACGTAATTTTATGCATGTATGTCCAAGGAATATAAAGTTTCAATGAAATTTCATCCCCTATTACACCCCCTTGAGGATTGAATTTTAAATAGTCTTTCTTTAGTGGATGCGTACGTCATAGGAGGAATATGTGTGCGAAATTTTAAGTTTCTTTACCTGACTTAGGCGTTGAATTTTGAAAAATGCTGAAATACATAACTCATTATTGTTACTCCACTCAATTCATATGAAATGGACCTGATTCTTGGATTGACCATATTCTTGTGTCTTCCCCGGATTATGTCGTTAATCATGGACAACTTTCTGCTCCCGAGTTTTCACGGCATGATTTAATTCACGTATCTTATAGGGTCAAGCCACCCAAACCAGTACCTCAGCTAATTCAATTACGCAATTTCGCTAGAATTGATTATGACCAACTAAGGCAAGATGACTCAGCAATCGAGTGGAATATGACTGACACAGCTGTTTGTCTGATATGGTAGAAAGTCTGAATAGGAACATTCTCTCTCTTTACAACAGGCATGCTCCTATTCACACTGTTAAAATAAAGCGTGCTCCCGCACCTTGGATCACGTCTGAGATTTGTTTAGCTATGCAGCGGAGGGACCGCTGCTTTCGGGCATTTAAGAGAAACAAATGTGAGGATTCATGGGCATCCTACAAAATAGCTAGAAATGTTTGCAATCGACTGGTAAGAGCTGCTAAACGTCATCATATTCATGAAAATTTACATAATATATCGTCGGCAAATATGTGGAAGTTTATTAAGTCATTAAATGTCTATAACAATAAAAGTGCAGTTGCAGTTTGCCGCGTCAAGTTTTATTGAGCGATTTAAATGTATATTTCTCTACTGCTCCTATCTTGGATCTTGCTGTCAAAATCTCTACAATTTCATGTCTCCAGTCAATGATGAACACTAAACATGAACAGTTTAATTTTTCTGCGGTAACCTGTGATGATGTTAAAAAGGTAGTAGCGTCTATCAGTTCCAGGGCAAGTGGCTTTGATCAAATCCACAGAGGTATGGTTATCCCCATTATTGAATTTGTTTTGCCACCGTTAACTCATATTATTAACCATTCTCTTGCTTCGGGCGTTTTTCCTTCTCTTTGGCGGAAAACATTTATCCTTCCTCTTCCTAAAAATTGTAATCCCAGTTCTCTTACGCATTATAGGTCCATTTCTATATTGCCATTTCTTTCCAAAATTTTAAAGGCTGTAGTGCGTAAACAAGTAGCTCATTTTGTATTAAACTCTAATTATCTAAGTCCTTTTCAATCTGGCTTCAGACCTGGTCACAGTACAACCTCTGCACTGTTAAAAGTTACGGAAGACTGTAGATCTGCAATGGAAATGTCACAGGTTACTATTTTAGTTCTGATTGATTTTTCAAGTGCTTTTACTGCTGTCGATCATGACCTCTTATTGCTGATTTTAAAATATGCTGGGCTTTCGTCAGTAGTACAAAATTGGTTTGAGTCATACTTACGCAACCGACAACAGGCAGTTCGCGTCGATAGTAGCACTTCTGACTGGTGCAGCATATCTGCAGGTGTTCCTCAAGGTGGTATACTCTCTCCACTTTCATTTTCCATTTTTATTAATTTCATCGTGTCCCTATTAAAATGCTCTTACCATTTGTATGCGGATGATCTACAGATATACCCATGCTTGCATAGAGGATATTGAGGATGCCATAGCGAGACTAAATGCCGATCTTCAAAGGATATATGACCGGTCTAATAGATTCGGAATTGATGTGAACGATTCCAAATACCAAGCCATAATTATTGGCAGTAAACGTCGACTTGAAAGCATACGCGTGGATTCCTTGCCATCTATTTTATGTAACAAAATGCCGATTGCTTTCAGTTCGCATGTTAAGGATCTTGGTTTGGTAATTGATAGTACTTTGTCGTGGACACCGCATGTAAATGAAATTTGTCGTAAGGTAAATTATACGTTACGTTGTCTTTACAGACATAAAAACTTTTTACCGACAAACACTAAAATCCTATTGGTACAATCTTTGATCTTTCCCATGATTGACTACGTTGATCTCAACCAATCACTTCTCAATAAATTGGATCGTCTCCAAAACAATTGTATTCGTTTTATCTTTGGTTTGAGGAAATATGATCACATCTCTATTTACCGTTCTAAGCTTAAGTGGCTCACCATCTTCAAAGACGTCGTATGAGATTATTATGTATGCTGTTTTCTGTTTTATACGATCCATCCGCTCCTACGTATCTTAAATCATATTTTCAATATCAATACACTTCACATAATCGTAATCTTCGATCTAATAATGATCTCACCCTCCATGTCCCCTTTTGTCGTACTGATTTTCTATCATGTTCGTTTGTCCGTCAGGCTATAAGACTCTGGAATGCACTCCCTGCTGATGTTAGGAGGGCAGATTCAAGGTATTCTTTTAAACGGCAAGTCAAAAATCTTTACTTGGGCATTGTTCCTGATTGATTGCTTAAATACTTATATAATTTTATTTATGTACTTGCTGCTGTGGTATGAAGACATAAAAGAGTATTTAAATAATATATATTGGTAACTATGTATTTTATTATATATTTCTCTATAGTTATGAGTATATGTATTTTATTCTTAAGTATTGAATTATTTGTATTCATGTAAATTCAATATGTGTATTTATTTATATAATTATATTATATATAAATTTATGTTTTAATTATGTGTTTTTATTGTGTGAGTTTTGTTTTCACATAACTAGTGTGTTCAACTAGCACTAAATTAAGTTTCAATTTTTATTTTCTTCTTTCTATGTGCACCCCTTGTGCCCTCTCTGTACTCTTTGGAGGTTGTCTGGCAGAGAATGCTCTTGGGCGTTAAGTCTACCTGTGCAAAAGTATGTATGTGTGTATGTGAAATGTCATGCAAATATGTCCAAGGAATAAAAAATATATAAAATATTGTCTCCTATTTCATCCCCATCGGAGTTGAATTTTGAAAAATCCTTCCTTAGTGGATGCCAACGTCATAAGAGGAATACGTTACGTTAGGATTATGAGTTTATATAAACCTTTTGACCCTCTAAGAGGTTGAATTTTGGACGACGCGGAAATACATCTCATTATTTTTGTCGTATTTTTATCGTAATTTTGTACAATATGTACTCAATGCATACGAAATTTTGTACTTGATCTTTGAAACTTTTACGTTTATTTTATTTTAGTGAAGATAAATCGCAGCAAGACGAAGATTATGATTGTTGATCGACTCAACAATAACTCGCCCGAAATAACAAAAATTGCAAATTGTGACGTCGTTTAATCATATGTCTACCATGGAGCACTGATATCAAACACAGGTGGATGAGCGGAAGAGATCACATGGCTATCACCAGGTCCGCCATGGATCGGCTTGGGAAGATATGGAGAAACAGAAACATCACAGAGGCTACTAAAATTCGAATTGTCAGGAAGTATCTTCACGCCCATACTTTCAGGGCAGGGCAGGAATTGTCAGGGCACTAGTGTTTTCTTTTCATTTTAAGAGAAAGTGAGAGAAAGAAGATAGACGCTTTAGAAATGTGATATGAATAACCTGGACACAGTTCCGAACCAATGTCTCAATCCACGAAGAACTGGATATAAAACAACGTCTTTCTTCCATCGTTCAAAGTCGTATTTTCACTTTCTTTGGACATACACGTCGTGAGGATACGTCTGTTGAGCGACTCGTAGTTCAGGGCAAAATTGAGGGCACAAGGGCTCGCGGTAGAGCACCAATGCGCTGGACCGACCAAATCAAAGCAGTAATAAATGGTCCACTACACGAATGCGTGAGGCAAGCAGCAGTACGAGAGGAATGACGACGAATCGTGAAGCTTGCCACCGCTACTGGCATGACGACCACGACCACTGTGTCAAGAGTGTGACGACAAAGAAGAAGAATTATGTATATACCATCTGGTAGACTTATGGAACTAAGTTTTGTGTCGTGGGCTCCTTTACTAATAATATAAGACACGGTATAGGCTCGCCCGTGTATCACCACCAACGAGTCGGGAGTAAAACCAAAGAGTACTACTTATCTACTCATGTAAAAACTGTCGCTCTTTAAAAAAAACCATCTAATGTGTAAGAAAAATTTTTTTTCGTCTTTTATTCTTAATTTTTATTGCATTTTATATTATAACATAGCAAACGAGCGCAGAGTTATCTTGATGGAAAGAGGCAACTATCACCAATAGACACCAAAGATGTTATTGATGTATGGGAAAAATTATTATGCCTTAGTGCTCATATCTGAACGTCAATTTTTTTGCGATTTGACATAAGATTAAGCGAAACAAACATCTTATTTAAAAAACCGGCAAAGTGCGAGTAGGACTCGCGCACGAGGGGTTCCGTACCATCATAGCAAAAAAAAAAAGAACGAAAAAACACGGTTATTGTATGGGGACTTATGATAATATTTTAATTTTAAGTATTTGTTGTTACAGCGCCAACGGATATACACATAATTCGTATAAATTTCAGTTTTCTAGCTATGTTTATGAGATGCCTGGTGACAGGCAGACAGGTGGCTTAGTAATAGGTTTCCGTTTTATCTTTTAGGTATAGAAGAACCCTAAAATTTATTCTTTCATACAATTTG
Organism: Apodemia mormo; assembly: GCA_036924255.1. NCBI lineage: Eukaryota > Metazoa > Arthropoda > Insecta > Lepidoptera > Riodinidae > Apodemia > Apodemia mormo. The sequence goes on from JAUPFN010000001.1 coordinate 23,652,064, forward strand.
CCCTCGTGTGATTTAAAAATTGGTTGGCAAAAATTTTTCACGATTGTAAAACTATTTACCAAATACTATTAATTACAATTATGATAAATAAATAATTCATTCCTAGAATTATTTTTATGGAATTAAAATTTAAATACCATACCCTATTTTACTAAACATTATTCTTTTATACAGTGACTTAGGCATAATTGATAGACAAAATAATGTATCTATCGGTCCTTACTCCTTACATATGAAATTGGCGGGTATAATTAGTTTGTTACCTCAGAATTCGGTTATTTAGGAACCGATTTTGAAAATTCTTTTTTTGACTTCCCGCTACGTATGTAGATAAGGAAGTTACTGATTTTGCTCCCATTTTCGAAAATTGAATTTTCATCAGATCTCCACATTTTGAAGTCCTAGGAACCTTTTCCGACTTTTTTCACGATGACGTCAGTATGTCTGTACGTATGTGTGTGTGTATGTGTGTGTGTGTGTGTGTGTGTGTGTGTGTGTGTGTATATGTAAACATTTCATAACTTTTGAAGAGCTGGACCGATCGAAACGCGGTTGAAAGCGTTCGATTGGATTCCGCTCAACTTAGACTTCCTGAAAATTGGAACCAAATCGGGCCAGGAGTTTTTGAGAAATTTTGAAAAAACCTCAATAAATTTTTGGCAAAAGAGTATTTTTTTTTAAAAACTTTCAGATTAAAGTACCGATTGAGTACAAAAACTATCAGCTCTATTCTTAAAAAAACTACCTCTAATGCCTAAATTGCATCAAAATCGGTTTATCGGTTTGGGAGAAAATTTTGAAAAAACTGTTTTTTCGACATAACTTCGAAATTTTTCAACCAATAATTTTTTGGTATTTTATGATATTTTAGTACTAAAAAAACTACGTCGAATGCCGATTCCAAATTTAATATCAAATCTTATTTTCAAAAGTTACAGCTTTTCAAATATTAAGATTACGTTGTTTTTAGCAAAAATACTTAATATTTTTGAAATAACTTTCAGGCTAATACACCGATTGACTTAAAAATCTTATCAGCTTTTCTCTTCAAAAAACTGCGTCAAATACCATCCGTTGGATCAAAATCGGTCAATTCCTTTGTGATTTGTCAATGCCGAAAATTTTCGAAAAAAAAAGTTTTTTGACATTCTTCGAAATTTAGATCTCAAAAATTAAGTTGACTGCCATTCGAACGATCAAAATCGATCATCGTTTCCAAAATATACAGCTTTTCAAAAATCATTACTGCCATTTTAACAAAATGGATGTTTATAGTTTTTACTCTTTTGAACTTAAAATACCTACCTTAGCGGGAAGTTTAAGGGATGGCCCGCAGGGTCAACCGTTTACATATTTTTGTTTGTGAGGTTATAACGTGGGTTATAACTTATAATCCCCGTGTCGTCCAATTTTATTTTGGTGAGGCGACATATTTAATCGCAGTTCGCTGTAGTATGCTGTATGAACTCAAAGTTTTATCGCAAAAGCGCTTCAGGAATCTTCGCCCGATATTGTAGCGCGGCCCTTTACTATTTAGGCCGTGGTGTGGCCGCGTTCCGATCCGGTAGTAATTCTAAAAAATCGATACAGTGTTTTAAATGTTATATTATACAATAATAATTTTTTAAATATTTGCACACCATATAATGGTAGAAAATGGGCCCAAATAACGGTAACATCGCATGTCTATAGACAGCAAACTTGTTAGTAGTGCTTTGTTATCCGTATGGTGGGATGGATATACCACATACATAAACCGGCTATCTTACCCTCCGAACTGGAAGACGATGATAACGAGTGCTGGTGCTATTGCGGATGACCCCGTGACGTATTTACCCCGTGTTGGTCCCGGGCTCCTTTGAAGAATAGGCTAACTGCCGTTCTGCCAGGCAGGTCGTAAAAGGCGACCGATTGGCTATTCGAGTCACTACCATCGTGGCTACTAGGTGTAGAGTTCTGCATTGTCTTGCCTGGGTCTGGTACCACCGCCTTACCTATTCCTGTCGCAATAGCGTCAGTGTTTGTCACTGTCCTGTTCCGGTTTGGAGAGTAAGATAGCCGGTAAATTTATGCATGTGGCATCAGACCTCGCCACAAGATAGCAACACACCATTAACATATTCGGTGTCTATAGGCGATGGTCGACTCTTTTCATAAGATGACCCATCTGTTTGTTTGTTATCTTATGATATATAAAAAAAAGGATGAAAGAGGTAAGGCGGTGTTATCAAGTCCGGGTGAGACGTTACGATATGGTTTCGATACTTCTATCACTTAGTTTTAGAAAGCAAACAAGCAGATGGGTCTCCTGATGGAAAGAGTCAACCATCGCCTATCGATACCAAAGGTGTTAATGGTGCGTTGCTATCTTGCGGCGAGGTCAGGTTTACTTAGGTTTACTAGCTACATTTCCGTCCAAACCGGAACACGACAGTGACAAGCACTGACGCTATTGCGGCAGGAACAGGTATGGCGGTGGTACTTTACTCGGGCGAGACAATGTAGTACTCTGCCACCAAGTAGTCACGATGATAGTGACTCATATAGCCAATCGGTCACCTTTCACGATCTGCCTAGCAGAACAGCAGTTGGTCTATTCTTCAAAGGAGCCCGGGACCAACACGCAGAAAAGTGTACACAATGGTAATTTCACGTTTGGCCAATTGTCCGTTTTTACGAACTGCCTAGCAGAATTGCAGATGTATTCTTAAATAGAGGCAAACATAATGGGGAAAAAACGAAAAAACTATCAAAACCACTTCGTTTTTACATTAAACGCTTTAATGCAGAAAACGTAGACGTTTTGTTTGTGAATTCCGAAGTAATCGGTGAACGGAAATTCCGTTTACCGGAAGTAATATGATTCACTGCATTTTCCGCGAATCAAGATCATTAAATCGTACTTACAATAGTCATGAAAGAAAGAATAACAGGTTATAGCTTTATTAATGTTTTTCAAGCCTTTTAACGACTACTATTAAAGCCGGATAAAGTATAGGTATTTGTACGTATATTCTATATCAAGGTCAGGGAAGAATCAGCAATAGACCAGCGATGAGTCGTAAACATGCTTACATCGCGATCGTCTAGCTTCGAGAGTCCTGTTTCTAAGGGGTCTTTGCAAACAGCCGAGCATGTTGGTTCTACAATAATAAAACGAAGGGGGGTAAACGAGGGGTGGCTCAGTGCGCATGCTCCATTCAGAATATGGAACAAAACGACCCTACGTAACTTCAGTACACAGCTGAGTGTTCAAAGACGCCAGACTATATTCAAATCTGCACAAACGCTTAGGACCATAAAATCCTACATTCTCACAAAGTAAGTACCTTTTCATTAAATGAAAGCGAAATACCGGCGATGTTTTGTAATCTTTAAGTTTTAATGCTTGGACTACAAATAGGCGTTAAATTGGCTTAAAAATAAACCATGACATATTATTCATTATGGTGAAAGTGCAAAGCGTGCTCTAATGAATCGGCGGAATACACGTGTTATATAAAAATTAAAATCTATTTTCATTAATTATGTTATTTAAGGTTTTTAATAAATGGGTAATTAGAATGGCGTCGAAAAATCAATATAGAAATAACCACGTGAATTTGTGATGTGAAGTTTCTCGTTATTATTCTTAACTAGTATTTTCTTACTGCCAAAGAATCTTACTTGTACTGAATAATAAGAAGAATATTTTTATGATAGAGATGAATTATGCATAATTGAGTCCTTCTGTTGGCGATGTTATGGTAATTTAGACGATAAATATTCTAAATCAATCTACCTAACTTGTAAGATAAATCTTTGAGATTGATTTTCATTTCGCTGATTTTCACCATCGATTTTCACCTATAAATACATAATATGAACAAATATTGAATATAGCTCAATACAAAGCAGTTTTGGTTCTTAAAATGGAAATTAATAGTTTACTTGACGTCTTGGAAAAATTATCACTTAGTCATATGAAGGTGTTGACATAATATTTGTATTTTTACGATGATCGTAGGCTTATAGATAAGTATATAGAATTTGTTTAGCTCAAAATTATTTGTTTATTGTAAGCTAAGAATAAGATGGGAACGAAGAGTTCATAGTTAGCTGTACCACTAACATATCTTATTTATATAAGACGATCTAAGAAATTTATATTTTGAAATTCTTAGAAGTAAAGTTGTAAGCTCACCTCACATACCTATCTATCTACCTAATATTGTGTTTATTCATATAGTGGCATAAGAATTTTTGTTGCGTTATAGGAGATAGTAGGCAGTCTCATTGGTTGTGCGTGTGGTGGTTGTTTGATTCCAGAATAAGCAATTCGCTCTATGAAATGTGCAGTTTTAAGCACGTCATAACGAAAAAGGTTATAGGTATATAATTATTTATAACTGTGAACAGGTTATATAGATCTGTGGTTATACACAAGTAGATATACATATCTAATAATACAAAAAATGCTTCTTATGACTTTAAGGTATGACATCTGAGACAAAAACCACCGTCTTAAATATTTCTGTGGTGGTTTCATTCCACTATAAGCAATTTACTCTATGAAATTTTGAGTTTATAAGCAAACCGCAAAAAACGTAAAGGTTCTCCGAACACTATGCATCATTAATTTAATCACAAGCACGTCATAACGAAAAAGGTTATAATAAGTATTTATAACCTTGTATAGGTTATACACAAGTCGATACATATAATAATAAAAAATGTTTCTTACTTGATTTGATTACATGGCATTTGATTGCGTCTGGGGCAAAAACCACCATCTCAAAATATTTTCACCAAGATAATGTTAATGGTGCGTAAGACTTGTTTTAGTTTAGCAGAAAAGTATTGGTCACATAAGTTTTACATTTTGACATAGAGACTAACAACTCACCCTTCTCTACTCATTTATTTGTCATAAACTACAAAAGTTGGTTATCGCTTTTCATCACGTAAATCTAGTTGAGTGTTATCTGCTTCGTTATTATTTTATTTTTTTTAAACTGAAGATCTTAAGTTCGAAGAAGATCCGGTTAGGAAGGTGGGTAGCCGGTAAACATATGCATGGGGCATTAAGACCCCGCCTCTAGGAGAGTGATGTAGAAATCCCTATAGACACTAATGTCTATAGGGATTGTCACTTGTCTCTTTCCGTCCGGAAAACCAGCTGCTTGACTGCTATATTATGATATAAAATAATGTTTCTTTGATTTATGTATTATCGAATCTAGCAGTCGTAGTCCGGGGGCTCTTTACGATACATACACAAACTGCCTTCTTTCAGATTTTCTACAATGCACTTCCGAAAAATAAGCCATCTGCCATTTTGCCAGGCAATTCGTTAAAGGCCAACCATTGACCAAAAGTATCGTCAGTATTAGATCGTCATAAAATTTAGCATATATAGTATACCTATGATATACTTTTTGTGGTGAAAGTTTTGGGATATGCGCGATGTAGTAACTCGCCACTGGATGGCGCTACAGCATATCGCTGTTACAATCTGGCAGGACAACGATTGTTGGTTCAGCGAGTTATATACACCTAACAATTTCATGAGTAAAGAAAGTAAAAAACTATGCTGTAACAGCATCATAGTCAATACAAATAAGGAGCGCTATGAGCAGGTGAAGTTTGCATTAAGGTTAGGCGACATGAGGAGTTTCTTACACATCTATACATCTATACAAATAAATAAAATTGGAGTGTCTGTTTGTAATATTAAAATAACCGGTTTTAACTAAATGCATATGGATGTATATCTACACGGCACATATACCAAAATAACATTTTTTACAATTTTTATCTGTCTGTCTGTTTATTCCGGCTAAACTCTGGAACGGCTGGAGCGATTTTGACGGGACTTTCACTGGCAGATAGCTGATGTTACAGGGAGTAACTTAGGCTACTTTTTTCGAAATTTTTCCAGCGGGCGAAGTCGCGGGCTCAGCTAGTATTTTCTACAAAATAGAATAAACTATCTGTCGTCTAATGTATGAGATAAACGGAAACTGATCGTGTCACTACCATCATGACTGCTACGTGGTAGAGTTCTACTTTTCTTCATGTCATGATACGGTACGATTATCGACTATCGTATCATACAGTAAAGTATTGTATCTTTATAATAGAAACTAGTAATAGTTTAGTGGTTAAATTTGGTCTTCGTTCATCGTGTACAATTTTCCCCGTGTTGTTCAGGGCCCCCTGTGAAGAGTAGACCATCTGCCATTCTGCAAGGCAGTTCCTAAAAGGCGAATGATTGGCTATATGTGCCACTAGCATCGTGACTACTAGGTGGTAGAGTTCTGCAATGTCATGCCCGCGTCTGATACTACCGCCTTTCCTATTCCCCTGCCACAATAGTTATAGTGTTTGTTAATGTTGTATTCTGGTTTGGAGGGTCAGGTAGCCGGGAGTTATGCGGGTGCGGCCAGTAGACATTACATCCAACACAATATTGTAAATTGTAAGGCATTAAACTTAGGTGTTAATGGCGATAGTTATATATAAATACGCTGGACAAATTATACGAATTGACCTAACCCCAAAGTAAGCAAATTATTTACTTGTTGTATGCATGTTAGTCAACGATATTAAGTTAGAACTCAACTCGAATTCAGAAATGCGATCAATTTATATTCATTATTACATAAATTTTCGTCCTGGTCGGAAATCGAATCCGAGCACCATCGATTGCGTAGTTAAAGTGACCACTCGACCAAAGAAACAATTAAATTGAAGTAATATAGGTACCTAATTAACATGTAACGTTTTTTTCAGAAATGAAGCCAAAAATAAACCCACATTGCCTCCTAAAATCGTTTTTTAAACTTCACGCATTGTGACGCCCAATTTTGAAAGATCGTTGTTCAATATTTTGATGTTTTAACTTTAAGTAGCGTGGCTTAGTGGCTTGGCCGAAAATTACTAGTTCATAATAAACTTGTTTATTAGCGCACTCATATATTTTTGTAAAACAAAAGATTAGCGATATGTATAGATTATTGGGACACATTGTTATGATAGACGTTGGTTTAATAAGCTAAGCTTATGTTAAATAGTATTTTAGTACCCTGCTTGCAAAATCTTAGGTGCTAAATTTTTCATCAATTACTTCAAATGAACATTTACAATAGGTAATAGATTTAATAGCAATTAGACATGGAACCGTATTCAGATGATTTACTATGGCTGGTGGTATGTGGGTTTGTGGTGGCGTTTATTTTGGCGTTTGGAATTGGTGCCAATGATGTGGCGAACTCGTTTGGAACTAGCGTTGGGTCCAAGGTGCTGACATTAACGCAGGCATGTGTGTTAGCAACTATCTTCGAGATTGCAGGAGCTGTATTGATAGGTAAGTCAAATGAAATTGTTTTAATTTTAATAAGTTTTGTCTTTTTGTTGATTCGGGCCCTTTTTAGGAGAAGACTTTGATTAACCACCTTACTGTTAGCCATCGAGTAAAAGGCTGTATGACTAATATCGTGACCACTTAAAGTGGCAGAGTTATGCATAGTCTCGATCGATTTTTGATATCACCGCATTCCTGCCGCAATTAATTCAGTGTATGTCGCTGAAATTCTGTTGAATTGGTGCGAATTTTAGAGTCCAAAAGAAATGTATTCGAGCAATATGTGGTGTTAATCAGTTACATTTCTGTAAACCACTTTTCAAGTCTCTTAAAGTACTTCCCTTACCATGTTTGTATATTTAAGAGGTATGCGTATTTGTAAAAAAGCACCAAAAGTTATGTAAAACAAATGCTGAAGTCACTGGTAACTCATATTTTAGGAATAGTAAAAAATTATATGTGCCTAACCAAAAATAAAATATTTTTACAAAAAATGTGTATTGTATGTCTATTATTATATACAATCATATTCCTGGTAGTCCTTAATCATTGCCTATAAATAAATTTCGCAAAAAGTTGTTTGATTTGCTGTTAGATAAAACTTATTATGATAATAATGAATTTTTAGCCGATAAAATTAAATGTTAATGGATAGAAATATAAGTTTGTTGAATTGTCCTTAAAAAATGTTCAATTTAGTAAAATTTTGTAAATGGTGAACATTTTGTAAATTATAAAAAAATTAATTACTCAAAATACGAAACTTGTAATTATAAAAATAACTTTTGTAATATGAAATTATTCTTGTATATTTATAACAAGTACATAAAATAGAGAAAAAAAGACCAGCCCGCTGAGTTTCTTCCGCCAGATCTTTTCAGTGTGTGGCCGCGTTCCGATCCGGTAGTAATTCTAAAAAATTGATACAATGTTTTAAAAGTAATATTTTTTTAAATATTTGCACACCATATAATGGTAGAATATGTTGGTAACTTAATTTATTTTTAACAACTTGTAACACCCATATTCTTGCAAATAAATATTTTCTTTCTTTCTTTCTTTCTGTTCTGTCCCAGTTTGAAGGGTAAGGTTGCCAATGAACTAATGCTGCAGCGTTACAACATAAGGATAACAACGCGCCGTCGACAAGCATTGATGTCTATAGTCAATGGCTATCTCTTTCCATCAGGTTAATCATCTGCTTGTTTGTTATTTGATAAAAAAGAAATTATAAAAAGGAAAATTTAAGTGTAGCTTAAACCAACGATAACAAGAGACAACTTATAACAAACGGACTTTTTATCCTGTTACGTTACGTCCCCTTTCCCTATTAATCTCCTTTCAATTACAGTATCAAAACTTTATTTAATTTAAAAGAATTAATACTTGAAAAAAAAATATGTACAACAAACAGAGAATATATTTTATGTACCTACATACTACGTTAATACATAGTCTTTGACAAAAAAGAACAAAATTATTAGTCCATGGACCATGTCCGAAATAACCGTAAAACATACATATAAATAATCTAAGTTCAGTTAAATTTCAATAACCGCCTCCAATTTCCCTATTTCTCTAAAACTCAGTAGGTACTTAAACCTAAATCACCCAAAAGAGGATGAATCTGTCCTCCTGCCTTACAATTTTATTACAATCAGTTGAAAACGCTGTCATGGGATATGACCTTGCAGAAAACTATTCCGGCGATGGTTGACTCTTTCCATCAGAAGACCCATCTGCTTGTTTGTTATTTTATGATAAAAAAAAATAACAAACCATTGTTTGTCTCTTGGTTTTTCTAATGGAGAGCCATCTCCTTGTATGCTATTCTACGATATAATTACGTTGTCCTCCCAAAAAAGATGAACATATTATTTTAACACAGCGTGCAGTACGTCTAAACAAAGATATCCAGCCAAAATGTGATTCAGAGGTCTAAAACTTTTTGATTCTTACGAACAAAATATATTTTTCTCTTTTTTTTAATATCATAAGATAGCAAACAAGCAGATGGGTCTCCTGATGGAAAGAGTCAGCCATCGTCTATAGACACCACAGGTGTTAATGGTGCGTTGCTATTTAGTGGCGAGGTCGAATGCCACATGCATAAGTTTACCGGCTAACTTACCCTCCATCGGAACAGGATAAAAACAAGCACTGACGCTATATACTATACGCAGAAATAGGTAAGGCGGTGCACAACTCTACCACCTAGTCGCCACGATGATGGTAGTGACTCGTATAGCCAATCGGTCGCCTTTTACGACCTGCCTGGCAGATCGGCAGTTGGCCTATTCTTCAAAGGAGCACGGAACCAACACGGGGAAAATAACGATTTACGCCTTTTTGCATAAAATAATCCACTTTTAACGCAAGAGTGAGTAGTAAGTGGTAAATAAACACAAAGTGGGTTATTTTATGCAAAAGGTGTAAATCGTTATGAGAAAAATTTATTTTGTTCGTTAAAATCAAGTCTCCCTGAACGACGTTCTTTTTCGGATTGATATTTTTGGTTAGACGTACCTACTGAACGTTGTGTTGAAATATGATCACCTATTTCGAAAAGACCTTATATATTAAAAAAAACGTAACAACAAAAAATTAGTACGAAAAATTTCTATAGAATTAGAATAGCCTGAATAATGATACTGTGAACCATTACAGACTATAATAGACGTTGATGATGTATTGGCATTGTGGCAAAAGCATAACGCCTCGTGCATAAGTTTACCTGCTGGCTGCTTTACGAACCTTAAGAAAAAAGTAAAGCGGTGTTATTGAGTATTACAACGTAGTTATTAAGTATTAATAGGTACTCGACTATTTTGGTTATCACCCCGGTGGCAAAACTATGGTATGTTTTATCAATCGTTCGCAATTTATAAACTGTCTGGCGGGATGGAATCTATTCTTGTAAAAGGGATCAGACCAACACGATGAAAATATCACCTGAATTTATAATGAGACTTTAAGTCCTAATATGGGTTCGACACAAAATTCACATTATGTCATGTCGGAATAGACGGTCATATTGACAGTAAAATGGATCTTGTTTTTTTCGCCTCTCTTGTCTCATTAGACTGAAATGAGTGTTGATCATATGAGGTACCAGGTTCGATTCCCGGGTCGGGAAATTAAAAAAAAAAGTGTTTTTATAGTTTTCTAATAAAAACAACGTTGCTCGGGGTTGGAGAAGTGCCCGGTTGGCGATAGGCTTGCGATAGGCATTGTGGGACTTAGCATCTTCGGCTAATCGTGGGTGCTGTTGTGTCTTTGCTTACCTCTTCGGGGATACGGGCGTGAAAGTACTTTTTTGGCTAGTATTAAAGCAGTTGATTTATTCTTTCAATTATTTTAACGCAGTAAAACTGCAGCCATTGACTTCCCATTTCCTGTATCTCAGGAACTCTGCATCAGATCTTCAACAAATAAAAATAAATGGGACAACACGGGGACTATACCTACCCTCTTTTAAGTCCCTTTTTTGTTTGTAAATAAGGAACTTTCAAAATCGGTTCATGAATGGCCGAGTTCCGAGGTAACCAGCATAAAAAACATACAACGGAATTGATACCACCCTCCTTTGTGAAGTCGGTTGAAAAGAGCCCGAGTCAACACGGAGTTTAATGATATTGTAATTCTATATCTTAATGTAAGGTCGGGGCAAAAGTATTTTCGTATTGTTCATAAAAAGGAAAATATTTTTTTTAGGTACTTAAGTATAATTTTTTATTTATTTATAATATGTATGTGCCGTTTTGATCGATGACTTGTTGCCATCTTGTGGGTAGTGCCATGATCCTATTCCTGTAGAAATTTTGAGATTTTTGATTGAAAAAATCTGACATGTAGTGTTCACAGTCATTGATATAAAAATCCCTAGATGCACAGTCCCGAACAAAACTGACAATCAAAAGTGTCCCTAATTTCTTTTAAGTAGTTATAGATATGGCAAAAACATATGTCTTTGCATATCCAACCTTAAGTGCAAGACTTATAGTTGTTTTTACAAAGCAATGTACGAAAATAAATAAAATTGACAGTGACGCGGCCGACGCGATTCTATTTGAAATGAGTGCACAATTTAAATTTGTGCACTCATTTTTGGAGGACGTTTTTGACACACTGATTGTGTATCTTGGGTTTTTTATATCAATGTTCACAGTGTTCTTTTGAGGTCTGCTTTATGCTTCCTAAAGAATTCTGCAATGACCGAAACAAGAAGAAATCTGACGGAGCAAGGTCAGGGCTATACGGAGGATGCATCAACACATCCCAGCCAAGCTCTCTCAATTTTTGCTGCGTGACTAATAAGAATGCGGTCTGGCGTTGTCATGGTGGAACACCACGCCCTTCCTATTCACCAGCTCCGGCCGGTTTTTCTCAATATCTTTTTTTAACCTCATCAGTTGCTGACAGAAGAGGTCAGAATCGATAGTTTTACCCGGTGGCAAAAGCTCATGGTGGACGATTCCTTTCCAATTCCACCATACACATAACATCACTTTGTCTTGAGTCAGGCCTTGCTTTGCCACGGTCTTTGGGGCTTGTCCATGCTTCGAGCATGATCTTTTTCGCACATTCTTATCGTAAGTCACCCATTTTTCATCACTCGTTATCAACTGTTTAAGAAATGGTTCGGAATTGTTAAGTTTTAACAAAGAATTGCAAATGGAAACACGTTGCATTAGGTTTCTCTCAATGAGGTCATGTGGTACCTAAATGTCAAGTTTTTATTAGTACCCAGACTTTCGTAACTGACGTAAAACTGTTTCATGATCAACATCCAGTTCTTCAACAATGTCGTAGCTACTAATATGTCGACCTTGCTCCACTTTCTCAAATATGGCACTGATTTTATTTGTGACAGGACGTCCAGAGCGAACCTCATCTTTTCAACTAAAACTTCCAGACTTGAAACGCTTGAACCACATTTGTGCTACTCTTATTGATACCGCATTAGGTCCGTAAACTGCACAAATTTTATTCGCGACGTTCGTCGCATTTTTACCTTTTTTTGTAATAAAAATTTAAAATGTACCAAATTTCTTCGTCACATACGTTCATTTTGCTTGCTTGAAATACGGGAACTAGTTCTTTTTTTTATTTATTGTATCTTCAGAATGTCACATTTAATGTTATTAAAACCACCCAGTTACATTCAGTACAGCCAAAGAAGTTTGATTACTAATAATACATTCAAAATACGAAAATATTTTGCCCCGACCTATTAATATGTACAAATTACGTGTCACGTTGTTTGTCCGCTATGGATTCCTAAACTACTGAACCGATTTCAATGAAATTTTGTAGATATGTAATAGTTTTTATATCAATTAACCCCCCTTCCTCTCAAGTACCACCAAAATATTCAACACAAGTAATTTGTACCTATGGCAAAATAACGTTTGCTGGGTCTGCTAGTGATATAATATAATCCATATTAATAAAAATGAATCGCCGAAATGTTTGTATGCACATAACTGCAGACTATAAATAGTACTAAACGTAACATAATTTTGGAATAAATGCACGAAATTATTTTTTGTCGTATTCATTAATAGTCAAGACACGGTTTATACATAAAAAATGTTAAAAATCATACGAGTAATTACTTTTTAAATTAAGCCTTGCCCGTGTGAAGCAGGGGCGGGATCAACCCGAAAGTAAGCAATTTATTTGCTTGTGATATTGTTAATGTACAAAGATATTATTTTATTAATACATAGAAATACACATACATATAAATACTGAAATATTCATACTGATATTATAAATGCGAAAGTCTGTTACGCTTTCACGGCTAAACCGTTGGACCGATTTTCATGAAATTTGGCATGCATATAGTTGAAGATCCGGGCAAACATAGTCTATTTTTTTTTCAAAAATCAGTCCCTGGAAGACTGAAATAGGGGATAAAATTTTTAATAAAAGCTTACTAATATACTCGCGGGCGAAGCTGCGCGGGTCAGCTAGTATTTAATAAACACCCAAACCTAGGAACAGTAACATACCTATATTACACAAATGTGTCACAAAACTGCCCCTGTTGGAAATCGAACGAGACTAATCAATCTATCAATGAGGATTGTGTAGTCAGCTGTCAGAGTCGCTAACCGCTCGACTAATGAGCCCGAACTAGTCTGCTCGACAAGTTGAAAATGTGCTAAAAGCGTGTATTAGCACATAAAAAATTGCAAAAGTTATAAACAATTAAAGATGAAAAACATGTCATTTCGTTTTTGCCAATATTTCGTAAACTGTTAATATTTAAGAAATTTCAAAGAAAGAATCGGAAAGAGGAGGAAATTTCCAAGGAAAAATTCATAAATCCCGAAAATGTATCTCCATTAAATAATGGAGATATAATTTAAATTTAACGCTGAAAATAGGAGGTCTCCGCACGACATTTTTAGGTTGCTCGCACGGCCTGAAAAACGAGTACGGCACATAAATTAATTTATTTAAGGTATTGAATATTCTTTTTTAAATTTGAAAAAATTATGATGTATTCTGAACACTATAAATAATCTCATGGAAATTTCCTCTTCTTTCCGAATTTTTTGTTTCAAATTTCTTAATTATTAATAGTTTATGAAATATTGGCAAAAAACGGAATGCCATTTTTTTCATCTTTAATTGTTTATAACTTTTGCATTTTTTTATGTGCCAATACACGCTTTTAGCATATTTTTCTAGGCGTCATTCCGGATCCAATGAGCTATCGCACATAATTTTAAGAGCAGTATCTCTATTTTAAACGATTTTCAACTTGTCGAGCAGACTAAACGGTCATATTCTATATGAGTAAAAAGTAAAAACACTTCATTTTGACTTTTTTTGCAGGGTACAAGGTATCAGATACCATGAGAAAGGGAATTTTGGATGTCTCACTTTATGCTGACGGCGGGGAGCGATTGTTGGCTGCAGGATGTCTGGCTGCTCTGATTGCTGCAGCTGCTTGGTTAATCTTGGCCACTGCACTAAGACTTCCCGTATCAGGAACTCACTCTGTCGTTGGAGCCACTGTTGGTTTCACACTCACAGCAAAGGGACCTGTAGGTGTGCGATGGTCAACGCTTGGAGCTATCGGTAATTACAAGCTTATGCAACTATGTCGATGTGTAAATATCTTTCCTCTCGGTTGCTGCATATTTTTTGCGGGATTAATTTCGGAAAAGGGATGGAAATGTGAAAAAACCGGGGAAACGCGCTCTATTTACGCACGCGCGGTGGTGGTAAACTTCCGCGAGCAATCGCGCACCTTAATGTAGAATTACATATTATATTTTCATGTATATTCGACCAATAAAAGGACGAATAAATTGGCTTCACATATATTTCATAGTAGGAAAACATGTCAGATGTTACACATCATATGCGGCTACTGGAATACTCGCTCGTTTTTTTAGTGTTCATGCAGGCATTTAGACCGCCCCGTTGGTCGAGTGGTTAGCGACCCTGACTACGCAATCAACGGGGCTCGGGTTCGATCCCCGACGGGGACAAGCATTTGTGTGATGAGCATAAATGTTTGTATTTCCGGGTTTGGGTGTTTATTATGTATGTAAAAGTATTTATATATGTTTTTCTATGTATTAGTATCGTTGACTAACACCCATAACACAAGCAAATAATTTGCTTACTTTGGGGTTAGATCAATAAGTGTAATCTGTCCCGTGAATATTTATTTATTTATTATTTATTATTTCCATCATCTCGGCCGAAGACAACTTCTGCTAGGTAGCCTTTCTCTAGTGCTTTACTTTCAGCTGCTAGTCAAGGCATTGTCGATCTATCAACAATTTATCAAGGGGGCCAGTATACACTACTGAATTCAGTGCATAATTTTTTATTTCATAAGGTAGCAAACAAGCAGACGGTTGTCCTGATGCACAGAGATAACGGTAGAGTTTTGCAACGACTCGCCTGAGTCTGGTACCACTGCCTTACTCGTTATTGGCGCAATAGCTTCAGTGCGTCTCGTTGTCGTGTTCCGGTTTGGAGGGTAAGATAGTCCGTAAATGTATGCAAGTGGCATTGCCATCCTGCCACGAGGATTTTTGGTGTCTATACTTGATTATAGTTTATACATATACATTTAACTAATGGGCTGTTTATTACCGAACTTTTATTTGCCGGCTATTTTACAGTCTGATCCAGGCTGACAATGACAATCATTGACACTACTGCGACAGGAAAAGCTAAGGCGGTGGTACCAAAAGTCGAGAGACCGTAAAACTGTAGATAGTAGTCAAAACAGTATTGATACATTTTCACTTCGTCCGCGTTTTGTGAACTGCCAACATCTTCAAAAGTATCCCGACCAATACAAATACTATTTACCTTACCTTTAATTTCTTTTCAGTTCTTTCGTGGTTCATCTCGCCCGCTTTAAGTGGCGCAGTGTCAGCGTTTATATTTTGGTTGGTGCGCAAGTTTATTTTACAAGCACCACAACCACTGGCTACAGGGTTACAAGCTTTGCCGTTCTTCTACGGGGCTACTATTGCTGTGAATGTCATAAGTGTTGTTCTTGATGGACCGAAATGTAAGTAACTAATACACAGCAGATATTAGTACCCAATTCTCTTAATACTCTGTAGATATCAGTACCTAATACTCAGTAGATATTAGTGTCTATTACTTAGCATATACTAGTTCTTAATACTCAACAGATATTGATAAATAATACTCATAGTAGAGGAGCACAATATGCTAAATAGGTAGTTACTCGAGTGTCGTAGGAACCTGTTGGGGTTTGTAGATCAAATTGTAGGAAAAATAAAAGATTATATAATGTTTTTCTTTTCAATGGTAGGCAAAAAATTTCAGATAAAAAAATGTTTTTAAAAAACTGTGACATGGAAACACTAAATCGAGTCAGATTAAGGTATGGTGGATTAATTGCAAGCTAAAATTTAGAAAATCTGACGATTCAAGTGTAGCGTAAGGGAGTGGGAGGTCACAAAGTTGCAAAGAAAACGTTGCTTTGACATACTCGAACGCGTCTGAATTTTCTATTATTATATAGGAAATGATGTAATAATGACGAAAAAAATATAATCTGACTATTTCCACAAGCCGAAGATATTGGAAATTTGTTTTTTTTTCTGCCCTAGTTACCCGACTCTATATAAAAGGCCTATATATGGTGAAGAGCCTCAACAGTATGCAAGGTACAACCCCTATGTAAATCTGACGCGCTCAAGTAAATGCAAAAATCCCCTCTTGGGCTCCCCTACTATCAGTAGATATTAGTGCATAACACTCAGCAGATATTACTTGGTAGTCACACTAAATTAAACGTCTATTGACGCTCCAGTTGAACGCGCCTTACCATTCAGGAGAGTCGAATAGCACTTCACTCTATGAATTAAAATGAATTTATTGCTTCACCCTTCATAGAGTGAAGTCCTATTCGACTCTCCTGAAGATGCTTCGGCTGCGAAGTGAAACGTGCGTTGAGTACATAATTTGTTTGTCTGCCTTTACTTCTGACGTGGAAGAAAGTGTGGTGGAAGTGGGTGGACTACTGTGCCGCTGTGGTCTTCTCAAATTTTCAGGCCTAGAATAAGTTTGCCCCATTTCTTACACTACCTTTCCTTTTAGTTGCATCACAGCAGTTCCATATACGGTTTCGTAGAAATTTTGCGCAATAAATACCACAGTTTCTTCTTTAAACTAGTGAAGATATTATTTAAACGCCGTAAAACTGCATTCAACCGACTTCCAATCTTCTGTATTTTTGAAACCCTAGAACAAATTTTTACCAAGTTCATATGGGACCAAGTGAAAAGAAAACAAAAAAGAATTTTGTGAATCGGTTAATAAATGACTGAGTTCTGAAGTAACATAAAATGTACATTTAAAAAATACAGCCGAATAGAGAACTTCCCCTTTTTGGGAAAGTAACTTCACGCCGGTATCCCTGAAGAGGTAAGCAGAGGTGCAACAAGTGTACCCACGATTAATCAAAGATACCTACTTGATCCCACAATGTAATAAATGGCAAGCGTATTGCCAACCGGGGACTTTCCAATCCCAGGCAAGGTTGTTTCTATCAAAAATTTAAAAAACATTTTTTTGACTGGAGATTCGAACCCGGGTACCATGTGATCAACACCGACACCAGACCACATAGACCACAGAGGCAATGCACGGAATTTTGTTGATAAAATATCGCCGCATCTACATAACGTACTTCTATCAAAAAATTTGTTATGAGTTTTGCGATATTACGTACGTATTAACAATATTTGTTCTTCCATAGTGTTAGCAATGGACAACATTCCCACCTGGATAGCTATAACGGTATCAATGGCTATTGGAGCGGCTGGAGCGATCTTAGTTCGAGCTTTTCTTGTACCGTATTATCGACGTCATCTCAAGTCACCGCCCGTCAATTTTACCCTGGGAGTCTCAAATGGTAATTTAATAATATTAAAGCTTTTACTAAGTGGTAGAGTTCTGCATTGTCTCGCCCGGGTCTGATACCACCGCCTTACCTATTCCTGCCGCAATAGCGTCAGTGCTTGTCACTATCGTGTTCCGATTTGGAGGGTAAGGTAGCCGGTAAACTTATGCACGTGACATTAAACCTCGCCACAAGATAACAACGCACCATCAACATATTTGGTGTCTATAGGCGATAGTTGACTCTTTCCATGAGAAGACCCATCTACTTATTTGCTATCTTATGATAAAAAAATAATATCTGTAAATAAGTACCTACAACTGGTACATGTTAGGAAATAAGAAAAAATAAATTTCAGTGCTTAAAAGTTTCCTCGTTTTAATCCGGACGCAGTGTCTTATCCGAATTTGGTACCTGTGCATTATCTTTTACTGTCGCAATAGCGTCAGTTCTTGAGCTTTTCATGTTCTGATTTGGAGGGTTAGGTACATACTGAGCTTATGCACCAACATTAAATCCCTACTACACGAAAGTATTATTATCATCTTTTGTCTATAGGCGACAGTTATTACATAAGACTATGCTTTTATTCATCCGATAGTCGTTATTATAATAGACCGGGATAATATAGCTTTCTAAAGGTGAAAGAATTTTTAAAATCGGTTGAGTAGTTTTTGAGTTAAATCTATACAAACAAACAATCAAATCTTTCCTCTTTATAATATTAGTGTAGATAGACTAATATTAAGATTTTTCTTTGGAGTGCTAAAACCCCAATATTTTATCATCCGACTCGGAAATGCATTACGCACATCATGTTTCAGCTCAATCGGCTAACTACTAGACAAACGAGAAAACAAACATACTAATATTATAATTGAGAAAGTTTCTCTGTCTGTCTCTTCCTCTGTATGTTACGCTTTCACGGTGAAACCGCTGAAACGATTTTAATGATATTTGGCACGGAGATAGTTGAAAATCCGGGGTCAAACATAGGCTAACTTTTTTCAAATATCCCCCTAACCCCTTAGAGGTTAAAATAGGGGATAAAAATTTGTACGAAAAACCGTACAGACAAAATAACTTAGCATGTCGTCCATAGCAGGCGCTTTCGTGGGCAAAGCTGCGTGGGTCAACTAGTTAATTATAATCTCAACTAGCGATCGCTCTCTGGTCGAATCTCTACCATCTACATTAATATATTCTTATTAATATTGTAAATGCGAAACTTTGGATGGATGGATGTTTGTTACTCAATCACGCAAAAATTACTAAACGGATTTGAATTAAATTTGGCGCACAGGTTGATGATGATCTGGAATGGCACATAGGCTACTATTTATCTCGGAAAAATTAGGTAATCCCGCGGGATCGCCAAAAACTTTTATAACGCAGCGGGCTGCACGCTGCAGCCAGTAATTCTATAAAGCTTAAAGCATAAATATCTATTTATAGAATAAACAACCTATGATTCATTTTGTTCATAGACTATATTATTTTTTTAAGTTTGAAAAAATACTCTAACAAACAAACAAACGCATGGCGATGCGTTTATTATTTAGTGTAAGTATAGTAATATAGCACAGTTGAAGTTTCAACTGTGCTAAATTACTTATTCCTTTGTTCGCGCAATTTTCGTAAAGAGAGGTACAAAGTTTCCGCTCCAAGTATTAATATATAAAAAATATTATTACTTTCAGAGACTACACCAGCAAATACACCAACACACACAAAATCTACCATACCACAACGTCCTACTTCGTTGATTTCAGAAGACGGAAAACTATTGGAGGCCATTGCAGAAAGTGCTGAAATGGTAACTCTAAGCGATGCTGACAAAAGCTCCACGGGTGTCAGAGAAATGAATGCCAGGAACAAAGCACTGTTAGCTACTATGGATGACTGCAGCATCCTCTCGCGTAGCCTTAGTCCACCGAATAAGTCACGACTACAATTAATAGATGCAGATCCACAGATAAACACACTGAAATATATTGATGAAACGCTTAGTTGTTGTAAGAGCTTAGATTCTGCTCAACTTGTGGGCATGGGAGAGAGTTATGATTCGAAGAATGGTTTTCTTGGAGATTCATGTGAAACGATAGCAAGGGGAGAGCTTGGTAGATTGTCAGCGATGAGAACGGTGGCTGGGACAGTTGAATATGAAACACCATCTATGAAAGTTGATAAGGTAATATTTTCTAATAGTATATTTTATCGCCTCTGTGGTCTAGTGGTCCGGTGTCGGGGTAGATCTCATGAGGCTTCGGGTTCAAATCCAGAGTCGGGCAAATCAAAAATGTGATTTTTCAGTGTTCTTTCGCCGTGTTGGTCCCGGCCTCCTTTGTAGAATAGGCCAACTGCCGTTCTGCCAGGCAGGTCGTAAAAGGCGACCGATTGGCTATCGAGTCACTACCATCGTGGCTACTAGGTGGTAGAGTTCTGCATTGTCTCGCCCGGGTCTGGTACCACCGCCTTACCTATTCCTGCCGCAATAGCATCAGTGCTTGTCGCTGTCGTGTTCCGGTTTGGAGGGTAAGGTAGCCGGTAAACTTATGCATGTGGCATTAGACCTCGCCACAAGATAGCAACGCACCATTAACATCTTTGGTGTCTATAGGCGATGGTTGACTCTTCCCATCAAGAGACCCATCTGCTTGTTTGCTATCTTATGATATAAAAAAAAAAAAAATTATCACTAGGTGGCGCTGTACAGATCACATACAAATTCCTAGTAAACTCCAAACGCGCTCACGATCGAATGCGAAAAGAAAAACTCACACTTAGCACTCTGACTTGATTGACGTTTTGTTCCGCGAATTGGGGGCAGGGTGCTAAAAGCCGCCATAATAGACAACTTTAGTCATACATATTGTTTATTTTAATGCTCGTGTGACATAAACCCAGTGCCGGTTTTAGCACTACCAGCGCCCTGGGCAAGATTTCTTTGGCGCCCCCTAACTGCAATTCAATTACATATAAAAAAAGGCAAGGGGTACAATGAAATAACTGTCCATTTATAAAAAAAAACACATTTATTTAAAAAAACTAATAAAATTTTACTTAATTGTATCTTTTCTATCGGCGAACTCTTATTAGGCATTCAGTCTATGTTTTCTGTAATTTAATTTTCGATTGACAAAGTTGCTACGTTTGTTAATCTAGATTGAAAGATTGTCGTTCGCAGATATGTTTTTATTCGTTTCAGCTTGGGAAAAACTTCTTTCCCCACTACCAACCGTTACAGGTATAGTCAATGATATTCGAAATGTTATCCATACATTTGGATACAGTTCTTGTAATTTGCGATCTTTAATAAAATTCAACGACATACATTTTGGGAAACTTTCAAGTAAGTTGACCTTGCTCAATGAGCGAGCTATAAAGGGGCGCCCGTGGGAAATTATAAAGAATTGTAAAGAGGCGCCCTTTTTTACCGGCGCCCATGGGCCGTCGCCCGACCGTGCCCTACCCTAACGCCGCTACTGCATAAACCCTTACGTTTTTCAGTGTAAAGAAGACTATTCAGGTCACGTAAAAGTGTGGCTGAAGTATGAGATTTTTTTATGTCATAAGATAGCAGACAAAAGATGTATTTTCTCATGAAAAGCGATAACCATCGCTTAAAGACTATCTTAGCTTAGATAGCAAACAAGCTGATGGGTCTCCTGGAATGGATGTTCCATTCAGTGGAATGGAACATCCATTCCAGGAGACAGTCAGTCATCGCCTACCTATAGAAAACAAAGATGTTAATTGTGCGTTGCTATCTTGTGGCGAGGTCTAATACCACATGCATAAGTTTACCGGCTACCTTACCCTCCAAACCGGAACACGACAGTGTCAAGCACTGACGCTATTGCGGCAAGAATAGGTAAGGCGGTGGTACCAGACCCGGGCGAGACAATGCAGAGTTCTGCCACCTAGTAGCCACGATGTTAGTGACTGGCATAGGAACTCGGTCGAATTTTTCCACCTGCCTGCCAGAACGGCAGTTGGTCTGTTCTTCATAGAAGCCCGGACTAAGACGGGAGAATTTATGTTTATTATTAAAATAAGTTATAAAAGTATCGAGACGAACTTCTTGCTTTACCGCTAAATTATTTTTTACCAACATAACAGACGATTAGAGTTTACCTCAAAGAGTATACAATACTATGGTTTACCTTTCCTTCTGTGGCTATACAGCCACGTGAACGCAATTTGTACCAAGATAAAATAATTCTAAATTCAAATGGCACCCCACCACGCCGCACGAAATCATGCGTCTACGTCATTGCCAGTGCGTTTTTTGTTTTGTTCCGAATTCAAAAACCGGAGCGGAGACGACTTTCGTATTTTATAGATTCAAGCGAGATTTTGCGGAAAACCATAAGTTTGAATTACTTTTTTTCTTTAAATTACTTTCGTTTGTCTTTATTCAACGATACTTCACATGCTCTTTATTCAAACGTAATGACGCTATTTCCGCGCATATTTGAGAAAACGAATTTTTTTTAATTTTAATCTTCTTGGACGAAATTAAATCTTCTATATAAAAATCAATTGCTGTTCGTTAGGTAGTCTCGCTAAAACTCAAGAACGGCTGATTCGATTTAGCTAATTTTGGAAGTCCAGGGTAGGTTTAAAGGATGAGAAAATATTTCAAAAAAAAAAACAGGAAAATTAGTAACAAAGGCAGAACTACGTTTGCTGGGTCAGTTAGTTATCAATAACTATTTCGCTTGACTATATATTACTCTTATGACTACCTAATTAATGTTACCTATTATTTTTTTGACATTTTATGACATAAATCTGTAGTGTCTGCCTGTACATTATTATTTTTTCGTAAAGAACACAGGCCATTTTAATTTTTAACAACCCTTGCGTGTCTTTTGGAGTGACGAATATTAGAT